>CM046037.1:40205729-40950729 GCA_025215565.1 Flaveria ramosissima | reverse complement strand
ATGATGATGATGATGATGATGATGATGATGATGATGATGATGATGATGATGATGATGATGATGATGATGATGATGATGATGATGATGATGATGATGATGATGATGATGATGATGATGATGATGATGATGATGATGATGATGATGATGATGATGATGATGATGATGATGATGATGATGATGATGATGATGATGATGATGATGATGATGATGATGATGATGATGATGATGATGATGATGATGATGATGATGATGATGATGATGATGATGATGATGATGATGATGATGATGATGATGATGATGATGATGATGATGATGATGATGATGATGATGATGATGATGATGATGATGATGATGATGATGATGATGATGATGATGATGATGATGATGATGATGATGATGATGATGATGATGATGATGATGATGATGATGATGATGATGATGATGATGATGATGATGATGATGATGATGATGATGATGATGATGATGATGATGATGATGATGATGATGATGATGATGATGATGATGATGATGATGATGATGATGATGATGATGATGATGATGATGATGATGATGATGATGATGATGATGATGATGATGATGATGATGATGATGATGATGATGATGATGATGATGATGATGATGATGATGATGATGATGATGATGATGATGATGATGATGATGATGATGATGATGATGATGATGATGATGATGATGATGATGATGATGATGATGATGATGATGATGATGATGATGATGATGATGATGATGATGATGATGATGATGATGATGATGATGATGATGATGATGATGATGATGATGATGATGATGATGATGATGATGATGATGATGATGATGATGATGATGATGATGATGATGATGATGATGATGATGATGATGATGATGATGATGATGATGATGATGATGATGATGATGATGATGATGATGATGATGATGATGATGATGATGATGATGATGATGATGATGATGATGATGATGATGATGATGATGATGATGATGATGATGATGATGATGATGATGATGATGATGATGATGATGATGATGATGATGATGATGATGATGATGATGATGATGATGATGATGATGATGATGATGATGATGATGATGATGATGATGATGATGATGATGATGATGATGATGATGATGATGATGATGATGATGATGATGATGATGATGATGATGATGATGATGATGATGATGATGATGATGATGATGATGATGATGATGATGATGATGATGATGATGATGATGATGATGATGATGATGATGATGATGATGATGATGATGATGATGATGATGATGATGATGATGATGATGATGATGATGATGATGATGATGATGATGATGATGATGATGATGATGATGATGATGATGATGATGATGATGATGATGATGATGATGATGATGATGATGATGATGATGATGATGATGATGATGATGATGATGATGATGATGATGATGATGATGATGATGATGATGATGATGATGATGATGATGATGATGATGATGATGATGATGATGATGATGATGATGATGATGATGATGATGATGATGATGATGATGATGATGATGATGATGATGATGATGATGATGATGATGATGATGATGATGATGATGATGATGATGATGATGATGATGATGATGATGATGATGATGATGATGATGATGATGATGATGATGATGATGATGATGATGATGATGATGATGATGATGATGATGATGATGATGATGATGATGATGATGATGATGATGATGATGATGATGATGATGATGATGATGATGATGATGATGATGATGATGATGATGATGATGATGATGATGATGATGATGATGATGATGATGATGATGATGATGATGATGATGATGATGATGATGATGATGATGATGATGATGATGATGATGATGATGATGATGATGATGATGATGATGATGATGATGATGATGATGATGATGATGATGATGATGATGATGATGATGATGATGATGATGATGATGATGATGATGATGATGATGATGATGATGATGATGATGATGATGATGATGATGATGATGATGATGATGATGATGATGATGATGATGATGATGATGATGATGATGATGATGATGATGATGATGATGATGATGATGATGATGATGATGATGATGATGATGATGATGATGATGATGATGATGATGATGATGATGATGATGATGATGATGATGATGATGATGATGATGATGATGATGATGATGATGATGATGATGATGATGATGATGATGATGATGATGATGATGATGATGATGATGATGATGATGATGATGATGATGATGATGATGATGATGATGATGATGATGATGATGATGATGATGATGATGATGATGATGATGATGATGATGATGATGATGATGATGATGATGATGATGATGATGATGATGATGATGATGATGATGATGATGATGATGATGATGATGATGATGATGATGATGATGATGATGATGATGATGATGATGATGATGATGATGATGATGATGATGATGATGATGATGATGATGATGATGATGATGATGATGATGATGATGATGATGATGATGATGATGATGATGATGATGATGATGATGATGATGATAAAAGAAAGGAAGTACAAGGGCTTGTAATACCAATTCCCCCCTTAATCCCGTAATTCCGGCGGCATCTCCGGCCACCGCCGGCCAAATACTCCGGCGAGTCCCAAACAACCGAATTCAACCATTTTTTTATCACAAAACCATTCCTGATCGTTTCAAGAGTGTGATTCGAACATAATGCACACATTAATCGCGTTTAAACAACGATTACAAAGTTAATCGGATACATAACCGAAGTATCTTCAATCCACTAGTCGTTCAATCATTAAACCTCAATAATAATCGAATTTACTCGGCATAAACGGTCATTCATCAACCCATAATCGAATAAAACTCTCATTTCCATCTGAAACCAACATCATTATCGAATTGGACTACCCTTTACCCGCGACCTGCAACCTTGTCGAAACTAACCTTCTGCACTCGCTTAATGCAAATTGATTGAGGGTTTTTCATCTTCAAGATCATTATAAGCTTCTGGTGCAACGAATTTGATTGGCATCATCATTTGAACATCGATTAAGTTTCAAGTGTTCGCGAACGTTCTTCGTCTTCCTCGCTAACAATTCGATCTCAAGTCGGGTAATCAAACACATGGATCTGATCGATTTTACTTGGGGATTAAAAGCCCCAAGGTTAATTTCATGTTCATAATCGAATTGGGGATCAATTTGGAATCAAACGATTCTAGGGTTCTTAAGGTTTGGGGAACTTTCTTTAAAACGGGTTTATAATAATTAGAAACCAATATGAACCGCGGCTGAGGTTAAGCACAAGCATCTTTAACATGAGGTCCCGGGTTCGAACCCTGGGAGCCTCATGTTTTTGTTTTAAGGCTTTTGGCCTTCAATTTTAATTCATTATTTTTTTAAAATTTATAAAAAATCAATTTATGAACTTGTTATTTTTTTAGACACCATATTATTTTCTGCAATTTATTTCATAAAAACATTTTAATATTTTCATTAAATCTTTTAGACAAAAATATATTTAGTTAATGTCTTAAATCACCAAGTTATTAGTTGCTCAAATAATATCTATATAAATGATGGTTCGATTAAAAATTATAAAATTTATATAGACAATTCTTAAACTTTATTTTAAATAGTTTCTTTTTGTTCCTTAACAGTAAAATGAGTAAATAGTATATTTCATTGAGTTCAGACATAATTAAATATCCCATTTTTATTTGAGTAAATATTAAAACCCCAAACACCAAATTGAAACCCTAGTTCTCGTTTAACCGTTAAACTTATTATGAAACGTAATAACCTTGTAAATATATATATATATATTCTAGGTGCATTGTGACGGTTTACGTTGGAACGACGATTATTATATTTCTTATTAATCATCAATTATACTTATTGATCAAGTGAGTATTTCTATACCCCGTTTTCATATTTTCACACTTTGGGGTGAAACATGTTACTTTATAACCATTGCACTTGTAAACGTTTGATTCTTGTAAACTTATGGCATTTCACCTGTTTGTTGTGGTTAGTTGAACTTTGTGGCTACCATGTAATGTCGAATACATGTACAATCATTAACTATTGCTAGCCTAGCGAAGTCATAGATCTATGGGCCAGACAAGCCTGCTTGGTTGATCCAAGTACACATAGCTAATCGTATATACTTTTAAACGTTTGAGACTTGTAAAACTTTGTCGAGGTTTGATTGTGCATTCTGTCTTACATCCCTAGTTACTTGTTCTCTAACTTACAACATGATTTGCCATCTTTTATATACTTATGTAACGAAAACTATGGAAATCTATCCAACATTATGTTGACCTTTTATTTTTAACATTTTTCAGGAAATACTCAAGCTTGATATCTACACTTTGAAGCTTACACATCTAGGAATGGACCTAGATTAATAAATGAAATAAAATGACTTGTTACATCTTATGTTATGTTTTTTAATTTCTTTGAGACTTATGATTGTAATGGTACAATTGGAACTTATGTTTAATATATATTTGAGTTATTAATAGCGTTATGTGGCTGTGAACGATCTTAACCCTCACACCTCGACGTTTCCGCCGTCATGGTTGGGGTGTGACATGTAAAGTTTTTACTTCCGAGAGTATATGTTGCTTTCCGAATGGAGAGTGTTACAAGCTTCGGAAGTAGATCTGATATGAAATCAATCGCTTCTTCCGAGACTTAACAACTCTTCCGAGAAGAAAATTATCCTGGGAGGAATTTGCTTCGGAAGATACGTAAAATATCTTCCGAGGGTTAATTTCTCTTCGGAAGAATTTATACTTAGATATAATTTTAGAGAAAGGTCTTTTGTAACAGGGCTAGATTGTTTTGACATAAAACTTTACACATTAAAAGGTTTTCAAATGAGATAGACTAATTAAGGTTTATCATCCCAATAGCTGTAATGAGATATTTGAATCTTTGTTCATCAAAGGCTTTGGTGAACAAGTCAGCATATTGTTCATTTGCATCAACTTTGATTAGCTTGATAAGATTTTTCTCATGAATATCTCTAATAAAATGATACCTGTTATCAATGTGCTTAGTCTTGGAGTGCTTCAATGGATTTTCAGTAATGGAGATAGCACTATTTTTGTCAATGTGGATAGGAGTGCTCATGAAGTTGAATCCGTAGTCTATCATCTGGTTGTGAATCCACAGCAGCTGAGGACAGCAACTAGCAGCAGTAATGTATTCAGCTTCAGCAGTTGATGTAGAGACACAGGATTGCTTCTTGCATTGCCATGAGATGATCCTTCCACTAAGAAATTGACATCCACCGGATGTTGATTTCTTGTTGATATTGCAGCCACCATAATCACTGTCAGAGTAACCATAGAGATTGAAATCATTATTTCTTGGATACCAGAGACCTAATTTAGGTGCTCCTTTGAGGTATCGTAGGATTCTCTTGGCAGAAATAGGTGAGACATCTTTCGAGCAGCCTGATATCGTGCACAAATACAGGTTGCAAACATGATATCAGGTCTACTTGCTATGAGATACATCAAAGAACCCATAATTTCTCTATACTGATGTTGATTAGTATCCTCCCCCTCAGAGTCAGGGCAGGGATTGTGGTTTCTGGGTATAGGTGTTTTTGCTGCTTTACAATCTTTCATATCAAATCTTTCTAAGATGTCATTGACATACTTAGATTGACTGATAAAGAACCCTTTCTTCATTTGATTCACCTGAATTCCAAGGAAAAAGTCCATTTTTCCCATGGAACTCATCTCAAACTTCTTTTTCATGATGCTCTCAAAGTCTTTACACATTTGGTCATTTGAGGAACCAAATATGATGTCATCAACATAGACTTGAACGACTAAGATGTCTTTCCCAGACTTCCTTATGAAAAGAGTCTTGTCAATGGTACCTCTAGTGTAACCATTCTTTAGGAGAAACTGAGACAATGTCTCATACCACAGCCTAGGTGCTTGGTGCAGCCCATATAGAGCTTTATCCAATTTGCACACATAGTTGGGATGTTGTGGGTCTTCAAATCCTGGAGGTTGGTATACATAGACTTCCCTATCAATATCCCCATATAGAAAGGCACACTTGACATCAAGCTAGTAGACAGTGAAATTCTTGGATGCAGCATAAGCAAGGAAGATCCTAACTGCCTCAAGTCCTTCAACAGGTGCAAACACATCAGTATAATCGATTACCTCCTCTTGAGTGTATCCTTGAACCACCAGTCTTGCTTTGTTCTTTATAATCAAGCCTCTATCATCTCTCTTGCTTCTGAAAAACCATTTAGTGCCTATAGGTACTTGACCAGATGGTAGCGGACATAGGTTCCAAACCTTTTGTCTTTTGAATTGAAGCTGCTCCTTTTGCATTGATTCAACCTAGCTACTATCTTTCAAGGCATCTTCCACCTTCTTGGGTTCCATTTGGGATAAAAAGCATGAGTACAAGCAGACATTCCCATTGTGAGTTTGTCCACTTGTTCTCACGCCTTTAGAGACTTCCCCTATGATATTCTCAGATGGATGAGTTTTGTGAATCCTAAGTCTAGGAATTATCTCCAGTTGCAAAGATAGATCCAAATTGGACATACTTTGCTCAGTAGCTTGAACACTTGGTCCAGCTGCTGTTTCAAACTCATTCAATGAGGATTGATTGAATGAAAGAGAAACATCATCATTTGTTTGCTATAAAGCAGCATTAACAGTTGCCTGTTCCTTTAAGATGTTGCTTCCATTAGCTTGGTGTTGTACAGTGTTACCTGATGAAGTTTGAGAGTCTACAGGTGAACTGCTGGTTAAAGTTCCACTATTCCTTGAGATAGTTATACTATCAGATCTGCCAATAGTGGGAACTTGATTTGTTGCAGCTCTTGGAGAACTTAGAATAGGTCTGTGAAGCTCAAACTATTGGTCATCATCAGAATCACTTTGAGCACCTGTTCCAACTGAAACATTCTTACAAGATGGTTTAGAATAGTTTGGAAACAATTCTAAATCAAAGATATGATCATGGCCATTCCCCCTAACACAAGGAGCATGCTCATTAACTACAATGTTAAAAGATTCTTCAAATTGTTGATTTTTAATGTTATAAACTCTATAAGCTTTAGAGTAACAGTAATATCCAACAAAGATGGCATCATCCAACTTTTCAGGTAAATTTTGCCCAATTTTCTTTTGTGTTAAGTATGGTACACCTGCTGCCAAAGGATCTTAGAAAGCCAATGAACGGTGGCCTCTTGTTCCATAGCTCATAAGGGGTTTTTCCATATGACTTAACTACAAGGACCCTGTTCTGCACATAGCATGCAGTGCTGACTGCCTCTGCCAAGAATGTTAGAGGCAGCTTTGAATCAGCTAACATAGTCCGAGCAGCCTCATAAGTGTCTTGTTCCTCCTCTCAGCAACACCATTTTGTTGAGGAGTTCTAGGGGCACTATATTGTCGGGAAATCCCTTTTGAGTTACATAATGAGTCAAGAACGTGGTTCTTAAACTCAGTCCTTTGATCACTTCTAATTATTTTGACCTTGTGATCAATTTGATTTTCTATATTAAGAATAAAAGATTTTAAAGTTTCAGCAGTTTCATCTTTGGTTCTTAAAAAGAATACCCATGTAAATCTAGTAAAATCATCAACAATGACAAGGCAATATGATTTCCTTCCAATGCTTATTATACTTGCGGGACCAAATAGATCCATGTGCAGTAAGTGTAATGGAGTGGTGATGTAGTTAAGAACTTTGGATTTATGCGATGCCCTGTGTTGCTTTCCTTTCAGGCATTCAACACAGTTATCTTTGTAGAAAAATTCCTTTTTAGGCAAACCATGTACCAAGTTATTTATAGCCACTTTATTCATTGTCTTAAAATTTACATGACACATTCGTTTATGCCATAGTGTTGACTCATCACCTTCAGCTTTGGAAAGAAAGCATGATACTTCTCCCATTGGGGAAGCATTGTTCATATCCATCTTGTACATATCCCCTTTCCTGGGAGATCTAAGAAGCACCAATTCTTGAGGAATTGTCATCCCAGGTTTGAGGATAATGCACTCATGTTCTGTGAAGAGTATTTGATGCTTTTGATCACAGAACTGAGAAACACTTAACAGGTTGTGTTCAAGTTATTTGACAAAGTTAACTTTGTCAACCTTTAATTTTCCATTGGATATACTTCCTCTGCCAAAAATGTATCCTCCGGCCTCACCTCCAAACTTGACAGGACCTCCATCATAATGTTAAAATTGTTGAAGGAGAGATTTGTTCCCTGCAATGTGCCTGGAGCATCCACTATCCACAATCCAGACATTGTTAATCTTGTCATATGGATGTCCCTGCATATAAGATGAGATGATTAGTTTTGATTGGAAACCCAAGCCTTGTTGGTTTGGGTTCTTCCAATGATAGTGACATAATTGAACCAAAATTTATGCATGGGGGTTCAACGGATGTCTATGAAGAAGAGGTTTGGGCTGCAACATCTTCTTTGATCTTCCATTACATCCATTGGTTGGTCATGGAGGATGATCTTGTTGAAGCTTTTGCAGCTTGGCATTCTTCCGAAGCTTATTTCTTTTTCAAAGAAGCCTTCACCACCTTTTCTTCCGAAGCAGTCTTCTTCTGGGATGGTCTCAAGGGAACTCTTTTATTATTTTGAGTCTTGACAGCTTTAGCTTCCGAAGCCTTTTTCCCTTCGGAAGAAGGACCTTCTTCCGAAAGCAACCTTGCTTCGGAAACAAGCTTTCCCTTTTTCATCACTTGAACCATTTGGGTTTATCTTCAGCTTAGACTCGGCCATTTTCTTGGCAGTTTTTCTGGCTGCCTTAGCTCTGCTTCTTCTGGCTCTGGTGGTCAGGGGTTGATCATCACCGGTAGGAGAAGGTATAAACCTGGTTCTTCCTTGTGATGGTCTCCATGGTTGCATCACTCTTTGACTCATGAGAAGGTGGGTCAGCAGATGGAACCTCTTACTCTTTAGTACCACACCTTGGTTGTCTTATAGACTCATAAGAGTGTGGTGGAGCAATTTCATTGGTTCCCAACCCACCTTTGTTTTGGTAACAAAGTTTTGAGTGAGAGGATGTTGCAAGAATGGCTTGGAAGTTTTGCTCAGAAATAGCATACTTCCTAGCTTGAGCCTCAGCTGTGATAAGCTGGGCATGAGCCACAGACAATTTGGATATTAAATCCTTTATTTGAGTCTTATAGTTAGTGTATTCATGTTTTAATAGGGACACAGTTTTCTCTAACTCCTCAATTTTTCTTTGATAGTCAGATACAGCCCTTTTAAAATAAGATTTTAAAACATTTAAAGACTCAATATCGGATTTAATCTCCATATTGTAGTCCTGATGCAATTTAACCTTAGCAATACAGGCAGGAGTACAGAGATGTTCATATACCTTATTGTCATCTGTTCCGGCCATGAGTGCTGAGCAGGACTCACATCCTATACCATGAAGCTCCAGTCAACTTCTTGAGCCATTACATCTGTCTCTGTTGTCTTTCCAGTGGGTTTGGTGTAGAGGGATGTGTGGAGGCCAGTGGGGTTCCCGGATTCGACTTTGGTGCCTTGCATTCCCTTGCAAAATGACCAAGTTGGTTACAGTTGTAACATTTGGCCTTGGTTTTGTCAAACCCAAATTTGCTGTTGATTGGGTTCTGGTGAAATTGCCTTGAAGTTCTCTTGAAGAACTTCTTTGCTCTGTAGGTTAAGAGAGCCATTTGTTGGATTATGTCCACGTATTCCACGTCATCAGGGCTGAAGCACTCTAGATCATTAGAGTGTCCACTTCTTGAGACAAAAGCACAGCTGTCCTGAAAGGAACTTTGCTTAGCTTGTTGAGACCTTGGAGTCTCAGGAAATGTGAGGTATGGCCCAGAAGAACATGATGGCTGCTAGGTGTAAGTCAGGTATTGTTAAGGCTGGGAGGGTCCTGAGCCTTCAGCAACCATTAAAGCGTTGCTAGCAGGAAGACTCAAGGGTCTGCTTGTTTGATGACCTCTCTTATTCTCCATTTCCAAACTGTATCCATCAAGGATGCCATAGAGTTCGGTCATAGTGAGTGTATTCAGGTTCTCTGTTCTCTTGATAGAGACATAGTAGAATGTCCACTCATTGGGAAGTGCACTCATGAACTTTCTTGTGAGGTCTCTAAGTTCAAGAGCAATTCCCACAGACAGAAGGGAAGAAACGAGATCCATGTACCAGAAGTATTGCTGGCTGAGGGTCTGTTGGACCAAAAGAACCAATGAGCCGGATCAGAAAAACCTTTAAGTCCCACAGACGTCACAACAACCGCTGAAGTCCACAACAGCTGAAGACAACAACTGATCACAAAGTCTGAAGACACAAGTGCTGAAGACAAAGTCTGAAGACAAGTGCTGAAGACAAAGTCTGAAGACACAAGTGCTGAAGACAAAGTCTGAACACAAGTGCTGAAGACCAAGTATCAGACGTTGTCACAACAACTGAAGAGGTCTTCTTCAGTAGTTGTGACGGTTTACTTTCAGTAGTTTTATGTTTTCAGTAGTTTCGTAAAACGACTGAAGAGCTTGTTCTTCAGTCGTTGTAGTTTCAGTAGTTTCTTATCAGTAGTTTTATATTTTGTACATAGCACTCTGATATGTTCTCAGTAGTTGTGAACATTTCAGTAGTTTGTTAAGTGTTAGTTATTTTTGTAATAGATCTGCCAGTTGTCACTATCCCGTGATAACAGCAGTGATTGCACTCTATATAAGGAGTGTCAACCTTATTGTAATCGGTGAATGATTGAGCAGAAATATTTGGTATAATTGAAACATTCCTTGTCACAGAAATATATTCTCTCGTTATATCCGTATTTGTTCTTAATGCATACGAATATCAAATTCTTGCTACAATTTGTAGACATTCTTGATCTTATTCCGCTGCGTTACACTCTAAACCATCAAACTTGTGATCACTGATCCTAACAAATGGTATCAGAGCAGGTTAATCATTGATCGATGTAATAATTGATCATTGAAACTTCTATTCAAGATCCAAGTTTGATTGAATTAGCATTATTTTTTTGCAAGAAACGGTTATAGAGATTGAATTTTCTGTGTTTTTGGTCATTCATCCTGAGATTTATTCTTGGTTTTCATTGAGTCTGTTGTGGTCTGTGTAAAATCTTTTAAAAGCTTGAATTAAATTGTTTTTGGACCTAAAATGACTACTCCTTCCAATGATCCTCACAATACTGGGTCCTCAACCAAGCCTCCAATGCTGGTTAGGAATGAGTATAACATATGGCAACGACGTATGCTCCATCACCTGTCTGTTAACAGCTCAGGGTTGTTGGACATCAGTGGTACATGGTCCACACAAGCCTATGGTGAATAACCCGGAAACCAATCAAATGGTTCCGAAGAGGAGGGATCAATACTCAGATGAGGATAAGAAATTGTTTGAGATTGATGCAAAAGCCCATGGAATTTTGGCCATGGCACTGCCCAATGAAATCTATTCTGGGCTAATGCATTATGAATCTGCCCATGACCTCTGGAATGCCTTGATAGAACACTTTGGAGGAACAGATGAGGTCTTGGCAAATAATAGAGAGATCCTTGCCCAACAATATGAGACATTCTCTCATAGGAAGGCTGAGACACTGACTCAACAGTTTGAGCGTTTCCCTTGTTTGATCTCTGAATTAAAAATGGTTAAACATGAGTATACCAATATCCAGATGAATAACAGATTTCTCAGATCACTGCCTGAGAGATGGGACACATATACTATTGTCCTACGCTCCAGTGCAAATTTGGACAAACTATCTCTCACCCAACTCCATGGGAAATTGCTCACATTTGAGAGAGAGATAGAACAGAAACGAAAACTGTCTTCATCTGGTAAGCTCACTGAAGACTTTGTACCAGGCAACACTGCCTTGGTTGGTCATGAGTCAGAATATGCTTCATCTGAATGCCAGTATGATGAGCATATTGATTTCTCTTCAAACATTTCTGATTCTGCATTTGTGAGTGTTGATAGTCAGTTTACTGAGTGTAATAATGACAATCTATGCTTCATCATGGATGATCTCAAGGGGATTGCTGATGATGACTTAGAAGAGATGGATATTTTGAGCCAAATGGCCTTGATAAATATCAGATCTCAGAAGTTCTACAAAAGAATTGAAAGAAAGTTCCCAGGACTCTCTGGCAAAACCAAAGTTGGTTTTGACAAGAGTAAGTTGAGGTGTCACAAATGCCACAGGCTTGGACACTTTGCTAGAGAATGTAGATCATCTGGATCTAATTCCTCTGCACCTTTTGTGACTTTCCCTGGCAATAGTCAACAAAACAGAGGGCAACATCCTGTCAATTCTAGTCATCATTCTCAACCACAATCTCCTGCATATTTTGTTCCTCAGGGTCAAATGCCATACCATTACCCTTGTTATTACATGCCACAAACCAGTCAAGTTCAAGCTCCTATGGTACCACAACCTCATGCACTACCAGAACCTCAACCATCTCATCAACCTCCTCAACCTCAACAACACAGCTTCTTCACCCCTGGAGTTGTAGACTGGAGCAGTTTGCCAGATGACATGTCTGGTCATGAACAACTGTTCACAGGTGCTGATCAACATGGTGGTGAACACCCTTTTGGAAATCTTGCTCTCATGGCCCTGGAGTCTACTGAGGGTTCCTGCTCAAATGCATCATCTTCACAGGTAACTCAGGTATCTTCAGAGGCTAAAGCCAAGTTATGTTCTGAATCATGCATAGCTGCCTTTGTCTCTATTAGAGAGGCAAATATGGCATTAATAAATCAAAAACTTGAGTTTGAGAAAACCATTTCCAAAAGAAAAGCTGAGTATGAGTCTGCTCTTAATAGTAAAAGTGATGAGATTTATAAGCTTAAATGCCAATTAAATGATGAAAAGACCAAGCTAGAGGTTATTCTGGAAGACCAGAGAAGTCTCAAAGAAACCCTTGGAGTCACCCAGGTAGAGTGTGATCGATGGGTACAATCATGCAAAGGTTTTGAAATGCTTCTTAGTAAGCAATCTGCTTCCAATGTGAAGTTTGGCATTGGTTATAATCACACTGCTCCTCCTACAGATTTTGCTTCAAGAGCAGAAGTGAAATCTGATGGAGAAAGCAATAACCAATCCACCTCATCATGTGATTCACTTCCTGATAGAGCACCATCAGAAGTTGAAGTCAGTATTATTCCCTCCTTGAACCTATCAGCTGATCTTGATGGTTCAAATACTGACACTCACATGATCAAAGAATTGATCAACTCAGGAGTTATTTCTGGAAGTCCTGAAAGGACTGAAGAGCAAGATTTAACACCTGAAGTTCAAACTCCAACTACTGTCAGCACTGAAGAGAAGAAAACTGTCAGTAGAAAGAGTTTGAAGACTACTAAAGAGGAAGTCAAGAAAGCAAATAATGCTTCCAAAGTACTGATGAGCAAGTCTTCAGTAGTTTCATTCTCTTTAGTTGATGATCAACATAAGATGAAGAAGAAACCATGTGAAGTATGTGGTTTGTTTAATCATCTTACAGATGATTGTTGGTACAAAAGAGGATCCAAACTCAAACATAAAGAGGAAATTAAAGAGAAAATGGTTAAAATGAAAACTGAGTTTGAAGCCACATTTGTACCAGCAACATCAAATCCTGTAACCTTTAAGTCTAAAAAGAAATCCAAAAAGGAAGGGGTTAAACAGGTAACAGCTGAGATTGCTCAAAAGAAGAAGGTGCAACATAGGAACTTATCAAACTCCAATGCCAATGTGTCTGAAGTGCTGAAAGCTTTATCACAAAATCAGACACAGCTGGTTATGATGGTTCAACATCTATTGGGAAGAGTTAACCAATTAGATGTTCCTATGTTGAAACCACAGAAAAGGAGGTCCAAGCCAAAGGATTCCTCTTCTTCACCATCTTCTTCCTCTCAGGCTGTTGTTTCCAACAAACATGTTAGTCTACCATCTGTTGATGTGAACAGGCCCAAAACCAAAAAGGTTTGGGTCTCAAAATCTAACTAATTTGTTTTGTTTTGCAGGGTTCTTCAACATGCCACAGAGGCATCTGGTATGTAGAAAGTGGAGGATCCATGCATATGACAGGAAACAGATCACTTCTTAATGACTACTCTCAAGGAAGGAAGGGGTTTGTGTCATTTGGCAATGATGCAAAGGGTTACATCATCGGCAAAGGCTTTGTTTCCAATGGGGAAATAAAGTTTGATGATGTTAACCATGTGGAAAATCTCAAGTACAACCTCTTGAGTGTCAGTCAAATGTGTGACAAAGGCCATGTTGCTCTTTTCACCAGTCAGAACTGTCGGATTCTGTCATCCAAAGTTCTAAGTTTGATTGATAAGGTGTTGGATGAATACACTCTCCTAAAGGCCAACAGGACAGGAAGAGTGTATGCCTTAGATCTTTCCAAGAAAATAGATCTCAAAGGCCATCCTTGCCTATTTTCCAAGGCTTCCCCTCAAGAATCTACTCTATGGCATAGAAGGCTGGGTCATGTTAATCTCAAAAACATAAATCAGCTGATAAACCATGGTTTAGTAAGGGGACTGCCTATGAAGGAGTTCAAATGTGAAGATAACTGTACTGCTTGTTTAAAAGGAAAACAACACAAAGCTTCATTTCCCTCCATAGAAGAACCTAAGTCCACTGCCTGCTTACAGCTTCTTCACATGGATCTCTTTGGTCCTGTGAGAGTGATGCGTATGGCTAAGAAGAAATACTGTTTGGTAATTGTGGATGATTACTCCAGATTTGTATGGACTTTCTTCTTGCATTCAAAGGATGAGGCAGCTCAGAAGATTATCAACTTTGTGTTGTATGTTGAGAAGCAGTATTCCCTCTCAGTCAAGTGTATTAGAAGTGATAATGGAACAGAATTCAAAAACAATACACTTAATGAGTTCTACCTCTCAAAGGGAATCAAGAGGCAGTTTAGCATTCCAAGAACTCCTGAACAAAATGAAGTAGTGGAGAGAAAGAACAGGACCCTTATTGAAGCTGCAAGGTCCATGTTGGCTGATTCTGGACTGCCAATGACTTTTTGGGCTGAAGCTGTCAATACAGCTTGCTATGTACAGAATAGAGCTCTAGTAAATCAGAGGTTGATGAAGACTCCATATGAAGTTCTTCATCATTTGGCCCCTCTAATTTCATTCTTCAGAGCTTTTGGGTGTCCTTGTTTCATTCTCAACACACGGGATCAACTCCAAAAATTTGATCCTAAGGTGGATGTAGGGTACTTTGTTGGTTATTCATCAACTTGCAAAGCATACAGAGTCTTCAACTATAGAACAAAGATGGTTGAAGAGACTCTACATGTTAAGTGTAATGAATCTCCAAAGGACAAGATTCCACAAAGCCTTGTGGAGATATTTGATTTGGACATACTGCAATATGTTCCTTATCAAACTCCTGCTGTTGCTCCTGTCAACAGTTCACCACCTGGTGGTACTGCTGGTGCTGATGATGATGATAGCAGTACTCACCTCTTCAAGTTTAGTGATCAACTGCCTGATTCAGCTAGACCTGATGTTCCTGTAGCTCCAGTAGCACAATCCACAACAAATGCTGATGAGATTTCTACAACTTCAACTTCCTTTGAATTACCATCTACTGATTGGTTTCAAGGAAATGCTTCACCATCACCATCTGTTGCTGCTGAGCCTGCTACAAACACTTGCACTGATCTCATTGTGTACCAAGATCTGAAGAATCACCCTATGTCTCAAATCATTGGTGATATCACTGCTGGCGTATCAACAAGAAGTCAATTGTCAAATTTCTGCTTCTATGCTCTCTTCATCAGTCAGCAAGAGCCAAAGAATTATCACATTGCTTTAAAGGACAATGGATGGGTTGATGCCATGCAGCTTGAGCTTCTTCAGTTCAAGAAACAGCAAGTGTGGGAACTGGTTCCTCTACCTCCAGGTAAGTGTGCAATAGGCACTAAATGGGTGTTTAGGAACAAAACTGATGAAAATTGGCTTATTGTTAAGAACAAGGCCAGACTGGTTGTTCAGGGGTTTGCACAAGAAGAAGGTATTTATTATGATGAAACCTTTGCCCCTGTAGCCATACTGGAAGCAATTCGATTGTTTTTAGCTTATGCTGCTTATCAAAATTTTAAAGTTTTTCAAATGGATGTCAAAAGTGCATTTTTGTATGGGAAAATTAAAGAAGAGGTTTATGTATGTCAACCACCAGGTTTTGAGGACAATAAACATCCAATTGGGTGTATAAGCTTGATAAGGCTCTTTATGGGTTGAAACAAGCTCCTAGAGCCTGGTATGAGACATTATCAAACTTTCTTCTGGAAAATAATTTCACTAGAGGCTCCATAGATAAGACTTTATTCATTAAGAAAGCTGGGCAGCATAATCTACTTGTTCAAATTTATGTAGATGTTATTATTTTTGCATCCTCTGATCCACAGTTGTGTGATGCCTTTACAAAGTTGATGCAACAGAAGTTTGAAATGAGTGCCATGGGAGAATTACAGTTCTTTCTGGGTTTGCAAATCAAACAAAAGGCTGATGGAATTTTCATTCATCAGTCCAAATACACAAAAGATCTTTTGGAAAAGTTTGATTTACAAAACTGTAAGCCCTGTTCTACTCCCATGTGCAACACCACACAACTGGATACAGATCAGAAAGGTAAAGTGGTTGATGAAACACTTTACAGATGTATGATTGGGTCCTTGATGTACTTAACAGCTTCTAGACCAGATATTATGTTTGCTACATGTGTTTGTGCTAGATTTCAGGCTGCACCTAAGGGTCTCATTTGATTGCAGTCAAGAGGATCTTTAGATATCTGCAAGGCACTCCATCTCTAGGTTTATGGTATTCTACTAGACATTCTGGTAAATTAGTTGCTTTTTCTGACAGTGACTATGCAGGGTGTAAGTTGACCAGGAAATCAACTTCTGGTGGATGTCAATTCCTAGGCAACTGTTTGATTTCTTGGCAGAGTAAGAAACAAACCTCAGTTGCTACATCAACTGCTGAAGCCGAGTACATTGCTGCTGCAAGCTGTACATCTCAGGTACTCTGGCTTCAAAACCAATTATTGGATTATGGCATAACAGAGACTAAGACTCCATTGTTAATGGATAGCTCTTCAGCTCTTTGTATTGTCAAGAATCCTGTCCAGCACTCTAGGACTAAACATATTGAAATCAGACACCATTTTATTAGAGATTGTTTTGAAAAAGGTCTGATTGATCCAAAACTTGTTCCTAGTGCTGATGAGCTTGCAGACATTTTTACTAAGCCTTTGGATAGTTCAACTTTCCACAACCTGGTGTTAAGGCTTGGTATGCTGCAGCTAGAATAAGTGACAACTACTGATGATCTCAGTAATAAGTACTGATGATCATTGGTAACCATGTCACATATCAGTACTGATGAGTTCTTTTACCCTCAGTATTTTTTATAACTACTGAAGGCTACATGCCTCACAAGTACTGAAGTACTTTATTTGTTAAAACAGCTGATGTAGTTACAACAGCTGATGAAATCACAACAGCTGATGTAGCTACAACTACTTATGTCAGAAATGCAGATAAGTACTGATGACCAATGAAATCTGAAACTCAGATTTAAGTCTGATGGGTAAGTGTGGAGGTCAGACTGAAACAGCTGAAAAGCTATGAATTGACGAAAACAGCTGATGAGTAATTTCTCTTCAGTTGTTTCTACAACTGCTGTTTCTAAACAACTGAAGCCAAAACCTATGTCTTCAGTAGTTTACAACTACTGAAGACTAACACCAAGTCTTCAGCTGTTTACAACAACTGATGACAAAACCACTGTCTTCAGTAGTTTCACAACTACTGATGACAAACACCATGTCCTCAGTTGTTTCATCACCTGAAGTCAAAACTGTCTTCCGTAGTTTTATAACTACTGATGACTAAATCAGAGACTTCAGCTGTTTCAACGTCTGCCGGTTAAAACCAAGTCTTCAGTTGTTTTATAACAACTGCTGATCACACCAATACGGTCAGTCATTTCAAACCTCTGAAAGTTAATACCACGTCATCAGTAGTTTCAACAACTGATGACTAACACCAAAACCTTCAGTCGTTTTCTAACCCTACCCTTTAAATACCTTATCCCACCTTCAGAGTTTTTCCGTCTTCTCTTCTCAAACCTAACGTTCAAAAACTCTGTAACCTCTCTTCATCAATGGCGACCATGCAACTAAAACCACGACACAACTGTGTCGCACATCTCACAAAATCGCCATACTGGACCAAGTTTCACAACGCCATTGATTTAATGGTTCAGTCACCTTACGAAACGGCTTTTCTGTTAAATCCCACCATATATGCCGAATCTCTTAACCAATTCTGGACAAACGTCACTCTTGTCTCTCAGGAGAATGACACAGAGTCTCTTCAATCGTTTGTCCATCGTCAAAAAGTGGTCATTACTCCAGACATTCTTCGCCAAACCCTCAATCTGGATGATGCCACTTTCCCAACTGGTTATCCAAAGGGCACAACAGATCATCATTTGCCCACCATGGATACCAGGGTAACCTGAGTGCATCTACCATATTGAAGAAACATTTCCAGGATGCCGAACGTCTCATCTTTCATATGGTAAATGTCTGCCTTGCCCCCAAGACTTCATCATGGGATCAAATGACCACAAGGTGGCAACAGGTAATGTACTCCATCCTTGAGCAACAACCTTTAAACTTTTCTGAAATACTATTTTTAGAGCTCAAGGATATGGCCCAAAAACAACTTGCTAACCGTTGGATATTATATCCTCGGTTCATAATGGCCATAATTGAAAACCAGCTTCAAGCTGAGGGACTTGTTGGCCTGGGAGTCCCTGCTATGGCTGTATTGCCTGAAGTATACTCCCGGCACAACTCTGACCAATCACTAAAAATGGCTGCCAAGCTGCGCAAACCCACGCAGCTAGAACCCACAGCCACCACCACCAGATCCAGAGTCCCCACCAAACCAAAAACCAAACGCCCCAAAACAGCTATTCAGGGAGATGAGTCCCCTGAAGATGCTCCTGTACCACCAAGGCAGGATATACTTGCTGGTTTAAACCCCCAGCAGTATCAGAGACTCTACCAGCCACAGCCGCTCAGGATTCCTCTCAAAAAGAGCCTACAGCAACCAAAGAAGGGGTACCCACTAATCTGGAATCTTCCTCATTTGAGGAGATTGCCATTGAAGAGCACCATTCTCCCCAGGTGCATACTGCTTTTACCCCATCTCCCCATGCAAATGCCCCCCAAAGTCCAACCATTATAATTGCAAACGTGCTGACTCAGCTGCATGCCTCTCCTCCTCCCCAACAAACACCAACAAAGGGGAGAACCACAGCCATTGAGGAAGAGGATCATCACGCTTCTGACAACCCACAGCACCGGGGTTTAAACGTTCTATCTCCTGGTGTGGATATGGAGATCAGAACATCTAGTGAGGCTGCCACCTCTTCTGAATCAGCACATGATCAGACTGAGGCTGGTAACATAGCTAAGACCTCACCAGAGGCAACAGCTGATGAAGGACATCGTCCTGAGGCTGGAAGTCCCCAGTTCCAAGAAAGAAGGGGCAAATGCTAGGGGAACATGCTAAAACTGGTCTACACCCAGTGCATGTACATCCTGCTACAAGCAGGAGGTCAGGTGATTCAGCACTGCTGATGATGATCTGGGCTTCTTTTATGATGTTCTGGCCCAGAACACAATTCTTGAGGAAGAAGTCAGTAGACTACAAAGACTACTTGACCAATTCTCTCAAGAAGCAAGTCCATCTGCCACCAACATAAACCCACAGATGGCACCTTCACCTGAAGGTCTCCCACACACTCAGCCACTCAAAACTCCAAGCCACCAGCCTTCTATTTCTGGCACTGCTTCTCAGGGACAGAACCCCTCTGAGCAAACAGCTGCTATCTTTCAGCAATCCCTACCTCTCATCACCCCAATGATCACAGACATTGTGATCAAAACCATGGATGAGAGGCTTCCCTCAATCATACAACCCCTGGTGGAGGAGACTGTGAGCACAAGGCTTTCTGCTACTCAAACCCTTGCAACCAATGCAACAAAAAGGGGGAGAGTCAGTCAGTGAAAGCAAAGAGGAAGAGCATAGAGGGAAGAAAGAAAAGGAGACTGAGAAGGAAGAGGAGTTTGTGAAGGGAGCCGACATTGATCAAGTGGGTGAAAGTCACAAAGACTTTCATGTCACATATAAGAAGAGGAAGGTTGAACAAGTGGGTGAAAGTCACAAAGAATTTCATGTCACATATAAGAAGAGGAAGGTTGAAGGAAAAGAAAAAGAACTCGAACTCGATGAGATGATCAAAATGGCGGATGCTACACATAGTAAATCAATGGACTCCTTTAATCAACTGTATAGACAGGGGTTCGATACTGCACAGCTTGACTCAGAGATTAGATTGGAGACTTGAAGTTGAAGAAATTACTCAGATGGGCAAGGGATGCATTAGAAAGAGAAAGACTAGAGGATCATGATCAGATTCATTGCAAAGCACCTTGGGAGATCATTGATCGAGATTAAGTCATGGACCAGGGACAGTATCTTGGCAATAACCACCAAGATCTGTTCGTCTGAAGCATACATTAAGGGATTGGTGATTGAAACACTAAATGAGGCAGGTGCTGGGAATAGAAAGGAACTAGCAAAACGCTCAAAAGCCTCACTCACTACAAGAATGCTAGAACAACCTGCAAAACTTCCCACTTCAAAATCACCACTACCACAACCCACTAAACCAACTCCTTTACCCTCAAAACCAACAGCTGATGATGCACCCAAGAAGAAGAAGAGAAGGATGTTGAGGCTAGAAGAAGAAGAAGAAGAGGATGATGAGGAAGAAGATAGGCTGCCTCTTTCCGCAGTCCTAACTTTGCCTAAAGCCAAACCTATGCCCATCACTCCCACCTCACAGATGGAAACTGTGAGAGTAAAGATAGAAGAAGAACAGCAGCAAAGGCTTCATGATGATGAGATGCTGAAAAGCATAGACAAAACTTATGCTGCTTCTTCATCAATAATCAGTGTGAAGAAAGAAGCTCTGAGATTGTACACCCTTGCTAACACATTTCTATATCAAAAGGAAAAGGTGAGAATATGGCCTGATCCTAGGGTGACTCACAGAATTGTAAGGAAAGACATTCCTGCGAGATACAAGGGCCAAGTAAAAAGGATCGTAGATGAAGAGATCACAGTGGTCCTGGTAGTATCACCCTGGGAAATTGTAGAAGATTTCAAGAAAGCCTATGAGACTAAACAGCCACCCCAAAAGATGTTAGAGAACAGAGTAATTAAAAAGGGGTTAGTCTACAAGAGGCTTGAGAACTTCAAACAAAATGAGCTCAGTCTGTTAGTTGAAGGTACTCACCCAGATGAGTTTGCATACAGACAGATTACAACAGTTGAGCTCAAAAATGGCAAACAGGCTAAGTACATTTCAGAGCTGTATGGGCGTGAAGGATTGTTTGATGGTGAAGCTGAAAATCTTACCATGGAAGAACAAATTATGTTTCTCAGATCATACACCAGAGAATCCTACAGGCTTATACATGGGAAGTGAGTCTCATGGATGGGGGAACAGCTCAGTGTCCAATTCCCCAATACAGAGCTCCCATCCATACATTGCCAACCAAACTATCAGAGACTCATTCCCAGGCCAGTGCTTATATGGGTCATCTTCTCAGCTGATCAAGAAGGAAAAAGACCAACCATTTTGCCAACAATAAGTGGGACCTCAATAAAGTTAAAGGTTTTGGCTGCATTGGTTCAGGGGGAGTTTGTTGGACCAAAAGAACCAATGAGCCGGATCAGAAAAACCTTTAAGTCCCACAGACGTCACAACAACCGCTGAAGTCTACAACAGCTGAAGACAACAACTGATCACAAAGTCTGAAGACACAAGTGCTGAAGACAAAGTCTGAAGACAAGTGCTGAAGACAAAGTCTGAAGACACAAGTGCTGAAGACAAAGTCTGAACACAAGTGCTGAAGACCAAGTATCAGACGTTGTCACAACAGCTGAAGAGGTCTTCTTCAGTAGTTGTGACGGTTTACTTTCAGTAGTTTTATGTTTTCAGTAGTTTTGTAAAATGACTGAAGAGCTTGTTCTTCAGTCGTTGTAGTTTCAGTAGTTTCTTATCAGTAGTTTTATATTTTGTACATAGCACTCTGATATGTTCTCAGTAGTTGTGAACATTTCAGTAGTTTGTTAAGTGTTAGTTATTTTTGTAATAGATCTGCCAGTTGTCACTATCCCGTGATAACAGCAGTGATTGCACTCTATATAAGGAGTGTCAACCTTATTGTAATCGGTGAATGATTGAGCAGAAATATTTGGTATAATTGAAACATTCCTTGTCACAGTAATATATTCTCTCGTTATATCCGTATTTGTTCTTAATGCATACGAATATCAAATTCTTGCTACAATTTGTCTAATTCTTGATCTTATTCCGCTGCGTTACACTCTAAACCATCAAACTTGTGATCACTGATCCTAACAGGGTCTCTCCAGCAACGTAGGTTAAGTTCTCGAACTGCTGCTTCAGTGACTCCTTCTTGGAGTCATTTGAGCTTGAGTACATATGAACAAGTGCATCAAACAGTTCTTTTGTTGACTTGCAATGCTCAAACCCCACCATGATGGAGTTGGGAATTGCAGTCATGAGAACAGTCATAGCATTGCTATCAATGTACAGCTTCTTCCGGTCCTCATCAGAGTAATCTTCAAAAGCTTTCTCAATCATGGCACCGTTTCCACCAGCTACCTTTGGCTTATACGGGCCATTGACAATAGATTGCCACATCTTGCTGTCTGATACCTGATGAAGCCTTCCATTCGTATGCTCCATGACCTGAAGTTTTCAGGGGTGATGATGGGTGCTTTAGTCATCGTCCCCATCTCTACTTCACACTTGATGAGGGCCATTTTGAGTGTGGTGTAAGGAGGAGTGAAAAATAGGTTGATTAGAATGGTAAGATCTCACAATCAAGAGCCTAAAAAGCTATGATACCAATTGCAGGATCGGGTTTGTCACTTAACACTTGGATTTCTCTCAAAATCACTTATATTACACTCAAATCAAATTAAGTAGAAGCTCTTCTAAGAGTTGATAATAATATAATAAGTAGCAAAGAACACAAAAAATAATTTTCAAGGCACTTGTATATATTACTTCTCAACTCAAAATATTACAAGACTCTTACAAGCATTAAAACATGAGTTACAATGAGAAACTATATATACTAGATCCTACAGCCGGATATACTTTGATACCAGCTGGAAACCTAAGAGTAAAGCATATACTACAATGCTAAAGTTAAGGTATCTTAGATAAAGTATTATCTAAGATATGGTAGTCATGACATGTCCATGACTTACCTTTTTCAACCAACTAAAGTTGGCAACTGTACTAACATATAAAGGTAAACAGTGGAATAAAGTATGGTCAACTACATGGCTTTTGAGAAAATGTCATGTAATATCTCAGAGGTCTGCAACGGAGTGTCACGGAGACCATACTTATGTCCACTGGTAAGTTGGCTGTCGGCCGTGGCTGTACAGGCCGGAGGTAGGGGCCAGTGGTGGTCGTGGTGGTTGCTGCGGTTTGAGGTGAAATAGAGCCGTTCGACGCTGTATTGGGGGCTGCATGTTGAATTCAAAGCAAGATCTTCGTGAATTGGTGGTTTGGAGTCGTTCTTCGACGAGTTAGACGGCGGCTCTAGGGCGGCCGGTGGTGCCCCGTGGCTATCCATGGTTGATCTTGGCTGCAAGTGATGCACTACGGTGGTAGAAGCCTCAACCGAGGTGTTTGGTAACGAATAGTGTTGTTATGGTTGTGTTTGGTTGCTAGATAACAAAATAATAGCGATGTATGTAATCGTGGTGTGGTTTTGGTTAGGTTTAACTTTGGTCAAAGCTGGTCAAACTGGTCAATGGACAGTCAACGCGATGCGGGTCGGATCAAGGGAATTCTAGGACGCGATGCGGGAGCGTTAGGTATAATCGTGCGTTAGACATCCATATACGTGAATATAATGGTTATATATATATATTAACTTGTGTGTGTTGAGCTTCAAAAATGTATAAAATGTTAACTAGCTTATAAACCATCATGAATGGATACGTAAATTTGAAATAACATGGGCAATCACATAATGAAAAACAACATTGGAAAAGTATTCATATGAACAAAGATATTAGAAATATATATATATATATATGAAGTTATCTAATCTCATGTCATATAAGATTCTTATCAACCGAATATTGTTACAATCATTGTATAAATTATCATTTTTCTCGAATAAAGGCACTTATTAACCTAATAAGCGCAAATTAGTACATAACAAATGATAATTTCACAAAAAGCTAAGGTACATCAATGATACTAATCGTTAACTTTAAGTTAACTAAAGAGCTCAACCGCACGCATGTAATGACATCGTGCTAATTCTAAACATGAATCTCATATGTTCTAATTAGGATTGCTTTGTTGGTGACCTTCACATTTCTTTACCGAGCTCAGAATTTATATAAGGATACCAGGTGAGTTCTAGTGATTCCTCTTTTTACTACTGTTTTGGGGTGAAGCATGCTCTAATATTTATGAACTATATTTGTGATTTACTTGATGATTGTATGTGGGATTTATGGTTACCTGCTGATACTTATGTCATGATCATTAATTCTTTCGTGAAACGCTTGTTTTATATGAATAGATCTATTTGGGGAATCCCCCACACACAGTGGCTTCCGTTCCAGGAAGGGTACCCCACTGAGATCCTAAGGGGTCGTTTGTGGCATGTAACAGGTTTTGTTAAGAAACTATGGTGAACCATCCGGGTAGGTAGGGTTCACTGGTTTGGGGCTCAGTTCTTCCTTCGGGAATATCCGGTTAAACACAACTTTAGAAGAGGCCAACCGGGGCTGAGTGCAGGGTTGATTATGATTTTCCTACGATGTTGAAACTATGATTCATTCATTTTTATTAAATGAGGATTTGTTAACTCCTTTTTGTTTTTAAACTTTAAGCACTTGAACTCACCAACTTTATGTTGACAAAAAATCTTTTGAGCATGTCTTTCAGGTACAGCTAGGTAGATTAGCCAAGCTATAGAAGATATCCAAATCCAAAGCAAGAAGTGAGGGTAGGTGTTGAAGGAAAAAGGTCGAGCCTAGAACCCTTAGTTATTAAAGCCTCAAGAAATATTTACAAAGAGATAGGACATGATACCCATGGATTGTAGATTGAGGCACCTTGTAAACTAAAACTAAACCCATATCCTAATGTAAATATTGTGAGATGCATTGTAATAAACCATTTAGTTTCCGCTGCATTTTGGTTGTTGTTTACCAACCGTTACGTCCCGCCTCTCTGGGCCCGGGGTGTGACAGACTGGTATCAGAGCCAAAGGTTGTAGAGAAGTAGGTCTGCTTTGCGAGACCTAAACTACAACCATATGAACGCTATAGGACCACATTTGTAAGAAGACTTTTCCGAGTTTAGTTAAGCCAAGGTTATAGGAAAGTGGGTTTACTTCGAGACACCTAAGCTACAACCATAAATAGGACCAGCCTGGTAGGTTGTTTCCATGAATTAGTGATCTAAAGCTTAGAACAGAATAGATTCCATTAAGGACACTCGTCTTTAATCTGTATACCTCATGGGATAGATACTATTAAGAATTCCCTACCCTATAAGAAACCTTGTTGCATTAGGGTACTACCTATGATAGGTGCGCCCGAGTAAAACTAAGAATATTTGGAATCTTCAGGAGTTGACTACTAGGACCCCTGAGCACTGGGACTAGGTATATTATGAATCAAAGATGTGCAAGTATATTAAGACCTAAATTCTTGGGAGATACTTATCTGATTGCACAACTGACTTTTGACATTATATGAAACAACTGCTATTAGTTGAATACTTGATACGACATGTGTCGTTACATGAGACAGCTGCTTTAGTGATACTTGCTTATATGCTTCATTCATATGATGATACTTGTTGGAATACAATGATAGGATAGCAACCATAATGCCTTTTTGTTTGATCTGCTCCCTATTATAGCTTGTACCTGATTGCTCGTTACCTGGTTTGTTGAACTGTACTTTGAAAATGGTTGGGTTAGCAAGAATGTTAGCGTAACTAGAATCTAAATGTGCTTAATTGCAGATGATGACCAAATGAAAAATTTTAACTCCAGAACCTAATTACACAAAAACTTGAAACTTATGATGGGAACAACTATAATGATAGTGTAAGGTAAATTGACGATTACGGGTGCACACGTAATAGTGAATTTACAGGTACCCTTGAATTCTGGTGGGCCCTGTCATGCAAACTAATGTCAAGGTATAACACTCAAGGAACTAGTACATACCAGATTAAACACCAATATCCAATATATATTCAACAATTATAAATTCAAAACTTTCATGCTAAGAGAAACCATTTAACTCTTGAAGAGCTACCAAGGACGATATTATAGTAACTATCCCTTTTCTTTCTCTCTTTCTTTGTTCTGCTCTCCTATTGAAAGTATAATGATACAACTATCCAACCCAGGAGATCATCAAATGTTGTTTCAAACCCATCCAGTTTGGTGCTGAAAGTATGGCACTTCACCTAAGTTGTCTATATACTTTAGCCGCGCTATTTTTTCGCGATCTCTGAAAATTTCTTCCTACCTAGCATAGGACTCGACAAAACTTCCTCAACATAGTAAGGGACCCTCTAACATAATGGTTGCAGCCAAGAAGATACTGGAGTAACAGATTTACGAGAAGCACCTATTGTGATCAATGGCATAGAGGACTTGTCACTTCCTTCTTCCCTAGTAGCTCACACTTCATAGGACATTCTGGAATCTAGAATACCTCTGATCTTTTTCTTAAAGTCCTTGATGAATATAACTTTCTACACCTATTCATGGTAATAGAACCCCTAAACCCAAGCACTATTCTTATTATCCGCTTTGATAGTAATTAACCATCGTTTTTCATAGTACTATGCTTGTGAAATCCTTCATCATCTTCAACCGTTAGTCACCCGGTGACAAACTTCGATCGTAACATAAGTTGAACTATTTTGACCATGCTTTTAACTGGCCGTGTTCTTGGTAACCTTTCGAGTGCCAGAATAAGTAGGAAATGAAACCTCATCCTATAGCCCCGATTTCCGCAAAGATAAATAACCCGAGTGCCATAGTTATTCGCCGAGAAAATTTGATCTTCGAGCTTTCGAAACAAAAATCTGAATCCACAATGTTGGTGAATTCCCTAATTTCACACACTTTGTTCCGGACTTATTCTTTATTAAACTCTTGGACTAATGAATTGTGATGAATCCGTGAGTCATCTCTACCTCGAGTGTTCTACTATTTGGGTGATGAATTTGTGAAGTGAGAGCAAAGATCACAAAGTTAGATTACAATCCTGACGTTATATACAGGGGTTAATAGAGTGGTAGATAGTTCCCTCTCTACTAATAAGCACCTTAACAAAGTTTTAGAACCCTATCAAGTCAAGGTGCCGGTGAAAACAAATAATTCATGCGGGAAGACTCTCAGTTGGAGCTGAGAGGAATGTGTTGCTCCAAAAGATGTATTAAGAAGCATAGAATATCAGCTACAAGAAATCTCATGTGTTAAATCACTTGAGGTCCAACTACGACATAGTAATGAAACATGCAGAAGATAGTAGGCGAGAAAGACCAGCATAGCAATCACCAGTCGTAAGCAATAAATATTTCCCCCTCTAAATTTCTAAACCTTTTATAGAGCAATTCACCAATAGCATACCCTAGTAAACTCCTTACGATGAAATCCGAGCCAGAAGGCTTACTATCATATTTCAGTGGAACAATTGATAGGCCTATAAGTAACTAGGTTTTAGATGAGGATTACTTGTTGCACGAATGGACCCCTACAGGGTACGGTTACCTTGGAGAAAGGGGAGCGAGAAAGAAGTCATCTAGAAGGTTGACCTTGATTGGGAAGTACTACAAGGGAATTAGTGGAAGAATATACAACAATTCTGTAGATAAGATGACAGCTGGAGTTGCCTTAAAGGAATGTGAATCGGAGAGGAGTAGTAATGTATAGTGGTATGAAATTCGAAATATGATAAGAAACTCATGGAAGGAAGGGAGATCTGACAACTGTTAGATAAACGGTTCATAAGACATAGTGTCTCACATTGAAGAACCCTAATACACTTTGAGGGAAGTGGAATAGAATGCTCTTAATATGGACAAACTATCAAGAGTTGAATAAAGTTACCTAGAAGAAGTGATAACCCCTTTTCCAGAATTGTTAACCTGCTTAATCAGTTGTAAGATACTGACTACACTTATAATGCTATCAGCCGGGTATATAAGTGATAAAGACGTTACCAAGGATTGCATTTAAAATACATTAGAGTCAATAGGAAAATCACATTCAAGCTTGTTTGGGCTGGCTCACACACCCACGGTATTCATGAGCCTGATGAATGGGATTCAGTAAGTCATACTTAGACATGCTTGTTATCTCGACATTGCTAGTAAGCATGAAATTCGAGACAATTCGCTAAAATTTGGGGCTGTTGATGCATGTATGTCCCTAGATCATGATTTGTAATGTAATAGAGCTTGTCTGTCTGATTATGATGTAAGTTGTATTGATTAATGAAATGACATGGACTGTTTGTTATTGGTAATGTTTAATATTTCATTAATGAGTCGTGATTGAATTGATTGGGTTTATGATTGTTTGAATGGTTACACATAATGTTATCTTAATTAAAACATTCAAACTTAACTTAATGAAGTTCTCATGCGAATGGCCCATGCGAATGGACCACACGCATGAATAACTTCATATGATTGACTCAATCGCACGACTGAACCAGGAGACTGGATCAGTCCTATGATTGACACATAAGATTGGCTCAATCGCACGACTGAACACTCAGTCGTGCGGATGAATCAACCGCATGGTTCAATCGCACGACTGAACCATACTTATGGCCCAGTCGCACGATTGAACAATACTAACCTATAAATAGACCCAATTCGTGGAAAAACGTAAGCATTCATACCATTACGATTCCAGACGTACCCTAGCCGTCCAGAGACCTCCCAAATCGTTCTCCAAGTTCACAGAACACATTAGATCGATTCCTAATCGACTTCTAACGTTAGATTCAATTCTTGATTGATTCTTCGTGTGTTCTCACTGATTGGATCACCAATCAAATAGGATTCCGCACTATTTGAGTTGGTTTAACACGCTAATCACTAGGTATTTCGTTCAAATACCAGGTCCTAACAGGGGCTATCCAAGTCCGAGAAGTAGTAAAAACTCATTGAGTTATGTCAACGTTTAGGGTTAAGCGAAAATTTTAGGAGGATCAATAAAAGCTTCACTCGTGCAGCTATACAACTGGCATCGTAATCCCAGGAATATGCCAAATCCGTTTGGACACGGATTAGAAGGCTTCAGATGTGTGTTGGTGCAATGATGCAAGACAAGCTTCTAGTCGCCCGACAATTTAAGAAACACCTGAAGAGTTACATTATACAGAAACTAGAACTATGGGGCGCCACTTTTACAAAATAAAATATGCATTCGGATACATTAGATGTGCTACTCTCCCGACTACCCATTAGGGTACTAGTTCAAACACCATAGGGTGATCATCAATCGGTAATATCAGTGGCATTGACATGTGCGGATAGGAGGCCGTCGTCCGCATTTGTCCTAAGACGCTGGCATTTCTAAATATGAAAGAACAAGTCTTGGCCGCGTTTGTCTCCACTTACCCGCATTGATGAATGCGGATAGTTTGCAATTAGGCTTTTCTTCCACTGACTTCACTCGTGTCATCGTGAACTTGCGAATTCTTCCAATGTCAGTTCACAAGAGCTTATGACACATCCTGTATGGGAAAACTATCGACAAGCGTAAGTTAAGATAGGTGGAACTACTCGAAGACTAGGATTATCGCCTGCAGTATCGTTCCAGAGTAGGAAAGTTGGAAAAGTAGTGACCTTGTGTGTGCGACCTGACCTCTTCATTCCAATTAATCGTGAAAACTTCTTAGTTTTAGCTTTGTGGGAATAATCGTGCGGTTCCTAAATATTAATCTATACTTCTTGGGGGAACCCACATCCTCCTTGATCTGAAGACTTTAATCTATAACATCTTATGACCTATTACCATATGGTTCTAGGGAGTTAATAGTGACGTGTAGCCGACTTGACTATTACGTCTAAGTGAAGCCGTTCACACCAACATCTTATACTTCACAACCTTTCGTATAATTCTCTGTGAGGACGGTAATACTGCCGGGATTTTTGGTATACGTCTCCTTGCTAGATCTACCTAGTAGAATGGTGCAATGAACCACAATGGAGAATCTCTTCTTGTTAACTTCGTACAAATGATAAATGATCTGTTTGTGAAGCCAAAAATCTATTCATGAAACGACTCACTGATCTTGTCAAACCTGTTCTAACGTTGGGATAATTAATTGAAGCTAAATCAAACTCGGTTGTTTGATACCTAATCGACAACTTTCGTCACGGAATGCTCAGCTAAATAACTTTAAAATCCTCAAGACTCATACTACGAGTGTAACACACTCAGAAACAATATTAACGATACTAAAATTTCGAGGACGAAATTTCTTTAAGGAAGGGAGAATGTAACACCTCTGAAATCTAGCCCAATTAGAAAACTTAATGTATTATAGGACCCAATAAAGGTCCGGATTGAATTGGGTTTACAAAAGAAAACTTGGAAAAGAAACTAGCCTTTTTAGGCCCCATAAGCCCAATAAGGGCCCAAACTTATAAACGAGGCCCATTTAAGGCCCAATACCCATTTACCATCTAAATAAATAAGTGATCATAAGATAATAAATTAAATTGTGATTCGAAGCAACTATGATAAGAATCCAAACCAAAAACAGATTCAAAACCTATACCGTGTAAAGTCCGGTAATCTAACGCGTATTAACGTCTAATTTACATCAGATTTTTTTTATAATGGTTTTATACCCTTTTAAAAATCATTGTTAATCATGATACATACTGTAAACAGTACTTGCTAAAAGATTCTAACCAAACGTGTATAATCAGCTATAATACGTCGGAAAAACGCGAATACCGAATACACCGGCGTTTAACGGACATCTGATACGACAACCGAGCCCTATAATGTCATAAATGTTTATCTAATTATTATATATTTATTATCATATTCTAAATTAGAGAGTGAGACGGTTATCCAGGAGCAATGTGGTTCGAGTCGCGACTGAAGCGTGGACCGGCCTGAGAATAGGTGAAACCCGAGAGTTTGACCATAAAAATACCGAATTGTTTTATTTCAAGCTTAAGTAATTAGATAAATCTATTATAGGTTATCTAACGAGGTTTTATCCAAAAGACCGTTCAATACGCGATAACAAAGTTTCGGACGTATACGCGATTTTTAAATCAAGCCCACTCAAAAACCCTAGGTATATAAGCCATCTATTCCCTCATTTCTAATTTGAAAACCCTAAAAACACCCTAAAATGCTCTCAAGGACCTGCTGCAGCCGGCTTCGCCGGAGCAGGAGGCTCCGCGGCAGCACGACGGTGGCGCGGCGGCGGCGCGGCGGTTTCTGGCCAGGTCTTGGCCTACCCCCTAATCTCGACCTCCTGATCACGATGGTGGTGGTGGTTTCTTCTGATTAGCAACGACGTGGAAGATATGGAAGAAAGAAGGCAGCGGCGGCTAGGGTTCCGGCGAGTTTTCAGGCCGCCGGCGCTGGCGACTGGCGGCGAGTGACGGCGAGTGCCGCCCGTGCTCTTCTTCGTCTCGACGAGATCTTTCCAACGGTGGTAGCGGCGTTGTATAACTCTTAACGGTTTAAAAGTTATGGGCATTTGAAGATGACGGCAGCAAGGTTTTGGAGTTTTTGGTGGCTGTCGGCCGTGGCTGTACAGGCCGGAGGTAGGGGCCAGTGGTGGTCGTAGTGGTTGCTGCGGTTTGAGGTGAAATAGAGCTGTTCGACACTGTATTGGGGGCTTCATGTTGAATTCAAAGCAAGATCTTCGTGAATTGGTGGTTTGGAGTCGTTCTTCGGCGAGCTAGACTGCGGCTCTAGGGCGGCCGGTGGTGCCCCGTGGCTATCCCTGGTTGATCTTGGCTGCAAGTGATGGACTACGGTGGTAGAAGCCTCAACCGAGGTGTTTGGTAACGAATAGTGTTGTTATGGTTGTGTTTGGTTGCTAGATAACAAAATAATAGTGATGTATGTAATCGTGGTGTGGTTTTGATTAGGTTTAACTTTGGTCAAAGCTGGTCAAACTGGTCAATGGACAGTCAACGCGATGCGGGAGCGTTAGGTATAATCGTGCGTAAGACATCCGTATACGTGAATATAATGGTTATATATATATATATATATATATATATATATATATATATATATATATATATATATATATATATATATATATATATATATATATTAACTTGTGTGTGTTGAGCTTCAAAAATGTATAAAATGTTAACTAGCTTATAAACCATCATGAATGGATACGTAAATTTGAAATAACATGGGCAATCGCATAATGAAAAACAACATTGGAAAAGTATTCATATGAACAAAGATATTAGAAATATATATATGAAGTTATCTAATCTCATGTCATATAAGATTCTTACAAGGCATATAGATGATTAATATATATAAAATGCAAATTGTATATACCTATGTTCATATATATATATATATATATATATATATATATATATATATATATATATATATATATATATATATATATATATATATATATATATATATATATATATATATATATGTATATATATATATATGTATATATATATATATATATATATATACAATGGATAATTTAGGTTAACCGATATTCACTCATAATTATTTAAGACTCATAATTCTATGCTAATCCATCGTCTTATTATTATTAATAATCGATAATCTCGTTATTATTGGAATAAATATTATTTGTATCACCCTTTTATTCGATATAATGACAACTATTATTGATATTCAAATTATTCTAACATCATATTAACTACATTATTGGTAGAAATATATCTATATAATTATGGAATATGGATGAATCTTTGAAGGTGTACTTACACTTATTGTTTAAAATATATTTTTGGTTCGCACTAAACGCGTTAAGAAGAATTTAATCATATCTATCCGTGAACCATCTAAGTAATGCATAAATAAACTAAGCATTTAAAATGGCCTAAGTGATGCAATCTTAAAAAGTATATATATATACTATGCATGTGAAAATAACATAAGATCATGACATAAGAGTTTAATTCATAATCTTTGATGCATTTTAGATTGCTTTTACTACCAAACAGTTAGAGGTTTGACTACATGCATACCTATGCAAGTATCACACACTTAAAGAATCTGCATAAACGATATAAATATTATTAGAACATCTAATATAATAATTGGAACACTAAAGATTTCTAATATCATCAATAATAATTATCTATAAAGATTGGAGTCCCTATTATCAACCGAATATTGTTACAATCATTGTACAAATAATCATTTTTCGAATAAAGGCACTTATTAACCTAATAAGCGCGAATTAGTACATCACAAATGATAATTTCACAAAAAGCTAAGGTACATCAATGATACTAATCGTTAACTTTAAGTTAACTAAAGAGCTCAACCGCACGCATGTAATGACGTCGTGCTAATTCTAAACATGAATCTCATATGTTCTAATTAGGATTGCTTTGTTGGTGACCTTCACATTTCTTTACCGAGCTCAGAATTTATATAAGGATGCCAGGTGAGTTCTAGTGATACCCCTTTTTACTACTGTTTTGGGGTGAAGCATGCTCTAATATTTATGAACTATATTGGTGATTTACTTGATGATTGTATGTGGGATTTATGGTTACCTGTTGATACTTATGTCATGATCATTAATTCTTTTGTGAAACGCTTGTTTTATATGAATAGATCTATTTGGGGAATCCCCCACACACAGTGGCTTCCGTTCCAGGAAGGGTACCCCACTGAGATCCTAAGGGGTCGTTTGTGGCATGTAACAGGTTTTGTTAAGAAACTATGGTGAACCATCCGGGCAGGTGGGGTTCACTGGTTTGGGGCTCAGTTCTTCCTTCGGGAATATCCGGTTAAACACAACTTTAGAAGAGGCCAACCGGGGCTGAGTGCAGGATTGATTATGGTTCTCCCACGATGTTGAAACTATGATTCATTCATTTTTATTAAATGAGGATTTGTTAAGTCCTTTTTGTTTTTAAACTTTAAGCACTTGAACTCACCAACTTTATGTTGACACAAAATCTTTTGAGCATGTCTTTCAGGTACAGCTAGGTAGATTAGCCAAGCTATAGAAGATATCCAAATCCGAAGCAAGAAGTGAGGGTAGGTGTTGAAGGAAAAAGGTCGAGCCTAGAAGCCTTAGTTACTGAAGCCTCAAGAAATATTTACAAAGAGATAGGTCATGATACCCATGGATTGTAGATTGAGGCACCTTGTAACCTGAAACTAAACCCATATCCTAATGTAAATATTGTGAGATGCATTGTAATAAACCATTTAGTTTCCGCTGCATTTTGGTTGTTGTTTACCAACCGTTACGTCCCGCCTCTCTTGGCCCGGGGTGTGACACTTGAGGACTTCTTTCATACTTCGGAAGTTGACTTCTGATCTTTCACTCTAAGTCTTGATCTTTGGAAGTGAATACTTTGTCTTCGGAAGTTGGAGTTTTCCTTCGGATGTTGGTTTTACACTTTTTCTTTGGAAGTGAATACTTTGTCTTCGGAAGTTGGAGTCTTGATCTTTGAATTGTTTCTTCTTGATTAGCAGCCACTTCTTCTTGTTCTCTCAACATTCTTTACAATGATCTTAAATTTTCCATCTTTTGATTGCTTTTGATAATAATATCGTTGTACTTTGATACTAAAAAAGCTTTTGCGTACATTAATATCTTCATATTTTATCTCATCTTTATTCAGGGCAATGATATCAACAAATTGATCATCATTCTCATCTTGTTGTTCCACATTCGAGGTGACAATCTACTGATCAACCTCCTTGTATTTTTTTCTTTCATATTCTGTGCATACTTCTTCAGTAGCATCAATTATCACTTCATCTACCTTCCCTTCATCAAGCTTAATTACTTAAGTAGATGCTAGGCTATCAATATGTGAAGGTTGTTTGGAAGCTTGGGGAGAAAGACTTTGTAATGGATTGAGCTTGGTTTAGATTTGGTGAGAAAGGTTCTGTTTTAGCTGAGTTTATTGAAGTGTGGGATTTTGAAGTTGAGAAAGGGATAGTGCTATCACTTGTTTGAGAAAAATGTTCAGTAGGTAGAGATTCTGGTAAGCTGATCACAGGAGTTGGAGGTTGGGAAAATGTTTCTTGCTCAGGTGATGGCTGAGGTGGTATAGGAAGAGTGTGATCAGATGATATTGGCTCAGTAGCAGGTGTGTCCAGTTATGATTATGAGAAAGCAGGGGAGATGGTTGAGTATGCTCACTGGGTGGTGAGTTTATGTGAAATGGTGGTGTTTCAGGCTGGTTAGGCACATTTGATGGTGGAGTTTGGTGGAAATGGGCAGGAGAGATTGGTTCTTCTTGTTCTATTGCATCATGGGAATCAGCAGATGATACTTCTTCTTCTTGATGCTCAATGAACAATAACTCTTTAGGAATGTTTGCATGTTCATTCACCACATGAGCAAACATTGCCATATCAGCACCTTGGTATTGTCCACTGATCTTGTTCAAAACACATCTCCCCAGGTGTGATTGCACAAGCACATCACCTTCTCCTTCACATTGTGCAGTAGTTCATTGATAATTAGCTGGATAAATCTTTGGAACATGAACATCTTTTCTGCCTTTTACACTCTGATGTGATCACATAGACAACCAAGAATGTATCTGGCATAGTTGTATCTCCTCCCTTCAAATACTCCAATGATACATGAAGAGTTATACATAGAGAATCTATCCAGTTCGGATTTTCTATTTGACATACACTTGATATAAGTGTGAAATAAAAACACTATAAGGTTTGCATAACCTTCCTTTTTTGATATCTCCATTATTGTAGTTTCCGTCATACCCCACGAGGTAGAATATCTTCTAGATGTATTCATGATCAAATACATCTAAATGACCTTGTTCTTGTTCCCCAAATTGTAGCCCCCTTCTGATTGTCTGCTCATCAACCCTTAATACTTCATTTCTTACAAAGGCATAGATCTTATTTCAATCATCCTTTTCTTCAATCCATGTTGAATTCCAGAAGTCTATAAGGTTTGATTAATAGATCGTGGCTTCTGCACATAAAGCATAAGAGATTCTGGATCTCCGCAAATAACGAATAATGACGCTGCACCCTTCGGATACACAAACATTATGATCTTTAGCGAATCTATTAACCATCTGCATTATAAAAGCACATACATTATGATCTTTAGCGAATCTATTAACCATCTGCATTATAACCAAAATCATTAATACACAGACATTTGAAAAAATTCAAAACAAGAAATATGAATTTGAAGAGTTTTGGACTCAAACAATCAACAAAGTTGATTTTTGATGTTGTTGATGATGATTTACCTTAATAATGTTTAATGTTTGATGCTTTATTGAAGAAATTTATGTTTTACTGGAGTGCGGAGAATGAATTTTTAAATGTTTGGGGGAAAGGGGGGGTTAAGATATGAGAACGTTTTTCTAGGTCTGCAAAAGTGTAATGAAAATGACAACTGTCAAAGACATCATTTATATACCCTCGGACGTATTAATTTTATTTATTAAATATTATGGGACCCTCAATCCCTATTACCTTTCTGTGGATGTTTGTTCTTCCGTAGATCATCTACTAAAGACAAAATTTCTTATTTTATTTGTATCAATCTACGGAACACAAATATTAAGGCATAAAACCATCTGTAGGATACCAATCTACAAAAGGTCAAAACCTTTTGTTGTATGATCATAACACATAGTTAGATCATTTGATGATTGATGTTGGACCTTGTTGACTTTGCTTCATGGCAAATGTTCAAAATATTGATTTGATTTGTAAAACAAACTACAGATATCCTGCAGCCAAGTTAGTGCTCCAGTGCCAAATTTCTTCATTCAAGAGTGAAAAACTCAGATTTCATGCTAATTAACTACTCCCCCAAAATTTTTGATTAATCATAAACTTATGCATTTATCATAAATTGATAGGTTCAAAATGGATTGATCTGTGATTGTTATCAAGTAATTGACAATTATATGAACAATGTAATCAACATAAACAAATATCAGAAAAATTCATAGAGTTTTCATTAATATTAGAAGGATTACAAAGTGGAATTGAGAGAATATGAAAATATCTCCAAAAATCGTAACCTGCACTAAACAAGCAATCCTATTTATACTAATAACAAGAAAACAATAAGGAACATATATTTACATAATAAGTCCCTAAACTATGACAAAAATAATCTAAAGACTAAAATGCTAACCTTTCTAGGGTTCCAACAATACTCCCCTAAAATTTGCATTTGTCTTCAGCAAAAGAAATCTTCTGGTTCTTCCTTGATCTTGAACATCGGCTTCTCTTTGTATAACTCTAGTTCTCGAAGAGCTTTCTTTGTAGAAGACTTGAACTTCTCAGCTAGAATTCCTTGCTCTGGCTTAGAGTTATTTGTCTTTATCTCCATTGCTTCCATTATCAACAATGTTTCTTTAGTTAAACCTGCAATGTCAACATTTGCATACATCTCTATTGGCTTTGGATTTTCTTTGGTGTATATGTGCTTAAATGTAAAAGTCTATGTCTTTATGTGCTTAAATGTAAAAGTTTATGTGCTTAAATGTAAAAGTGTAGATACATGTTGTATGTCTTTTGTAGATACATGTTGTTCAAGAATTCTATGTCTTTTGTAGATACATGTTGTTCCTAGTTTATGTGCTTAAATGTAAAAGTGTTTATGTGCTTAAATGTAAAAGTCTTTCATGGCTTACATATGTGTAATTTGACAAAGCAATGAAATATGATATATGATTTGATGTTTATTTATCTTTGATACATGAATTCAATGTCTTCTATAGATACATGTTGTTCCTAGATACATGATTTGATGTTTATTTATCTATCCAAGTTCATAGTTCGTTCCTGATCGATTCCTACTCGTGCTTAACGTTTAGTTCAATCTTATATCGATTGGGTTATCGTTCCTGCTAACTGGATCGCCAATCAAATAGGATTCCGCACTATCTGACCCGGTATAAACACAGAATCATTAGTTACCCGTCCGTACACGGTCCCTTAACAAGTGATATCAGAGCTTGGCTCTTTGATTTGCGTTTGTTCAATTAGGTTTGGTGTCAAAAACCTACGTGTTAATCAAAAGTGTAACATCTTGAAATTTTCGAGTTAAATAAAAGTTAACTTGTTAAACTCTTGTAAAGACCATTGTTGCCATATGTGAAACTTATGTTTAAATTATATTTGGATTATTAATAGCGTTATGTGGCTGTGAACGATCTTAACTCTCACTCCTCGACGTTTCCGCCGTCAAGGTTGGGGTGTGATAGATTGGTATCACAGCCCATAACTATAGGGATTTAGGTTATTACAAATGGTGACCTAGACTATAATTGCATGAACCTCATAGAAAGATCCTTATACCTTTGTGCTTACATGTTGTTTGCATGCTACATAATGCTATGCCTTTTGTGCAACTTGATGCCTTAGCATAGGATTGCCTTATGTATGCTTAAACTTAGTTACTTGTCTCCCTAAACTTAACTTTAACTCTTTGATTCTCCCCGACAAATGAACTTCTTAAACCTATTCTCGGCAACATGTGGAATCTACACTTATCATCGTGGGTTTAGTTCCTTAGACTCTATGTCTAATTTATGAAAATCTCATCAAGGTTTTGATTCTATGAACCAAAGAAATTTGTGTGACACATAGACACCTGTATTCTGGATTTCCTGGCAAAAGGCCTTCGGGCTAAGGCAAGCATTTCGTATAAATCTCATTGTGAGACCAATTATGCTTACCTGGGGATTTCTGGGATGAGTGATAAACTATGGTCAACATACACAAGTCTCTATGGCAAATGGGTCAATTTACCTTGACGTGTCAACGATTCCAAAGGGTAATGCGTTACCAAATGGAACCATCCTCTTCGTATCTTAAAAATCTCTGATTCCTTGAACTGGTATCTCTTCATTCTTATCATACATAATGTTCCTGTTAATATTGAACCTAACCTACATTTCAACTCTTACGTTTAAACACCGTTACACGTTGAGCGTTTCATGTAACTATTTCTATATCTTGACCAACGTTAACATGGATCTTAATATACCCAAAGATATAGGGAATCTAAACCGAATGGTCATCAAAAACTTTAAACCGTTACTTATGATTCTCAAGTCTTCTTAAGGATGTGTCCCATAACTAAGAACATGCAATGCTATAGGTGGAATTCTTACATCTCGGGATACTTTGTCTAGGCAAAGTGTAAATGGTGATTTGACTCGATCATTGAATCCATTTACTTGACTCGAAACCCTTGAGATGAGTGATCACTTATAAGTACGCGTGTCTTCAATAAGGCTATGGTTGACCTCATATCTTGAGAAGTCCATGTACTCCTTTCGATTGTGAATCAAATGTTCACATCTCATTGTGGTGTTGAATAATTTCCTGCCCTCGATTTCGTCTTCCCGATTGAAACCATCCAAGATTTGAACACCACAACAACTTCTGTTATCTTGAACTTTGATCTTAAGCTTGTAAGCATGATTTTTCCTTTTGTTACATTGATGTAATTTGAAATTTTTCCGAATTTCTAATTGATATTATTTTCCTTTCGTCGTTAAGTCAAACTCCGTAACGTCTGCACCGTGAGAGATGCAAGTGTTTGCAAGTCAACCTATGACTAAGAACACCCGTATCTCCTAAATGATTCTAACTCATCAAAACAGGGGTGATTCCCTTACTTTGATGATTCTCTATTCGTTTCGATAAATGGTTTCCAATTGTGATTTATAAAATTTCATCCTCTGGATCGGGGTGATTTCCTTATCCCGAGGATTGACTTCAGTTATTTTCTTTGGAATGGCATTTCACAAATGACATGATCTCACCAAAATAGGATTGAAACCCGTACTTTGGTGACAAATGTCAATCTTCGATTGTTTTCTTGCTATTATGAAATTCAGTCATCAAGATAGGCGTGAATTCCATACCTTGATGATAATATCATCTTTATGAATTGTATTTGTTCAAATGAGACGACTTCATCAAAGTAGGAGTGAATTCTGGATTTTGATGAAGAAGTTCATCTCGTTATATTTTGTTTTTGTAAAACTTCACCGTTAAGATAGGAGTGACTTCCCTTACCTTAATGGTGAGTTACCTCGTCTTATTTATGTGGATCCTCAACAAGGAGTTGGGATCGAACTTTTTAATTGGTAAGTTAGCGGTCATACCTTTGGAATACACCATCAAGTTAGGAGTGAAAACCACACCTTGATGACTATTCTCATTTCTTGATCTTCAACTTACCAAGGTTTTAATCAAGTGACAAGAAACATGTAGTAACTTGAAGGGTGAACCAATGTTAGTGTTTGGACCTATCAAGCCAAAACATGATTTCTGAACTTGAAAGAAGACCCGGTCACTCTAGGTTGATTTTGATTCCGAGTTTGGAGCATTTGAATTCTTAAATCGATTTCTTTTCCTTTATCTTCATGTTTTGACTCGATCTAGCTACATCGAACCATTTATTTCTTACTTATCAACTTTCATTTTGAGTTGTCATCAACACATGATTGTGTGATGGTAGCCTTCTTAAACAATCTTTCTGCTAAATAAAGACATTATCAACTTGTGTTCATGTCTTTCTAGACACACGAATGTTCTCAGCTATGCTTATGGGTTTGATGAACTACGTATGCAAACTGTACTTGGAAACTTGCTACCTTGCAAAACATGTTTACAAATACTTTTCTTAATGTTTGCGTTATTTCTTGAATCGCTTTTGAACCCTTAACCTTGAAAATCATTGAAATTTTATCTTGGTTTTGAACAACAAGACTCGTTATTATCCTCATTGCGATGTGGATATAAGGCTTCATAAAATTTCGTAATTTGTAGTCATGTGTGTGGCATAAAAGAAAAGACATAACTTGGCATGTGTCCAAGTGTCTTACTTTCACATATGACAAAACCTAACATCCGTGTTCCTATGAATCTCCTGTTTAACTTCTCATCACTGAATGCCTCTTATTTTAGATGTCATGATGACAATTGGTGCATTATAGACCGATTGGCTAATTTCATATTGACTTATGTGGGATAACGGGTCGAGAAATTGACTTGTATCTATCTCAAATAGTCGTATACCGTGGTATGTTGTTAAACATCGATCATTAATTTGGATGATCAATTTATTTTCTGCTATTAGCAATGTTTCTAACCAACGTTGTAAACTCATCCCAAAATCTTCGCATATCGTATTATCCTTACTCCGACGGTTTGGTCAAAAGAGCAATACATATTCACAAGATATGTGTTAAGATCATTTCATATAGTGACGTTTCTTAAATCCTGACGGTTAATTTTTCTTACAATTGGTGGTCTTTTCATCGATTTTAAGACATCACTTTATTACGTAAATACGTTCAAGATGTTCTCTAATATACTACGGTAACTCGCCATCGTCTTCCCACGTTTCATGTGCCAACTCTCAGAGAGTCTCGTATTTCATTGGAAGAGTTCAAATTGGTATGCACTATGTCAAGAGACTTGTAAGGTACCATAAAGTGAAACATCTCATCCGTAATCAAACGTCTATCATTGGCCGTTGTACACTTACCTTTCATTATAACTCCTTTTGTTCATTTAAGTTCATTCTTAATTTCGGGACGAAATTCTTTTAAGTTGGGGAGACTGTAACATCTTGAAATTTTTGAGTTAAATAAAAGTTAACTTGTTAAACTCTTGTAAAGACCATTGTTGCCATATGTGAAACTTATGTTTAAATTATATTTGGATTATTAATAGCGTTATGTGGCTGTGAACGATCTTAACTCTCACTCCTCGACGTTTCCGCCGTCGAGGTTAATAATTATAATAATGACAACAACAACAACAATAATAATAAAATAATAATAATAATAATAATAATAATAATAATAATAATAATAATAATAATAATAATAATAATAATAATAATAATAATAATAATAATAATAATAATAATAATAATAACAACTTAAAATTTATTAAACTTCATGATGTTAAAATTTAAATTAAGCTAGGGGGGTTAGATTGTTGTTTTTAGAATCTAAATGTTTTGGGCATAAAATAACAAAGTAAAAAACCACAGGGACTAAAGTTGGAAATTCAAAACCCAAATCCCATTTCCCTCTCTCTCTCCCCGATTTTCCGGCGGACTCCGGCCACCTTCCGGCCGAAGTCCGGCGACCCTCTAACGTCGAAAACAACCGGTTTCAATGCCAATTAATCACTCCAATACCTTCGGTTGTACTATTCGAACTTAATACACAATTCAATTTGTATAATGAACTCGTTTAAAGTTCTAATCGAAACAACTGTTTCACCTTGATCGTTAGCACCATTAATCAAAATAAATTGATAGTAACTCTTCATATGGAGTTTCGAACTTAAACATATCAATCATCTTTGTTAACATCAAGTAATTACATACAAACTATACTCGAAATACCCGAAGCAAACTCACAACTCGAAACATCCCTTCTGAGCACATTAAGCCACAATTGTTGGAGGGCTTTCGCTTATCATCATCAACCGATGCTTCACACGAGTTTAATTTGTTTATCATTAAAGATTGATCATCTTTTGCGCACCCACGGCCGCGACCTCTTCCTTGTTCGTCCCTATCATCTTATCAAATCAAATCGGGTAATTAAACACATCCCTGCACTCGGTTTTACATGGGCAATCAAAGCCCTAAGATTGATTTCATTATCGTTACCGAATTGATACTCATTTGGATCCAATTTTGAATCTTGGGTTTATGTTGAATTTGGGGGTTTCTGTTTGAGTTGCTTTATAACATATGAGAATTGGGTTTATCAGGCCTAGGCGACCCAACCTAATGGTAAACACCCTTCCTGTGAACCTTGAGGTCCCGGGTTCGAACCCGGGCACCCTCACCTTTATTTTGTTTTATTTTTTTAAGCCTTTTACTTACAATTAAAATTACAGAAAATTTATAATTAATATAAAAATCATATTTGATAATTAATATAATGATTTTAGACACTAAAATATTTTCTGAAATTTTTTTTAATTTAATATATTCATTATTATATATATATATATTTTTTGGTTATTCCTTATAAATGGATTTAAAATGATGGTTTAAATTAATAAATTATTATTGATCCAAACGTTACCTTTAAAAACATAATTATCTTTATTGTTTATCTAACTTTTATATTTAATTTGTCTCCTTTTAAAATAATTAAGTAATTATTAGACTTGAAACAATAAATCTTTATAATATTAAAAGGCATTATATTAATTAAAGTTTTATCATGATAATTATAGAAATTATATATCTTATAATTTCACAAATTAGTTACAAATATTATTTTTCTTATAAAAGGTTTAGATTAATAATATGTTATTAATCAAAATGCTATTTCAACGAATTTTAAAGCTTTATTTATATTGAACCTTATCAATACTTATACTTAAATTCATTTCTAGAATATTTAAATATACATATATAATTCTTTTAATTGAATCAAACATAAATAATTGCTTTATAAACTTATTACTTATTACAAACCCCCATGATTCTATCAAAACTCTAATCATTATTTGAACGTTAATCATATTATTAATCTTCATCGTGTATGACAAATTTAGGTGCCTTGTAATGAATACTTGGGATTACTTTGGATCATCCTTTAATATTTATTTATCATCTTGTAATGCTTATATCAATGTGAGTATTTCCATACCCCTTTTTGCTTATTTCACACTTTGGGGTGAAACATGTTAACTTATACTATTGCACTTGTAAACTTATTTGACACTTGTAAACCTATGGCAATTTACCTTGTTAAGTTGTGGTTAGTTGAACTTTCGTGGTTACCATGTTATGGCGTTATATGTGCAATCATTAACTATTGCTAGCCTAGTGAAGTCATAGATCTATGGGCAAGACAAGCCTGCTTTGGTTGATCCAAGTACACTTAGCTGATCGTATATACTTTTAAACGTTTGAGACTTGTAAAACTTTGTCGAGGTTTGATTGTTGCATTGTTCATAACATCCCTAATCACTTGATTCACTAACATATGACTTGAATTGCCATCTTTATATACTTATGTATTGAAAACTATGAAATGCTCACCAACATATTTATGTTGACCTTTTATTTTTAACATGTTTCAGGAATACCTCAAGTATGTGTTCTACTCTTTGAAGCTTATCACATCTAGGATTGGACCTAGAGATAAAATGGATGATCATGTTATTTATAGCATTGGTACATGATGTATTCGTTGTTGAAACTTTTGCTTGTAATGTAACAATTGAATCATATGATTAAAATATTTGGATTTAATAAATAGCGTTATGTGGTTGAGAACAATCGTAACCCTCACATCTCGACGTTTCCGCCGTCAAGGTTGGGGTGTGACAAAAAGAGTCACCACTTTGCTTCTAAAGTTGTTTTCGACGTTTTCTTACATTAAAATTTCGTTTTTTCACTATACGGCAGATTAAGGTTCCTAGAAAAATCGTATTTTGTGTCAAAGTGTCAAAATCTTCGATTTTGCAAAAATAGCAGCCTTCAGTCGCACGATTAGCTCATTCATATAGTTGAACTCATTCGTATACTCCATTTGCACGACTGAACCTAGTCGCATTACTCATTCGCACGACTGAACAACTCCAGTCGCTTGAGTCCATTCGTCTTGTTCATACGCACGACTGAATTTAATCTCACGATTGAATTCATTCGCACCCTTCATTCGCACAAGCGATCCATACACATAGTTCATTCGCACGATTAAAACTGCCTTGTTCTCCAAGTACCAAGTTCATAAAAATGAAAGATCAATTTGTTGCGTTTCCTTCTGGGAAGGACTCACGCATCCAGAATCTACTATTTCTGGAGAATGAGATAAGAAATCACAATAAACCACCAAAGCTGATAATGTTAGATGATTATCCTCAGTGGAAACATCGGTTTGAGATTTACTTAAATGGAGTTGATCCCAATCTTTGGACATATATCGAGACTGGTTATACGGTGCCAGTTAGTGCTAATGGAGTCAAGTTAACCTTGGGAGGAATGAGTGAAGCTCAGAAGATTCTCTACAATGCTAAGAAGAAAGTTTACGCCTTACTGACTCAGTCGATACCAAAGGACATTTTTCATCAGTTCTCTGAGAACAAGTAGGCTAAAAAGCTATGGGATGCACTAGAGAAGAGATATGATGGAAATGCAACTTTAAAGGCACTGAAGGCTAAAGCTCTCAAGAAGGAGTTTGATAAATTCTCTTCGATAGGGAATGAGAGCTTAGATGATATTATTGACAGATTCTATCATTTAATGAGTGAGTTGCACACTCATGGCCTAACTACATCAATGGAAGATAAAGTTTCAAGCTTTGCTGATGGTTTGCCTGAGAAATGGGATTCATTTGTGTCTAATCTGATACAGACCGACATTCTTACGACATTTGACATAAATGACTTCATCTTGAAGTTAAGGGAGGAGGAACTGCGGATGAAGTACAAATCAAAGAAAGGATCCTACGTTCAGAATCCTTCACTCTATAACTCAGTTTCGTCTCAAGCTGTTTCAGGAGGACCATACAAACATCATTCGTGTCTAGTTCATATGCTCCATCTCCAAACCACTGCTTCAGGACCAGAAACGTCAGGGTCATAAGGGACCCAATACATAATTCCTGAAGCCAACACTACAAAGTTAAAGACTGAGAATCTCGGTAATATCACAGTGGAAGTTGCACAGGAGCACATGGATCTTCTAGCAGTGTTGTCCAATCCTATGATGGTTTAGTTGCTAGGAAGATTGGAAATTGTCATCTTGCAGATGAAGATTACGAGCAAGTTATTGAGAATGAGCTAGAGAGAATGGACATCATGTGGGCCTTGGCAAGTGCAGTCAGAAGAGCTAAAATGTTTGTCAAGAAGATGTGAGAGAACCTAGTAGCCACTAAGGAGACGACATTTGGTTTTGACAAAACCAAAGTTACATGCTTCAACTGTGGTGAAAAGGGGCACTTTAAACGTGAATGTGTGAAGCCCAAGAAAACTGGAAATGGAAACCCATTTCCCACATTCAACCGTCAAGACAAGGAAGTGATTGGAACTGCTTCTTCAAGCAAAGAGATAAGGCTCTAACTGCTCAAGGTGATGAAGGACAAGACTGGTCCTTCCGATTTGTTTCTCCTGGAGAATGAAATATTACTTTTGTCGAAGCAGTAGATGATGGGTCTGCTAGTGAAGGTGAGAGTGCAGCTGAGCAAGTGATGTCGGATACGGAAGAAGCTGCAAACATGGTAAATCACTTGGTTGAGGAAGAGCTCAAAGCAACAAGTTCAGAATCTCCAGCCTTCGAAGAGTCTAAATCTGCTTTGATGGCTGATTTAATCGATTCCTCACAGGTAAGTTCTAAAGACCAACTGTTTGAAAAACATGCTTGTAATGAATGTGACAAATTTAGAGAAAGCATTGATTTGAAATTTGCTAGGTTATTAGAATACAATAATAACTTTAGTAAATGATTTACAACTATGCACTGAAGCTAATCATATATTAAAACAAAATGAGTGCAGTTTTAAAGAGAAGATATAACTTTTGGGGAAACAACTAAAGGAAACCGAGGTTGTTGCCTTAAATCAATCAAATGATATAAAGTTCTATATAAATTCTTTAGAAGAAACCAAAAAGGAAAAAGCAGTTTTGAAGCCGAGGTTAATTCTTTAAAACAAAAACTGCATAGTTAGGCTAGTTCTTCTCACATAGTTCAAATCTTAGTGAAAGAACGAAATAATGGGGAAGGTTTGGGTTACAAAGTAGTTCCACCACCACATGAGATTCTTTTGATTAATAAATATAGACCTATCAATAATAACCCGATAAAGAATCATGTGGTGTCCTCTCCTCGGGTTAGTGATCCCGATTCTACAAGTAAACCTGTGAACTCTATCACTAAACAGAAGAAGTCTACCTTAAAATGAAAAGGAAAAATGCTAGTTGAGAAACTGGATGATGATATTAAAAGGGTTAATGTAAGGTCAGGGTCACAAACGTCTACTTCAGAACCCAAATTGACTAAATCAGTTAACCTAAAACGTGTTAATCATCAAAGTCCAAATAAAATGAAAGTTAAAGATGTTCAAAATGTCTAAACAATTAATTTTGTTAAAGAAGCTGAAACATCTAAAAGAGAAGTGACAAAACCCAACTAGACAAAGATCACACATTTACCAAACTCAAACCCATATAAATATTTTCCTCAATCTGTAGAAGGGAGATCTTGCTATAATTATGGAAAACGAGGATATATTTCTCCTAATTGTCCTTATTATCAGACGCCCAAAAAGAAAATTAAACTTTTTGATGCAAAACCAAGTTTTTCTAAATCGAGATCCAATACTCCACCTAAGACTATTAGTGAACCTAAAGTTCAAACAATAAGCCATTCGTCAGTTTATCACAAACATGCCTTACATAAAACAGGCTTATGGAAAGAAAAATCAACTATAGTGTCTGATAGTGAGGAGATTAAGAAGAAAGATATGCCCTCATCCTCTAAAGGATAATGGGTTGAGTTTATGATGTGTGATTCCTCCGGGTCACCCAAGCCAGTTATGGCTTGGGTCCCAAACCTAAACTAATCATTTCCTTTATATGTGCAGGGTGTCCCCTACAACGTTATAACTAATAGCTGGATTATTGATAGTGGGGCGTCCAGGCACATGACAGATAATTCGTCTCTCTTTTTCAACGTCAAACAAATTACAGGGGGACATGTTTCATTTGCTAGGAATAAAGGAGGTTAAATCACCGCTCAAGGCGAAGTGGGAAACGAGAAAGTGAAGTTTGACAAGGTCAACTACGTTCAACAACTACAGAACAACTTACATTCAGTCTCCCAGATCTTTGACAAAGGATTTAAAGTTGTATTTGACAAAAAAGAAGTGCTACGTGTTGAAGAAGGACTATGTGATTGAGGAGGATAAAGTTCTTATGTCAGCTTCAAGATATAACGACTTGTATGTCTTGGATCTATCAAAAGCCTCCACAACTAATCACACTGTTCAATGCTTCTTGTCAAAGGCAACTGAGAGGGATTCAATCTCTTGGCATAGGAGAATGGGACACATTAATCCAAGGAAGATGAATCATTTAGTTCAAAATGATTTAGTGAATGGAGTAACTGCCAAGAACTTCCAACTTCCGGATTTTTGTGTAGCATGTAAGAAAGGGAAACATACCAAGAAGTCTCACAAGGCAAAGAAAGTTCATTCAATTGATCTTCCTCTTGAGCTTCTACACATGGATCTGTTTGGCCCTATCAGTACAAAGATCATTGCTGGAGATCTGTATTGCTTTGTAGTAACAGATGATTACTCCAGATTCTCTTGGGTGATGTTTCTGAAAGCCAAATCAGAAACTTTTGAATCATTCAAACATCTAGTTACTACTTAGGAATCACTCTACAAGTTGAAAGTAAGGCAGATTTGATCAGACAACGGCACAAAGTTCAAGAATCAGTGGATGGAGGCATACTGTAGAGAGAGAGAGGAATCGTTCATAAATTTAACTCTTCCTACACTCCACAGATGAATGGCATTGCTGAAAGGAAAAGTCAGAGCCTGATAGAGACTACCAGGACAATGCTAGCTGACTCAAAACTGCCTATTCAATTCTGGAATGAGGCAGTGGCTAATGCTTGTTACACGCTCAATCGAGTCTTAGTGGTCAAACGAGATGGAAAAACATGTTATGAACTCCACCAGCGGCGTAAACCCAACCTGAAGTATCTAGAACCGCTTGGCACACCGTGCATGCTGCTGAAGAAAACTGTAAGGCCCCGTTCCCGGGACGCCTACAGTTGGTCTTTCATGGCACTCAAAACATATAATTACATTTTTCCTTTCTTAAATAGTTGCAGCGGAAACATTAAAAACATAATTTCATTCCATCAAAATACTTTTGCACTTTAGTACAATCGTTCCTTTAACAATATCAGGTTACATTTATTACAAAAGCATTAAACATAAGATGCCATCCAAAATACGCTGAGTAGCCGCCCCGTGCCATCCTCAGCAACATACCTGCCAACTGGAAACACATCAAAGTCAGTGTTGCTGAGTGAGTTCTAGTTTTAAAATAAAACTTACTTTTCTTTCGTAAAACCGTTCTTTACTTTCCTTATAAAAATTTTCGTTACATACATGCGTTCACACATCATACGTACATACAGATAATATCATTATTATCTTTGTCATTACATTCGTTACATTCATCCTTAATCATACATCATTATCTTTCACTTCTTTTCAGATCCTGTCAGACTTTACCCTATTCATGGCACACAGCCACGATTACTGAGGTCGAATGACAAGGATCCCATTTCGTACATTAATAGGATATTTTATTAACGTTCATTTCATACATTCATTCTTCCCTTTATTACTTTGCTCATTACCCTTCATTACCCGAATCTTGTCTCATACAATATCCCCGACTCATGCTCGAAAGTTGATGTTGTGCCGGGACCTGCTCACAAGTTCTCGACTCACGTCCGAAGACTGACACACCACCAGGATACGCGACAAAGATCTCATGTGAGTCAATCACGGGGACTGAACTCCATCCGAGACTGTTGCAACACAAAGTCGCTCACCTCAATAGCAATCTTAATGATTGCACGCTATCCGAGTCTTTTGCAACGACAGGGTTGCTCACCTCATACATATGCATGGCTTTATGCTACACCCCCGGAGTTATGCGTAACCCGGGTAACCATCATACATTACACCCCCAACATTATGGGTACTACACCCCCACCGAAGTGGGTACGTCACCCCCATCAACATGGGTACATCACCCCCATCGAAATGGGTACATCACCTCCATCAACATGGGTACATCATCCCCATCAACATGGGTACATCACCCCCATCGAAATGGGTACATCACCCCCATCAACATGGGCACATCACCCCATCGAAATGGGTACATCACCGAAGGTCAGCCACAAAGACTGGAACCCTTGCGTGCACACTATAGACTAGCTGAACCTCTCACGGTTGAGCTTAAGGCATTAGAGCCATGCACCTCACTACGCTTCACTTACAAGCCTCACACGATTTCATTCATTCATGCATTCATTCATTCATTCATTCATTACGTTCCTCTTTACTTTATCTTCAACTTTACGTTACATCATACTTTCATTTCATTCATTAACGTTCAACGCAAAGCCATAGAAAGATAATCATACAAAATAAGGAACATAACATAAACATAACATACAGCATCATCATACATACGCATCGATCATACATCACATCACGCACATCATACATACTATGCATCACACACACCGCCGTGCCTAACATAACACATAACATCATACATATCATTATCATATCCATCAACATCATCATCATAATCTCATCATCCTGCGTCACCTTATACCACCCATGCCCATCACATCGTCGAGAGTATGCGAATGGACTATGGGCGAATGGACATCTATACGAATGGACTCTCAGTCGCATAACTTTCATGCGTATGGCTTTCAGTCGCATGACTTCAGGCGTATGGGCTTCAGTCGCATACTCTTCATGCGAATGAACCTCAGTCGCATGGCCTCCAGGCGCATGGACTTCAGTCGCATAACCTCCGTGCGAATGAACCTCAGTCGCACCATCTCTCAATCGCATGACTCCCAAGCACATGAACTTCAGTCGCATGACCATCATGCGTATTGACCTCAGTCGTATGGCAAACGTGCGTATGGACCTCGGTCGCACTTCAATCGGCCGAATGGCCTCCATTCGCCCTCCAGTCGTTCGCCTAGCCCTAGCTGGTGCAGAGTGCAGTTAGCTCGACTGCAGCCGCGGGGTTTCGACCTCCAACCCCTTCCAAACCTCTTTTAAGCTCAAATCAACCATTCTAAAAGTTAGGGAAACATACCATGACCTCATACAAGCATAACCAAGCAAGAAATCAAGCCTCAAACGCATCATACACATACATACATGCATCAAAACGGGTCTTCACCCAAAAACTCGAAAATAGGTTTTTGGACGTGTTCCAGCCCCAAAATCAGTTGAAAACATGTAAAAGAGAGGTCCTAGAACTCACCTTAACGATCCCGTCAAGTAGAGCTTCGATTTGACTCGCTCCATGTTGAATTCCACGCTCGAATCCGCCCGAACCAACTTTTCTCCTCTTTTTCTCCTTCTCTTCTCCTCTCCTCTCTTGGCTGAAAATAGGGAGAATATGGATGTCTTCCCCCTTTTATACTCCCGTGCATTGAAGTTTCTCTCATTGGCGGGTTTGGTCCCTCGGCTTTGGACTTTATTCCTTTTTCTTCTTTCCTCGGCTTCAAAGGAAATTTCCGGGTGTTACAAGTCCACCCCCCTTATATAGGTTTCGTCCCCGAAACCTGTTATTCCTTAAACCGTCGCGAGCAATTCTGTCTTATCTCTTTTCCAGTCTCCCACCTGGAGTTCAATCGGTCTACGTCGTTTATCCACACACTACTTCTTATCTATCTTTGGCTAGCTTCATCAATGCTTTAATCCTTTCGAGCTTCTCGATCGTGGCCTCGATCACCTCATTACTTCCTATACGGCATTTGGTGCTCGGCCTTCACTTGTAGACAAGTAAGGCATTTAATCTTGTACTCCACCATATCGCGCTTCATGCACCTTCCCGCCACTGTCATCGAAATCACATTCGGAATCGTCGTGACTCAATCACCTTAAGCCATCACCATGATCCCCTTAGGCGCTATCAACTGTATCATCTTTTTGCGACACATAGTGTTCGCTCCGTAGTCCGCCAAACAATCCACTCTTAGGGTTATATCGAATGGCGTATCTATATTCTTACATTAACAGGCAATTTAGCATAGAAAGCAGCAAGAATAAAACTTTACTAACGCCAGCATTAAATAACACAAGCTAAGGATCTATTTACTAGGAACATACCTGACACAACATCGAAGTCCGTCCTAGCTTCCTCCGATCTTCTTCACTCCCGAACCTCCAGCCCTTTGCTTCTTACAGTCCCTGCTCTTATGACCTTCCTCACCACAAGAATAACACTTCCCCATACCGCAGTTCTTCGCTACATGCCCGGTCCTTCCACAACGAAAGCAGGCATTAGTCCCCAATCTACATTCCCCGGGGTGCCTGTGTCCATACTTGTCACACCTTTCCGAACCCACATCATTTATGACCACACGCTGGTCATCCACCCGTGCACCTTTGTTAGTTGGAGCGGCTCCGTAGCGTCCCAATCGCTTCCCGTTCAAATTCCGATCATCATCTCCTTTCTTACTACCTTCTGTCACCACCATCAATTTTTCGTCGTATAATCTTCCCGCTAAATCAACGGCCGACCTAAACGTGCTTGGTCGGGCAGCAATCATGTGCCTACGAATGTCTACTGGCAGGCCATGGATATACCTCTTGATCTTTCGTGAGAGGGGTGTCACCTGATCCGGCACCAGTCGTGCCATTTCGTTGAACTTGGTGGTGTATTTCTGATGCGTCATTGTTCCCGCCTCCAGCTGCAGGAACTCTCTTTCAACTTTATCCATCTCACGGTGAGGACAGAATTCCTCAATCACCAGCCTTTTCAATTCTGACCATCTCATCCTCCCGATGGCCCGACTACCCTCAACTTGGACTATGTTGTCCCACCAGCACAAAGCTGAGTTAACGAAAGAGTGGGTAGCAAACTTTACTTTCTGATCCTCTCGGCACTCGCTGATATTTAAAACAGCTTCCATCTCCCTCACCCATCGGTGAGCAGTAGCAGCAGTACCATTACCATCAAAAGTAGGGGGCTTGCATCGCTGAAACGCCCCATAGTTACAACCTCGTGCCGCCTCCGGCGTAGGCTCTTCCTCTTCTTCTTCCTCTTCGTCATCGGAGAGAACTGTTTCAGTCTCGGGTCGTCTCCTTTCGCCCGAAGGTCTTCCTCTTTCCCTTCTCTCCTCATCTCTAACAGTCTTTATCACTTCGGTCACCACAGACGGTAGGATTGTCTGCAAGACCTGATGCACTTCTTCCACGACCGCCTCTCTCATCGAGGCCCTCTGATTGGCATTCTCATCACCGCCCTCAGGATGAGGGGTCACAGGTTTTTCGTGAACTACCCTTTCGGCCCTTGACCTTCCTCTTGTGACCCGTGGTTCAGCACCACGTCCACCGTCACCTCCACCACAAGAAGCTTTCGAAGATCTTCCACCGGCCATTCTCTAAACACACTGAAAGATTCAAACACTAACACGGTCATTCAAGGAACAACTCAGTTTATGTCAAGTATAGTAAGTCCCTAATTACAGTGGCCAGTTGTGATTAGCCACTTACTTTACTCTTCATACTCCGAGCATTACCTATCCTGACTACATCAGTATCTAAATCTACCAGCAACACATAAACCATATAACATGCACACGTAATACCGGTTAACTTTAAGAAAATACCTGATGGCACGCAGCTACTCAGATTGGCATCGCATTTCCCTTTCCGTCCCATTCTCAGTTTAAGATTAGGTTTTTGAAAATATTTACCCAATTCACTTAAACTTTGGCTCTGATACCAACTTGTAAGGCCCCGTTCCCGGGACGCCTACAGTTGGTCATTCATCGCACTCAAAACATATAATTACATTTTTCCTTTCTTAAATAGTTGCAGCGGAAACATTAAAAACATAATTTCATTCAATCAAAATACTTTTGCACTTTAGTACAATCGTTCCTTTAACAATATCAGGTTACATTTATTACAAAAGCATTAAACATAAAGATGCCATCCAAAATACGCTGAGTAGCCGCCCCGTGCCATCCTCAGCAACATACCTGCCAACTGGAAACACATCAAAGTCAGCGTTGCTGAGTGAGTTCTAGTTTTAAAATAAAACATACTTTTCTTTCGTAAAACCGTTCTTTACTTTCCTTATAAAAATATTCGTTACATACATGCGTTCACACATCATACGTACATACAGATAATATCATTATTATCTCCGTCATTACGTTCGTTACATTCATCCTTAATCATACATCATTATCTTTCACTTCTTTCCAGATCCTGTCAGACTTTACCCTCTTCATGGCACACAGCCACGATTACTGAGGTCGAATGACAAGGATCCCATTTCGTACATTATTAGGATATTTCATTAACGTTCATTTCATACATTCATTCTTGTCTCATACAATATCCCCGACTCATGCTTGAAAGCTGATGTTGTGCCGGGACCTGCTCAAAAGTCCCCGACCCACGTCCGAAGACTGACACACCACCAGGATACGTGACAAAGATCTCATATGAGTCAATCACGGGGATTGAACTCCATCCGAGGCTGTTGCAACACAAAGTCGCTCACCTCAATAGCAATCTCAATGATTGCACGCTATCCGAGTCTTTTGCAACGACAGGGTTGCTCACCTCATACATATGCATGGCTTTATGCTACACCCCCGGAGTTATGCGTAACCCAAGTAACCATCATACATTACACCCCCAACATTATGGGTACTACACCCCCACCGAAGTGGGTACATCACCCCCATCAACATGGGTACATCACCCCCATCGAAATGGGTACATCACCCCCATCAACATGGGTACATCACCCCCATCAACATGGGTACATCACCCCCGTCGAAATGGGTACATCACCGAAGGTCAACCACAAAGACTGGAACCCTTGCGTGCACACTATAGACTAGCTGAACCTCTCACGGTTGAGCTTAAGGCATTAGAGCCGTGCACCTCACTACGCTTCACTTACAAGCCTCACACGATTTCATTCATTCATGCATTCATTCATTCATTACGTTCCTCTTTACTTTATCTTCCACTTTACGTTACATAATACTTTCATTTCGTTCACTAACGTTCAACGCAAAGCCATAGAAAGATAATCATACAAAATAAGGAACATAACGTAAACATAACATACAACATCATCATACATACGCATCGATTATACATCACATCACGCACATCATACATACTATACATCACACACACCGCCGTGCCTAACTGTTAGATCTAGAATCTGTAGATCTAGTCATTATGTATAGGCTTAGTACTTGAATCAATATTTGTAATGAACTTTTGTAATTCATTATTATGTATGCATTAAATATATAGGTTAACCCATTTATATATGTGTTGATGTATGTATGGATGCAGGTACAAACATAATACTTGATCAATTGGGAAATTGACCAAGTGTAAGAAACATCTACGGATGAACAAATTAGTCTTCCGTAGATGTATATCTTACAAGTAACAATACATCCGAAGATCATCTGCGGATGAACAACAAGCCACCTTCGGAAGAACAATACCTTCGGAAGAACAAGTTACCTTCGGAAGAACAAGATACCTTCGGAAGAACAAGTTACCTTCGGAAGAACATTATCTACGGAAGAACAAAATTACTACTAAGACAATATTCCTGCGGAGACCAAACACTTGTGCTATACAAGTGGTACAAGTCAACAAGTCAACAAGTCAACAAGTCAACAAGGCGGTTATACGAATCCCGAGAAATCCGTTGATTCCTTATCAGAAACAAATCAAATCCCAAGAGATCCGGTGTTTCCTATAACTGAAACATCTGTCTATAAATATGGATCCTAGGTTTCGATTCAAAGGGGGATTGAAAACAGACGATTGATTGATTGAGAACAGCAACAGCATTACAGCAATCATCAAAAGTCTTTCGATCATCATAACATATACAAACATCATAGCATTCATTGTTTCATTCTTTTGTAATCTTCAATACATTATAATAAAACATTAATTAATCTTTAATTGTGTTTTGTGTCGTGTGTTCTTGATATTTTGTTAACATTGAATGTTGTTCAAATACAATTAAACCAAATCAACGTTAATTCCGCTAACGTTGACTTGAAATCAATTCTCACTGATAATTCCTGTCAACGATCCTTGGATTCACAGGTGGTATCAGAGCCAAGTGCTCATTGATTTAGATCAATTGATCTATCAGTGTTAGTTGTGTTTAATTGTGTTTGTTTTTGTTTACCAATCTATATTCAAATCAATTGAATAGTTGATCCTGTAAGCATCATGAGCAACTTCAGTGGTTGATCTTACCAACCCCCGAAGTTGGAAACAAAAGCAGATTTTAAGTCATGGAAAATCAAGTTCAGGAATCATGTAAACTATACTGATTCTGACTTGTGGATTTCCATTACTGAAGGTCCTTATATTCCACCCACTCTTGGGCCGGATTATAATGACAAAAATCAACCAATCAGCACAAAAGATCTATCACCTGATGATGTCAAAAAGGTTAAAGTCGATATAAAAGCATACAGTCTGCTTAGTATGGCCTTACCTGAAGAGATATTAATCAGGTGTGAGAACTATAAAACAGCTCACTCCTTATGGAAGATTCTTCACACTCTCTGCGAAGGGAGTGATGAGATAAGAAGCATAAGGAGAGACACCCTCAGATCACAATATGAAACCTTTCATCATATTGAGGGTGAATCAATTCCTCAGCAACTTCATAGATTCATGCAGTTAGTCACTGAAATGAATATTCTAGAGTTGAAGTATACTAGTGAGGAATTAAACAAGAAAATGCTCCACACTTTGCCAGAAAGTTGGAAGCATACTGTGTCCATGTTCAAAATACTATAGATCTGAAAGCAACTGGTTTAGACACTCTGGTTGCAAAAGTGGAAGCTCTTGAAATGGATGAAAAATCAAGAAACAAGAGTGTGAGAACTCATGTCTCACCCTATCACTTCAAAGAAACAAATAATGTTGGAAGTGCATTTATTTCAAATAATGAAAGTGATAGCTCTTGTGTTAGGAGTGATGATGAGGAGGAAGTTAGCTTTTATGCTTCAAAACCCTCAAGGAAATCATCTCAAGACAAACAGCAGAAGAATAAAGGGAGAACTACTGATAGACAAGATACATCTTCAGCAACAACTAAGTCCTCCTTTTCAGCAAATCAGTCAGAACCAATAACTGTGATATTGGATTCTGAAGAACAAAGAGCAGCCTTTGCAGCTTTTAGCTCAAGTTTTCAAGCATACCTGGGAAGCTCTCTAACATCAGCCAATATCTGTCAACAAGATTTAGAAGAACTACCACCAGATGTAGTGGAAGAGATGGATCTACAATGGCAGATGGCCATGATTGCTTATAGAGCTAAGCAATATCTCAGGAGAAACAAGAACTTGGCTTCAGCAAGCAGAACATCAAAGATTGGTGTTGACAAATCAAAAGTAAGGTGCTACCAATGCAATCTCTATGGACACTTCTCAAGAGAATGCAATCAACAGTCTTATCCAGAGATGAGACAACATCAGCAGCATCAACAACATCAGATTCAAGCAAATCAACAATCTTCACAAAGACCTCTGCACAAGCAATCTCAACTGATGAATACTTCCCCACCAGCCACCAAAGAATCAGTAGGACCAATTAACTCAAAGGAGTCAGGGCTGATCATACTTCAAGATGGAACGTGTGACTGGAGTCTATATGAGAAGGAAGTTTTGGAAGAAAATCAAGCATTGATGGCTCATATGGATCAAACAGTGCCACCAATGGGAAAAGAGGTAAAAGAAAGATTGTGTTCATCAACTTGTGTTGAGGAAGTTGAACGATATAGAGTCCATGCTCAACAGTTGGCTGATAAAGTAAAAGAAACAATGATTTTGAATGAATCTCATGTTAGAGAACATAAACTATATCAAATAAAAATTAATTCTTTACAAAAGGATTTAGAAAAATTTGTTTCTGAAAATTATAGCCTGAAAGCCCAAGTTGAGCATTTGACCACTTCCTTAACAAAATCCATGGCTGATCATGCATCAACTGAAGTGAAACTTCAGAAGTTTCAATTATCATCTCAGCAATATGAGAAATTATTATCTTCTCATATTGAATCAAAGAAAAGGTCTGGGTTGGGTTATAATGCGGTTGCACCACCTATAAATGATAATTACACATCCTTACCTACAACAATGACAAACACTCTGTCAAATCATTTTGTGCCTAGCACCAAATTTGAAAAAGATTCATCTAAAACTAAAATTTATGATAAAACTGAGGTGAGTGAAACTGAATCATCTGAATCAGAATCATTTGATTATGATAAATGTGATGACTTGGATGATTCTGATGAACATGATGTTGATCAAACAAGCACTGGTAAAAATTGTCAATTGAAAGGCCATATTCCAAAAGTGCTTGAAGAAACAAAGTTGCCATATCCTCCTAAACAAAGAAACATGCTGAAGACCATCTGCAAGAGGATAGCTGAATTGAATGAAGGTCTTCAAGAACTAAGTATGCAAGAATCCTCCAAGAAATTAACTGATGAATCTGTCAAAGGAAGGAACAAGGCATCAGCAGATCATCAACTGAACAAGAAAACTTCAGCAGCTGATCTACGGAAGAGAAATTCAACTCCAAAGAAACAAAATGTGAACAAAAATGAAAAAGCTGAAGCACATTCAAAGCTAAAGAAGAAAGAGCAACTACAAAAATCAGCAATCAAAAGGAATGATTCTGAGAAAGAATCAGAAGAAAAGTATTGCAAATGGTGTGACATGAAAAATCACAACACTGAAGATTGTTACTTCAGCAGTTATTGTTCTATTTGCAATATGAACAATCATATGACTGCTGATTGTTACTTCAACAAACATTGCTCTATTTGCAACAAAAATAATCATTCCACACAGGAATGTTATTTCAACAAAAAGAACAAGATAAAAGATCAAAGAAGAAAGAATCAGACAATTCTGAATCAGATTCCCAATCCACAGATTCAGCAAAGGGTGCAAAACTGAAGAAGCATGAACAAAAGTCAAAGGAAAAACCAAAGGACAAATCATCATCAAGTGTTAAGATACTGAAGAAAAGATCAACTTTTCAGCAGTCAAAAACACCACACAAAAGAGTGGATTTGTCTGACAAGGAATCAAAGGATGATGATTCATTCTTTGACAAATTTGAAAAAGGCATTCATATCCCTCTTTCAAAAACAAAAGACAGTGAAACATTTAAAGGTTCACTATCAAAACAAAAGAATCAAACAAATGAAGTTGATCTAAGTAAAGCAGACAATATGAATCATGAATCTACTTCATCAACATCCCATTCAGCAGAATCATCCTCATCCAAATTAAATCAGAATGAATCAATCAAATCTGAAACAGAAACTTCAAAAAATATTCTTGAAAGAGTAACTGTTTTAGATCCTGTTGACAAACCCAAGATCACTAAGGCTTGGGTTGTCACTTCTAACTGATTTACCGTTCTGATTGCAGGAACAATATTGGAGAGCTGACAACATGTGGTATGTTGACAGTGGTTGTTCCAGGCATATGACAGGAAACTGTTCTCTTCTCCATGACTTCAAACATAAAAATGCTTCTTATGTGGCATTTGGTGGGGATAAAAAGGGAGGTAAAATTGTTGGTGAAGGAATGATAACCAATGGTGTACTTAAGTTTGATAAAGTAAATTACTGTAAAAACTTACAGTATAATTTACTAAGTGTATCTCAAATCTGTGATCAAAATTACACTACAATGTTTGATGACACTAACTGTTACATTCTTAAGCCAGGATTTATTGTCCCAGAAGATTGGATTCTCCTCAAAGCAGCAAGAAAAGGAAACACTTATGTGTTGGATATGAACAACACTTCTCTCACAAAACATGAAACTTGTCTTATTTCTAAACTTTCAGAAGATTTGTCACAATTATGGCATAGAAGACTTGTTCATTCTAACATAAAAAATATGAATAAATTGGTAAAACATGACCTGGTCATTGGCTTACCAAATAAAGAGTTCCATTGCTCAACTCATTGCTCTTCTTGTTACAAAGGAAAACAACACAGAGTGTCACATAAACCAAAAACAATCAATACTAATACTACACCACTCAAATTGCTTCACATGGATCTATTTGGTCCAACCAATGTAATGAGCATTGGAAAAAGGCAATATTGTTTGGTGATAGTTGATGATTTCACTAGATTCACATGGGTCTTTTTCTTAAAACAAAAGAGTGAAACATCAGAAACATTAATGGACTTTGTCATCAAGATTGAGAATCAACTTGATACAAAAGTTAAAATTTTCAGGAGTGATAATGGTACTGAATTTGTTAACTTTGAACTTGATTCTTTTTGCAGGAGCAAAGGAATTGCAAGACAATTCAGTGCACCAAGGACTCCACAACAAAATGGAGTTGCTGAACGAAGAAACAGAACTCTCATTGAAGCAGCAAGAACAATGCTAGCTGATTCACAACTGCCTATTACCTTTTGGGCTGAGGCTGTGAATACTGCATGCAATGTTCAAAATAGAACATTAATTGTCAAAGAACATAACAAAACTCCTTATGAACTCCTATTTAGAAGAAAACCTTACATAGGATATCTAAGAGTATTTGGGTGTCAAGTAACTGTTTTGAACATCAAAGAGTCATTAGGAAAATTTTCAGAAAAAGCATATGATGGTTTCTTTGTTGGATATTCTTCAACATCAAAATCCTATAGAGTGTATATTCCACAGCATAACATTGTGGAAGAGACACCTAATGTATCTTTTGATGAAAATGTATTCATTAAGTCAATTAAAGGATCATCATGGTTATTTGACATAGATGCCTTGTCTAAATCTTTTAACTATGATTATTTGACAAATACAGGTTCTGATGAAGTATGCTATCCATTTGTTCCACCGATTATGACTGAAGTACCTTTATCTGCTGATCCCCCAAGGATACATACATCTACAAGTGCCAACAATTCAACCGAACCAGATACTACATGTGGAACTGAACAAAATGCATCAGTAGAAGCTCCTACGGAAACACAAAATACATCAGTAGAAGCTCCTACGGAAGAACAAAATGCTTCAGGAGAAGCTCCTTCAGAACAGCATGCATCAGGAGAAGCTCCTTCGGAAGAACAGCATGCATCAGAAGAAATTCCTTCAGAAGGTCAACATGTATCCGGAGAACTTCCTTCGGAAGAACAAAATGTTTCCGGAGCAGCTCCTACGGAAGAACAAAATACTTCCGCAGAAGTTCCTGCGGAAGAGCAAATTCCAACTGCTGATACTTCTGAAGCTCAATCACCAGAGACTCAATTTGATTACTTCTTGAATTCTCAAATTGAGATGAATCAGTCAGAGGCAATGGAAATGACTAATCTGGAATCATCTATTCCAGTTGAGTCAACTCCCTCAATGAGAATTCATAAGTCTCATCCACTTAACAATATCATTGGCAATCCTGAAAAGAGAACTACAAGGAGCCAAAGTGGTACAGCCAACCTTTGTCTATTCAACTGTTTTCTTTCTCAAGTAGTGCCTCCAAACATTACAGCTGCTTTAAAAGACAATAGCTGGATTGAAGCTATGCAAGAAGAGCTTCAACAGTTCAGAAAGCAAAAAGTATGGTGTCTTGTTGACTTACCTGAAGGTCAACATCCTATTGGAACTAGATGGCTATACAAAAACAAACTGGATGATAGAGGTATTATTGTCCGAAACAAAGCAAGGTTAATAGCACAAGGTTACACTCAAGAAGAAGGCATAGATTATGATGAAGTTTTTGCACCAGTTGCAAGAATTGAGGCAATAAGAGTGTTCTTGGCATATGCATCATACAAGAAATTCACTGTGTATCAAATGGATGTCAAGTGTGCTTTCTTATATGGAAAAATAGATGAGGAAGTTTATGTGTCTCAACCCCCCGGATTTGAAGATCCTCATTATCCTCACAGGGTATACAAACTAGATAAAGCCTTGTATGGTCTTCATCAAGCACCAAGAAAATGGTATGAAACATTATCATCCTTCTTACTCAAGCATGGCTACAAAAGAGGAACAATTGACCAGACACTCTTTCTCAAACAAGAACATCAAGATCTCTTAGTAGTCCAAGTATATGTTGATGACATTATATTTGGATCCACTAATAAGAGATTGTGTGTGAATTTTGAAGAGCTGATGAAATCTGAATTTCAGATGAGCTCAATGGGTGAACTAACATTCTTCCTTGGCCTTCAAGTTCATCAAAAAGCAGATGGAATTTTCATCAATCAAGAAAAATATATACATCAAATTCTGAAGAAATACAATTTTGCTGAAGTCTCCTCTTGCAAAACACCAGCATCAACAATTGATAAGATTGCACCTGATCCCTCTGGAAAATCTATTGATCAAAAATTATTTAGATCTATGATAGGTTCACTTATGTACTTAACTGCCAGTAGACCTGATATTATGTTTGCTGTGTGTGTTTGTGCTAGGTACCAATCTGATCCAAAGGAGTCACATCTCAATGCTGTCAAAAGAATTTTCAGATATCTCAAGGGAAAACAGGACTTGGTCTATGGTATCCCAAGGATGGAGACTTTACACTCTACTCATACTCAGACAGTGATTATGGTGGATGTAACAGCAATAGAAAATCAACAACCGGTGGATGTCAATTCATTGGACCCAGGCTAGTGTCATGGCAGTGCAAGAAACAAACAAATGTTTCTGTATCCACAGCTGAGGCTGAGTACATTGCTGCTTCAGCCGGGTGTTCTCAAGTGCTTTGGTTACAAAACCAATTGCTTGACTATGGTTACAACTTTCTTCAAACTTCAATCTATATAGACAATTCAGCTGCTATGTTTATAACTGCTAATCCTGTGCAACATAGTAAAACTAAACATATAGAGATTAGGTATCATTTTCTGAGAGATTGCTCAGAAAAAGGATTGATCAAGTTAGTCAAAGTGGATACATCAAATCAGCTTGCTGATTTATTCACTAAAGCCTTTGATTCAGTCAGATTTAATTTTCTGATTGAGTCTCTAGGTATGATTAACTTAGATTAAATAAAGTTCAAACAAACAACATGCTGTGTGCAATAATGCATCAGTATGCCTTATGCATGGGAAATGATAGTAAACTATAGCCTTGCCTATTTCTGCATAAACAAATATCAATATATCTCAACAAGTTTCTTGATATGTGAGTAGGTTCAACTTGAGTGGAAACAAACTTAGTGCTTGCATAACATAATATTGTCATAATTGTGTGTGGGAAACTTCATTTTGAGAAAACAAAGTGAGTATTATTCTAATGTGATCAAATCATTCATCTGCACACACTATGTAAAAGACTTTATACTATCTATCTTTGCAACTCATACTCCCTCTGTTTTGTGTGAACAAAGACCTGGGTGTATGATCACCATACTGAATCTCAGTATCAAAGGTGAAAAGATCATGTTCATCATCATCCCTCTGTTTTGTGTGAACAAAGACCTGGGTTCAAGGCACCTCTGTTTTACGTGAGTAAAGACCTGGTGACCTGATGATGATCATATCTAAAGCTCTCAAAAGAATCCTAAGTGATCAACTGTATATTATCCTGAGCTTTATAAACATTGCATCAATGAGGTGTCAAACACATCTCAAGATAGCTATTATAATTTAAAGTACATAGTCACAAGAGTGCAAGAATGATGCTTTGACTTACAAAGGAGGACAACACCTTTGTGAATCAACTGTGAAGCCCATGACAGTTATTGCTAAATCAATAAAACATGATAAACAGCAAGCCTAGTTGATACATGAGCTCTTGTATGGATTTATAAGGACAATATACTTGCAATCAGAACTTGTTCCAGTATCAACTATACAACATAACTAATCAGGAAGAGGCTTAGCAATGTAGTATGATCCCATCTTAAGTGCATCTGATCATTATCATATATTCAGTGTTTATGTTATTCCTCTTAAAGAAATTTACGATAAATGCTTAAGTTCATCATTAATCACAAATTTAGGGGGAGTAGTATTCATGAAATAACATCTATATCAGCAGCAGCAATGTCTATATCTTTATCAAGTTGAAGAGATTGAAACCTGAGCATCACATTAGCAGTTGGTTACATGAAATTTATTTTAGTTTCCTTGTACTAAATTGTCATGTATACAAAGCCAACGAGGTCCTATAGCAATAATTGGTTCAACCAATGGAGTTGGGCCATACATACAACTGTGTGTAAATCAATATTAGTAGATTAATGTTTATCCGTAGATTGGTAAACTGCGGATAAACATAAATCAATCAGTAGAAGTTGTTGATCCGTAGATATACTACGGAAGAGTAAGTTGTCGATTACACTTAAATGCGATATTACTTCTACGGAAGAGTACAATGTGGGACCCACTGAATAAATCCAAGAAAATTAATATGTCTGAGGGTATAAATAAAGAGATTTGACTTGTCAAATGCATTATGCACTTTTTCAGCTCACTTTTTCAGACCTAGAAAATCTCGCAATAAATTTTTCCCACTTTCTCAACATTCAAAATTTATCAAATCAAACCTTAAGCAAACGTATATCTGAGTTCTTAATCAGCGTCTATTAAGGTAAAACATGTTGTAATCATCAAGAATGAACAAGTTGATTCTTGTTTTATCTCATAACTGTTCGTATTCTTATATCAATAACATGATTCTAATGAAGTCTTTTCTTATGAACAGATGGATCATCGATTTGCAAAAGAGCATAATGTATGTGCTTTCTTGAACCCTGACGATCCTGTGTCGGAAGGATGTCAAGAAATTATGAGATATTTGAGAAGATCAAGGGTTTTCTATGCATTATCTGCAGAGCCAACAATTTATCGATCGCACATCAGTGATTTCTGGAATTCTGCGCGTATAGAAGAAGATAATGAAGCAATTATTGCTGAAGTAAGGAATCGAAGGCTGAGAATAGACGAACAAACTATAAGAAGGGTACTAGAACTGGGAGATGTTGAAGCAGGACACCCTGATGTATTCGATAATGAATACATAGAAAAGGTGTTCCTTCTAATGGGATATGATGGAGACTTTGAGAAGGGAGAAATCAAGAAGGGAAGACTCTGCAAACCATACAGATTTTTGTGTCACACTTATCTGAAGTGTATGTCAAACAGAAAATCTGGGCTTGACAGATTTTCTAGACACATATCATCTGGTATTATTGGGATCTTTGAAGGAAGGACATACAACTACTCAAAGTACATCTTTAACTGCTTGTGTGACCATATTAGAGTACAGAAGGCTGATAAGATGTATATGTTTCCAAGATTCATTCAGCTGATCATTAATGCAGACTTGCCTGGAACAAATGTGGAGGGTGGTGTGTTCATTCAAGCACACCTTGGCAGATCTGTGCTGAACAAAATCTCAGGGAGATATGAAGGAGAAGATGTAGACATGTTTGCACATGTGATTGATGCTAGTGCAGACATACCTCCAGAGTTAGTTTGGGAAGATGAGGAAGAGAGCTCTGCTACCAGCTCTGCTCAAGACACACCATCACCAGTAGCCTCACCACAGCAACAACAAACACCCCAAACACAATCACCAGCCAGCCAAACTACAGAACCCATCTCACCAATCCTCAATCTATCACCACAACAACAACCAACACCCCAAGCTCAATCACCTGCCAGTCAAAATACTGAACCAATCTCTCCCATCCAACCCCAATCACCAAATCAGCTTCAGATGCAACTCTACCAACAAACTCAAAACTCAGATACTGAGAGCATCTACACTGGAGAGACAGAATTAGTCTCAGATGCAAGTACAGTCAAACTGTCACTATCAAAGACTGAATCCCCTGTGTACTCAAATGAAACTGAACAAGTTTCTCCCATGATTGATCAGCAACAACAACAAACTCTTCAAGAACCAGAAGATCAAGCCACTGAAGCAAAGTCCAGTTCAGCAAGTGTTGATCATGAGGAGGTAAAAGAAGAAGAGATTGAGTCTGAGCATCAGGAAAGAGATACAGAAGCAGATCAGGTTGATGTGATTGCCTACAATGAAGATGATCTGAGTGATGATGACATTCCTGTAAGCAAGAGTTATCTGGTGGCTGAGTACAACAAGCTTGTGCTCAAGTCAAATAAAAGAAAGGCAAGAATACAAGAGCTGAAGGGCATAATTAAAGAAAAAGATGAAGAATTGATAAATCAGCAAGAAAGGATAAAGAGACTGAGAGAAGATGCTCAAAGTGATAAAGAAGTGATTGATGCTCTGCTAGACAAAGAAGCTGAACTTATAGAGTCAGCAGAGAATGAGAAGAAAGATAAAGAAAAGATCATGAAGAAACTTGAACTAGCATCTGACACTATGACTGCTCAGTCAAACATAATAAAGACAAAAGAAGAAGAAATTGAGCAACTTAAACTGAAGATCAGCTCATTGGAATCCTATGCCAAAACTTCAACTACTCAAACAAAACAAAGTCCTAAGGCATCAAAAGAAGTGATTTGGTACTCAAGGAAAAGAAAGTACCTTGGTACTACTGAGAAGAAGCCAACTGATGAAAGTAGTCCAAAGATACAAAAGCTTTCTCCTGAACACACACCAATAATAGACTTATCTGCTGAGGAGCCCATCACTGAACAGAAAGATGAAAGTGACAAAGAATGGGAAGAGCTAATCAAAGAAGACACACCTCCAAAGCAAGAAGTCTCAAAGGCTGATGATCTTCTGACTACAAGTGACATACTTGAAGAGAGGCCTGAATCAACCATGTTCATGACACTCATAAATCATGGTTTCCCTTATGACATGGTTGAAAGACTGAACATGACAGAGATGAAGAATTTGTTGAAAGAGTTTGAGCTTGCCAGCTTCATGATTCCAAACTGTGACTATGAAGCATTCAATACCTTTCAATCAATTCAAAAGATAAAGAAGGAGTTGGGACACTGTGACACAGCCAAGCTGAGCAAATACAACATGACTTGCTGGTTACAGGGACACAACTACAAGCCTCATGAGCTTAAAGGAAGAACAGTGGGAGAACTAAGAAGGATGATGGAGCATGTAATGAAAGTTGAACTAGATACTGGGGTAAAGTTCAGAACTGAAGCTCCACATCAATCTTATGAACAACAAAGCAAACTCCCTGCTGAACCCATAACTGTTGAACCCAAAGATCAACATAAAGGGAAAGAGAAATTGATTAGAGAGCCAAGGGAAGTCATCCCCGGAAAGGTATGGCCACTTGGGACTGCAGTTAGAGAAATAACTGAGCAAAAGTCCACTCTAATACAACTGATAGATCACCTCACAACTCCCAGCTCTGCGGACGAAAACAAGATCATGGCATGGAAATATGATCCAGAGTGGGATTGTGCTGTCATTAAAAGAACATCTGGAAGAGTTGAATACTTCCAAGATGTACTCTCAGTGGTGAGTCTGCCAGAGAATGACATCAGAGACCTTCAAAGCTTAAACATCAGCAACTATCCAATTCACCCTAGAGGAAGAGACTTCTCAACTCTAGTGGGAAAGTTAAAGACTAAGTTTAAAGATGATGTGGTGATTGAAGCTAAAAGAGAAGACATAGAACATCAGAAGAGAATCAAAGGGCTCAAAAGATACAAGTCCAATGCCTCAGAACATGTAGATGATGAATTGATGAAGAGGATTGGATATAACAACAGAAACAAAGCAGCTCTTAAATGTATTGAAGGGACTCAATTCACATACCCAATCACTGAATGGGGATATGTAGAAAAGACAAAAGAATTGGTCCTACTGAGGAATGCTGAAAACAAGAAAGCAGAAAAGATCAGAATCTTTGATCCTGTGGAAATCAAACTGCTTCATCCCAGCTACACTTCATACTTAAATGACAAATTCTTTCCAAAGCTGTCTGATGAACAAGCACAAAATGATTTATTTCTACATGTTCATGTGATTCAAGTAGTGGACAAACTTCATGCAAAAGCATATAAAAGAAGAAGATTTAATGCTGGATTGCTGAAGGGAACAACATTTGAAGAAGTTACAGAACTAAGAATAACAGAACAAGATGAGCTAGAAGTGGTGAATAACAACAAGGTGTTAGACACACTCACTACAGAAGAAGATGTTCTGGGAATTAGTTATGAAACTTTGAAGATGATGAGCAAGATGAAGATCAAGTATAAGTATGATGATCAGAAGACTGCTGTCTCCTACTTCTACAACAAGATGATCGCTAGAATCAAAGATCTTGCAGTTTTGAAGGAATGAGTACAAGTAGCTAAGCCTAAGGGGGAGTATTGTTAGGTCTAGAATCTGTAGATCTAGTCATTATGTATAGGCTTAGTACTTGAATCAATATTTGTAATGAACTTTTGTAATTCATTATTATGTATGCATTAAATATATAGGTTAACCCATTTATATATGTGTTGATGTATGTATGGATGCAGGTACAAACATAATACTTGATCAATTGGGAAATTGACCAAGTGTAAGAAACATCTACGGATGAACAAATTAGTCTTCCGTAGATGTATATCTTACAAGTAACAATACATCCGAAGATCATCTGCGGATGAACAACAAGCCACCTTCGGAAGAACAATACCTTCGGAAGAACAAGTTACCTTCGGAAGAACAAGATACCTTCGGAAGAACAAGTTACCTTCGGAAGAACATTATCTACGGAAGAACAAAATTACTACTAAAGACAATATTCCTGCGGAGACCAAACACTTGTGCTATACAAGTGGTACAAGTCAACAAGTCAACAAGTCAACAAGTCAACAAGGCGGTTATACGAATCCCGAGAAATCCGTTGATTCCTTATCAGAAACAAATCAAATCCCAAGAGATCCGGTGTTTCCTATAACTGAAACATCTGTCTATAAATATGGATCCTAGGTTTCGATTCAAAGGGGGATTGAAAACAGACGATTGATTGATTGAGAACAGCAACAGCATTACAGCAATCATCAAAAGTCTTTCGATCATCATAACATATACAAACATCATAGCATTCATTGTTTCATTCTTTTGTAATCTTCAATACATTATAATAAAACATTAATTAATCTTTAATTGTGTTTTGTGTCGTGTGTTCTTGATATTTTGTTAACATTGAATGTTGTTCAAATACAATTAAACCAAATCAACGTTAATTCCGCTAACGTTGACTTGAAATCAATTCTCACTGATAATTCCTGTCAACGATCCTTGGATTCACACTAACATAACACATAACATCATACATATCATTATCATCTCCATCAACATCATCATCATAATCTCATCATCCTGCGTCACCTTATACCACCCATGCCCATTACATCGTCGAGGAATTTCATCTCGGCTATCATCTCTGAACACTTAGGCGAATGGGCATCTATGCGAATGGACCCTATGCGAATGGACTACGGGCGAATGGACATCTATGCGAATGGACTCTCAGTCGCATAACTTTCATGCGTATGGCCTTCAGTCGCATGACTTCAGGCGTATGGGCTTCAGTCGCATACTCTTCATGCGAATGAACCTCAGTCGCATGGCCTCCAGGCGCATGGACTTCAGTCGCATAACCTCCGTGCGAATGAACCTCAGTCGCACCATCTGACAATCGCATGACTCCCAAGCACATGAACTTCAGTCGTATGACCATCATGCGTATGGACCTCAGTCGCATGCCAAACGTGCGTATGGACATCAGTCGCACTTCAATCGGCCGAATGGCCTCCAGTCGCCCTCCAGTCGGTCGCCTAGCCCTAGCTAGTGCAGAGTGCAGTTAGCTCGACTGCATCCGCGGGTTTTCGACCTCCAACCCCTTCCAAACCTCTTTTAAGCTCAAATCAGCCCTTCTAAAGGTTAGGGAAATATACCATGACCTCATACAAGCATAACCAAGCAAGAAATCAAGCCTCAAACGCATCATACACATACATACATGCATCAAAACGGGTCTTCACCCAAAAACACGAAAATAGGTTTTTGGACGTGTTCCAGCCCCAAAATCAGTTGAAAACATGTAAAAGAGGGGTCCTAGAACTCACCTTAACGATCCCGTCAAGTAGAGCTTTGATTTGACTCAGTCCACGTCGAATTCCACGCTCGAATCTACCCGAACCAACTTTTCTCCTCTTTTTCTCCTTCTCTTCTCCTCTCCTCTCTTGGCTGAAAATGGGGAGAATATGGATGTCTTCCCCCTTTTATACTCCCGTGCATTGAAGTTTCTCTCGTTTGCGGGTTTGGTCCCTCGGCTTTGGACTTTATTCCTTTTTCTTCTTTCCTCGGCTTCAAATGAAATTTCCGGGTGTTACAAAAACTCAGACATGGAAATTTAGTGAGAAGGCAGAAGAAGGTATATTTCTCATATACAACATACCAGACAAGAGAGTTTATAAAAACTCAATGGGTCAGGTAGAAGTGTGGTGCAACGTTGATGTTCAAAGATACACCACCCCCCTGCTGGAAAAGGACCCTCTTTCTTCTTCGACTATGAGGGATTCTTTAAATCCTTCAAACTACCGCTTTCTCCCACTAATGATGAGCAGTCTGCGAGGATGATGTACGATGTTCTGAACACTCCACTACCAGACTTGACTTCAATGGCTCCATTAAATGATACTTCTAGCCCTTCAGGGGGAGAGCTTGAAGTAAGTGATTCATCTTCTGATGATGAAGTAGTTGAAACTATAATTATGGAACAGGAGGAACAGGTTCCCACTAATGAAAGTACACAAGCATCACATCCTGATGCCTCTGACACTTCGGAACCTCATACTCCAACAGCTTTAGATACTGAACTTGGGTTTCACAATCTGGATATGAGGTAGTTGTTCCCACCACTCCTGGATCCCGGATTAATGTTTATCATCCCTTGGACAACATCATTGGAGATGTTCGATTAGGAGTACAAACAAGAAATCAGCTATACTCGACTGATTATGCCTTAGTCATGGAAAAAGGATATCTTCACGATGGTGCATATCGATGTTTTGTGTCTGAATTTGAGCCAAAATATGTGAGTGAAGCCCTAAACGATGAGGCATGGGTCAGTGTAATGCAAGAAGAACTCCTACAGTTCAAGAAGTTAGGAGTATGGACCCTTGTGGACAGACCAAAAGGTGCTAAGGTGATTGGCATGAAATGGGTCTTGAAGTGTAAGAAAGATGACCAAGGAGTCATAATTAGAAACAAGGCTAGGCTTGTGGTTCAAGGGTTCAGACAAGTTGAAGGCATTGACTACAATGAAGTGTTTGCACATGTGGCTCGGATGGAAGCAATCCGTATCTTTCTAGCCTATGCATCCTACATGAAGATTAATGTCTATCAACTAGATGTAAAAAGTGCATTACTTCATGGTGAAATCCGTGATACAGTCTACGTCAGTTAACGCGAAGGATTCGAGGATCCTTATCATCGGGATAGAGTTTAAAACTGGACAAGGCTCTCTACGGGCTCCATCAAGCCCCTAGAGCCTGGTATGAGAAACTCTCAACTCATCTAGTGAAACTTGGTTTTCGCTACGGAGTTATTGACTATATGTTATTCATCAAAGAAAAAGATGGTGATTTACTACTGGTACATATATATGTGCACGACATAATCTTTGGTTCCAAGAATGAAGAATTATGTAAAGAATTTGAATCTGTAATGAAAGCAGAGTTTGAGATGAGTGCTATAGGGGAGATGAAGTTCTTCCTTGGATTACAGGTGGATCAGATACCAAAAGGAATCTTCCTGCATTAGTCCAAATATGTAGGTGATATCCTCAGTCGGTTCAACATGGAGAATGCTTCAGTTGCTGGAACTCCACTTTCCACTAACCATGATGTGGCACCCGACAAAAATGGTGATCTGGTTGATGCTACAATGTATAGAGGAATGATCGGATCCCTAATGTACCTCACAGCCTCTCGTCCTGATATTATGTACCCAACGTGACTCTTTTCCAGATATCAGGCAAAACCAAAAGTAAATCATCTCATCGGAGTTAAATGGATCTTTCGTTATCTGAAGGGTACTCCAACACTCGGGTTGTGGTATCCTCATGATGATGACTTTGAGCTTACAGCGTATAGTGACTCGAACTATAGTGGTTGCAAGATGAATTACAAGTCAACATCTGCGGGATGTTAGTTCTTTGGTAGACGGTTCGTCACCTGGCAGTGTAAGAAGCAGACATCAGTTGCTCTGTCAACTTGTGAAGCTGAATATGTTGTTGCTGCAAGTTGCTTTTCACAAATCATTTGGATTCAACAGCAAATGTGCGACTACGGTTTGGAATTTTCTAACACCCCTATTTTTGTTGATAATTCTGCTGCTATTGCTGTCACCAAAAATCCGGTCCAACACCGTAAAACTAAACACATCGATATTAAATATCACTTTATACGTGACTTTTTTGAGAAAAACAATTAATCGATGTTGTTAAAATTAATACGCATTTTCAACACGCCGACCTCTACACAAAAGCATTTGATAAACCGCGGTTTTTATATCTTTTAGAGGTTAATGACGTGAAAAAGAAAAGTGATGTGATTCTAGAAGAAGAAAGTGCGTAGTCCGACAAGTCTTTTTTAGTTTCTTTTATTTATTTTATTTTCCCGTCTATTAAAATCCAAAAACACAAAAAGATTTTCGGTTTTAGAATTTTAGGGGGAAGATAGTTTAGTTTAGTATTTAATTTGTGCAATATTTAATTACTTAAAAAAAAGGAGGGGGGAGGGCAGGTTAGCTGAAAGAAATGAAATCAAATCTGTGATTATGATTCACAGTTTATGGAAAATGATAGTACACGGGGAACAAATTGGTTGGGACTCCAAAACTAATTTTCTCAAAATTCAAAATACAAAATATACGTATGATAAGTCTAAGCACAACTAAAGAAAAATGATATTTAAACTAGTCTGCTACTGAGGTAACATAGAGAAAGTAGACCTAGAGGTTGCTAGCTCATTATATGATGTGTCGGTAGATTCAACACAATAGACGAGTAGACTTCATTGGTGAATCAAATTCAAACTAAGTTGTTCAACTTGCTGTGGGTTCTCATCATATCACTGGTTAACACAATCGACGCATTTCCAATAAGGGGTGACGAGCAAAATAAACGCCACAAATGTGTGCGGATGACCATAAAAATGAGCGAAGCACAAGAAAAAAATGTTAAGCACAATCAAGCTAATGACTAATGTTGTTGGTGCGTTACGTGCAAAAAAAAATTGCTCTCACAAGAAGATAGGTTGTGTGCCTCTCTGCTGTGAGATGGCACTGACCTGAGGATAAGCATAACCTAAATATTCTAGAATTTATTGTTGTTTGCGCCTCTCTACTGTCTGACCTGAGGCTTGGCATCTCTTTGAATGCTCTTAGAATAGTTTCTTCTTGTCAAATACCCGTAGACCGCTCAAAATTCTCCTCAGGAATGTTGATTACCATATAAGTGTGAAATCCACAAATGCTTGTTGAAATAATTAAAACTAACTTATCACCAATGTGAGTTAAAAATATGTGTATGGATTTAAGTGGACAAACATACTGACAATCATCGTGACTGCAACCCTTGACAGTCAAAGTCATTGTGTGCATCTTATAGCTCTAGTATGATTTCTTGAAAGTGCTATTGACTCTCAGACAAAACAAGAATCTAGCATCAAAGTGCATATTAAAAAGGTCCCAAATGATTATGATATACCTGTATGAGTCCATAATGAATCTTTCCAGAAATGATTAAAGTAACTTGAAGTTGTTCTGCTCAAACCCAGAACCACAAAAATATGTCTTGTTTTTCCTTTAAATTTCAAAGTTGTTTTCTACTTTCTAGTCTTTTGTAGTGTAAACGCCAGACTATACAACTAGATGAATTCTGTGAATCACTCACTGAAAGGGGTCACGTCTGAGGTGACCAATCAGTTTCAAACTAAAAAGGATCACGTCTGAGGTGATCAAATGTTTTCAAATTAAAAGGATCACGTCTGAGGTGATCAAATGAGTTTCAATTAAAAAAGGTCATGTCTGAGATGATCGTTGTTCATAATGTTATATATCACAAGTTAGATCTGAGTGTATGAAAATGTATGAGGTCAAACTCATAAGTATGAGTCAATCGCACGATTGAATCATAAGTATGAGCCAATCGTACGATTGATTCATAAGGATGAGCCAATCGCACGTTTGAATCATACGAATGAGCCAGTCACACGATTGGACCATGAGTATGGGACAACCATGCAATTGGACCACAAGACTTAACCAATCGTACGATTGGACCACAAGACTGAAACAATCGCACGATTGAAACCCAGTCACACGAATGAAGCATGCGTATGGCTCCAGTCGCACGACTGAAATTTAACATAATATAAATAAGGGGGTCAGTCGGTCGTAACCTTTACCACCTTCAAGTTCTCTAAAATCGCTCATACGTAGACACTCTGCCCAAATTTCGTTATACCTTGATTACTTGCCGTTTGTTATCCTAACCGATTTCTTATTCATCTACAGGTATTGTGAGACTAAAATCGATCTAAATGACCAGTGTAATCAAACCCTAACTGACTTAATCGACTAAAATCAATAAATCAGTAAAACTCTTCAAATAGACAACTTAAATGGACATGATCGTTGATTTAAAGGACATAAGTGCTATTTAAGTCTCTGCGGTACAAATGAGACTAAACACGAAGTCTAATATAACGTTTTGACAAAGATTCAAATCTAGGGTGTTCAACAGTGTAGGATGCGAATGGACATGCTAATGAACTTCAGTCGCACGATTGAGCCAGACTCACAATTCAATCGCACGTATGAATCATGCGCATGGGTTTCAGTCGCACGACTGATTCAACTGCATGGCATAGCATACGACTAAGTTCAGTCGCAGACTCAATAGCACGACTGAACTCAATCGCAAGCTCAATCGCACGACTGAACTCAGTCGTATGGTTCAATCGCACGATTGAACCAGTTTGATCAAAACAGTTTAAGTTCCTACTGCCTTCTGTTATGCACAAATCTAACGTATATGCTTCTTGTGATACAGCAACATGGCTGATAGATGGTCCATGAGCCCCAAGCACAACATCTGTGCCCACTTGGATGCTACCACTCGGAATGCTTCCGAGTTTACGGGGATCAATGCCTTTCTCAGGAGTTCAAGGATCTTCAATGCCATATCTACACCGTGCACTACATACAGATCACTCCAGCAGACCTTCTGGGAAGGGGCTACTGTTGTTAGGACCATTGAGCCCTATAGCATCCGAAGCTCGATCTTCGGACAGGAGATCAGTATTACTGTAGCCAATCTTAGGCAAGTCCTGGATCTAGGTGAAGATGGTGACCACCCGACCAAGCTACACCCTCTGATAGTTAGGGGCTGCTTTTTGTTGATGAAGTACACTGGGGACATCAACGCAGGTGTGCTCAATAAAAGCAACCTGTGCCCCTAGTTTAAATACTTAGCTCACGTCATCATCAAGTGCATTGCGTCGAGGAGAGTAGGATTTGACAAGATGTCAGATCAAATCCAGAATGCATATGTTGCTCTGGTGTTGAACCACCCGTTCAGTTTCTCCCAGATGATATTCTCATACATGGTCGAGAACATAGAGGCAAAAGGGAAGGAGGGGTTTCGCATGTACCCAAGATTTCTACAGATGATCATTGATCAGAAGCTTCCTTTACCGCTTAAAGAGAGGGATGATGCGGTTGTTTTAGAGATTATGGATGATACGACACTGGGTCGGATGAAGGTCTACCGGGGGAAGCAAGTAAAGCCCCCGGTGAGGAGTGTGCTTGGCCACTTGGCCAACGAGGGGTATGTGGCGCCATCTCGCAAGAAGTGGTGTCACGATGACAGTGACTCTGACGTCGAGCCCATCATGGCACCCACAGAAGAAGATGATGACGACGACGACGATGATCAAGGTCAAGGTGGTGAGGCACATAGAGGAACTGATAGTGCTGCCTTCCACCAAGATTTCTTGGTCGATGAGGATGAGGAGTTGGATGATGAGCCGTTAGTGAGGACTGTCGGGAGCCGGGTTGTGGCCACCGAGAGAGGTAAAGAGGAGGTTGGTGGATGCCAGGCTTAGTCGAGGGGTGCTGCTGATGATGTTACTGATCCTACTTACACCCCTGACCAGCCCAGCACCCAAGGGGGAGCGCCTATTGCAAAAGGCTCCAAGAAGAAGAGAATGGCTCACCCTCATGGCAAATAGGGTAATAGGCCGAGGTTTACAATGATTACATCTTCTGCCACAGCCACAACCACTGTCACAGCTACCACCACTACAACATCACCTACCACCACCACCATAGCTACTACTTCCACCACCACTCCTCCCACTACCACTATCACTCCTCCCACCACTACTACCACAACCACTCCACCACTATCCACTCCCATTTCACCTCCCATATTCACCACATCTACCACTACTACCACTACCCACCAAGCTAGTCCCTCCACCCAATCCACATTCTCACCAGGACCTACTCTACCCACTGTTAGGTTAGAGGAACAGCTGGAAAAGCTAAACAGGTTGGTGCTAAAGCTGTTAGCTATAGATCACATGAGTGCAAATCAGATTAACTAGATAATAGTGGTCAACAACGCCCAAGGCAAGTAGATCGATCAGCTGATAGAGAAGAATGCTCAGTATGAGAGAGCTTTAGGCCGAGCTCACCGTGCGCTTACTAGTCAAAATGAGCTGGTGATGGTGTCGGTCAAAAATAGAGGAGCTTGAGAAGAAGAACAAGAAGATACTCCTAAAGCTTATGGGATCAAAGAACGAGCCATTGAAGATCAAGGATGGTGATGATGATGATGATGATGATGAGGATGAAGATGATTCTGAGGAAGATGTTGATGAAGGAGGACTGAGCGGTAAAGATAAAGAGGATGATGATGATCAAGAAGGTGATGCACCTACGTCAGCCTCAAATCCTCAAGCTAAGGAGAGGCGTACTAAAAGAAACCAAGATCAAGGAGCCTCGTCCTCAGCTCCTCCAGCTGAAGAATCAACAGAGCAAGACAAAAGTAATTATTAGATGTCTTTGTATTTAAAAACTTTTGTACTTAAATTAAATATTACATTAATGTAATTAATGATCATTTATGTTTATTTATGTTTTAATGTGTTATATAATGAGTTATGCGTGTTGTGCTTAATGTTTAATCAAACAGATGAAGCTCAACAGACATACGAGTATGATGTTGAACCCCTTCAGCAAGTTAAGACTCAACTTACAATGATTCTTGACTTGCAAGGGATCGTAAGAAGGTCAGTGAGCTACACTCCCGAAGAAGGAGAAATCATTCATGATCTGACCGATGACCAGTTAGCTGAAATGTTCCGATCTCAATCCTGATGAAATTGTCAAAGATGCTACAGAAGTAGATGTACTGAGTGATGAGGAGCTACAGGATGTTGATGAGATTGAGATTGAGGATGTTATAGCTGAGCATTATCCAGAGTACACTGACCCTGAAGCAAACGTTATCCCGAACTTGGGTGATACTTTTGGCAGTGCTACTTTTGATAAGTTGGAAGAGATAGAGAAAGAGAAAGAAAAGGATGAAAGTAAAGCCCAAGCTTCAGAGGCTGATGTTGATCTCAAGAAAGCTGAATGGGCCGCTTGCTTTGCTGAAATAAAAGCCCAATGCGCACCTCCAAAGCAGAATGCCTACACCAAACTATACAGAGTCAAAAGACATCAGAAATTGTCAGGCAAGATTATAGCATGGGCATATTTTGAAGATTTGGATGTGTATGCTGTTAAGAGGGAGAAAGGAATTGAGTACTTCAGATATCCACATGATATGAAGACTCTTCCTGGTTTTGAGCTCAACCATCTAGCATGTTTAGATCTTCTGTATGCTAATCCGAGGAAGATGTCAAGATGGTTCGAGGCTGCATTAAAGAAGGATTACCACACCAGGTGGGTAAACTTTAGACCTCAACAACCTAAGAGATTCATTCATAAGTCTGAAGATGATCCTATTTCTGGAAGACCGAAGGTGGTGCTGAAGTGGAGTCCCTCGCGCACAATGTCCAAGATTCCCTTACGGGAAATGCCTCAGGACTTCACTCCCCACTTCAAATGTTGGTACTATGACTGGAGGACAGGAGAAGCGGTCATAGATTTAAACAGAGATGGAATGATTGATACTATCCGGGTATTTGACCCACTGTTCTATGACACCCAAGACATTGTACAAGCTCTTCAATTCCAACACGACATATGGCTCTGTTTTGCATTTGATATACATGCAGGGGTCACAAGAGAAGAGAAGTACAAGTAGTTCCACGAACATATGAAGAATGTTAGACGATAGGGTAAACTAGGACCAAAGGGGAGTTTGTAGATACATGTTGTTCCTAGTTTATGTGCTTAAATGTAAAAGTCTTTCATGGCTTACATATGTGTAATTTGACAAAGCAATGAAATATGATATATGATTTGATGTTTATTTATCTTTGATTCACATATATGAACTTCTTATATAGGTTTGAGGTTGTTGTATACAATTCTAAGTCAATAGTGATTAAGAAATGTGTTCAACCTAGTTGGATGAGTATTCAGGCTAATGGACCATACACATGAATACATCATGCTTATGGACTAGTCGCACGACTGCACCAGGAGACTGGATCAGTCGTATGATTGAGACATAAGATTGACTCAGTCGCACGACTGAACCTCCAGTCGTGCGTATGACTCAATCGCATGATTCAGTCGCACGACTGAACCATGCGAATGGTTCAGTCATACGAATGAAAAACCATAACCTATAAATACCACCTAATTCATGGAAAACAAGAGACTTGAAGAGATATTGCAAATACACATAAACCCTAGCCATCCAAAACGTCCCAAACAGCCTGTCCAAGTTCATAGTTCGTTCCTGGTCGATTCCTACTCGTTCTTAACGTTTAGTTCAATCTTATATCGATCGGGTTATCGTTCTCACTGATTGGATCGCCAATCAAATAGGATTCCGCACTATTTGATCCGGTATAAATGTAGAATCAGTTAATACTCCGTCCGTACACGGTCCCTTAACATCTTTGATGACTTTCTTCACAATATTAGCATACGCCATAGCCTTCCTCAAAGAAAATCTCTCCATCGTTGCATTCATCAATTTGATTATAGTCATAAAATACTTTCTGCGTTTTCAGCTTCAACAGAGGATACTTGATCAAATTTCTGATTTGACAAAAATGATATGTAACTTGGATGAAGTAACTTTAGCTCAAATACTCCAAACAAGCTTATCATGTCGTTCTCCCAATCATCTTCATCTCTTATAAGCTTTAAATGAAAAGTATCAGAATCATAAAACCATCTTTTGATTGGTTTTGATGTCTGAGTACCATCTATCACTTTTAGACATGGATTAGTTACTTTCTCAAAGTATTGGTCTCCAAATTCTTCTAGATATTTATCTGCCATTTCAGATCTAGACTCACCTTCTTCTCATCTCTTCTCAGAGTATCAAAATATGCTTTATCCTCTTGATCACTTCTTGTTTTCAGAAAATATGGCATTCTGGAGATTCCTCTATCAAGTAACTTCACAAAATTTTCTCCTCTGGCTGCCTTAGATGGATTAATGAGAGTCAACTTATGCAATTCTTTTAGATCTTGCACTGGAAGAGTAACTATGCTTGAGTAAAAATGATAAACATCAAATATTGCATTTACTCTCTTTATCAAGAACGCATCAAACACCTCATCATACTTCCATGCCACTATCTTCACATCTTTTGTTTTATCAGGCACAATCATAGCATTCAACAGCTCTGAAATAGATTGTCATGTTTGTAACACATTTCTTACTAAGTCTCCTGCAGATCTTGCCTTGTTCCATAGTTGCTTTTGATTCAAATCAACTTTGTAAGCTTGTTGCTCTGTGTTGGGAAACATTTTCATCAATTCTTTTCTTCTTTCGTGAGTTTTTCGTACTAACTCCATATATTTTATCTCTTGTGGCTTCAGAATCTTTGTTCTCTTTGTGATTTCCAGATATTAAGGACTATCCATGTCTAGTACAATCATCTTATTATACATCTTCTCTGTCTGTTGAAAACTTCTCACTAACTTCCTCAACGATTCTCCCAGTAATCTTTGTAGTCTTTTCCATGGATAGTTCCTTGATTGCAACCACATCCTTAAAGCAGGTATACTCACATCATCAGGATCAGGATGGTGCAATTCCTTCTGAGGAAGATCATCAATATTAATGCTTTCACTCATAGGAGCCCATTCTCCATGTTCTAGACTTATCTCATTTTGATCAACAGGTGCTGTTGATTCTGCTATCGTGCACTTCTCATATTCTTCATTGATTTGAGACACAGTCAGTCTATCCAAGAATACTTTGTTGTACTTCTGTCTGACCAGATAATTATATCTGTCTTCAAAATCAATAGGAATATCAACTTGAACAACAGGAGATTCAACAAAATCACATACATCATCATCTTCTAGCACCTCGTCATACCATTCATTTGGTAAATCAGAATCTATATCCTCAAGAGCTTCTATTCTTTGTTGCATTTTAGTTTCTTCTATATCCTCAGCTATATCAGCAATTTTTGAATTTTAGAAGGAACTGATGATGGTTCAACTTCATCTATCTTTCTCTTTCCTTTTTCAGCTTCAGTAAACTTTCTTGTTTGAATTTCTTGATGTTCTGATATAGTTTCTTTCTCACCAACCATTACTTCATTTTCTTTTTCTAGTTCTTTCAAACTTTCTTTTAACTTTTCTATCTCTTTACACATTCTTTTCACCTTTTCTTCAATATCAGTCATCATGATGTTTTTCTTTTCATCATTTGCTTTTAACAAAGCATTTTCTTCTTTTAATCTCTCAATTACTTCATTTTGATCTGCAATCTTAGCATTCAACTCATCAATTACATCTGAGTTCTCATCAATTTTTGTTTGCACACAAACATCATTTGTTTGTTTCAATTCTTTTTCTTTCTCTTTCTCAATCATAACTTCTACACTTGGTGATGGCACAGGAGAAATAACATTCTCTGTGATAGGCTCAGACCATATAGTATCAAAATCAAAACCTTGATTAAAATCAACATTATCAATAGCTTCATTTTCAACATGATCATCATCTCTTTGATCATTCATTGCAGTATCAATAACATCATCAGCGTTCCTTTGCTCTTCATTATCATCTCTATGATCAGAGATTGTTTGCTCACTATCCATTTCTTGAATAGTTTCTTCATCATTGACTTCTATTTCACCTTCTTGATCATCACCTTGATTGTCATCATCATCATTAGAAGAACTTTCATCATAATCATCTTCTTCATCATCATCATTAGATGAACTTTCATCATTATCATCTTCTTCTTCATCATCAACATCTTCTTCAGATTTTTCAACAATTTCTTCTATAACATCCTCAATAAGATCATTAGGATTCACAGGCTCATCCTCAATTAAATGGAAGTGTTGTTGATTAATATCAACAATATCATCAGCTACATTCCTTATATACTCAAACATAGGTACATTATTCGCTCCTGTAATCACATTAAGTCTCTTATATACTACTTCAGACATATGCTCTAACACAAGTCTATCACCTCGTATTCCATAATCATGAATGTCTGGATATTCCTCATTTATAATCAATTGGAGAAATCTGGGATACATCAAGTACTTATTCCTCTTTCCTTTCTCCAAATTAAATATGAACCCATTCATAATCCACTTAGCCATGTTGAATCTTCTATTAGTGGCTATGGTTACTACTGGAGATGCTATGTCAACTGGAAATGAGTTCCATCCTGCACTTCTCTTTGACATACAGTGCTGAAAAATGTAGCAGAGCAGCTTCCAATGATTATAAACTCTTTCCTTAAAACATTGCTTTTTAGGAAAGTTATCTGGATGACCCATCTGCAAAAATATCTCTCTACACTCATTAAAGGTTTATTCAGATAAATCTTGGTTATCATTTTCACCCAGTCTTAAAGCAACTCTTATAGAATCTTCAGATACTTCAATCATCCTATCATTTGTTATGAATCATCTTAAAACTTTCCTTCAGTTGTCATCTAACTCAACTTCTGCAGTTCTCCAGAATTTCTTGATCAGCCTTGCATATATGGCTGGTCTGGCACACATAGCATACACATATTTAGTTCTTAGAAGAAATCTGATCATCTCTTCATATCCATTGGCTTCTCTGACTTCTTCATTGAGAAAAGCAGCAACATTATGCTTAGGCTCAAACTTTAAAGAATTCATCTGTCAATCAAAAAGAAACATGAATTAGTTTGAAAGATTATACTCAATTAAGTTTTTATTAACCATGAAAAATATATATATCCTTCAATTGATTTATATTTACTTAATAATTTTTTTATATTTTAAAATTTGATCATTTTAAAAAGTTCAAAAATATGAACTTACTGTTTTGATGATTTAATCAAATTTTAAGATATAAAATCAATTAAGTTATCTGTTTCTAGATGATTTGAGCATACAAGTTGAGTTTTAATGAAAAACAGATAGGTTTTGATTGAACAATACAAGTGTCTATTCATTTCAAAAATAATATTTTATTATTTTTTTTACTCTAATGATTATTGAATCAAAAAGAGTTTTGTGGTGAAATTTTGTTTTGATGATGTCAATCTAATCGCAATCCGTTGTTATTAACAATATCATGTTTCATTTTTAACAATCAATAACAAGAAATCAACAATTTCAGATTTATTCATGATTTTAGGGTTCGAACGCCTAAATAGGGTTCAAACGTCTGATTGATTTTGATGATAATACACACTGATTTGATGATATAGTCTCACTAAGTTGATCGTAATCACTGTTATTACCTTAGAGAATCAATCAATCTTAGAAATAACAAGTGATCAGTGAGTATTTGAGTGAGTCGTAACTGAGAGTATGAACAGAGTGAATGTGAGTGTGAAATGTTAGAATGAAATGAAATCTGTGCCAGTGTTGTATTTATATAAGTGTAAAAAGCATTGGACGCATTACAACTGTTTAGGCACATGACCACTGTTGAGACGCATGAGGTACAGGTAAACTTTAGACGCATGAGTTGTACTTGGTCAAATTTTGATTTTGAACTTAGGCGCATGAGCACTGTTCAGGCGCATGACCTAGAATGAAACGCCTAACACTTGTTTAGGCGCATGAGCTTGTACAAAACGCCCAACACTTAGCCAAAAATTTCAGACTTATGACCACTGTTTAGGCGCATAAGGATGACTCAAAACGTCCAACACTTATCATAAAACTGAAATTTCATCATGATTCCAAACTTAGACTTATGGTCATTGTTTAGGCGCATGAGACATCCATACGTCTAACACTTGTTTTATTTTCACAAAATTCATTCAAACCATAATTTTGATCAATTTCACTGTTCTTCATTGAAATTTTCAATCTTTGGTCAAACTTTGAATAAATACTTAGACTTTGACTATTTGATCAAAACTTTGACTTTTGACCAAAACTTTGACTTTTTGACTAAATTTATTATTAATTAATTTCCCGTCATTTTAGTCTTAAAAATTTCATAAAATAAAAAACACTCTCAATTGTTTGCAAGAAGCTTTTTCGAATGATACGCAATTTGCAAATTATTGTTTTAGGTTCATTTGTAGACATATCAAACACATATTACTTGAAAATTTATTTTTGCATCATCCTTTTCAACTTTTATTTTGATTTTCTCTTTTTAAAAAATTTACTCCCCTAAACTTTTAAGTTCACAAACTTAGAAGTTTATATGTATTGAAAAGGAGAAAAACGATCATTATGAACATGCCTACACACATAGAAACATGCAAAAATTAAAAAGAAAGCAGAATAATAAAAATACTACTAGATGTACACAGAAGCATATGCCTGCAGTGAGCTCATACCAGAGAATAATCAGCACATTAAAATAAAAGATATGATGAATAGTCATGAACACTGATTAAATCCTTATCATGTGTGTTCCAGGTCAACAATATTGCAGCAAAGGAGACACAAGATCTAAGGACAGACAATGAGTACTTTTGGAAAAAGTATCAGCACACTTACTTTTTCAGTTCTTGAATTGTTAATTTTCTATTAGATATGACATTATGGAACCCATACATAGACTTAGAGAGTTCAACCCTCTTCAAGGTATGCAAGCAAACAGTTTTTCTCAGCTTAGTTACTTGACATATATGAATAACCAGATCTCATGTTTAGGTTAATGAGAGAATCATGATGGTAAAACCATTTGATAATCTTTGAGAAAACCACAATGGAAAAGCCATTAGGTAATCCACGAATCCGTTTTAAAAAGAATTGGATATAGATGATTCATAAGAATAAGAGGACATCCATTTTGGACTTTTGAAAGGTTTGTGCACATTGGCGTCTTTTGCATCAAGTGAAAATATCCAGGTCTGTAATGACTTACAACAGAGGATACCTCGTCACTTCAGGTCTATGATGACTCATACCAGAGAAGTGAAAAGATGCATTAAACAGATCTCATGGTTAATTATATCACCATCAGGTGTGAGTTTGTGACTTGACAAGCAATCAATTAGAAAAGTTAACACCACTCATAAGAACTAAGATGAATACCCACAAAGCATAATGATTTAGTTAAATCATAAGAATCTACTTTTTCAGTATAATTGCATGACTACCAGCACATCATATCTGATCATGTCAGACTTTATTATTGAGTGAAGTATGCAACTGATTAAATCTGATGTACTATCATTGCTCACATGTTGCAAAGGCATATGCAAACCTAAATAAAAAATAGCTAAACTATATTTTTGTATTTTCTTTTTAAAAGATTCTAATTTTGTATTTGCTTTTTCATTTAGCACACACACACATATTATATACAATCAGGCAGTCAATTTTGATGATATTCCTTTTTAAGTTGAGAATAAGAGGGAGGGTTATTATCATTTTGATGAAGCAAAATCATTTTTCAACATGATTAATAAGACCAATAGACTCAACCAGATACTCAAACTTTCCTGGTAAAAAGGCTTTAGTAAAGAGGTCAGCTAATTGTTTGTCAGTTGAAATTTGAATCAAAATGATTAAACCTTTTTTAGAGTTATCTCTGAGAAAATGATATCGAATTTTGATATGCTTTGTTTTTGAATGTTGAACAGGATTAGCTGTTATAAACATAGCAGCAGTGTTATCAATGTAAATAGAAGTTTTAAGAAAATTGAACCCGTAATCCAGTAGTTGATTTTGCAACCATAGGATTTGATAACACCCTGCTGATGCAGCAATGTACTCAGCTTCTGCAGTTGAGACTGAGATGTTTGTCTGTTTCTTACATTACCATGAGACTAATCTGGGACCCAAAAACTGACAACCACCCGTAGTAGATTTTTTATCTTGACTACATCCTCCATAATCACTGTTAGTATATCCATGTAACTCAAAGTTTCCTTCATAAGGATACCATAACCCTAGAGCTGGTTTTCCTTTGAGATATCTAAATATGCGTTTGACAGCAATTAAGTGAGATTCCTTCGGGTCTGATTGATACCTGGCACAGACACAAATAACATACATTATGTCAGGTCTAGATGCAGTTAAATACATCAAAGAACCAATCATAGATCTGTATAATGTTTGGTATATTGATTTTCCTTTTGGATGAGGATCAATCTTGGTGTTTATGTCAGTTGTAGTTCTGATGGATTGACAATCTTGCAGCTTGAATTTCTTTAATAGTTTATCAACAAACTTCTCTTGATTGATGAATATACCATCTGCAGATTGTGTAACTTGCAATCCAAGAAAGAAATAGATTTCTCCCATAGAACTTATCTGGAAACGAGATTTCATAATGTCTTCAAATTCTGAGCATAGTTTTTGACTGGTTGAACCAAATATGATATCGTCCACATACACTTGTACACATAAGAGGTCATTTGCATCCTTCTTAATGAATAAAGTTGGATCAATTTTCCCTTTTTTGTATCTATGTTGTAGCAAATGCTGGGACAATGTCTCATACCAATTCTTGGGGCTTGATGTAAACCATATAGAGCTTTGTTGAGCTTGTACACACGATGAGGAAATTTAGCATCTTCAAAACCTTGAGGTTGCTTAACATACACATCATCATTGATTTGTTCATACAAAAATGCGCCCTTAACATCCATTTGATACACTTTGAATTTCATATAAGAAGCATATGCCAGAAAGACTTGAATTGCTTCTAGTCTTGCAACTAGAGCAAACACTTCATCATAATCTATTCCTTCCTCCTGAGTGTATCCTTGAGCTACTAATCGAGCTTTGTTTCAAATAATTATTCCTCTATAATCTGATTTGTTTTTGAATAACCATTTTGTGCCAATGGCATTCTCTCCTTCAGGTAAATCCACCTGATTCCACACTTCCTGTTTTCTGAATTGTAGTAATTCCTCTTGCATTGCTTCAATCCAACTGTTGTCCTTCAAAGCTTTAGTAATGTTTTTAGGAAAAATTTGAGAAAGAAAACATGAGTACAAGCACAAATTTGCTCGTTCAAAATGACTTCGCGTTTTTCTTTCATTTAAAGGACCAATAATCTGAGAGATGGGATGTTTCTTGTGAATACAAGTTGTTGGAATCTCGTCTTGATGAACATTCACATCCGGTTTAGATTGATTCAGTTCAGAGAGCTGGTGCAATAAAGTTGAGGAATGTGGAATGAAATTCGGAACTTGAGTTGGAGAATTGACAAAGTAATCAAACTTGTCATTCACATTTATATCTTCTGATACAGATGAAGTTCCAGACTCAGGATGGTGAATTTCTGGTCCATCATTAGGAATAGGTTGAGAAACATCAGAATCTTCAAGTACTTGTTGATGCTTATGATTTGTTGTAGTTATGAGAGGGTCTCTTGCAAAAGAGAAAAATGTATAATCTGAACTTGTATCATCAGAATCTTCACTAAAGGTTCCAAGATCTTCTGCTTGTTTCCTGTTTATACATGAAGATTCAAACAAATTATAATTAAATGAAATAACCACTTTGGAACATTTGCAAATAATGGAAAGGAGTTTTCAAGGAATTTAACATTGAACGTTTCAATAATAACATTTGTCTTAGAGTTATAAACTCTATACGCTTTCGAAGCGAACCAATATCCAAGAAAGAATCCATCATCAAACTTTGAATCAAATTTGCCTAGATGATCATTTGAATTCAAAATCAAAACAGGACATCCAAAAGATTTAAGAAAATTAATATTGGGTTTCGTGCCAAACGTTAACTCATAAGGAGTTTTTTGTTTGTCCTTAACCAACAGAGAATGATTTTGAATAAAACAGGCAGTTGATATTGCTTCATCCCAGAATGTGATAGGAATCATTGCATCAGCTAACATTTCACGAGCTGCTTCAATCAATGTTATGTTCTTCCTTTCCGCAACTCCGTTTTTTTGTGGAGTCCGAGGAGCACTGAACTAATGAGCTATTCCTTTGTCTGCATAAAAATTGTCAATTTTAGCATTTTTAAATTATGTTCCATTATCACTTCTAATTATTTTAACTTTTTGATCTAATTGATTTTTTTACTTTAATGATGAACTCTTTTAAAAGATAAGTTGTTTTAGATTTTGCATGAAGAAAGAAAACCCAAGAAAATCGTGTATAATCATTAATGATGACTAAACAATATAATTTCTTTCTCATACTTTGTATGTTTACAAGACCAAATAGATCCATGTGTAAAATTTGTTATGGTTTTGAGTTTGAGTTTATTTGTTTGGTCTTGTAAAACGCTCTATGTTGTTTTCCCTTCAAACATGCTTTGCAGAGGTCTGATGTTGTGAACTTCTTTGAAGGAATTCCAATAACATGATTTCCTGCTGCAAGCTTGTTCATGTTCTTGAAGTTTGAATGACCGAGACGACTATGCTAAAGATTACTTTCATCATTGGATGCACGAGCAATGAGACAGGTTGTTTCTGTAGATGGATCAACTAGAGACATGTCTAGCTTGTAGACATCTCTATCACGAGCAATGAGACAGGTTGTTTCTGTAGATGTTGCGAACTTCTTTGAAGGAATTCCAATAACATGATTTCCTGCTGCAAGCTTGTTCATGTTCTTGAAGTTTGAATGACCGAGACGTCTATGCCAAAGATGACTTTCATCATTGGATGCATGAGCAATGAGACAGGTTGTTTCTGTAGATGGATCAACTTGAGACATGGCTAGCTTGTAGACATCTCTATCACGAACAACTTTGACAACAACCCACTCTTTGCTGATTTGAAATCCTGGCTTTAAGATATAACAAAAAGAATCATCAAATAAAGTAGAGTACGATTTATCGCGTATTTGTGAAACACTAAAAAGATTGAAATTCAGTTGTTCACAGAAGTTGACTTTGTCAAAACTTAGTTCCTTCACCGGTTATCTTTCCTCCTAAATCTCCACCAAACGCCACATGAGTACCATCTTTTAGCTTAAAATCTTGAAGCAAGGCTTGATTACATGTCATGTGCCGGCTACATCCACTGTTAACATACCATGTGTCTACGGGTCTCCGTGGGCGTACCTGCATTCAAATATATTTAAGCAGAGTTAGTAACCCAAGCCGAAATGGTCTTGGGCTTTCCAAATTTATCTATGATGGTAAACTGTTTAGAATGGAGTTTGTTTATGTCAGGTTTGATTTGAGATTTATGATTTTCAAATTCTCTTTGAAACACATTTTGACTGTCTTTTCTTTGTTTGATTTTCAAAACATTAAATCTGTTTTCAAGATCATCATCAAGAGATTTTGAACCATTGTTTGAAACATTGTAAATGTTTTTCGTATTAAATGTTTCATTTTTCATTCTCACTAAGCGTGGAACGAAAGGTTCTGATTATACTGATGTGATTTGACTTTATACTCATTATCAAAATTAGAATTGATTCTTCGAAACGATCTCAAACCCAAAGTAGGTGTTTTTGTCAGATTTTTAAATCCATTACAATGATTTCTTTGAAAATATGGATTAGCATATCCTTGATTATCAAAATCTTTTCTAGGTGAGTTCTTCCTAAAGTAGCAATCATTTGTGTTATGATTCCTTTCATCACACAATGCACAGTATTTGTTAAAATAACAATCAGCTGTGTTATGATTTGTCATATCTCATATGTCTTAGTGTTTGTTAAAGTAACACTCAGATGTGTTATGATGGTACATGTCACATATATCACAGTATTTTTGTGGTTTATGAAACAACATTTGCTTAACCATAGAAGTAGATGCCACATTAGATCCTTGTTTGGTTTTATGAGTAAAATGATTAAGCTTTTGTTTTGTCTGTGTAAGCTTGGTCTTTTGATATTTAGGATTTGTCCTTTTAACATGTTCACAATTCTTTAACTCTTTAGATTCAAATCTTTTATGTACAGCGGAAGACTTCGGACCTGAACCTGTTTTCATATCAGAGTTAGATTTGATCTTAGATTTTATTGTTTCAGAGATTATGTTCATGTCAAAAGTTCCTGCTGACACAAACTTGACAGGTTTAATTTGACTTGATTTGTTGTTTTGTTCAGAATGTTTAGCTTTTGGAAGTGGTTTTCTTCTTCTTTGAGTTCTTGATGACTTTTTAATGTTATGTGGCTTAATTGAATCTTGAGAAGATTCTTTTTCATAATCTTTTTGAGTTAAATCATTTGAGCTTGAATCATCAGAAGATGAAGTGTCTTATTTCTCTTCTTGACATTTTCCTTTCATTTTGAGATTGATCTCATTAGCTTTTTCAATCCCTTGAACAAACATCTTTTTATTCTTTAGTCGAGGTTCATAAGATTTGATTCTAATTGGATGACCATTCATTATTTTCTCTGAATCTTTTTCTTCAAATATTTCAATGCTTATCTTTTCGATTTCACTCTCGACATTATATTGAATATTTCTTTTCTTCTCTTGAAATTCCTTAAGCTTAGCTTTATTTTCTGGAGAATGATCATGGGTATTGAAATTTTCTGGTAAAGTATTAGAGATTGATTCAGGCATAGGTTCATGTGTAAAACCTAATCATGTTTTATCTTTATCCTTTCTTCCATTTACCAGTTGCTCATTTATGGTCTTGGAGCTTTTTACTCTAGCCAAATCAACTTGATTTGGAGCATGTGCCAATTTTTCTTGTTCAAGAGTTTTTGTCATTTCTTCAAGTTGTTTCTTGAAAAGTTCAAGTTCTTTTAAAGTTTTGTTCCAACTTGCTTGAAGTGACATGAGTTTTTCATCAGCAATTTTATGATCATCTTTCAGTTTCTTGTGCATTAATTCTTCTTGGTTCAATTTGTCACATATTTTGAACGAGTAATTTCTATAATGTTCAACCTGTTCAAAACATGCCTTAGTGCATATTTTCTCTCTTACTTCCACTGGAATTTCTGGATATGAGTTTGAAGATTCAGTGTCAATTTCAGATGAAGAGTTTACAACCTTAGATTGATGAGACTGTGCCATAAGAGCAACTTCTTCAGAATATTCCTTTGGATCTGATTTGTCACTCTAGTCATAATCTTCCTCATCGTCTGAATCTCCTTTTTTGGATTGTATTCTTCAAACCAATCTTCATCCATTTCAGCTACAAGTGCTAGACCTGAAGTAAGATCTTCAATGAACTGTTCTACAAAAGCACTCTAGTCATATCCATCCTTGATGCTGACTAAAAGTGCTTTCTTTGGTTCTTCAGTGGTCTTAGATTCTTCCTTCAGTTCTGGCATTGGTAGACTCTGATAAGGTTTCTAAAATGTCTTTTGAGTCTGTTGATGATATCTCTGACTGTTAGCGCTACTTTGACCATTTCCTCCTTGAGCTCTTGGAGCTTTGCATTCTCTAGAAAAATGGCCATAGTTGTTATAGTTAAAACACCTTGACTTTGACTTGTCAAAGCCAACTGTTTTATTGGCACTAGGCTTGTAGTTTCTGTTGACATATGAGTGCTTTTTGTGTTCTGTAAGCAATCATCACCATTTGACAGTTGAGATCCATTTCTTCAACGTCATCTGGATCCATCTCGAACAAATCCCGCAAAACCAGATCAACCTTAGTTAATGATTACCTTGATAAGCTTGAAAACTTGCCATAAAAGCTGTAAATGCAGATTTAGACTCTTCATCCTGTAGAAGGATATTAATAACATCTTTAACTTTGCTAGGGTTAGCAGAGTTAGAGGATGGAGTCTCATTTTGAGTTTTAGCCATTTGAGCTTTTGGAGGAGACTGTGGTTCTGGCTGAGTTTAGTAGACAGGTGTGCTTGTTAAGAATCCTGCTCCTACAAACAGATCACCCTCATCTTCTGTAGTAGCTTCATCCTTAGCAAGAAAAGCATTCTATACAGTATTTGCTCGAGAAGCAACATACCTATATTGAGAAGTAGCTGCAGCTCTATTATTATTTCTTGAGCTTTCATCAATTTCCACCGATTCAATCTTTGCTATTAACAGATCAAGATCCATGGGAAACTTTTCAGTATGTTTTAGCAAAGTTACTGTTTGTTTCCAGGATGATGGAAGTGCATTTAAAAGTCTATCATTTAGGTCTTTAAGATCATTCTTAATCCCTAAAGTTGACATTTCTGTGATAAGTTGCACATATCTGTTCATCATCTGGTTTACAGTTTGTCCAGAGATATGATCAAATAATTCAAGTTGCCTTTTTAACTTCTGTCTCTTGAGATCTTGAATCTCTTTTCCTCCTTCACAGATAACTTTCAAAGCTTTATATAAGGTGTACCCAGTTTGGTAATTCTCAAGCCTTGATAGAACTTCCAAAGGTAACCCTTTACACATGAGAGAGTATGCTTTAACATCATTCTTCACTTTCTTCAGATCATCCCCAACTAATTCATCTTCTGGGTAAGGCTCTTGAGTATCTTTAGTATATACAAAACCATCAGGACCATCAGAAGTAATAGGGATGTGAGGTCCTTTCACAATCGATTTCCATAAGTCAGTATCAATTGAATTTAGGTGATGTTTCAACCTGAGTGACCAATTCTTGAAGTCAGCTCTGTTCTTCAGCTTTGGTACTCTGTTCTTTGAGTCTTCAGACTTTTCCATTTTAAGTTTCAAATTTAAGAAAATATACTATTTTTATTGTTTTAAAAATTTGATTAAAAAAATGAAATTACAATATTTTTGTAAATTTTTAATTTTTGAAAAATTTTCTAAGTATTAAGTGAAAAGTCTGAACTAGATGCGCCTGAACAGTAGTGAAACGCCTGCATAGTAGTAAAACGTCTAAACAGTAGAGAAACACCCAACTTGTCTTAGAAATGCCTAAGGGATTGCCTTAGTGAACTTGTCAAGTTTCCAAGTGTAGAAACGCCCGAACAGTATCAAAACGCCCAAACAGTTCCAAAACGCCCAAATAGTGTTGATGCGTCTGAAATAGTTGCAAAGTGCCTGAATACTTTCAAAAATGCCCGAGACTTAGATTTCTAAATAAACGTCTGAACAGTGCTTAAACGCCCACAAAATGTCCAAACAGCTCCTCTGAAATGCCTAAACAGTGTTAAAGCATCTGAACAGTGTTCTACTCCATGTGGTCATCCACGTTTGTCTAATAAGCATGGGGGATGGGACCAGATTCATGAGTCCTTCATAGTTCATGGAATGGTCTAAGGGTCAAGTTTAGGTACTCTCAATTTGTTTATACAAATTTACTTTCAAATTTGGAATTCTTAGAGTATTATATGTTTCCTAGATATGTTCAATACATTCTCTACTGTGAACTGGACTCACAGTTGAGAGAAACAGGTAATATTCTTAAATTGGACAAATGAAGCCCGACATCTTTAAGATATTGAAGAAGCCAACTGTCGGCTTCTCTGGGGTAGAAACAACCCTTGTCTGAAAAATATTAGAGCTCATTGCTCAAGGTGACAACCTAGCAACACAAGCTAGTGTTGAACCCACACCTTCTACTTCTCAACCACCTATACAACCTAAAATACTCCTCTCCTACCAAAGAAAATCCAAACGAACCCTTGCACTAGCTATTCAGCTTGTGCAGGTCCCCATATCATCACCCATACAGGAAAAAGTGGACACTGGAGCTCCCACTTCTCCTAAGGAGCAAACCACTCCCATCTCATTAAGAATCAGTGATGAGGTCCCTCATGCTTAGCCTGATGAGTTCATTAGCCCATCAGCCTTAAGCCTTCTATCTGAGTCTCAACACTCAAGTGAACAACCTTAGGGGAGAGTTACCATCCCCAGCCGCTTGATCTAAACCAACCTATCCCTAACCATGGATTCTATAATGATGAATACATGGGATTCAGTGAGTACCATGAGTCTCTCTACTCCTCCCCCACTCAAAGAGACATGAGTGCTCCTGCCTCTCCCTTGTCTAGCCTACATCATTCACCCATCACTGAGGTGGATCTCTCTAAACCTGTTCAGGAGGTCCATATGGAAGAGGCTCTCACTTCTGCAAGTAATTACATCATTAAGACCTCCACCATGGCAACTCAGCCCATTAACACTTCACTTGAAGTTGTCAGTGAGTAGGGGAAATCCAACAACCAGGAACATCATGCTGGTGGTGAGAGAGAAGACTTTGGTCCAATTCTCTCATCCCCTAATGATTCTTCTAATGAAGATGAGGGGAACATGAGACTAAAGGTGCAGAAATTGTCACAAACAAGCTCCTATTTAGCCTCTAAGGTTAGTCATATGGAATCTCAGATGACTACCTTACAAAACAGGGTCAATGATCAGCAACTTGAGATATCTTATCTTAAGGAAAAACTAGCTGGGAGAGCTTTAAGGAGAGCTCATCCAGGAACACAAGAACCTGTGGATGTGATTGACCTAACTCCTAGCTCACCTATGCAAGAAGGTGATGCTACTAAAAAGGGGGAGAAAGTCATAGTAATCATAGAACCTGGGAGTTCTTATCAGAGTATGGATATTGAGGACTCACCATCTTAACTTGCACTTGTCCATACTCAGCAACCTTTATCAAGTTCACATTGATGTGAATTCACTTGACTCACTCGTTTAGAGTCTCTTTGAGGAGGGTATTAGAAGGGCTATGTCAACCCCACCCCAAGGATCATCAAACTACATTTTAGGGTGGAGGTATGATGCTGATAGAAGAGCCCTAAGGCAGCAAGAAGTTTTCAACTTTCAGAACTTCACTACTATGAAGGTCTTGATCTGGTCAGCATGCCACTTTCCAATCCAAGCCAATGTAGGCAAGCTGACAGGCTGGCTTAAAGGATTCAAGACAGGATTATTGAAGAGTTCAGCTCAAGAAGAATACAAAGGCAATCAGGTAATGTCATTGGTCAACTGGATGTTAAGGCGGACCTTAAGATTAGCTTCAAAGGAAAAACCTTGACTGAAGGCCCAGTGACGGATCCTGAGAGCATTGTCACAACCAAAACTACTTCAATAATCCATCCCCTTAGTGAAACACCTGCTGGTGAAGGTGTATCACAGCTTCTCTCTATCCAGAACATATAAGCTACTCCAAGCAATTAAGGCCAAAGCTCTCTCCACCCTGAGTCATAAAGGTCTGTGGTTGATAAAGGGAAAAGGATAATGACTCCTGAGGAGATTGAAGAGGAGGAGAGAGAGAGAGAGGAAGAGGAAGCTAAGGGGAGAAAGTTTGACTGGGTCTTTAGGCTTCATGGAAGCTGCAATTAGGGTTGCCCCCAGACCAAACACTCAAGATGATGAGTTAAGGGCAGTCAGGATTACTTACTTACAGACCATGAACTATGACATTGATGAGATCATTTCTCTCCCCTTAGAAGAACTGAATGAACTGGCAGACATGGAAATGTCTAGAGAGATGAAGGAAGTAGAGGATGCAAGGTTGCTCCTCCAAATCAAAGAAGAAAGAAGACATAAAAGACTGTACAAAAATGTTCCTACTCTCTCCCAGTTCAAGAAAGCCCTGTGCAAGAGACTGTGGCAACTCACAACCTCAGGTAGATAAAGAAACTGATAGACAAAACATGATCAACTACCTGAGTGCCACAGGACTCTACCAGGTAGCTACACATCTTCCCTTGTCCTTTGAGTATATTGAGTTTGAGTATCTCAAACAACTTAAACTTCAAGTACTCAAAGAACAAAATGCTAAAAAGAGAATGATGAGGGAAGAAGCAGCCAAGTTAAGAGCCATCATCCAAAAGAGTAAAAAGAAGTCGATTGATAGGCAGAGGATGAGAGCTTCTTGAAGCTGTATGGATTATCTGGAAGGAGACTTGGCCCAATGTCTTTATCCACCATGGATGAGCACATAAGGGTGATCAAGCAGAAGATCAAAAGAGGAGAGCCTATTGGCATACACTCTCCACCAAGTCAAGCCCCTCAAGAAGTGGAGGTTAAGGTTGAACAATTTGAAACAACACAACCTGGACCTCCTGCTGAACCTCACCAAGCTTCATCTTTTGATCCACATCAGGGTCAAACTCCCTCTCCTTTGGAACCAATGAGGGAGGTAGACCTAACTGAGAAAGACAAGACTGAACAACAAGGTGTTGTAGGCCAGTCTTCTCAGTTGAAGATTCCAAAGAGGAGGAAAAGGATGGCCTTTAATACCAAGTCAAAGAAGAAGAAAAAGTCAGAGTCATCCACCTCCAAGCCTCAGGTGAATCAGATCATCCTGAAATAGTGCATGAAGAGGCAGCTCAAACAACTCCAATCCAAACAGCTCCTCTTGCATCAGGAAGACCCATCTTGTCCTGGACCTTCACTACTAATCCAGAAAGATGGCATGGAATCAGAGATCAAGGTGTTTAAGATGTCTACTCATGGCAGGACATGTTCAACCCACCTCTGCATGATCTCTTTGAGATGAGAAGACACTGAAAGTCTAAGTGATCCTGACCATCTAATGAAGAAGGGTTTGGTCATCATCATGATGAGGACTGTCAACATCTAAGGTCTTCAAATGATTTGGTAGCATCAGCCTAGGGGGAGCGTGTAAGGTTTCATGTAAGGCCGATGCACCTAAAACACTCAAAGTCTCTCCTACATGCATGCACTTAAGTGCAAAGTAGTAATGCTTCAAAAGTTTTACACCATGTATTAGAATTATTCTAAGAGTAAAATCTTTCGAAGCCAAGACCAACATCTTATGAAGATCATGTATAGGTTGGACTCACTTTAGTATAGTTGTTTACTTTACATTGTAATAGGACTTTTGTTAGTTTCCTTTTGTATGTTCTTTGTAATGTGTAGTTTTGGCAGTCCAGCGAAACTGTGAGCGAATCTATACATTCGCTCACAGTTTGCTGTTCTAGTTTACCCGGGGAACTTGTGTTCTGCCGGGCGAAACTATAGTTTCGGCATGACAGTTTCACTACAGCAAAACTATAACTGCTATATATACTTTTGTCAATTTTCATTGTAAGGTAAGCTTGCAAAACCCTAATCATGGATCATTGTTGCAAGTTACCAATTCTAAGCAGTTTTTACATAGAAATACTATTGTGCTTCATGTTATTGATTGTTATTGTTCATTTGGTTATCAAATATGTGTTAGAATTCTCTTCTATCTTCTCAATTGTTGTTGTTTAGCATGGATGTTAGATATTGAGCAATTCATCACTTCAATTATACTGTTTTTCGATCACATGGACCAACAATATGGTATCAGAGCCTTAGTGCTCTTGATTTGTTGAGTTTTTGTGGTTTTTGTTCAATATCTAGTTTCAATCAATTTTCATTGGATTATCAGTTGTTTTTGACATGGAAATCGATTGAATTATGCTCGTTTTTGATTGAGGAAGATTCTACAATCATCAGATCTCAAATTCATTGAGTTTTGGATGATTTCAGATTGATTTTGAGGTGAAAAAGGGTTTTTAGATCGATCAGCGAAATTGGTGTTCTTACAGTGAAACTGTGATCATCTTTCAGTGAAATTATGAGTTATCTTGCATCAGAAGTTGTTTTCTAGAGATTCTGTGAAACTAATTTCTTGAACGAAAGTTCATCAGTGTTTGTGAACAATAAACAAGCGAAACTGCTGCCGAATTTAGTTTTGAACGAAAGTTCAAGCTTGTTTGTTGCGAAGTTAGCAGCGAAACTAAGCCAGTGGTGTCTCTGTTCAGGCGAAAGTGCTGCTGAAATTGCTAGCGAAAGTGTCAGCTTCAGCGAAATTGTCAGCGAAAGTAATTCTTCAGCGAAATTGTCATTCAAGTCATATTTTTCTGCGAATTTGTCAGCGAAATTATAAACCTTTTGCCAAAACTGTAATGTCGAAATTAACTGCTCTCACACTTGCTGATCTTGAAAGTGTTGCTCTTAATAGACCTCCAAGACTCATTAATGGAGATAATTTTGAAGATTGGAAGAGATGTCTCAAAGCTTTCTTCTTCTACACTGATCATAATCAATGGTAATCGATTACTTCTGGTCCTCACATACCAACGGTTACTGTTGGTGATGTTGTTTCTCAGAACAAGGACCCATCTTCCTATACTGAAAGAGATCTGAAATTGATTGATCGTGATCAAAAGGCTTTTGGTGCTCTAACTCTCTGTTTAGCTCCAGACATCTACAACCGTTTTGCAGAGCATAAAAATGCTAAATCTCTTTACGATGCCCTATGTGAATTCTATGATGGTAATGCAGATTTGGTAAAAGATAAGAGTATTCAGGCTAAAAAAGAGTTCAATTCATTTGTGGGATACAAGAATGAGAGTCTGACAGATCTTACAAACCGTTTCTTAACCGTCTCAAGCACTCTAAAGAAGTATGATGAAAGGCTCTCAAACAGTGAACAAGTTAATAGGCTTCTCGATTCTCTTCCACCACAGTGGAGTCTTCAAGTGAGAATGCTTAAACAAGAAAGAGGTTTTACAGATTACAAGCTGATGGATATCATTAACAAGTTGAAATCTTTTGAGTTGGATATGAAAAGAAGGGGATTTAACCAGACTATGATGCCCACATCTGGTTTTTCTCAAAATGCTGCTTTGTTGTCATCCGCTGCAAACTCTCACATACAAAATCCAATTCAAGGAGGGAGCAATACAAGTAATTTCTCGAGTGGTAATAGTCATGTTGGAAAAGATTCGGGAAATTCTAAGGTCAATGCTGAAACTTCAATTCCATCCGAAACAATGGCTCTTTTTGGAATGTTTGTTCAGAGCTATGAAGCTCTTGCTGCTGGAGAACTGAAAGGTAAAGGAATGACTATGGAGGACATGTATTAGGTTGATCCTGATGATCTAGAAGAAACTGATATTCAATGGCAAATGGCGATGTTAACTTTAAGAGCTCGGAGATTCATGGAAAGAACAGGATGAAAGAACTTTGGTGGTCAATCATCTACTTCAAAACTGGGATTTTATAAATCAAAATTGAGGTGCTTTAATTGTAAACAGTTGGGACATTTTAAACGTGAATGTCCATTACCAATTGTCACAGATCCTAGTAACTCTGGAGTACCAAGATTGGCAGCAGAGAAAGAAAGGAAGAAGTGAATCTAAAAAAGGAGTCGGCTTTGATTTCGAACTTTGATTGGAGTGCAGAGGTGGAAGAAACAAGAACTGAGATTAATCACGCGTTAGTTGCTGAGTTTGTGGAAAGTAATGAAGTGGTAGATGATGAAGATGGATTTGTGCTGTTCAAGGAATTCAAAAGAGAAAACGAGTCTTTAGTAAATGGGAAAGAAGAAAAGGCAGATGGAAATGGGAAAAAGGAAACTCCAGGCTTAAGTGAGAAAAGAAATTCAAGAGATGAGATAGGAAAGGAGAAGGATGATGTTGCTGCTACTGTTGATGAAAAGAAATCAAGTACTCCAGTATGCATGTGTGATAAAGCTTTAGCTGCTGAAAGGATGGTAATGGGACTTCCATATGAGGTAATACAGGATATGTGCTCATCTGCTTGTAAAATTAGGCTATTTGGGATTTATAAGGCTAACCATTTGTTAATTGATAATGAAAAGGATTTAAAGCGAATTAATGATGAACTTAAAATGAATGAATCAAAATATTTTGTGAAATTAAATGAGGCTTTAAAAGAAACTGATCATTTAAAAAGAATCGTTTTGGAAAGAAATGTCGAGATTAATACTTTGACTGAAAGGGTTGCTCTTGCTGAATTTGAAGCAAGCAAACTTCAGTCAAAGTTAGATAAATGGACAATTTCTGGAATGAAACATGATGATCTTTGTAAATCTCATCGGGGAGCAAGAATTAAAACAGGTTTGGGTTATGAAAATGTACATGTTTATCCTCCACCTAGTACATACTGTTATTCTCCTATGCCTGTTCCTCATCCTTCTAATGATTTAATCAAAACAGATACTGACAGTATGTCTGCAGGTTTAGTCGGGAATAACTCGAAGTACATTCGTGAAAACTACGACTATGGACCAACTAGTGGGCTTGGATGCACTAGTTCTAGTACACCTGAAAATCAGCAGTCTGTTTTAGATCATAAGTCTAGTTTAAATTCTGTTTTTGTTTCTAGTTCAAATGTAACAGACTTGAATATCTCATGTTCTCTTGATAGTTTCATTCCATCTTGTAATTCAGATCATGGTAGTGATGATTTTTGTTCTCATAATGAATGTAATGCATCTGATCTTTCACCAAAAACAACTGAGCAACTTAAAACTAATTGTTTCAAAAAGTTCTTTTCTCAACCTATTCCATCTTTCACACCATTAAATATGACGTCATCTGAAAAATGTATTTCTTCTTCATCTGACACCAGTATCAGTGGTACAAGCTTTACAGATATGTCAGATGAATCTTGTTCTAATTTTGTAAAGAAAAATTCTTGTTCAAATAAACAACAACCTCATGAGTTGTATGAGACATTCAGTGATATTGATTCTAGTTTGTCTGAATGTGATGAGGAGATTATTATTGATCCTATTTTTACCTCATCACATCATAGACCTAGATTCAAACCTCATTGTTTCAGGTGTGGTCAAGAGGATCATCTTGTCAAAAATTGTCCTTTGATTCAAGGATCCTCTAATAGGAATTGTTTTGGGAATAAATTGACAAAATTAGTTAATAATTTCTTCTGTAAAAAATCTGCTTCTTTAAAAAGAAAAGTTGTTCAATCTTGGGTCCCTATTACTCCTGGCTAAGTGATTTGTTAATTCTTTTCAGGAGTCCTCATCAAAGATTGTAAACAGTTTATGGCATGTTGATAGCGGGTGTTCCAAGCATATGACGGGATTAAAGGATTTGTTGACCAACTATCGGATTATAGATGGAGGATATGTGGCTTTTGCTGGAAATAAAAAGGGTGGAAAAATGATTGGACAAGGAGAAGTTACCAATGGTTCTCTCACTTTGGAAAAAGTCAACTATGTTCCCGAATTGGCTTTTAATCTTCCGAGTGTTTCTCAAATCTGCGATAAAGACATTCCTGTTCTATTTAAATCTGATGAATGTCTATTTTTAAAATCAAAGATTGTCATTCCAGATGATTTGATTCTCATGCGTGCTCCAAAGAAACATGATACGTATCTTCTCGATATGAATTCAAGCGAGTCAAAGGCTACTGCAACTCAAAAGCGTCAACCTCTGAGTCTCTCTTATGGCATCGTCGTTTAGGCCATGTTAATTTTAAGATAATTAATAAATTAGTAAAGAACAATCTTGTTTGAGGACTTCCTTTAAAAGATTTTTCTGTTAATGAAAAATGCATGGCATGTGCCAAAGGGAAACAACATAAGAAACCTCATAAGCCCAAACTTCTAAATAGCATATCTTGTCCTCTTGAGTTGTTACATACTGATTTATTTGGGCCAATTAGTGTTAAATCAATTGCTAAAAAATCTTTTTGTCTTGTTGTTACAGATGATTTCTCAAGATATTCATGGGTGAGGTTTCTTGCACATAAAGGCGAAGTTGCAGAGGAATTGCAGAGATTAATTCTTTCTATCGAATCAATCAGTAAGAGAAAAGTTATGGGACTAAGAAGTGACAACGGCACTGAATTCAAAAATCAGATTCTCGATTCATTTTGTGCTCAAAAAGGGATTGTGAGACAATTTAGTGCTGCACGAACACCCCAGCAGAATGGTATTGCCGAACGAAAGAATCGCACTCTCGTGGAAGCTGCTCGTACAATGCTGATAGAATCTTCATTACCCATTATTTTCTGGGCTGAAGCTGTAAATTATGCATCTTATGTTCTAAACAGGGTGTTAATTGTGAAAGATAAAGTGAAGACTCCTTATGAACTTTTTCATAAGAGAAATCCTCTAATTGATTTCTTTCGACCATTTGGTTGTTCTTGCACTCTTTTGAATACTCACTCTCAAAAGACAAAGTTTGGTGCTGTTTCTGACGAGTGTTATTTTGTTGGATATTCTTCTTCACAAAAGGCATACCGGGTTTATAACAAAAGAACACGTATTGTTCAAGAGTCGTTCTATGTTGATTGGCAGGAATCCAATCCTTCTAAAGTTAAATCTGAACCAGCATGGTTCTTTGACTCCGATACGATGTTCAATTTGTTCAATCTGCCAGTTTTCGATGATGATACATCAATTCCAAATACTCAAACAAATGTTGTTTCATCATCTCCATCGTCTGTTCAATCCACCACGTTAGTAAATGATGTTGTTTCAACTGATGTTAGTTCTTCGTCTCCAATGACTGATCAGGCACCATCATCTGATTCTTTACCTCCTACATCTTCTCCTTTACCTGATCCAACACCTATCATTGATTCACCTTTATCTAATCTTTCACCAGCTATGGGCGATACTTCTTCAACCATCTTTTCTTCTTCAAGTGATTACAAAACTTTGAAAGATCATCCACTTTACAATGTGATTGGATCTGTTTCTGATGGTGTTCGCACGTGAAGTCAATCTGGTCTAATTAATGTTTGTCTTTTCTCATGCTTCATCTCTCAAATTGTCCCGAAAAATGTTCATGCTGCTCGGATCCTTCTTGGGTAGAGTCTATGCAATTGGAACTTCAACAGTTTAGAAAAGCTTAAGGTTTGGACCTTAGTTGATTTACCTCCTAACAAATATCTAATTGGTACAAAATGGGTGTTTAAGAACAAACCAGATGATCGAGGAGTTGTGGTGCGTAACAAATCTAGACTTGTGGTGCAAGGCTTCGCTCAAGAAGAAGGGATTGATTATACAGAAGTCTTTGCTCCGGTTGCTCGTCTTGAAGCAATCAGAATATTTCTTGCTCATGCTGCTCATAAACAATTTAAAGTTTATCAGATGGATGTGAAGTGTGCTTTTCTCTACGGAGACATTGATGAGGAGATATATGTGTGTCAACCACCAGGTTTTGAAGATCCTGATTTTCCTGATAAAGTGTTTAAGCTTGATAAATCTCTATATGGTCTTCATCAAGCACCCAGAATCTGGTATGAGACCCTTACGCAATATCTTCTAAGCAATGGTTTCTCTCGTGGTACCATCGATATGACTTTATTCAAAAGAGAGGTGAATGATGAAATGATATTTGTCCAAGTGTACGTTGATGATATTATTTTTGGATCTACAAATTCTCAATTGTGTAGAGAGTTCGAAGAAGTTATGAGCCAAAGGTTTGAAATGAGTATGATGGGTGAAATGTGTTTCTTTCTTGGATTACAAGTTGAACAACAGAAAGAAGGAATTCTTATTCATCAGGAGAAGTATATTAAAGATATTTTGAAGAAATTTAAGATGGATGATGCTTCTAAAGAGATGACTCCCTTTACTGCTCAGACTTGTCTCACTCCGGATGAAAACGGAAAACCAGTTGATCCTCATCTTTTTAGATCTATGATTGGCTCTCTCATGTATCTTACTGCAAGTCGTCCTGATATTACTTTTGCTGTTGGTTACTGTGCTAGATATCAGTCGGCCCCAAAGGAATCTCATAAGAAAGCTGTCAAAAGAATATTTCGTTATGTCAAAGGATCATCTCGTTTAGGATTGTGGTCTCCATATGGTGGGAATTTTGATTTACATGCTTACTTTGATAGTGATTCCAATGGTTGTAGGTTAAACAGAAAATCTGTGTCTGGCGGATGTCAATATTTGGGAAATTGTTTGGTATCTTGGCAGAGCAAGAAACAAACTACTGTTTCTCTTTCTACAGGGAAAGCTGAATATATTGCTGCCTCAAGCTGTTGTTCTCAAGTTCTCTGGATCCAACACCAAATGATTGATTATGGGATTAATTTTCTCCATACACCTTTATTTTGTGACAATGAAGCTGCCATTGGAATTGCTAAAAATCCTATTCATCATTCCCGAACCAAGCATATCGAAACACGAATTCATGCGATTTGTGATGCTCAAGAAAAGGGTTTCATTGATATTATACCCATTGATAAAAAAATCAAAAAGCTGATCTTTTCACAAAAACATTTGACAAACCTCGTTTTTATGAATTGATTTCTATGCTCGGGTTAATATCTTTTTAAATTTTTATTTTCTATTTCTTTGATTAAAAAAAATTATAATAATAAAAAATATGATTTATTGAAAATAAAAATTTGGGGGAGTAATTTCATAATTCTGAGATCGGAATTTAACATGATGAGAAATGATTGTATATTCTCTAAGTATTTTTATATACATGACCGGTGCTTCAATGAGAAATGATAGTAACTGATACTAGATTCTGTTTCACATTAATTTTTAAGGAAAATTGGTCAGATTCTTTAACGATATGCTTGATAGACTCAGCCTGACGAATAAAGTAGACAGCAGCTTTATGATTAAATTAAACATCATGCTTAAGAATGTCTGGATTTACTCAATTGTTTTGACTTGCATAAAAACTGAGTCCTGACAAATATTGGATTGAGAATGAATCTTTGGTCCATTTTGCTTTGATATGTCATCACCCTGAACCACAGCTGGTATATTTTTGTGTTGAGGTATCGTGTGTCTGTGCTTATCTCCTCTGCTGTACGAAAGTACTGACCTGGAGTGATGATCTCCTCTGCTGTATGATAGTACTGACCTGGAGCTCTCATCAGCACATGTTTAAATGGTTATCTCCTCTGTTATACGTGAGTATAGATCTGGAGCTCTCACCATTTTGATATAATTATGTCAAATCATCTTATCGATGAGTTTCTTTCAGAATGAAATATTCTGTTTATAATCATTTGCACACTAACGCCCAAGCATTGTTCTATGAAGATAGATTCAAAATTCAAGAAATCCTGAGGTTGGGTGAGGGTTTTTACCAAATGATTGTGGGGTCCTAACATTCTAAAGCATCTAATTGAACTTTAAACGAATCATAAGCTGTTTGTTGAAAAAGGATAAGGCATGAGTTTAAGTGGACAATTATATCAACAATCGTTATTGATTTGTTCTAATTTCAATTGTTTCTGTGTAGATTGTGATCAGATCTTGTATTCAGTATGATTTCATTGTTGGTAGATGATTTTTGATCATCTTTATGTTAATAAATATCTAGAGAATGTGATATCTGATTAATTTAGATCTCATTATGTGATGTGCTTCTTGTTAATTAATAAAAAATGATAATAAATAAAAATTAAAAAAAAATAAAAAATAATAAATAATAAAAGAAAATAATAATAAAAAAAATTAAAAGAAAAAAAGGGGTTGGTGCCGAAATTATATTTCGCTAATTGTTTCGCAAAGCGAAACTGCAATCTCGCTAGGTTTGTTAATTAGTTGTTAACCGGTTATCTCTTAGCGAAATTACAGTTTCACTGGGCGAAACTGTAAATTCGCCATGCGAATTTATAGTTTCGCTAGCTGCGAAACTATTTGCTATTTAAGTCGTTTTTGCGATATTTTCCTCATAATTTCGCAAAAACGATCTGTGTAGTTCTTAGGGTTTCTCCGTGACGTTATTTGGCGATTTTGTATTGTGATTGTGTTTTGGAATGATTAATAGGGATATTTGCTTCGCATGTGAGTTTCGAACCTTGTAACATCTTTTAATCTGGTTAAAATCATCTCCATTTAAGTGATTTGGATTTTGACTCTTTGGTGGGTTCGCTGTTCATCCAGCGAAACTACTGATTCTTCTGCGAAACTGAACGAAAGTTCTCATCTTTTCAGCGAAACTGTAAAGTTATGCTGTCCGGGCGAACTTAACAGTTTCTCCAAATTATCTTTAGTTTCGCAGTGTCTGGTCTTAAACTTGCACAGTTTCGCTTGATCATGTTTTCTTGTGAACAGCGAAACTAATTTTTGAACAGCGAAATTAATTTGTTACAGCGAAACTATGTTTGTGCTTGGAGAAATTAATAGCGAAACTTCTTTAATCTATCCTCACCTTGTCGAAATTGCTTTTTGTTCTGCGAAAATAACATGTTTCAATGAGCGAAACTATTGTTTCGCTTGTCGAAAATGTTAGTTTTCATTGTCGAAACTGTTTTTGTTCAGCGAAACTATCATGTCTTAGTGAGCGAAACTATTGTTTCGCTTGCCGAAACTGCGAGTTTCCTTTGTTTTAGTATTATTTTCTTATTTTCATAATTTCTCATTCAAATTTTATTGTTTTCTTTCTCAGGTTATCATGGCTAATCTCAAATTTGATGAGCGGAATAACATCACTGCTATTTAATATGATACTCTCCCTAAGGCAGCTGGATTTCGCGATTGTATCAGATGGCTTCAGAGATCACCTATAGCCTATGCCATATCTCATTCGCCTACTATTTATGATCTTCATATTAGAGATTTTTGGCGATCAGCAGAATATGATACAAGAGGAGATGTACAGCGAATCACTGCCAAATTTATTGATCATGATGTGACGATCACTGCTGAGAGTGTTTCGAGGATTCTTACACTTGATGATGATTCTGGAGATGAAGTAGCTATGACAGAGTCTGAAGTGTTTCAAGCTTTCAGAAGAATGGGGTATGAGGGACCAGCCTTTGGTTCAAGGAAAGAGATCAAGAAGTCATTCTTATCTAAAGAATGGAGATATATCGCTCATGTTTTTATCATGTGTCTAGATCACCGTAAAGGTGGATCTGATGGACTTAATCTTGATTGGGCTAAGGCTATGGTGTTGTGCTGTAAAGGGGAGAAGGCCAACATAGCTAGATTGATTTTTGCATGTATGGCAGAGAATGTGATGGCTGTAAAGAAAGACAAATGGCTGCTATACCCTCGTTTTCTTCAGATGATTTTTGATGATCTTATACCTGATGTTCCAAAACATGGAGAAATCAAGAGGCTGGTGCAGATGAATCCTCGTATTTTTGCTGATTGCTGTGCTATTCGCCACGACTTTAGTGGTAAAATCACCCATCTTTGGGAAAATATGTATCCTCCAGAACGCTGGAATTATATTAGACGGGTGGATGAGTCTGAGAGTAAAAGAGCTGAAGAAACAAGAGTACAACAAGCTGATGCTACTAAGAAAAGGAAGAGATATGCTAAAGAAAAGGATTATGATTTTGAAGAGGATATTGATACACAAGTTGAGGAGATCAGGGTAGAGAAAGAAAGGAGGTCTAAGAAGAAAACTGATTGTGATGAGCCTGAGCGGAGAATCAAACATAGACATGAGGGATTTACAGCCAGAAGAGAGGCTAGTGAAAATCTTGATGAGGATATGATACGTAACCTAAATATTTCGTTGGCTAATGAGCTGAGTATGATTAAGACTAAACTTACGAATCAAGAGATCAAAGAAAGACAGAAGGATGAGGTGATTGAGGAAATGCAGAGAATGTTAGTTGACCAAAACAAACTATTTAAGAAGTTGTTTGAGGAGATTACAAAAATGAAAGCTGCAGCCGGCCTACCTAGTCAACTGACTCAATCTGAGTTAGATGATTTGACTGATACATCAAAGTACTCATTTTTGAATGTGGGTACTTCATCTAAGGTAGGAGAGGGTACTTCTGGAGCAGCAACTACTGGTGAAGGAGAGCAGGAAATACCAAGAGAGGATGTTGGAAGGAATGATGAGGAAGATATTATTGAGGCTGGGTTTGTAAACATGCAGTTTGATTTTGAAAAAGATCTTGTTGGTGAAGAAGTTGTTGTTACAGCCACCACTGAAGGAGTATCTGATAGAGGCAAAGGGTTGGTTGATGAAGAGGAGGAAGATGAACAACTTATAGACTATGATTCAGAACCAGAGTTTTATGAAGTTGATGAGCGACCACTGATTTATGTTGCTAAGAAGGGAGAAGATGATGATGATGTTTTTGAAATGGATAAGAATGATTGGTTGGTCAAAGAGAAGGAGGTGGAGGAAATTACTCCTTTGTTTCAAAATCTGGAGGGATTAAGCAGGAAGGAAGCCGATAAGAAAATCATAAGCTGGTGCTACAATCCCAGTTTAAAGATGTTCATGATCAAGAGACGAGGATGAAATATCAGTTATATGCTTAAGAGGAAGGCTTTTAAGACCTTGCCCAAATGGGATTTGAGACGTTTAGCAACTCTACCTTTGATCAATGCTCACTTAAGTGAAAGAGCATTTCTTGAGAAGGAAATAAAAAATGGACTTAATGATAATTTTGAGTCTTTTGGATATATGAAAGCGGAAAGAAAGAGATAAAAGAAGGATAAAGATTGGGAGACAGGAAAAGAAAGGATTGTACTAAGAGTTAAACCTCCAAAGACTGTAAATCGGGTATGATTGGCTGATCCTCTTCCCCAATAACTACAGGACTTTGAGAAGTGGTTTTATGACAACAATACTGGAGAGGCGGTGATTAGAGCTAAACATGGAAAAGAATTCAGAGTGTTTGATCCGATGGAGTTATTTAGTTTTTGTGATGAAGACCTTTTGGTACTATGTGAAAATCACATTAAAGCTGGGGCTGGAGAAGAGAAGCTAGTTTGTTCATGAATGTTGCAAACAAGATAAGGGGAGTAAGGTCGGAGGTCAAGAAGCTAGCTGAAAGGGTGAGAGCTCAGGATGATTTTGCTATGGATGTTCAAGAATTGACCAGGCAGTTTGCAAAGGCTAGTGGTCATTCTGAAGAAGCTAGTGATGCAGGAGAGAACCTTGGACGATCTGTGGCTGAAGCTTCTGAGGATGTTTCTGCAGGAGGTGATGAAGATAGATCAACGGCAGCAGAGGAAACTGGAGCTGACAAGTCAAATCAAGATGAGTGAAGATAGTGAGATCCAACCTAGGGGGAGTATTGAAGATCATGTATAGGTTGGACACACTTTAGTATAGTTGTTTACTTTACATTGTAATAGGACTTTTGTTAGTTTCCTTTTGTATGTTCTTTGTAATGTGTAGTTTTGGCAGTCCAGCGAAACTGTGAGCGAAGCTATACATTCGCTCACAGTTTGCTGTTCTAGTTTACCCGGCGAACTTGTGTTCTGCCGGGCGAAACTATAGTTTCGGCATGACAGTTTCGCTAGTAGCGAAACTATAACTGCTATATATACTTTTGTAAATTTTCATTGTAAGGTAAGCTTGCAAAACCCTAATCGTGGATCATTGTTGCAAGTTACCAATTCTAAGCAGTTTTTACACAGAAATACTATTGTGCTTCATGTTATTGATTGTTATTGTTCATTTGGTTATCAAATATGTGTTTGAATTCTCTTGTATCTTCTCAATTGTTGTTGTTTAGCATGGATGTTAGATATTGAGCAATTCATCACTTCAATTGTACTGTTTCTCGATCACATGGACCAACATCTTACAAAGCCAAAAGTGAAGTCTTCCAAAGCTTCAGAGACAAAGTCTTTCGAAGCCAAGAAGTGAAGACTGATTTCTTCCGAAGACTTTTAAGCACATGCTTTATCTTATGTACTTTTCCATAAAGCTGTACCATTTTTCGCTACAACTCTGATTAGTCACCAACTTACATGAGTTAGTAAAAAGGTCCATGCTTTTGGTAATCGTACATTGAGGTCATGAGTCTTTTGCTTTCTACTTTATGTACTTTTATCATTTTTGTAATATATTAGGATGTGAACTATGGCATGTCATAGTCACTAGTCAAAAGGCAATCTGCCTTTTGACTCTACATTTGACTTTGTTGTTGTCTAGACCAAATGTTTCCAGCTTGCTTTCTAAGCATGGCCGATTGTAAGATGTATTATAAAGTATCTCAGGTCTTTGTATCTTTCTTTATGCTTTGTAACACTTGTAAAGAACTTGAGAGCAATATACAACATTCTTGAAAACCAATATCCTTGTGTTGTTTGTTCTTGTTCTATCTCATACTTGCTTGTGTTCTTAGTATTAAACCTAATTGTTCCTGGTTCCCTATTTGATCTGTTAAGTGTTCTATAACACTCTCCTCATTGTGTGTTGTGTTGTAAGTGAGCATCCCTTAAACCGTCCTGCAATTTTTCTCCACAAAACATCTAAAACCTTTGGTGATCCACAGATAGTTATATACTTGTGTAAACATGAGAATTGACCAAGTGTGAAGTTTTTCCTGCAACCATGATTATAAACAATACGCACATAATGGGGTTAACTTTTATATATCATGATTACAAAATGATAAAAGATTACAAGATATCATTGCAAGTGTTGAATAACGTCTAAACCTATACAATCAGCTAGACCTAACAGAACTTGAGGGCACCATACTTATCTTGTTATTGTTCTTGTTCTGTCACTTAATTACTTGTGTTCTTAGTATCATAAACTAAAACCCGGTTCCCTATTTGATCTCTGAAGTGCTATAAGTCTCTCCTTATTGTGAAACTGATCGTATTGACCCCTTCTATGGTCCTACAATTGGTATCAGATCATTTTAGGCTCTTGATTGTAAGATCTCACCATCTTAAATCCCTTTAGTTTCATAAAACACTTAACAACTCAAATTACAGATATCACAAAGGGTGATATGGAAACCGGTACTATGATAAAGTCTCCACTGATCACTTCTGATAACTTTGATACTTGGTGCCAAAAAATTGAAGACTTCATCTATTCTCAAGACTCCAGTTTGTGGGGATTTGTTGTCTCAGGACCTCGTGTGCCATACACCTCTTCAGCTGTTGCTGGTGGTGGCATGATACCAAAGTAAGTGGCTAACTACTTTAAAGAAGACTAGAAGAAGATTGATGTAGATCAGAAAGCCATGACCACCCTCCAAACTACTCTTCCAAACTCTATCTACAAAGGCTTCAAGAAGAGCAAAACTGCTAAGCAACTATAGGATGCACTGAAGCTCATGTATGTGGTCAAATGAAGTAAAAGAGAACAAGAAAGACCTCTTGAAGCAGTAGTTTGAGAACTTCACCTTCAAGACAAGTGAAACCATGACTCAACAATTCTTCAGTTATATTGAGATTGTGGATACTCTAATGGATGTTTGAATAACTCGTGAGAATAGGGATATTGTAAGGAACTTTCTGTCCTCTCTTTCCAGACAATGGACACACTATCGTTTGGTCATTAGAAGGACTAAAAACCTCAAGACCCAAAACTTCCCAAGTTGTGAAAACTTCCAACGTGTTGAAGGTCAAGTCTAATCTTCCAAAGATTGTGTGGAAGATAAAGGAAGACCATGTGACAGAAAGTTATTCATCAATAACAGCTGATGATCCTCAAAGTCCGAATATAGGATCAATCACTGTTGCATTATCTGCAATTCACTTTGTCAAGCCCAAAACCAACAATGTTTGGGTTTCCAAATGTAAGTAACCATCTCTTTTTGTGAAGGAATAGATAAAGATCAAAAGGAATGTATGGATCATTAATAATGGCTATTCCAGGCACATGACAAGCAAAGACTCTTTGATTTAAAACATTGAAAAAATTAATGGAGAGCTAGTTGCTTTTGGTGGAGATTCAGTGGTTATAAAACTGCAAGAGGAAGGGTCACAAATGGAAAGCTCAATATTGAAGGTAAACTTTGTCAAGGAGCTTGGGTACAATCTTCTGAGTGTATCCAAATTTTTTGATCAGAGAGTTAACATGCTCTTTACTGAGCATGAGTGCATTGTTCTCAAACCCGGGGTGGTCATTCCTTAATAGCATATCATGCTTATAACCCCCAGAAAAGTGAAAAGTACAAGATGGATTTGCATGAAACATCCACTTCAGGAGAAGTTTCTTGCTTTCTATCAAAAGCAAATAGTGATCAGTCTTTCCCCTAGCATAAAAGAATGTGCCATGTAAACTTTAAAAATATGGATAAATTAATTAAGAATGATTAGGTAACCGGATGCCAAATAAAGAGTTTACAAGTGATAACTATTATGTTGCATGCTTGACAAGGAAGCAACAAAGGTGTCTCACAAGCTAAAGGAAAGGAACTCCATCCTACTCCCCTACATTTATTACATATAGATCTCTTTGGCCCCACCAGTGTAAGGATGAGACTCCTATGATCTTAAAGAACTTCTTTCTAAAAATTGAGAATCAATGTGATCACAAGGTCAAGACCATAAGATGTGATCAAGGAACAAAATTTAAGAACCAAGTCCTCATCACATTTTGTGATGAAAAGGGAATTGCAAGACCATATTATGCTCGCATGAGCTTCAGCAAAATTATGTTGCTGAGAGGAGAAACATGACAATTATTGAAGCTGCAATAACCATGTTATCTGACTGTAAACTGCCTTTATGACCTTCTAGGTAGAGATAGTCAACACTGACTGTTATGTGAAAAATATAGTTTTAGTAGTTAAGACTCATGGTGAGCCTCCTTATGAACTATGGCATAAAAGGAGACCTTTCATTGGTTTCCTCAGATCATATGGATGTCCATGCATTATCTTGAATACCAAAGATCAAGTATCCAAATTTCTGAGAAATTAGATGATGGACACTTCATTAGATACTCTTCTCAAGCTAAAGCTTATAGAGTGTACAATCTCAAAACTAGAGTAGTTGAGGAGTCAGCCAATGTGAACTTCGATGAGCACACTCCCAGTGTGAAAGGTTCTGGTCCTGATTAGTTGTTTGACCTTGATTTAGTTACCAACTATTTTAACAAATCTTGTGAGAATGATTCACTATCTATAGGTAACTTATCAATAGGATATCTTGACCCAAGATTAGAGCTGAAAAACAAAACAGGAATACTACTTCAGCTCCAATGGCAACTAACCCTGCAGATAGAGTTTCTATCAGCACAACCATAACAAATTCAGCTGATACATCAGAGGTGCCTACAAATTCTTGCTCAAAGGCATAACTCAATTGAACAAGCTTTAAATGTTAGAGGAGATGGAGGTGGTGATAGTGATCAATAATTCCTTGATGCTGATAACCACTCCGTGGAAGACAACATCAATGATGTCACACGCTCGTTAGATCAAGATTTTCTTGATAAGTGTGATGATGTGGTGGGTGACACTCTATTGCCACATTTGAATTTCATAAAGCTGGATTTGTCCAATCAACTTACTGTGATTCCTTAACTCAGGATCCACAAGTCACACCCCACCATAAACATTATAGGATATGTTGACATTAGGGTCGAGAACAAGAGGACAAACCCATAACAAAAATGTTTATCTATACTCTTGCTTCTTGTCCCAAATAGAGCCAAAGAAAGTTGATGAAGCTTTGAAGGATGGTAATTGGGTTGATGCTATGCAGGAGGAGCTGGTTCAATTCAAAAGGCAAAAGGTTTGGAACTTATGTCTCGTCCTCAAGGGAAGACCACCATAGTTACCAGATGGGTATTTAGAAAAAAGAAGGATGATAGAGGACTTCTCATCAAGAACAAAGCCAGACTAGTTGTTCAATGATATATACAAGAAGAAGGGATTGACTACACAGATGTTTTTGTTCCTATGGCAAGACTTGAAGATGCTACGATTATCCTCGCTTTTGTTGTATCCAAGGATTTCGAGGTCTACCATATGTCAAGTAAACTTTTCTATATGGGGTGATTGATAAGGAAGTGTATGTCAAACAACCACCTGGCTTTGTAGACCTAGTTCATCCTGATTATGTCTACAAGCTTGATAAAGCTCTTTATGGGTTGCACCAAGATCCAAGAAAGTGGTATGAGACACTATCTCAGTATCTCTGTCAGCATGGTTACAAGAGGGGTACTATTGATGAAACACTCTTCATCGAAGGAACATGAAATGAGTTAATCCAAAGCTCTTCAAAGACTTCGAGAAGCTATTAAGAATACATTTGAAATAAGTGCCATGGGGGAACTCAATTTCTTTCTAGGAATTCAAGTGAAGCAGGTTGACAATGGCATCTTCATAAGTTAGTCAAATTATGTACAAGACATACTTACAAGATTCAACATGATTGAATGTAAGGTTGCAAAGACACCTATAGCTAGTAACCACTCCCTTTACAAGGCTATGATCAGGTCTCTTATGTACCTCACAGCTAGCAGGCCTGATATCATGTTTGCCACTTGTATTTGTGCAAGATATCAAGCTAACCCCAAGATGTCATACCTAGTTGCTGTTAAGAGGATTCTTAGATATCTCAAAGGTGCTCCAAAACTAGGCCTTTGGTATCCAAAAATTTCTGACTTCAATTTGTATGCTTATACAGATAGTGACTATGGTGGCTATAACATGACTGCAAAGTCTACATCTGGGGGTTGTCAATTCCTTGGTGTAAGGATAGTCTCATGACAATAAAAGAAATAATCTTGTGTCTCTACATCAACTGCTGAAGATGAATACATTGCTTATGCTAGCTGTTATGCTTAAGTGCTTTGGATTCAGAATTAGATGCTAGACTATTGATTCAATTTCAAGGAGATTTCCATCCACATAGACAACAACAATGCTATCTCTATCACAGAAAATCATGTGCGTCAGTCAAGATCAAAACACATTAACATTAGGTAGCATTTGATTTGAATTTGATTTGAGATAATTTTGAAAATGGATTAAACAAACTAGTCAAAGTTAACACAAATAAACATATGATGATTTGTTCACCAAAGCTTATGATGAGGAGATATTTAAATATTTTGTATAAGCTATTGGGATGATTTACTTTGAGTAGATTTTCTTAAACTTAACTCAACACTATTTCTAAAATATGTGTGTCCTAAGTTGTCTATATTATCACCTACATAAGCCTAGTTTACCTTGGAGGAAAACTTTTCAAATGATATTTCTTAAAATTTTGAAAATTTTCAACATATTTTTTTCTCAGAAGACATTAAGTTGTCTTCGGAAGAACATTATGTCATCAAATCAAATAACTACTTATTAGACATTTACCTTCGCAAGAAATTCTGGTATATCTTCCGAAGCTTAAATATGCTTCTAAGCACTTATATGATTTTTAACAGAAATTTTCTTCCAAAAGCAATTTACACTAGGAAGATTTATTCACTTCCGCAACCACATATGTCTTAGAAGTAAAAATACTCTAAGTATTTTTCTTCCGAAGCAAAATTTCCACAAAGCTCTGGAATATCTTCTGAAGTCAAATTGGCTTTGGAACTTTTTATAAAACTTATGAAGACAAATTACCTTCAGAAGATATTCGACTTCCAAGAAAACAAACTTTTTGGGCGCTTTTTCAAAGGTGAGACCGACATCCGGATTCAAACTTTATTCTTTTGCAATGACTTTGTCTCAAATCCATTTCATATCTATATATACTTAATGATTCCCCCTTTTTCACTATCTTCTTCATCTGCAAAACTCTCTAATCTAAATTCACCATAAACCGTCTTTGTTCTTACCTTTCTTCATGTCAAAGATACTCATAAATGGCCAACCCTGATCCTCAAAACAAACCTGTGTTCTCCATGCATTTATACAGGCAACACAATCAGCAGGTTGCTCTCTTAAACTCTGAGAAATCCTGATTCCTTAGAGGTTTGTCGATTCTTAACTCTATCCAACTACTTCACCTCCCTCACCGTCGATCCTCCATTGTATGAAGATCAACTATTGGATTTTTAGAGTACCTGCCAAGAGGTTACTATGGATGGGGAGAAAGCACTGTTTGCCACACTGTACGGGAGGACAATTTTCATCACTCTAGCCTCAAGTAATACTCATCTAAGGTTGGATGATGTAGAAGGTGATTTGTCCTTCTCAACAACTACTGTCAACCGGTCCTTCTAGCAGATGGGCTATGAAGGTGATTATCCATAAGAACCTTTAGAAAAAAAAGGTCTCCTATCAGTGGAACTAGCTCCTCCATGTAGTCATCTATTTTCTACCTAACAAGCATAAAGGATAGGACAAAATGTTGAACTTGTTAGAGCTCATTTCTCATGGTGACAACCTAGTAGCACTAGCTAGTGTTGAACCCACACTTTCTATTTCTCAACCACCCAAATAGACTCAAATAACCATGACCTACACTATAAAATCCAAGCAAACCTTTGTACAAGCTATTCAGGTTGTGCAGGCCCTCATATCATCACCCATGTAGGAGGAAGTGGACACTAGAGCTCCTACTACCCCTGAGGAGCAAACCACTCCTATGTTTTCAAGGATTCGTGCTGAAGTTCTTCATGCTTAGCATGAGAAAGCTCACAACCCCAACAACCTTAAGACTTCAGTTAGAATCTCAAAACTCTATTGAACAACCTTCAGGGGAAAGCTACCTTCCCCAGTCTCTAGACCTCAACTAACCTATACCTAACCTTGAATTCTATGATGATGAAGACATGGGATTCAGTGAGTATCATGAGTCTTTCTTCTCCATCCCTGATCAAGGAGAGTTGAGTGCTCCTGGATCACCCATGTCTAGCCCACATCATCCACCAACTACTGAGGTGGATCTTCCTAAACAAGTTCAGGAGGTCCATATGGAAGAGGCTCTCAAGCAAGTGATTACATTCTTAAGACCTCAACCATCAAAACCCGACCCATTGACACTTCACCAGAAGTTGTCATGGTGCAAGGGAAACCTAGTAGCCAAGAATATAGTGTTGTTGATGAGAAAGAAGAGTATTAGGTCAAGAATATGCAGACAAGACATAATCATATCTAAACAAACCATCAGGGAGCATCTGGAGCTTCATGATGAAGGCACTCCCATAGAATTTCCCAAGTCTGATCTTGATAACACATACACCCAAATAGGATATGGTAGAGATGTGAGCAGGTGAACGGTTTACAAATTCAACTTAACCTAAAACTGGAAGTTCTTGCTTCATATTGTTCTCCACTGTCTGTCCAACAAATTAGGAGGGTGGGATCAAATTGCCTAAGATCTGGTATACCTTGTTCACTGATTGGACAGAGGCCTCAAATTCAACTACTCCATGTTTGTGTTGAATAACCTCAGAGGAAACCTCCACAGGGACCATTCTACATGTGTCCTAGGTTCATTCAACATATCATCAATAGTGAGCTGGATCAAGACAAACTTCAATTTAAAGAAACACCTTGTCCCTCACATGAGGTCATGCATCTTCAATGTCCAGAAGAGGGTGTCTATAAACATCTCTAGAAGATTTAGTGGCCTTCTTCTAGGTTTGATTGAGCCAATGGCTCGTTGTAACACCCCTGTCAACCCTACAGGTGATGAACCCACACCAGACAACACCACTTCACTGCTAATTGTTACTGCCCACCCCATTAAGTTAATCTACTACAGACGCTCCAAACAAACCCTTGTTCAATCTAGTCTGATTGACATGCCCCCTTTGTTCAAGCTAAGATAGGCTAGAGTGGAAAGATGGGTTCTCACTCACACTGTGGTCCAACCATCCTCCACTATTGACCTCAATATCAGTGGTGAGTCTCCTCAGTCTCAACCTGATGAGCTTAAAACTCAAACCATTAACCCTTAGGGTGAGTCCTAATACTCCACTGAGCAGCCAAAAAGGGACAGCCAAATCATTGGCTCTACACCATTAGATATTGATCAAGGTCCCGTGTCATTAAGTTTAACCTGTATATCCTTTACTGACCTATTAAACCAATCTGATGAAGATCTCATGTTTCATCAGGGCCATGATGTTGATCTACCACACCAATCTAAAGATCAACTAAGCCCAGAGAACCTCTGATTTCTAGCCCCCATCAACAAAGCCAAACTGAGATGAGTCCTACAGATGTGAAGGGGACTCATGTAGACTCAACTGCCACTACAGAAAGTGTTTCGTTGGGCTCTACGGATAGTGTTAACATCTTTGAGACTGAGTCTACATCAACCTTTCCTATTCATGCCTCTGAAAGAGACATCACTTTGTAGGGTAAACCAAGGTGTTAAGAAACTATATCTGGTGATGAGAATGAACATACTAGGAATGTCATCTCATATCCCGGTGATTCTTCAAAGGAAGATGACAAAAGTCTGAAACTTACCATCAGAAACCTACTTTCTAAAGTCTCAAACCTTGAATCAAAGGTTAAGACTTTAGAAGAAAGGTGTGCCACGCAGCAACTTGAGATTGAAAATCTCAATGCCAAACTAGCTGAGACACAGATTGAGAAGTCTATTAAGCATGTACTTATTCAAGTCTCTTTAAGTTCTTCCTCAGCTCATCTAGCTCTCAAGATAATGCTACCAAAAAAGGAGAGAATATACACAGTTTAGCTCATGAGGAACCAACTTAGGCCGTTTCTACCTTATCTTCATTTTACCCTACTCAACAACAATCTTCAACCATCTTTCCTCATCCACCTCGCATCACATTTCAAGTCGACCCAAGGATGCTTATTGATCTAAATAGGTTCTTAACCAATTTCCTAATAAGCTCCTAACTTGAACAACCCTTACTTGATGTTGCTTTAGCCTACTTTAGAGATAAAGAGCTTCATACGTTTAGTGCACCACCTACCACTGAGGAGGGAGTTGGTCAACCTAAGGTCCATATTTAACTTGAGATTGATTTCGAAGGGGATATAACAATTGATGGCCTAGCAACTGACTCAGCTGGGACAGGTAGTGCAATTCCACTATCTTCTGAAGCAAGGATCCAATCTTCCGAAGCAGAGATCCAAGCTGCAGAAGGGATCATTGGATTATCATCCTTGTCTAATGATCTGATTATCATAGAGGCCATACTTGATCTAGCCTCTTAGATAAACAGTGAAGGCTTTCTCAAAACCCCTCTAAGCTGTCTCCAAAAGTTGAATCTTCCAAAGACCCCAAAGGAAAAAGGAAGATGACTGCAAAAGAACTTCTAAAGGAAGAAAGGTTGGAGAAGCTAAAAACAAAAGATCGACTCAACACTGGGAAGCTGCAAGTAGCAAAGCAACAACTGCAGCTCGAGAGGCTATCAACAACAAGAGGAGAGTTAAAGTGATTGACAGACTTGTTAATCTGGGAGTAACTAATGAAGAAATGCTTCTACTCCTACTTGAAGAGTTGGTACCATTAGAAAAGGAAACCTTGCTACAAAAAGAGAAGGAGGAAGCCACTGGGTTGGCCAAAGAGCAGGAAAAGAGGAGAAAGAAAGAAGAAGCTGAGAAAAATTGAGTAGTGAAAGGATAGCTTCACTATGCTCTAGGGGCTATTCTCAGGAGGAACTGACTCCTCATGACAATGATATGATCTTGTGGCTTTATCACAAAGAGCAAGATAAGATCACCAAGGAGAGGACGAAGGCTACAAGGGAGAAGGTGAAGGAGAAAAAGAGAAAGGAGGAGCAATCAAAACTTATGGCTGCTAAGAAGGTGGGGGATAAGGCCTGGATGAAGGCATATCTCAGGGCCCATGGCTTATCTAGCAGGCAAGTTGGTCTAGTGACTGAAAAGACCTTATAGCGACATGTCAGTGACATGAAAGCTGACATTCGCTCAGGAAGAAGGAAGGAGGTGTTCCAAACACCAAGTGTATAGAGTATAGCACCCAAACCACAACCTCAACTTGAACCCACATCCTTTTATTTACCCATCAAAATAGAACCTACCACTAAACCATACACCCCTGAACCTACTCCATCAACTATATCCTCATCCTCACCCATTGCCTCACATCAACCACCACTACCTATCCTCAAACCTAAAACACTACTTGAAACACAACTATCTGTTACCCATTCTTCACCCAAGCCATCCTCTGAACCATCAAAGCCTCTAACCTTATAAGAGTTTAAGGATATCAAAAGTAAGCTCATAAACTACACTACCTTGAGCAAGATCTCCTGTCAGCATGAGTCTATCAAACTTATCTACACTGATGGCTCTTCATGTTCCCTCATAAGACAAGCATTCCTTGATCTGCCTAGGGAACTTTGGACCAGGCACTTCAACTCTTAGCAACAAACTCGAATTCCCTAAAGGAAGAAGATAAGAAGCTGAGAAGAAGACTGGTGACTCTACTGGACACCAAGAAGGGGGACAAACTACCATCTCAACCCCTTGTTCATAGGAAGAAGATTGTCAGTGGAGGTTTGAAGAACCTTCTCACAACTTTGTTGTGGAAATTAAGAATGGTGAAGTCAACCTACTTGATACACCATCTCTGCTACACTCAAGCAAGTTTGATATTACTGAGTTAGCAGAGAAACCATTCTCCAACCCCTCCAAATCTCAAGTAGCTGCACATATCAGAAATCACTTGAGCAGCCTTCATCTTGCTAAACTAACCATGAGGCAAAGACTAAAGAAGAGTTGAAGATGAGAGAAAAGGAAGAAAAAGAAAGGTCAACTAAAGGAAACACCTTCCTACAGATGGTTGAAGGCCCAGATTTGGAACCTATAGTTAGATCAGAGTATGACTACAACTCCTAACAACTAACTCTCTACATAGGGCCACAACAAAGGGTACATGTCATCCAGAGTAACAGATTGGATCTGTTGACTACAAATGACTTGTACAAACTTCTCAGCACCACCTCCGGGGAGAACAAAGAAACAGATAAGTATCTTCTTTCCTTGGTCCTGAATGTTTTGAGAAGCAGAAAATAGTGAAGTATTGGTAGTATCAGCCTAGGGGGAGTTTGTTGGGTCAGATATGGCTGGGGCAACCAAAACAACACTTAGAAGAATTTTGGTGCAACTGAAGAAAGTATTCCAAAGCTAATATGCGCTTCCGAAGTCGTGTTGAAATCTTCCAAAGATTGAATAAGAAGAACTTCCGAAGAGGAACTTAGTCTTCCGAGACTAAGTAATTTCTTTTTCGACGACAAACACTTATTAGTTTCAAGACAAGGACTTCCGAAGTATAAATTCTTGAAGAATAGTAGAAGTTTCGGAAGAAGTTGACTCTTCCAAAGTATAAATGGATTTGGAAGAACCAACTATGAACCAGTGGACATAAGTATGGTCGGTCTAACAGCCGCTGCCACCTCTGATATACTACATGGCGCTTTCCCACGCCCATGTAGTTGACCATACTTTATTCCATTGTTCATCTTTTATTTGTTAGTACAGTTACCACGTTTAGTTGGTGACAAAAGGTAAGTCATGGACCTGTCATGACTACCTTGTCTAGGATAATATTGTATTCTAGATACCTTACTTCTAACAATGTAGTATTTGTTTAGTAGTAAGTTCCAGCTGGTAATCTAAGTATAACCGGTTGTAGATAGTAGTATATGTAATTTCTCATTTTAACTCGGTTAGTATGCATGTAAGAGTGTTGTAAACCTTGAGTTGAGAAGTAATATATACAAGTATCTTGAAAACCATTTTTTGTGTTAAATAACTTAGTATATTATTATCAACTCTTTCAAGGATTCTACATCATCATTCAAGTGTGTCTAAGTGAGTTCGAGAGTTAAACCTTGTGTTGAGTGACCATAAACGATCCTGCAAAGGGTCTGCAACTATGAGAAGGACCTAGCTACAAAAAAGGAGGCTGATGGAGATGTGCTCATTGTACAAGTCTATATGGATTATATCATCTTTGGATTAACAAATAAGAAATTGTGTGGAAAATTTAATGAAGTGATGAATGAGCACTTTGAAATGAGCATAATGGGGGAGATTTGCTTCTTCTTAGGATTACAGATCAAACAAAAGCTAGAAGGAATTCTTATTTATCAAGAGAAATACATTCTAGAAATCCTATCGAAGTACAACATGAATGATGCTTCTCCCGAGTTACTCCATTTTCTGCACAAACCTACCTAACCCTTAATGACAATGGAAATCCAGTTGATGCTCACCCTTATCATTCAATGATCGGATCCCTAATGTATCTCACCGCGAGTCGTCCAGATATTACATTTGTTGTCTGTGACTGTGCTTGATATCAAGCCAATCCAATGGAATCTCATGAGAAAGTTGTTAAACGTATCTTCCGCTACTTGAAGGGATCTCCCCACTGGGTCTTTGGAACCCAAAGGGTGGAAATTATAATCTTCATGCATACTTTGACAACGATCATAGAGGTTGTAAGCTTTATAGAAAGTATGTTACCGGCAGATGTCAATATCTTGGGGTTTCCTTGTCCAGAGGTGAGACTGAGTATATTGCAACCTTAAGTTGTTGTTGTCAAGTACTTTGGATTCAACATCAAATGATGTATTACGGGATTAACTTTCTTCACACGCCGCTTTTCTACAACAATCAAAACGGCTGTTGGAATTGCCAATAATCTAATCCATCATTTGGTTCTATTATCTTTTTAAGGGCTAAGTATATTGCTACCGATCTTTTCATAAAAACTTTTGATAAACCTCATTTTTATGAATTGTTCAACATGTTGGGTATAGTATCTTTTTAAGGCCAAATTATGGTGGCGATCTGTAAATATTTAATATATGATTTGCTTTGAGTTCATTAAATATATATAGAGAGATATATATCTATACTATATTAATAAGCATATAGGAAGGGTCGGTTTGGTCTTTTTACACCTTTTTAAGAGGTACAATGCTTTAAAGCATAGAGTACAAACCATTGAAGCACAAAACTCTTGAAAACTCAATAGCGCGTATGCTTGTCTGTTCAAAATTTGAAATCTTACCCAACCCAATATACTTCCTTCTTCTTCAGCATCTGTTTGTTTCCCTTTACTCATCTTGAATAATCGAAAGATAGAGAGAGAGACACACACACACACACACATAAAGCTAGAGATGATGAATGGTGAAATCAGCCAACAATCTGTAGCTCTCTGGCAAGTCGTCCGGCTACAGCTTCACGGAAGCGGTTTTTGATGTAGACGATGAGTAGTGAAATATGAGCCAAACAATTAATTAAGGTTCAATTTTCTCCATTGGTTCTGAAGGTACCCTTCAATCCCTTATACTTTGAATTATTTATCAATTACACTTGTATTTGGTTATATTTTAATCTTTGGTTGCTTTGGGTGTGTTGAGTTCACTGGATATCTTTTGCCAGATTTATGTTCGATGGAGAACAAAAGCCAGGCGAATGATACTCTAGACTCCATCTGTTTTGTTTCAATGTTTTGATTTGATTTGAATCTTCTTAAGTGAAAACAATTTTAAGGTTCATAATTGATGTTGTAAGTTAATGATTTAGTTGGGCTAAGTCACTTTGTGCTATTCTTTTAATTTTGTGATGAAGTATTTGTTGATCTTGATATAAAATACATGATTTTAAGTTTTTACATTCACCGGATGGTTAGTGTAATAGCAACTCATCATTCTTGCAAAAAAATGCAGAATTAATACTTTGGTTTGAATTAATCACCTCATATTAACAATCATTACTCATCTTTACCATATATTTGTCTTAAATAGACTTTAATCCTCAACCTGATTACTATTGGGGACGATCCGATACCGCTAGACCAAAGCCTAATATGTCAAATGACAAGAGTAGTAAAAAAAGAATCGTGTACCAAATTGGTTGATTTTATTTCAAACTTTTTCAACCTCCTACCTCATTCCATTGAAAGATATTGTAGGCTCTGAACCAATTGCCAAGGAAAGCAAGGTATTTCATTTTTTTTCATATTATAATACTATATAATGTATGAGTATTTTGTTTTGGAGTTCATTGGTGTGTGTATCTATTAGTGTTTCCTCATGATGTTTATGTTATGCCTAATATTGTTGTTTGAAACGAAGCAGAGAAGTCTGGTCTAAAGGTATGAATGCAGACGAATTCCTAAAGTGTTGAGCAAGGTGAAAGTAGGGTATCTTCTGTTAGTTCTACTAAGGATGACGTCAATTCTCAACTTGGTATTCCTTTTTTGTTTATATATCATGTAATGTTTGAGTATTTTGTTTCGAGCTATTTAGTGTGTATGTCTTTTAATTAGGAAAAAAATCACACTTAAAGCCGTAGCAGAAGTCAACATTTATGATTTTAGTTTGTGGGATCTTCTAGGTATTAATCTTTTATGGAACCATGATAACTACCTATGCAATTCACTCTTTTAAATAACAAATTGTGTTGGATTTTCTATCACACCCTAAAGATTATCACTGAATCAAAGCCCAATCTCCAGGATCTGAATTTATTAATTTTTGGCTGAAAATTTCGAGAACGAACCTCATGTTGCGTCAGCTGGTAATATCATTCAGGTCCTGGATGTTATGATACTTAATAGTTGTTTTGTTGACTAGTGAAAATATAGCCAACTTCACTTTATTTCAATATATAATGCATCGTGGTGTTAGATTCACTTTGTTTGTTCTTATGGCAAATCGATAGTTATATGACAGGAGTTGATGTTAGAATTAATGCTGATTTTGACAAAAAGTACTAATCATTTGGATTATATGATGCTTCCATTAATGTACCTTATCAAGTTTCGTCTAAGTTTCATACTAGAAAGCAAGGTAATAAAGTTACAGAGGACTTGAGAAAGTGGGCAGTTAGTTGCCCACCCGAGTCCCACCTGAGTCACACATGACTGACTAGTGAGTAGATAATATCTTGGATCTATAGCATGTGTTTTCTTCCTCATGCTAGCTACTTTGGATATTTGCTCACTCATGAAAATCATAACTTTTATTTTGAGACACTCATATAAGAACTAGACAAAAGGGTTACAAGTCAACCCAACCTGACCCGTTAAGACCTGTGCAAATTACATGTTTGAGCCAATCCTGTTCTGATGTCACTCAACCCATTCATATTTACTCGGTTACTTATGAAGACGAGGTGTGTGTTTCATCGTGTTTTAGAAGTAATTTGGCCGAAAGACATAAGTATTAAGTTGTATTAGATAAAAACCAAAAGAATTACAGGGAAGATATTTCTAAGTTAAATTGCATTTTGGTTTAATACTAGATAGTATTTTTTTAGTTCAAAGTATTTTTTTAGTTCATTTAACCTATGTATTAGTTTAAATGTTATTGATTCCATTTGTCATATTTTAGTTTATATAAACTACTTTAACAAATTTTACTTCAGGTGCTTCACATTTAGAGTCTGCATCACGACCCAAAGGAAATAAGCTTCTTGAACCTAGCTCAATTCCAAAGACTTCTTTAAATGGATGTCGAGCTGATGGTTCAGGACACATTGATTTTCTAGGCCAGCTATGCATATGTTTATATTAATAAACTTTCCATTCATGAATGTTGATTGATCTATGTGTGTTTTGACTTTGAGATATATCAAGCAAACATGGATGTGTTGCTTGCAGGAATATGATGTGTTGTTGTTGTTGGTACTTGACGATTAGGTGATTCTTGATTTATCTCTTCTGTCACAACCTTGACAGGCTCAAAAGTAGGAATTTCACCTGCTTTAAACTTATCAAAGAAGTTAGAAGAAATAGTAGATATAGATTTACAAACAACCGGGACTAAACAATCGTTAGCTTGACTATCAGCATTCGGTTTATTGTATCCCATACCAGTTGTAGAATCATAATCATCTCGCATCTCATTAAGATTAACACCGCTCAAACCTGCGTGCAAACTATTAGTAGGTTGTTCAAACAAATCATTTGTAGGATGAGGTCTGGGGATTGGTGAATAACAGAAAGTAGAAGGGGGTGGAACTGAATTAAATACAGTTTCACTATCAGATTTATATCCAATCCCATGTTTTACCCGCGCCCCTTGTTGTTTAGCAATAAGGTCATCCTTTTTCATGTGTGAAAGGATCCATTTATCAAGCTTTGTTTGAAGCTGTTTTGTTTCAAATTGAGCTAAAACATCCCTTTCTCTTAAAATATTAATTTCAACGTTACGCTCCAAAATGGTTCTTCTTAAAAGATCATTTTCAGCCAATGCTTCATTAAGTTTCCTTGAAAAAGTAATTTCATTTTTCTTTAATTCCTGATTGATTATTTTGAATTCTTTTTCATTTTCCAATAACAATCTGTTTGCCTTATAAATCCCAAATAATCGGATTTTGCATGATGAAGAACACATATCCTGAACAGTCTCATAAGGAAGATCCATGATAGTTCGTTCTGCAACTAAGCTCTTCTCACAGTTGCAAACCCTTGAGATTTTTTGTTGTTCCTCTTCTTTGACCTTCAGCATCTCGTCAGCCTCAGATTCTTTCTCTCTTTTATCAGCTTTTCCAGCCTTATCATCATCGGTTCTCACAGACTCCGGTTTACTGTCATTGTCGACTCTCAGAGCTTCAATATTTTCTTTTATTTTAACACTTTCTCTGAATTCAAAATTCAAATCCGAATCACTTCTCTTAAACTTCAACTTTTCAATCATCTTTGTTTTGTAATCAAGTATGCTTGTTACAGAAGAAATAACTTCAGTATTAAGCGTGTTGGTTTGATGTGGGAACACGGCTTGCTGAAATTCTTTTCTTTGGATATCCTGCTCGAGAGATTTTAGTCTGTTGATCATATCCATAAGTTTTGTGTCGACATAATCTCTTTCTTGCTTCAGCATTTTAACTTGATGATTCCATGCAGACGGAAGCGAGTCAAGAAGCTTTTGAATATGTTCATGATTACTGAGATCTAGAATATGCTTCTTTAGACTATTTGCCACCTTTAAGAATCGATCAATCAAATCTGACAATTTTTCTTTCTTCATACCTACAAAAGAGTCAAATCGGCTTTTTGCCATCTTCAGAAGACTTTAAATCAGATAATCTCATAACGGCAGAAAGCCGGTTTGACTCTTTTGTAGGTATAAAGAAAGAAAAATTGTCAGATTTGATTGATCGATTCTTAAAGGTGGCAAATAATCTAAAGAAGCATGTTCCTGATCTCAGTAATCATGAACAAAATCAAAAGCTTCTTGACTCGCTTCCGTCTGCATAGAATCATCAAGTTAAAATTCTGAAGCAAGAAAGAGGTTATGTCGACACAAAACTTATGGATATGATCAACAGACTAAAATCTCTCGAGCTAGATATTCAAAGAAAAGAATTTCAGCAAGTCGTGTTCCCACATCAAACCAACACGCTTAATACTGAACTTGTTTCTTCTGTAACAAGCATACTTGATTACAAAACAAAGATGATTGAATAGTTGAAGTTATTGAGAAGTGATTTGGATTTAAATGAATTCAAAGAAACTGTTGCTGAGTTGACAATGACAGTAAACCGGAGTCTGTGAGAACCGATGATGATAAGGCTGGAAAAGCTAATAAAAGAGAGAAAGAATCTGAGGCAGACGAAATGCTGAAGGTCAAAGAAGAGGAACAACAAAAAAATCACGAAGGTTTGCGACTATGAAAAGAGCTTAGCTGCAGAACGAACTATCATGGATCTTCCTTATGAGACTGTTCAGGATATGTGTTCTTCATCTTGCAAAATCCGATTATTGGGTATTTATAAGGCAAACAGATTGTTACTGGAAAATAAAAAAGAATTAAAAATAATCAATCAGGAATTAAAGAAAAATGAAATTACTTTTTCAAGGAAACTTAATGAAGCATTGGCTGAAAATGATCTTTTGAGAAGAACTATTTTGGAGCGTAACGTTGAAATTAATATTCTGAGAGAAAGGGCTGTTTTAGCTCAATTTGAAACGACACAACTTCAAACGAAGCTTGATAAATGGACCCTTTCACACATGAAAAAGGATGAACTTATTGCTAAACAACAAGGGGCACGGGTAAAACATGGGATTGGATATAAATCTGATGGTGAAAATGTATTTAATTCAGTTCCACCTCCTTCTACTTTATGTTATTCACCTATCCCCAGACCTCATCCTAAAAATGATTGGTTTGAACAACCTACTAATAGTCTGCATGTAGGTTTGTACGGTGTCAATCTTAATGAGGTGCGAGATGTTTATGATTCTAGAACTGGTATGGGGTACAATAAACCAAATGCTGACAGTCAAGCTAACGATTGTTCAGTTCCGGTTGTTGTAATTCTGTATCTACCGTTTCTTCTAACTTCTTTGATAAGTTTAAAGCAGGTGAAATTCCTACTTTTGAGCCTGTCAGGGTTGTGAAAGAAGATATAAATCAGGAATCACCTGATCATCAAGTTCTAACAACAAAAACACATCTTATTCCTGTTAATCAAGATCCATTGGAAGCAGATCTGTGTATACGAGACTGGTCAAGCTCAGATGATGGATCAAACATAGAGGACCGTCTCAGTTCCTCAAAGATCAAGATATCACCTGACATTGTCAAGTATCAAAAGCTTCCAAAAGCTGAATTAATACCAATACGGATCTCGTCTACAACCCCAAAGCAACCCAGTCAATGAGTGAAGATCTCATTCCCTGTTCAGCACGGAAAACTTCAGAACAAGCAAGAATCTGCTATCAAGCTCAAAGCAATCCTCATCACCACCTACACAACACGGGAATACAAAGAATCAAAAGCCTTTCAAGGCTTGTTTTGAGTGTGGAAAAGAAGGTCATGTGGTAAAGAAATGCCCTCAGAGACTTGTTTCGGATGGTAAAGGCAAACCGAATTGCTTCTCGGATCACAGTCTACAAAGAATGTTCCAGTTGGTAAAAGCAACACAGGTTGCTTCTCTGGTTCAAGAGGTTAAAAGCACACATCTTTGAATGGTTGGATGAAAAACCCCCCATCCAAACCTTTTCATGTGAAGTTGGTTTCACACGATTCAAAGATGAAAATGACCAAAGATTCAAAACCAATTTCTTTTCCTTTGAATCTTAAACAGATGGTTATTTCCAAACTTAGTTCTTTTAAATCAAATATAATTAAACTAAAACAAGTTTGGAAAATTATAAAGAAGAATACAGAAATCCCTGATATTTCAAAAGGTTGGGTGCTTTTGCAGGTTTCTTATATTAATGAAAAAGGAACTCCCAGTACTACGATGGCCTAGGTTCCCCTTTCTAACTAATTTGTTAATGAGTGCAGAAACAATTCAGGAGGACTGTTAGTAATCCGATTTACTGACAGAGATTGTTTCTAATTCAAATTTGAGGTGGAACAAACAGGTTAAGGTCACGGTATTTTATCCACAATCTGGATTTTTATATGCACAATCACAGTTCTCACTTCACAATCACTGCATATTTCTTGTTAATTCATTTCTTATCTTCATACTAGTGTAGTTTGGAAGACCTTCTTTGGTAAATTTCTATTTTTGTACATTTTTAAAAAAACAAAATAAAAAATATCAAAATATAAAAAAAATAAAAAAATTTTAAAAAAACAAAAAAGATAATAGGTTTACAAAAATAAAAATTTACGGGAAGAGTATATTAGTCATACATAAAAAATGAAAAGAGAACTGAGAACTTGATTCGAGATGACTGGGAAATGATTGTATATCATCTTGAAATGCTTGTTTTGGCATGACTTGTGTTTTAAAATGAGAAATGATAGTAACTGATGTTGTTATCTGATTTACATCTTATTTTTAATTGCAAATAATAGAAAAAAACAGATTCTTTAATGACATGCTTGGTAGACTCAGCCTGAAGAATAAAGTAGACAGCAGCATAATGATTTAAATTAAAATATATGCTTAAAGATGTCTGGATTTACGCAATCATTTTGGCTTGCACGAAAACTGAGTCCCGAAAAAAATTTGATTGAGAATTGATCTTTCACCTACCATGATACAAATCATATAAGCTATATCTTTGATATGATCAATTTTTGACATGTATTGATGAGTAACCTTTTTATTAGTCATTCTTACAGATCTTGGTATGAATTGTTCTTGCACATTTTGTTTAGATCTCACATAATTGTTCTTTTGAAAAGATCTCAAACCTAAAGAAGGTTGATTAGTTAATTTTTGAAATCCATCAGTTTGATTTCTCATATATTAAGGATTAACATAACCTTTGCTCATGTTTGAATTTGCAAATCCTCTAGTAGGTGATCTCTTTCTAAAATAACAATTTGCAGTATTATGAGTCTTCTCATCATAATAAGTACAGTATTTGTTAAAATAACAATCTGATGTGGAATGATTTCTCATGTCACATATGTGACAGTACTTGTTGAAATAGCACTCATCAGTATTGTGATTTTTCATATCACATATTTCACAGTACTTTTATGGAGTTAAAAACAACTGTTTGTTAACTTTTGACATTGACACTGTATTTGATTCATTTTTATATTTTGGTGTCAAATAGTTAAACTTTTGTTTTTCATTTTTAACATTTTGATTTTGTGCCAGATTAATTTGCATCTGTTTAACATGAACTTTCTTATTGAATTCATTAGGAACAAATCTTTTTGCTACAACGGAAGTCTTAGAATCTGAACTTCATTTCAAATCAGAGTGAGATTTGTTCATAGAATTTACCTTGTTGTTTTGAAGAGAATTCATATTTAACAAACCGGCTGACACAAATTTTATCGGTTTAAGTTTTGTTGCTTTGATCAACTTTTTTGAACTTTTGTTTTGTTCATATTTTTTTGATGATTTCTTTCTTCTTCTTTGATTCTTTGACTTAGAAGAACTTGGTTTACTTCCAGATTGAACATCGTCAGAAGAAGATTCCTTTTCAGATTAAACATGTTTTAGATTAATAGTGTTTGAATCTTCTGATGTTCCTACCTGCTTTTATCTTTATCTTTTCTTTGAACTTTCACTTCTTCTAATACAACATGAATTTGATCAGAAGTGTTTTGTTTTGTGTGTTTTGGTTCATAAGATTTTATCTTGATTGGATGACCATTTTTAATCTTTTCTTGATCATTTTCAACAAAAACTTGTACATTTTCCTTTTCTTCTTCTGAATTCTTGTTTTTGACCTGAAAAGGTTTAAGTTTAGCTTTATTCTCAGGAGAATGATCATGTGTATTAATGTTCTCTGGTAAAGTGTTTGTAATAGATTCAGGCATTGGTTCATGAGTGAAACCTAACCCTGCTTTCTGTTTATCTTTTCTCTAACTTACCAGTTTTTCTACAATCATTTTTGAACTTTTTACTTTAGCAAGATCCATTTAAGTAGTAGCATGTGCTATCTTCTCCTGTTCATGATTTTTGGTAATCTCTTCCAATTGTTTAGAAACAATTTCTAATTCTTTTAGTGTTTTGTTCTATGAAGTTTGAAGAGAAATAATCTTTTGATCTGTTGTTTTATGATCAGATTTTAGTTTGTTATGCATTGACTCTTCTTGTTTTAGTTTCTCACAGATTTTATATGAGTAGTTTCTATAGTATTCAACATGTTCATAGCATGATTTTGTGCAGAGTTTTTCTCTCACTTCAGATGAGATTTCAGGGAATTTTGGAGATAAGGTTTCAGATTTTGAAGATGAAGTGTCAACCTTAGGTTGATCAAACTATGCCATTAGAGCTACTTCATCTATATCCTCCTTAGGATCAGATTTGTCACTCCAATCATAATCATCTTTTTCATTCTCACTTTCCACCTTTGGATCATTATTTTCTGACCAATCTTCTCCCTGGATTTCTACAACAAGAGATAAACTTGATGTTAAACCATTAGTAAACTGTTCAGCATATGCACTCCAATCATAACCATCTTTAATGCTGACTACTAAAGCTTTCTTGGTTTCATCAGATGATTTTGTTTCATCTTTAAGCTCAGGCATTGGAAGACTTTGATAAGGCTTTTGAAAAGTCTTCTGAGCTGGTTGAAACCTTTGATTGCTAGAACTTGATTGAGCATTTCCTCCATTATTCCTTGGAGCTTTGCATTCTCTGGAGAAATGTCCATAACTGTTAAAATTAAAACACCTTGATTTTGACTTATCAAACCCAACAGTCTTGTTAGCACTTGGCTTGTACTTCTGTTGACATATGAGTGTTTTTGTGTCCTGTAAGCAATCATCACCATCTGCCAGTTTAAGTCCATCTCTTCAACATCTTCAGGATCCATTTCAAACAAATCCTGCAAAACAAAGTCTAATTGAGTTAAATGGCTACCTTGATATGCTTGAAAACTGGCCATAAATTCAGTGAATGCAGTTTTAGACTCTTCATCCTCTAATAGGATGTTTATCATATCTTTAACTTTGCTAGATTTAGCAGAGTTAGATGAAGAAGTCTCTCTTTGAACATTAGATGTTTGAGACTGAGATTTAGGAGGAGATTGAGAATGAGACTGAGTTGTATAAACATGAGCACTAGTAAATGATGAATCAGTGAAAAATCCTGCTCCAACAAATAAATCTCCCTCTTCTTCTGTAATTTTTTCACTTTTTGTCATGAATGCATTTTCTATAGTGGTTTAAGGAGAAGCAACAAACTGATACTGAGACATTGATGCTGCTCTATCATTATTCCTTGAGCTTTCATCAATCTCTACTGAGTCTATCTTGGCAATGAGTAGATCTAGATCCATAGGGAACTTCTCAGTATGCTTTAGTAATGTTATTGTTTGTTTCCATGATGAAGGTAAAGCATTGAGTAGTCTAAGATTTAGATCTTCAAGATCAGGCTTAATACCAGCTGTTGACATCTCAGTTGTAAGTTGAACAAATCTGTTCATCATCTGATTTATGGTTTCTCTAGACAAATGTTGAAACAATTCTAATTGCCTTTCAACTTTTGTTTCTTGAGATTTTGAATCTCCTTGCCTCCTTCACAAATGGTCTTTAAGGCTTTATATATGGTGTATCCAGTTTGATATCCATCAAGCCTAGAAAGAACTTCTAGAGGTAGTCCTTTACACATCAAGGAATATGCTTTGATATCATTTTTTACTCTTCTCAAATCATCTCCTTGAAGACCATCTTCAGGATAGGGTTCTTGAGAATCATTAGTATAAAAAAAACCTTGTCAGGCCCATTAGTGATTATAGGAATGTATGGTCCTTTCTCTATAGATTTCCAAAGATTAGTGTCAATAGAATTAAAATGTTGTTTTAACCTAAGAGACCAATTTTTGAAATCAGCTCTATTTTTAAGTTTTGGAACTCTATTTTCAGAATCTTCTGATTTCATCATTCTTCTATTTTTGTTGTTTTTCATAGATTTTGAATTAAGAAAATAAATGAAAAAGTTTTTGAAAATTTTTCTTAAATTAAAATTCTAAGTATCAAGGGTGATACGCCTGAACAGTAATCAAACTCCCAAACAGTTAATGCGCCTAAGTTAAGAGACGTCTAAGGGAATGCCTTAGAAAAATTTCCAAAACGCCCAAGTTGATGAGTCTGAACAGTAGTAAAACGCCTGAACAGTTGAAATGCGCCTACACAGTTGTAATGCACCTCAACAGTTATCAACCGTCTAAACAGTTCTAATACGCCTCAACAGAGATGATACGTCTAGAATTTTACTCTTCAACAGTAGTCAAACGTCTGAACTGAAAATGTCTACACGGTGTTAATGCGACTAAACAGTAGTCAAACGCATAACACTTAGAAAATTTTTCAACAAACCTCAACTCTAATGCGCCACATTCATCATGTTCATATGAATGTAACTGACTCAATCTTCTGAAATTCATCAAAAGTTAATGAATTGGATTGAAACTTTCCAATTAGACATGTTTTATACTGATAATCATTCTTCTAACATCAATTTATTTCAATATCAACAACAAATCAATCAATTTTGTGATATTCAGTTCGAAAAATAGTGAACTTTTCGAACACAAATTCAACAAATTATCTTGAATTTGATGAATTTAACTGCTCATTATGGTTCAAAACATGTTTCTGATGATGAAACACATTTGAAATCCACAAATTTTCAATTGAATTGTCTATCAATCACAGATTCAGTGAATTTTTTTGAGTTTGAAAGTTCGACGAACCTCAAAAGTCACTCACCAACAGCTGTGATACCAATTGATAGGATCAATTGTACCAATCTGTGATGATGTATGAACACAAATCAAAGAAATACAAACAAAGTAATCAAATCAAGCAAGATATCAACAAAATTCATAGTTTCATTAATATCAAGCAAAGACAATTACAAAGTAAGAAGCAGTTAACAATCTGTTGTTCGTTCACTACTCGTCCTTACAAGTCTAAGCTATTTATAATGAAACACAAGGAACTAACAAAATTACAAAACTAGTCCCTATACTATTACAAATAGTAAAAAGACACATAAAGACAACATGTTAATCTTTCTAGAGAATAACAATCTTTGAGCCATTATTAGTGTGTTTACGTGTCTTGTGTTTGTGCTAATCTTCTCTGCTGTACGGAAGTACTGACCTGGAGTGATGATCTCCTTTGCTGTACGATAGTACTGACCTGGAGCTCTCATCGGCACATGATTAATTGGTCATCTCCTTTGTTATATGTGAGTATAGACCTGGAGCTCTGACCATTTTGGTCTAAGTTGTGTCAAATCATCTAAAGAATGAATTCATCACAGAATGCAATATTCTGTTGATAATCACTTGCACACTAATGCACACGCCTTGCTCTATAAAGATCGTAACAAAATTCAAGAAATCCTGAGGTTGGGTGAGGGTTTTTGCCAAATGATTGTGGGGTCCTAGCATTGTAAAGTATTTAATCGAACCTTAACGAATCATCTACTGCTTGTTGAAAAAGATAGGGCATGAGTTTAAGTGGATAAACATATTAGCAATCATTATTGATCTGTTTGATAATTTCAAAATTCATTCAAAGACTATGATTACATTCAGTTATCAGTGTGATCTCATTGCTTGTCGATGTTTAAATTCATCTTTGTGCTAAAGTATATCTTGAGGATCTTATCTCATGATAGATTCAGTTCTCAGTAATTAAAAAATATATATATACAAATAAAAAAAATATATATACATAAAATTAAAAATATATATATATACTATAATAAATGTATATAATAAACAAAAAAGTTTATAATAAATTTTCATTTCAAAATCTCTTTTAGGTCTTCCATATTATGTTAATTACATTTCATTATTTTTCATGCATTTCATAGAAATTATGCACAAACGAACACGGGTTCGCTTGTTTTCACACACAGATAAACACGGGTTTATTTTTCTACGCTTTGTACGCTTGCTTTTCTGTGTCAGGAAACATCTTTATCAATTCTTTTCTCTTATCATGACTTCTCCTCACCAATTCCATTAACTTTATCTCTTGAGGCTTTAAAATTCTTGTTCTTTTAGTTATCTCCAAATATTGAGGATTATCTGTATCAAGTATGATCATCATAATATTTTGCTTTTCAGTTTCTTGAAAACTTCTAACTAAGTTTCTCAATGACTCTCCTTGCAACTTGTTCAATCTCTTTCTTGGATAATTCCTTGATTGCACCACATCCTCAGAGCTATAGTACTCATATCCTCTGGATCAGGATGGTGCAATTCAGATTCAGGAATATCATCAACATTAATGCTTTCACTCATCGGCGTCCTTTCTCCATGTTCTAAGAAAATCTCATTTGGATCCACCGGAGCTGACGATTCTTCTAACATACACTTCTCATATTCTTCGTTAATCTGAGATACAGTCAAACCATCCAAAAATACACGATTATATATCTTCTTCACCAACTAATTATACATATCTTCAAAGTCACTAGGTATATCTTCTGGAATGTTTTGTAATGGAGACTCAGCAATCTCACATACATCTTCATCTTCTAGTACTTCATCATACCATTCGTAAGGAAAGTCAAAATCAATATCATCTAATGCTTCAATCTGTTTCTGAACATCTCCTTCATCAACATGCACTGATTCTTCTATAGTTTTTTGAATCTTAGATGGTGTAGTAGATGATTTTATATCAACTTCATCTATTTTTCTCTTTCCTTTATCTGCTTCAGAAATCTTTGCTATCACATTCACTTGTAATTCTAATTCAGTTTCCTTTTCAATTTCAGTCTCTTTTGATTCTTTCTCCTTTTCTTTCTAATCTTCTCTTAACTTTTCCACTTCTTTAGTCTATCTCTTTATCTTTTCTTCTAGATCAATCACCAACAAATCTTTCTTTATAGGAATGTTTTTGATTGATATCCACTTCATCCCTTGCCACATCCCTCATATAATCAAACATAGGAATTTTTTAGGCTCCTGTAACTCCTGCAAGTCTTTTATATACAATCTCAGACATGTGTTCCGGATTCATTCTTTCTCCATTAACAACATAAGCATGAAAATCTAGATATTCTTTTTTAATTATCATCTGAAGGAACCTTGGATACATCAAGTACGTGTTCCTTTTCCTTTTCTCCAAATTGAAAATAAATCCATTCATAATCCATTTGGCCATATTAAACCTTTTCTTAGTAGCCAAAGCAACTATTGGAGAAGAAATATCAACTAGAAAAGAATTCCAACCAACACTTCTCTTCGACATACAGTGTTGGATTATGTAACATAAAAGCTTCCAGTGATTGTAAACTCTTGCTCTGAAGAATTGCTTTCTAGGAAAATTATTTGAATGACCAATCATCATAAATATCTCTCTACATTCATTGAAAGTAAACTCAGACAAGTCTTGAGCCTCATTATCACCAAGTCTAAGAGCATTTCTAATTGACTGCTCAGACACTTCGATCATCTATTTTCAGTAACAAAACCTCTCAACACTTTCTTTCCTTCCTTATCTATTTCTATTTCACCAGATCTCCAAAACCTCTTAATCAATCGTGCATATATAGCTGGACGTGCACACATGGCATAAACATATCTGGTTCTCAAAAGAAATCTAATCATTTCTTCATAGTCAACTGCATCTCTAACATCTTCATGAAGAAATGCTGCCACGTTATGCTTTGGTACAAACTTTAACTCAGTCATCTGTAAATCACAAAGAAACTAAGTGTAAGAATGAATGTATTATATTGATGTAAATCTTATTATGATTTGTCAATTTTTACCCAATAACACTTAGAAAGTTTTCTAAAGTGTTTTATACACTCAATCACTCAAATGATATGGATATAAAGTCAATTAATATTTTGAGATTAATATCAAGTAAAATATAACAAATTATGTACACAAACTAATTTTTAAATTTTACTTAATAGATTATTGTTAGGATCGCGTATTGAACGAAATACTAACTGATTAACCTGTATACCGTATCAAATAGTGCGGAATTCTATTTGATTGGCGATCCAATCAGTGAGAACGCATGTAGAAACAATTATGGATTGAATCTAAACGTTAAGAACGATATGGAATCGATCTAGTGCGATCTATGAACTTTGAACAGGTTCTTAGAGGTCTCTGGACGGCTAGGGTACGTATGTAGTCGAAGTGTTCTCAATTCTTACGTTTTTCCACGAATTAAGTGGTATTTATAGGTTAGGGTTTCTCATTGGGGCGACTAAAGCATTAGCATGGTTCAGTCGTGCGATTGAGCCATGCGGTTGATCCATTCGCACGATTGAGTGTTCAGTCGTGCGACTGAGTCAATCTAATGTTACACTCGTGCGACTGATCCAGTCTCCTGGTTCAGTCGTGCGACTGAGTCATTCGCATGAAGTTGTTCATGCGTATGGTCCATTAGCATGGGCCATTCGCATGAGAACTTCATATTACTAAGTTTGAATGTATTTATTAATCATTACACTATTAAGATTCATTCAAACAACCACAAACCTATATAGTCAGTACAATAAGCTTTAAACTACTAATCAATGAAATAATAAACATTATAAGCACAACCACACATAGTATTTCATTAAGTACCCATTCAATTACATATGTGTAAGAACAATAAAGACATATTACATTAAGCTCAGAAACTAGGTACACATGTATCTACAAACTCCCCCTTGGACCTAGATTCATCTACTATCTTACATTCTTCATAAGCTCCTCATATTTCTTATACTTCTCCTCTCTTGTAACTCCTGCATGTATTTCAAATGCAAAGCAGAGTCTGATCACGTTCTGAAATTGGAGGGCTTGTACAATATCTTGCTCGTCATAGAACAGTGGCGACTTGTATAATGTGTAAACATCATCAGCCGACAAGTTAGTGAGCCACATGGGGTCAAATACCCTGATAGTTTCCATATTTCCATTTCTGTTTAGTACTATGACCGCCTCACCTGTTCTCCAATCGTAGTTCCACCACTTGAAGTGTGGAGTGAAGTCCTGTGGCATTTCCCGTAGAGGGATTCTAGACATCGTGCGCGGAGGACTAAACTTCAGCACTACTTTTGGCTTTCCGGTAGTGGCATCAACTTCAGATCTTCTGATATACCTTTGCAGGACCGTTTAAGGGCTTGACCACAATTACAACACAACCACACAATGAGGAGAATAACTAATCTCTAATCAAACAGTGAACTGGGTAACCAAGTATGATACTAAGAACACAAGTAAGTAAAGAGACAGAACAAGAGAGTTGGGTTTCAAGGAGGCAGTATATTGCTTTCTCAAGTTCTCTTACAAGTGTTACAAAGCATTTTGAAAAGATACAAGAACTTGAAATACTTATACTACAACCTACAGCCGGCCATACTTTGAAGGCCAGCTGGATACAATTGACTAGACACTAACAAGATCAATTGTAGGATCAAAAGGCATATCTGCCTTTTGACCTTGTGACTATGACATGCCATAGCTCACATCCTTTTACAATACAAAAAGGATAAAGTACATAAAGTGGAAAGTTACAGACTCAAGACCTCAATGTACAGTTACCAAAAGCATGACCCTTTTCACCAACTCATGTAAGTTGGTGACTTTACAGAGATGCAGCGGAAAAGGTGCTTTATGGAACAGTACATCAGATAAAGCATGTGTACTAAAAGTCTTCGGAAGAAATCTGTCTTCATAGGATGAGGCTTCGGAAGACTTTGTCTCTGAAGCTTCGGAAGACTTCATGTTTGGCTTCGGAAGATATTGGTCTTGGCTTCGGAAGATTTTACACTTAGAGTATTTTCTAATGCTTTGTGTAAAACTTCCGAAGCATTCTTCACTTCAGTACTTAGTGCATGTTTGCTGAGACACTTAAGCTGTTTTGGGTTGCATCAGACTTCAGGAATCCTTACAAACTCCCCCTAGGCTGATGCTACCAAAACACTTAGAAGATCTTCAAATGTTGGTAGTCTTCAGTATAATCAGGACCATTCCTTTCTTCATGAGATGGTCAGGATCATCAAGACTTTCATAATATCTTCTCATCTCAAAGAGATCATGCAGAGGTAAGTTGATTATGTCTTGCCATGAATAGACATTCTCAACACCTTGATCTCTGATAACAGTCCATCTCTCTGGATTGGTAGAGTATGTCCAGGATAAGATGGGTGTCTCACTAGTTAGAGGAGCCACTTGAATAGGAGTTGATTGGGCTGCCTCATCATGCACTTCCTCAGGTTGATCTGATTCAGCCTGAGGTGCAGAGGTAGATGACTTTGGCTTCTTCTTCTTTGTCTTTGGTTTAGAAGCCATCCTCTTCTTCCTCTTGGTTGTCTTTAACTGAGAAGACTGGTCTGCAGCACCATGTTGATCATCAGTGTCTTTCTCAGTTGGGTGTTCCTCCCTCACAGGTTCAGAAGGAGAGGGAGTTTGACCCTGCCTAGGATCAGAAGATGAAGCTTGCTGGGGCTCAGCTGGAGGTGCTGTTTGAGGTGTCTCTGGTTGTTCAAACTTGACCTCCACTTCAGGTGGGACTTGACTTGGAAGAGAGTGCAAGTCAATAAGTTCTCCACTCTTAATCTTCTGCTTGATCACCCTAATGTGCTCATCCATAGTGGATAGAGACATGGGGCCAAGTCTCCTTCCGGAGAATCCATACAGCTTCAAGAAGCTCACCATTCTTTGTCTGTCAGCAGACTTCTTTGCATTCTTTTGAATGGTGGCCCTTGATTTTGCAGCTTCTTCCCTTAGTTTCCTTTTGGTTGTCTTTCTTTCCTTGACTAGCTCAAGTTCAAGTTGCTTTAAATACTCAAACTCAATGAAGTCATAGGATAAAGGGAGAAGTGCATCTGCCTGATAGAAGCCTGTGGCACTCAGGTAGTTGATCATTTTGATCCTATCTTCCTCTTTATCTACCTGAGGTTCTTGTGGAGCCACATCTTCCTGTGCAGGACTTTCTTGAACTGGTGAGAGAGTAGGAGCATGCTTGTATAGTCTTTTCTGTCTCTTCTCCTCTTTGAGTTGGAGAAGTATCATTGCATCCTCTTTCTCCTTCAACTCTCTTGACACTTCTCTGTCAGCCAGTTCATTCAGTTCTTCTAAGGGGAGGGAGATGATCTCATCAATATCATAGTTCCTGGTCTGTAAGTAGGTAATCCTGACTGCCCTTAACTCATCATCCTGAGTATTTGGTCTGGGGGCAGCCCTGATTGCAGCTTGCATGAAGCTAGATGACCCAGTGGAACTTTCTCCCCTTAGTCTCCTTTTCCTCTCTCTCTCTTCCTCCTCAATTTCCTCAGGAGTCATTATCCTTTTCCCTTTGTCACCAACAGACCTTTGTGACTCAGGGAGGATTGAAGCTTGGCCTTCATTGCTTGGAGTAGCTTCCATGCTCTGGCCAGAGAGAGGCTGAGAAACACCTTCACCAGCAGGTGTCTCTGTTGGAGTTTGGACCTCAGCAGCAGTTGTTGATGATGAGACAGGGGTCTCAGGTTCTGTCACTGGGCCTTCAGTCAAGGTTTCCCCTATGAAACTAATCTTAGGGTCCACCTCAACATCCAGTTGACCGATGACATTGCCTGATTCCCTAAGTCTCCTTCTTAGAGAGAACTCTGCCATGATCCTGTCTTGGATTCTTTGAGCCAGCCTATCAGCTTGTCTTGAATTGCTTGGATTGACAAGTGGTAGGTTGACTAAATCCAGTCTTTCATAAAAGCTCAGGCTTTGGAATTGAAAAACTTCTTGTTGGCCTTGAACTCTTTGAAGTATGAGGGCTCTTCTGTCATCATCATACCTCCACCTTATGATTTGATTGCTAGTTCCCAGTGGTGGAGATGAGACAGCCCTTGGTATGCCTTCCTCAAATAGACTCCTGATGAGAGAGTCTATAGAGTCCACATTAATGTGAACTTGAGGAAGTTGCTGAGAATGCACAACAGCAAGTGAGGATGGTGAGTCCTCTATGTCCATTCTCTCTGAAGAACTCCCAGGTTCTGTGGTTGTAACAACTTTCTCCCCCTTTTTGGTAGCATCACCCACTTGCATAGGTGAGCTGGAGGATAAGTCAATTACTTCCACAGGTTCTTGTGTTCCTGGTTGAGCTCTTCTTAAAGGTCTCCCAGCTAGTTTTTCCTGCAGATATGAAATCTGGAGTTGCTGATCATTGACCCTGTTTTGCAGGGTAGTCACTTGAGATTCCAAGTGACTAACCTTAGAGACTAAGTAGGTGCATGTTTTTGACAGTTTTTGCACCTTTAGCCTCAAATTCCCCTCATCTTCATCAGAAGATTCATTGGGGGATGAGATGATTGGACCAAAGTCCTCTCTCTCACCACCAGCTTGAGTTTCTTGGCTGCTGGTTTTCCTCTGCTCACTGGCAGCCTCAGTTGAGATGCCAATGGGCTGAGTTGCCATGGTTGAGGTCTTAATGATGTAATCACTTTCAAAAGTGAGAGCCTCTTCCATATGGACATCCTGAACAGGTTCAGAAGTGTCCACCTCAGTAACAGGTGACTGATGGGGGATAGACTGAGGAGAGTCAGAGGTACTCATCTCTCTTTGAGTAGGGGAGGAGAAGAGAGACTCATGGTACTCACTGAATCCTAAGTCTTCATCAGTGTAAAAGGATAGGTTGGGAATTGGTTGGTTGAGATCCAAAGGCTGGGGATGGTAGCTGTCCCCTGAAGGTTGTCCACTTGAGTGTTGAGACTCAGAGTGAAGGCTTAAGGTTGTTGGGCTATTGAGCTCATCAGGGTGAGCTTGAGGAACCTCAGCCCTGATAGGTGAAGTGATGGGAGTGGTTTGCTCCTCAGGAGAAGTGGGAGCTCTAGTGTCCACTTCTTCCTGTAAGGTTGAGTATTTGGGGGCCTGCACAGACTCAATAGTCTGAGCAGGGGTTCGTTTGGATTTTCTTTGGTAGGTGAGGGTGATTTCTGGTCTTTTTAATGGTAGGGACAAAAGAGGTGTGGGTTCAACACTAGCTTGTGTTGCTAGGTTGTCACCTTGAGCAATGAGCTCTAACATTTTTGGGACTAGGGCTGTTTCTACCCCAGAGAAGCCTACAGTTGGCTTCTTCATTATTTTAAAGATGCCGGGCTTCATCTGTCCCAATTTAAGAATATTACCTGTTTCCCTCAACTGTGAGCCCAGTTCACAGTTGAGAATGTGTTGAACATATCTAGGAAACATGTAATACTCTAAGGAGTCTAAGTTTGCAAGTAAATTAGTATATACAAATTGTGAATACCTGAACTTGACCCCTTGAACCATTCCATGAACAATGAAGGAGAGATCCTCAGGAATCTGGTCCCATCCACCATGCTTGTTTGACAAGCTGTGGATAACCACATGGAGCAGGAATTTCCATTGGGATGAGACCTTCCCTTTCCTAAAGGTCTTTACAGAGAAATCTCCCTCATAGCCCATCTGCTCAAAAGAATGATTTACAGCTTCTTTTGGGAAGGACACCTCACCTTCTTCATCATCCAGCTGTAGATGTTGGTTAATGATGGCCGGAGTGATGAAGACTGTCCTCCCTTGCACTGTGGCAGACAGTGCCTTCTCCCCATCCATAATGACCTCTTGGCAGGTCTTCCAGAATTCAAGCAACTGATCCTCATATAGAGGAGGATCAATGGTCAGGGAGGTGAAGTAGTTTGACAGAGTCAAGAATTGGCAAATCTCTGAGAAACTTGCATCTTTCTCAGAGCTTAACAGAGCAACTTGATTATGTTGCCTGTGTAGTTGCATGGAGAAATCAGGGTTGTTTCTGCGGTTAAGGTTGGCCATTTTAGAAGCTTAAGGGTGAAGAAAGGTAGAAAGCAAAGGCGGTTTAGAGAATTAGGTTAGAGAAACAGTAGAATTGAGGAAGATAGTGGGAAAGAGGGGGAACCGTTGGGTATTTATATGAAAAGGATTTGAACCAAAGTTAATGAAAGAGGATAAACTTTGAAATCCGAATGTCGGTCCCACCTCTGAAAAAGTAGTTTACTTTTGCTCAAAAAGTAGTTTTCTTGGAATTCGAAAAGCTTCCGAAGTTTATTTGTCTTCGGAAGTTTTGATTTAAAAAGCTTCCGAAGCTAAAATGGCTTCGGAAGATTTTCTGAGAGTCTTGATAATTTATGCTTCGGAAGAGAAATAAACCTTTGAATGCTTTGTATGAAAATAAACAAAGCTTCCGAAGGTTAATTTTGCTTCGGAAGGAAAAGGTTCTTGAAAATAGATAAGTGTCTGAGATAAGAATTTTAAGCTTCGGAAGATGAACTTTACTTCTTCCGAAGGTAAAATCTCTTAGACAGTTATTTATTTTAAAGACATGTTTTTCTTCCGAAGATAAAATCTTTATCTTCCGAAGTATCAGAAATTTTTCAAGAATCTAAGAAAAGTCTTCAAAAAGAATTTTACATCCAAAGAAAACATGAGCTTATGAAAGTGATGAACTAGACAACTTAGGACACACATATTTTAAGAAGAAATAATTAGAATTAGTTTTAATAAAAAGTCTACTCAAAGTTAATCATCCCAATAGCTGATATCAGATACTTAAATCTCTGTTCATCAAAAGCTTTGGTGAACAGATCAGCATATTGTTCATCTGTATGAACTTTGACTAGTTTGATTAATCCTTTTTCATAGTTATCTCTTATTAAATGATACCTGATGTTGATGTGTTTGGTCCTTGAGTGCTGCACAGGGTTCTCAGTGATAGAGATAGCACTATTGTTGTCTATGTGGATAGGAGTCTCCTTGAAGTTAAATCCATAGTCCAGCATCTGATTTTGAATCCAAAGCACTTGAGCACAGCAGCTTGCAGCAGCAATGTATTCAGCCTCAGCAGTTGATGCAGACACACAGGATTGTTTCTTGCATTGCCATGAGACCACCCTTCCACCAAGGAATTGACATCCCCCAGATGTAGACTTTGCAGTCATATTGCAACCACCATAATCACTGTCTGTATAGGCATACAGATTGAAATTTGGATTCTTTGGATACCATAGACCAAGTGTTGAAGCACCTTTGAGGTATCTTAAAATCCTTTTCACAGTGATTAAGTGAGACATCTTAGGGTTGGCTTGATATCTTGCACAAATACATGTAGCAAACATGATATCAGGCCTGCTAGCTGTAAGATACATAAGAGACCCAATCATAGCCCTGTATAAGTGCTCATCTACACACTCCCCCTCAAGATCTGGACCAAGGGAGTGGTTTCTGGCTATGGGTGTCTTAGCAATCTTACAATCAGTCATATTGAACCTTTGAGTATGTCTTGAACATACTTTGACTGACTTATGAAGATGCCATCTTCAACTTGCTTCACTTGAATTCCCAGAAAGAAGTTGAGTTCTCCCATTGAACTCATCTCAAATCTGTCTTTCATCAGCTTCTCAAAGTCTTTGCAGAGCTTTGGATTAGTTGAACCAAAGATGATGTCATCAACATATACTTGAACCAGCAATAAGTCATTTCCCTGTCCTTTGATGAAGAGGGTTCCATCTATAGTACCTCTTCTGTATCCATGCTTGCAGAGATACTTAGATAGTGTCTCATACCACTTCCTGGGTGCCTGATGCAGCCCATAAAGAGCTTTGTCAAGCTTGCAGACATAATCAGGATGATCAGGGTCTACAAAACCAGGTGGCTGTTTGACATAAACCTCCTCATCAATCACTCCATATAAGAAAGCACACTTTACATCAAGTTGGTAGACCTTGAAGTTCTTGGATGCAGCAAATGCCAGGAATATCCTAACAGCTTCTAGTCTTGCTACAGGAGCAAAGACATCAGTGTAGTCAATCCCTTCTTCTTGTGTGTATCCTTGAACAACTAGTCTTGCCTTGTTCTTGATGATGATTCCCCTATCATCCTTCTTGTTTCTAAAAACCCATTTGGTTCCAATGGTAGTCTTCCCATGAGGAAGAGGACAAAGGTTCCAAACTTTCTGCCTTTTGAATTGAAGCAGCTCTTGTTGCATAGCTTCAACCCAACTTCCATCCTTTAGAGCTTCATCAACTTTCTTGGGCTCTATCTGGGATAAGAAACAAGAGTGAAGACAAACATTTGCTTCATGGGTTTGTCCTCTTGTTCTTACCCCTGTGACAACATCTCCAATGATGTTTGTGGTGGGGAGACTTGTGGATCCTTAGCTGAGGGATCACAGCAAGTTGTTGGGAAAGATCTAAATTTGAGAAATTTAAATCTGGTCCTGAAGATTCACCCTCCACATTATCACACTTATCAAGATTAACTTGATCCAATGAGTGTGAGACATCATTGATGTTGTCATCTATGGTGTGGTTATTAGCATCAAGGAATTCCTGATCACTATCACCATCACCATTGTTGTCTTCTACAAGTGAGGTGTCTTTATCTGGTTGAGAGGCCTCTGAGCTGGAATTTGAAGGCATGCCAGATGTATCAGCTGAATTTGTCATTGTTGTGCTGATAGAAACCTCATTTGCTGAAGTAGTTCCAACTGGAGCTGAAGATGTATGAGTTGAAGATCTTCCTAGCTCAAATCTTGGATCAGGATCACCTGTATTTAGATTTTCTGCAGATCCTGAAACATGCTCACAAGATTTGTTAAAACAGTTGGTAACTAAATCAAGATCAAACAGCCAATCCGGACCAGAACCAGCCACACAGGGAGTGTGCTCATTGAAAGTCACATTGGCTGACTCCTCAACAATTCTAGTTCTGAGATTGTATACTCTATAAGCTTTAGCTTGAGAAGAGTATCCAATGAAATGTCCATCATCTGATTTCTCAGCAAACTTGGCAATTTGATCTTTGGTATTCAAGATGGTGCAGGGACATCCAAATGACCTGAGAAAACCAATGAAAGGTTTCCTCTTGTGCCAAAGTTCATAAGGAGTCTTACCATGTGTCTTAACTACTAAAACTCTGTTTTGCACATAGCAAGCAGTATTGACTGCCTCTGCCCAGAAGGTGATAGGCAGTTTAGAGTCAGACAACATAGTTCTTGCAGCTTCAATAAGTGTCCTGTTTCTCCTTTCAGCAACTCCATTTTGCTGAGGAGTCCTGGGAGCACTATATTGTCTTGTAATACCTTTTTCATCACAAAATGCATCAAGGATTTGGTTCTTGAATTCAGTTCCTTGATCACATCTTATGGTTTTGACCTTGTGATCACATTGATTCTCAACTTTTAAGATGAAATTCTTCAGAATCTCAGGGGTTTCATCCTTAGTTCTAAGGAAGAAGACCCAAGTGAATCTTGTAAAATCATCTGTGATCACCAGACAGTAAGAGGTCCTTCCTAAACTCATTACACTGGTGGGGCCAAAGAGATCCATATGTAACAAGTGTAGGGGAGTAGTGATGGAGTTCTTTTCCTTAGGCTTGTGAGATACTTTGTGTTGCTTCCCTTTCAGGCATGCCACACAATGATCATCACTAGTAAACTCTTTCTTTGGCATTCCAGTTACCAAGTCATGTTTAATTAATTTATTCATGTTCTTAAAGTTTACATGGCACATTCTTTTATGCCATAGGAAAGACTCATCACTATTTGCTTTAGATAGAAAGCATGAAACTTCTCCTGAGGGAGATGTTTCTTGCAAATCCATCTTGTACATGTTCCCTTTCCTGGGGGCTCTGAGCAGGATATGCTCATGAGGAATGACCACACCAGGTTTGAGAACAATGCACTCATGCTCAGTAAAGAGCATGTTATGACTCTGATCACAAAATTGGGATACACTCAGAAGATTGTACCCAAGCTCCTTGACAAAGTTTACCTTCTCAATGCTGAGCTTACCATTTGTGACCTTGCCCCTTCCAGAAATGTAACCACCTTCATCTCCTCCAAAAGCAACTGGTCCTCCATCAATCCTCTCAAAATTGTGGAGTAGAGACCTATTGCCTGTCATGTGCCTGGAACAGCCACTGTCAATTATCCAGACATTCCTGTTGGTCTTGAGCTGTTCCTGCACAGAGAAGATGATTAGTTACATTTGGAAACCCAAGCCTTACTTGTCTTGGGCTCATTAACAGTAAAAGAAGGTAATGCAACAGTAATAGATCCTATGGTTGTACTATAGGGATCTTCAGCTGTTGTTGATGGAGAAACCTCAGTCATTTGGTCTTTCTTAGACTTCCACACCACCTTTGGAGTCTTGGACTTGACCTTCAAAACCTTAGAAGCTTTTAGAACTTCATAAGTTTTGATGACTGATCCTTCGGAAGAGTCTACAGTCACTGCAGCAGACTTTAGTGCTTCGGAAGAATTCCTTTCTTCCGAGACCAACTTTGCTTCCGAAGGTAATTTTCCACTTACCTCCTTCTTTGATTTGGAGCTTCCGAAGGAAACAGACTTTCCTTCCGAAGCTTGAGATTTCTTGAGACTCTTTGAAGTCTTTGTTTTAGTCATGTGGACAGTACTTTTAGGATTGTATGGGCAATCCTTAGCAATGTGAGAAGTACTTTCACACATGACACATAACATTATCTTCTTCAAAGAAGTCTCCCTTTGAGAACAAGACTGACTTTGGTCACATCCCCTCTCCATCTTCATCTTGGTAGATGCTGAGACAGTTCCCTTGGGCTGTGAACTGTTCTTGGAGTTTGATGGTCCAGGCTGTGCAGCAGTGGTACACAGCAAATCAGTCTTCTTCTTGGCACTGAGATGATTTGAACAAGAACCATGACTCTTAGCTAAGGAGTCTTGGTTGATGTCTTCAGTCCTTACTACTTTGAAACCTGCAGAGATAAAAATTGTTTTGCTTAGCATCAAAAGTAGCCTTGATTTCTTGAGCTTTCTTTGCTTTTCTTTTGCTCTTTCTGATCAAGTTCTTTCTTTTGGACTTGGTCATCACAGTTGATTTCTTCTCCTCAGAAGGATAGTGGCCCTTGGGAGAATCCTCTTCTTCACTCTTCTCAGAGGAATTCTTCACTATCACTTCTTCATCATCCTCACTTACAGGATCTATGAGAGGAAGCTCATCTTCACAAGTTCCACACCTAGGAGATCTTACAGACAAGATTGTGTGTGGAGGAGCTATCTCATTTGATCCTAGTCCCTGTCTATTTTGATAACAAACTTTGTTGTGCAGGGATGAGGATATCATGTTCTTGAAGGTCTCTTCTTCAAGAACACTTTTCTCTGCCTTGGCTTTGCTGATCACAAGCTCAGCCTGGCACTCAGTTAACTTAGTGATGAGATCTTGGATCTGAGTTCTGAAATCTGTATGTTCATGTTTTAGTACTGAAATGGTTTTCTCCAAGTCTTCTATCTTTAACTTGTAATCATTTTCAGACTTTCTAAAATCAGATTTTAATATGTTTAATGACTCAAGATCAGATCTCATCTCTAGGTTATAGGACCTGTATCTATTTACTTTAGCAATGCATTCAGGGGAGCAGAGATGTTCCAATACCTTGGCTTCATCATGGTCAGCCATCAGTGCTTGGTTTGGAGAAGCATCCTCCACCTGAAAACTCCAGTCAAAGCCTCCTTCTTCAACAGCAACAGCAGCATGTTGCTTTGTCTTCTCAGCTTGAGGAGCTTTGTCAGCAAAGTTTGGTCTGGGTTGTGTTTGGCCCCCATTTGTTTTAGGTGCCTTACACTCCCTGGCAAAGTGACCCATAAGGTTACAGTTGTAACACTTAACTTTGCTTTTATCCAGCCCAAACTTGCTGCTGGTAGCATTGCTTGGAAATCTTCTTCCTGTCCTCTTGTAGAACTTCTTGGCTCTGTGAGTGAGGAGAGCCATCTGCTGAACTATCTCCATGTATTCCAGGTCATCTGGATGGATACAGTCCAGGTCTTCAAGAGTGAAGAGATAATTCCCACAGCTTTCATCTGCAGACACAAAGGCTTGAGAAGAACTTGTCTCTTGGAATGGGCTTCCTTGAGTAAAGTTCTCCCTTGGTGTCTCCGGGAAGGTGATGAAAGGACCCTTTTGTGAGTTGTCAGGGTAGCATAAGAGATGATGCTGAGGTTCTATGCTGTCCCTTTCAACCACATGAAGGGCTGAACCCATTTGATTGTTGGAGTTGCCAGATGAACCTTGCATGTTCATCTCCATCTGGTATCCACTGAGAATCCCATACAACTCTGTAAGAGTAAGAGTCTTAAGGTTCTCAGTCCTCTTGATCACCACACAATAGTGTGTCCATTGCCTAGGAAGTGATGACATGAACTTCCTTACAATGTCCCTGTTCTCAAGAGGAACTCCTCCATCCACTAGGGTATCCACAATCTCAACATACCTGAAGTATTGTTGAGTCATGGTCTCACCTGCTTGAAGGTGAAATTTTCAAACTGCTGCTTCAGAAGATCTTTCTTGTTCTCCTTGGCTTCAGAGGAGCCTTCATACATCAGCTTCAGTGCATCCCACAGCTGTTTGGCTGTCTTGCACTTCTTGAAGCCTCTGTATACAGAGTTTGGGAGAGCAGTCTGAAGAGCAGTCATGGCCTTCCTATCAATTTCTACTCTTTTTCTATCTTCATCTGAGTAGTTGGCCACATCTTTAGGAATCATACCAGCACCAGTAGCAGAGGGGGTGCTGGGTATGAAAGGTCCATTCTCAACAGATTCCCACATTCTTGAATCAAGAGACCTGATGAAGCCTTCCATCCTCATGCACCAGGTGTCAAAATCATCAAGAGTGATCAGTGGGGATTTGTTCATGGTTCCAGTCTCCATATCAGTCTTAGAGATGGCAGCCATTTGAAGAGTTTAGCTTTTGTGTGTTGTGAGGGATCTTAAGATGGTTAGATCTTATATCAAGAGCCTGGAAAGCTCTGATACCAATTGCAGGACCGTTTAAGGGCTTGACCACAATTACAACACAACCACACAATGAGGAGAATAACTAATCTCTAATCAAACAGTGAACTGGGTAACCAAGTATGATACTAAGAACACAAGTAAGTAAAGAGACAGAACAAGAGAGTTGGGTTTCAAGGAGGCAGTATATTGCTTTCTCAAGTTCTCTTACAAGTGTTACAAAGCATTTTGAAAAGATACAAGAACTTGAAATACTTATACTACAACCTACAGCCGGCCATACTTTGAAGGCCAGCTGGATACAATTGACTAGACACTAACAAGATCAATTGTAGGATCAAAAGGCATATCTGCCTTTTGACCTTGTGACTATGACATGCCATAGCTCACATCCTTTTACAATACAAAAAGGATAAAGTACATAAAGTGGAAAGTTACAGACTCAAGACCTCAATGTACAGTTACCAAAAGCATGACCCTTTTCACCAACTCATGTAAGTTGGTGACTTTACAGAGATGCAGCGGAAAAGGTGCTTTATGGAACAGTACATCAGATAAAGCATGTGTACTAAAAGTCTTCGGAAGAAATCTGTCTTCATAGGATGAGGCTTCGGAAGACTTTGTCTCTGAAGCTTCGGAAGACTTCATGTTTGGCTTCGGAAGATATTGGTCTTGGCTTCGGAAGATTTTACACTTAGAGTATTTTCTAATGCTTTGTGTAAAACTTCCGAAGCATTCTTCACTTCAGTACTTAGTGCATGTTTGCTGAGACACTTAAGCTGTTTTGGGTTGCATCAGACTTCAGGAATCCTTACAACCTTGTTGGTTGTTGAGGTTTGAAGTTGACCCACCTGGTGTGATACTCTCTCTTTAAAGCAGCTTCAAACCAGCCTGACATCTTACGAGGGTCAACGTATAGCAACTTCAACTTTGCTAACTGGTTAAGCTCAAAACCTGGAAGAGTCTTTAGATCGTGTGGGATCTGAAGTACTCGATCACTTTCTCTCTTTTAACAGCATAGACTTTAAGATCTTCAAAATAGGCCCACGCTATGATTTTGCCTGACACCTTGTGATGCTTCTTCACTTTGTATAGTTTGGTGTAGACAGTTGACTTTGGAGCACTACGCTGGGCTATAAGTTCTGCAAAACATGCTGCCCATTTAGCCTTTCTGATGTTGACATCCGCATCTAAGGCTTGGGCTTTCTCTTTGTCCTTCTCTGACTCCTGCTCCATTTTATCCAGAGTTTCAAAGGTATCACTGACCAAGGTGTCTCCCAGATTGGGAACAACATTTCCTTCGTTATCAGTATACTCTGGAATATGTTGGGCCGTGACATCCTCAATTTCTATCTCGTCTATATCATCCAGCTCGTCGTCACTTTCCACGGTTACGGTAGGAGCATCCTTCACGATCTCATCAGGATTGAGTCGGAACATTTCGGCCAATTGCTCGTCAATGAGATTATGAATTATTTCTCCATCTTCTGGAGTGTAACTCACAGATCTCCTGACTATCCCTTGCAGATCAAGAATCATTGTTAGTTGAGTCTTGATCTGTTGAAGGGGAGCAATGTCGTATTCATCTCTTTGAAAATTTGGATCTGCTTGATTTAAAACATGTAACACATCAACCATTAGTTAATAATCAAAACAAAAACACATTAACAAAATATAAACATTATATACATTAGTTTGATACAATATTCAATTACACATGATTTTAAATAACATAAACAACTATGCATTACTCTTGTCTTGTATCATGTGTTCCTATGCTGACGGGGCTGATGTAAAGGCACCTTTGTCTTGAACTTTCTTGGTCCTCCTTTCACTTGCTGATGTTGCACCCGTAGCAGATGTATCTTCTTCTCCTTCATCATCATCATCACCTGTATCAACATCATCACCTGCATCTGTATCATCACCTTGATCATCACCATCATCATCCTTATCATTATCACTGTCATCATCATCATCTCCATCTCCTTATCTGATCTTTAGTGGCTCATCTTTTGATCCTTTGAGCCTCAACATGATGGTCTTGTTAGTTGCGCCAACTCCTCTATCCTTTTTGCTGAGTGGACATTTTGCTCCTGGAGTTGGGACATCTCTAGGCTCTAAGCAGCCATCTGTTGTGCCTGCTGCTCAATCAGATGCGCCTGCTGAGATATCTGCTGAGATTGTGCAGCAGTAAGCTCTACCAACTGACGAATTTGAGCAGTCTTCTCGTCATCGGCTGCTAACAGCTTCAGCACCATACGGTTCAGTGCTGAGAGCTGTTCCTCTACCCCACTGGGAGGTAGAACTGATCCAGATGGAAATGAGGGGTAAGATGACGGTCCTGCTTGGTGGCTAGAGGTGGTGGTGGTGGCAGTGGTGAAGATTGGGGGTGGTATAGATGTAGGTGGTGGTGGATGAGCTGTAGTTGTTGTAGATTGGGTGTGGGTACGTGATGGAGTGGGTGTGGTAGTGGTGTGTGAGGTGGTAGAGGTGGTGGCAGGTGGTGTGGTAGCACTGGTGGTGGTAGTGGTGGAAGGTGTGGCTGAGGTAGTGGCTGTGGTAGTGGATGAGGTCATGGTAAACTTTAGTCTCTTCCCTTTCTTGCCATAGGGGTGTGCCATCCTCTTCTTCCTTGAGCCTCTAGGCACAGAGGCTCCCCTTTGGCTGCTGGGCGGGTCCGGGGCATATGTGGGATCTGAATCAACAGCAGCATCCCTAGACTCCCCTGGGCGTCCACCAACCGCCCTCAAACCTCTCTCTGTGGCAACCACCCTGCTGCCCACAGTCCTCGTGAGAGGCTCTTCATCGCTCTCTGCCTCCTCATCTGGAGAACAAAAATCCTGGTGAAAGCTGGGAGTGGTGGTATCTCCACGAGTGGGTGGTGGTGATGTAACATGGGTAGTGGGACCCCTAGTAGGAGCAGGCTCAGAATCTCCAATAGTGTCATCATCCTCGTCATCGGAGTCATCAGAAAGGAGGGCATTCTGCTTCACATCTGAATCACTCTCCTCGTGGCGCCACTTTCGCCTACTTGGCGCCATGTAATCAGCCTTGCTCAGATGCCCGAATAATCTCCTCACAGGGGGATTAACCTGCTTCCCCCTGTAAACCTTCATACGACCCGTGTGTGGTGTCGTCCATCACCTAAGTACTACAGCGTCCTCCTTTTCCTTAGGCAGCGACGATAGTTTCTGATCGATAATCATCTGGATGAATCGAGGGTACATGCAGAACCCTTCCTTCCCTTCCCCTCAATGTTATCCACCAGATAGCGAAGATCATCTTAGAGAATCTGAATGGGTGGTTCAGTACACATGTGCGAGGTACTTGAACTAGGGGCACAGTTGCTCTTGTTGAGCACCCCTGCGTTGAGGTCACCAGAGTACTTAGCTCGCATGAAACATCCTGGAACAGTAAGGGGGTGTAGTCGAGTGGGACAATCAGCATCATCCCCGAACTCTAGAACAGTACGAAGATCATCCTCTATGATCTCTATATCCTTACCAAAGATAGAGCTCCTAATCTGGTGGGGCTCTAGGGTCCTATCAACAACCGTGCCTTCCCAGAAGGCCTGCTGAACCGAGCGGTATGGTGTGCACGGAGTCGAGATGACATGGAAGATCCTCGATCTCACTAGGAAGGTAATAATGCAAGAGAAGTCTGCAGCGTTCCTTGAGGTCAGATCTAGATGAGCACAGATGTTGTGCTTGGTGCTCATAGTCCAACGACTAGCCATCTGTTACATAATGCAAATAAACGTTAGTTTCCTTTAATGAGTAATGATTTGATTCATTTGAACTTAAATTTTTCTTTCTGTCGTGCGAATGAACCTGTGCGATTGAGATCTAGTCGTGCGAACGAGCTGTGCGACTGAGAACTAGTCGTGCGAATGACCTCATATGTACGACTGAGCATGCGTCTAGGCTCATTCGATGCTATCTCATGCGCTTACATCAGTCGTGCGACTGAACTCATACGCATGGTTCAGTCGTGCGGTTTAGCCATTCGTCCCGCTCAGTCGTGCGACTGAAGTTCATCAGGTTGTCCATCCGCTTGACAGACTTACTGTTCAATTCAAAATTGAATTTTGAGCAAACTTTAATGTTAGACATCGTGGTTTGGCTCATTAGGCTCGCATTTGACCGATATAACACATAGTAACCTTTAATTTCACAATGGACTTAGTTTAATTTGTTTCTTAGTTAAACTAAGTCTCGGTTATTTTTAGGGTTCAAATCAGTCGATTTTGGGCAAGAATCGATGTACATTTTCATTGATTTCATCGCACATTACCTGTATAGTCACTACAAATCGTCAGTATGCAATAATCAAAGGTCTAGAGTGCTCTAATGAAAATCGGGCAGAGTAACGGTGCTTCGTGCGATTTAGGGGCGATTTGGGGTTGATGAACGACTGCGACTGACTCCCCCTCTTTTTATACTAGGGTTTCCTTCAGTCGTGCGACTGAGCCCAGTCGCATAGTTGATTCGTGCGACTGAACATCAGTCGTGTGACTAGCACAGTCGATCACCTTCAGTCGTGCGACTAGAGGTCAGTCGTGCGACTATGTCATTCGGTTACCTTCATCCATGCGATTGGCTCATTTTAGTCATCCAATCGTGTGATTTTATTCATGCTTATGGTCCAATCGCACGTATGTCCCATACGTGTGGGTTAATCGTGCGATTGGGCTCATTCGTATCCTCCAATCGTACGACTGGTCCATACTCATGATCTAGTCGTGCGAATGGATCATACTCATGATTTTGACTTTATGACCATTTGAGATATTACACCCTTTAACTTATTGATTAAACGTTTTTAGCATTCGATCATCTCAGACATGATCCTTTTAACTTTGAAAACATTTGATCACCTCAGATGTGATCCTTTTAAAACAATTTGTCACCTCAGACGTGACTCGGTTGACATTTGAAAACATGTGTGGTCACCTCAAACGTGACCCTTTTAGGTGATTAAATCCCCGATTGAATTTCATGGCATAGTCCGATGTTTAACAAACTAAATTGATGATATTTAAACAAAGTAAAAGAACTAAAACCTGAAATACAAAACTAAAACTTGTTTTTGTGGTTTTGTGTGAGGTAGAAATTTTAAGATGGAAATCTAAAAGATTCATTTCCTGAAAGAGCAGCTTCAATTCATTTTGACCATAAATGGAGTGATTCAGTTTGGAATCATACAGGTACGTCAAATCATTCGGGACATGCTATCAAAATCTTTTGATGCTCTATTCTTGTTTTTCATCTAGAGTCGTTAGCAAATTTAGGAAATCATACTAGTACTATTAGAACCCCACATTCATTTGGACTTTCAAGAATTGTAGCCACGATGATTGTCAATACACTTGTCCCCTTAAATCCATACACAAACTTTTGACACAGATTGGTGATAGTTTAAGGTTTAATTATTTCAACAAGCTTTTGTGGATCCCACGCTTATATGGTAATCAACATTCCTCAGGAGATTTTTGAGCGGTCTCAGGGTAGAATTCAAGAAGAAACTATTCTTAGAGCTTTCAAGGAGAAGCCAAGCCTCAGGTCAGTGCTATCGCACAGCAGAGAGGCGGCAAACAACAATGAATTCTAGAATATATAGCTTATGCTTATCCTCAGGTCAGTGCCACCACACAACAGAGAGGCACATAACCTATCTTCTTGTTTGAGCACTTTTATTCTTTTTGCACAGACCTCACCAACAACATAGGTTATTAGTTTTATTGCTTTTGCATTTTTTCAACATGTGCTTTTACTCATATTTTGGTCATACACACCCATTTGCTGCGTTTATAACCCACAGCTTGTTGAACAACTTAGTTTTTTTCTAAGATCACCAACAAGGTCTAATCATCTATTGTGTTGAATCTACCGACATATCATATGTGGTCTAGCAACCTCTAGGTCTACTTTCTTTGTGTTACCTTAGTCGTAACCAGTTTTACTATCATTTTTCTTTTTATATTGCTCAGACTACACAAACTTATACTTTGAACTTTGCATCTAATACAATTTAACTTTTAAATGTCCCAAATGGTTTCATCCTGTGTACTATCATCTTCCAAAGTTTTTGAATCGGTATCACAAATACGATCTAATTTCTATCAGCTTGCCTCTCCTTCTCCCTCGTTTTTTTAATGTTGTTAACTAAACCTATTCTCCCCCTAAAATTCTAAAACCATAAACAATTTGCGCTTTTAGGATTTTAATAGGCGAAGAAATAACATCAATTTAATTTAAACATAAAAAAAAATAAATAAAAAAAATAAATTTTAAAAATGGACTAAATGCATCGGACTAAACATGGTCATCTTCTGGAATTACATCACTTTTCTTCTTAACGCCGTTGACCTCTAACAAATATAGAAAACATGGTTTATCAAAAGCCTTTATATAGAGGTCAGCGCGTTGAAAATCAGTATTTATTTTAACCACATCGATTAGGTTCTTTTCAAAGCAGTCACGTATAAAGTGATATTTTATGCTGATGTGTTTGGTCTTAGGATGTTGTACCGGATTTTTAGTTACTGCAATTCCAGCAGAGTTATCAACAAAAATAGGAGTATAAGAGAAATTCAAACCGTAGTCCCACATTTGCTGTTTTATTTATATGATTTGTGAACAGCAACTTGCGGCAGCAACGTATTCGGCTTCGCAGGTTGACAAAGCAACCGAGGTCTGCTTCTTACACTGCCAGGTCACTAATCTCCTCCCAAAGAATTGACATCCCGCTGATGTAGACTTGTAGTTCATCTTGCAGCCACCGTAATCCGAGTCACTATACGCTGTAAGCTCAAAGTCATCATCATGAGGATACCACAACCCAAGTGTTGGAGTACCCTTTAGATAACGGAATATCCTTTTGACCCCTATCAGATGCTTAACTTTTGGCTTTGCCTGATATCTTGAACATAGACATGTCGCATACATGATATCAGGTCTTGAGGCAGTGAGGTACATGAGAGATCTAATCATTCTTCGGTACATGGTGGCATCAACCAGATCACCATTCTCGTCGGGTGCTACATCATGGTTTGTAGCAAGTGGAGTCCCAGCTGCAGAAGCATTCTCCATGTCAAACCGAATGAGAATATCTCCTACATACTTGGTCTGATGTAGGAATATTCCCTTTGGTGTCTGATCCACCTGTAACCCGAGAAAGAACTTCATCTCACCCATGGCACTCATCTCAAACTCAGCCTTCATTACTGCTTCAAACTCTTTACATAATTCTTCGTTCTTTGACCTGAAGATGATGTCATCAACATAGATTTGAACAGGCAGTAAATCACCATCTTTCTCTTTGATAAACAGTATGTAATCAATAACACCTCTGCAAAAGCCGTGTTTCACAAGGTGAGTTGAGAGTTTCTCATACCAGGCCGTTGGGGCTTGATGAAGCCCGTATAAAGCCTTGTCAAGTTTGTAAACTCTGTCCCGATAATATGGATTCTCAAATCCCTCGGGTTGACTGACGTACACTGTCTCTCGGATTTCACCATGAAGGAATGCACTCTTCACATCCAATTGATAAACTTTAATCTTCATATACGATGCATAAGCAAGGAAGATGCAGATGGCTTCCATTCTTGCCACGGGTGCAAACACTTCATTGTAATCTATTCCCTTCACTTGTCGAAATCCTTGAACTACAAGTCGATCCTTGTTCCTAATGATGACGCCTCGGTCATCTTTCTTGCATTTCAAGACCCATTTGGTGCCAATGACCTTAGCACCTTTAGGTATATCCACTAGAGTCCATACACCTAACTTCATGAATTGAAGAAGTTCTTCTTGCATGGCACTCACCCATGTCTCATCATTCAGGGCTTCACTGACGTATTTTGGCTCAAACTGCGACAAAAAAAAGCGATAAGCACCGTCATGAAGGTATCCTTTTTCCATTACCGAGGCATAATCAGCTGAATATAGCTGATTTCTTGTCTGCACTCCTGATCTGACATCCCCAATGACATTGTCCTGAGGATGAAAGACATTTAAGCGTGATCCAGGAATGGTGGGAACAAATACCTCAGAGTCAAGATTATGTACGTTTGGTTATGTATCTGAGGCAGTAGGAGTTTGAGGTTCCGAAGACGCAGAGGCATCAATGTCAGATGCTTGTGGACTTGCAAGAATTGGAACCTGTTCCTCCTGATTGTTCTGGTCATTCTCCACAGCTTCATCTTCTGAGGAGGAGTCACTTACTTTGAGTTCTCCCCCTGAGTGGTGAGATGAGTCACCTTGTGAATCAGATGATGTTGAATCTTGTGACGGTGTGTTCAAGACATCATCCATCATCTTGGTTGCTAACTCTTTATCAGAAGTGAAGAGAGGTATGTTGAAGGACTTGAAGAATCCATCATAGTCGAAAAAGAAGGCGGGTCCTTTTCCAGCAAGTAGGGTGGTGTATCTTTGAACGTCCACGTTACACCACACTTCTACTAGACCCGTTGAGTTGTTGTAAACTCTCTTGTTCGGTATGTTGTATCCTAGAAAGATACCTTCTTCAGCCTTCTCGCTGAATTTTCCCTCCTGAGTCTTCTTCAGTAGGGTGCACGGTGCGCCAAAAGGTTCGAGATACTCTAGATTAGGTTTACGTCGTTGTAGTAACTCGTAACACGCCTTGCCATGGCATTTAAGTACCAGAACTCGATTTAACGTGTAACTCGATTTAACTGCCTTATCCCAGAATTGGATAGGCAGTTTCGAGTTCGCTAGCATTGTCCGTGCTATCTTTATCAAGCTACGATTCTTTCTCTCAGCAACGCCATTCATCTGAGGTGTGTAGGCAGAGGTGAACTGGTGCATAATTCCCTTTTCCTTGCAGTAAGCCTCCATCCACTGATTCTTGAACTCGGTTCTATTGTCTGAGCGTACCTGTCTTACCTTCAGCTTGTAGAGAGACTCAAGTGTAGTTACTAATTCCTTGACAGACTTAAATGTTTCTGATTTGGATTTTAGAAACATTACCCAAGAAAATCTTGAGTAGTCATCAGTAACCACATAGCAGTACAAGTCGCCTGCAATGCTTCTTGTACTGACTGGACCAAACAAATCCATGTGAAGAAGTTCAAGAGGAAGTTCGATGGAATGAAGTTTCTTTTCCTTATGAGACTTCTTCGTCTGTTTGCCTTTCTTGCATGCCACACAGAAATCCAGAAGTTGGAAGTTTTTGATGTTAACTCCTCTCACTAGATCATTCTGGATCAAGTGATTCATCTTCCGTGGATTAATGTGTCCCTTTCTCCGATGCCAGGAGATGGAGTCTTTCTCAGTAGCCTTTGACAAGAAGCACTGAACTTGATGATCCGTTGTGGAGGCCTTTGAAAGATCCAAGAGATAAAGGTCATTATATCTTGAGGCAGACATTAAGACTTGGTCCTCTGGGATCACATAGTCCTTTTTCAGGACATATCACTTCTTGTTGTCGAATATTACCTTAAAGCCTTTGTCATATATTTGAGATACATAAAGTAAGTTGTTTTGAAGTTTTTGAACGTAGTTTACTTTATCAAACTTCACTTTCTGATTTCCCACTTCCCCTTGAGTTGTGATATACCCTCCTTTATTTCCAGCAAATGAAACAATGCCTCCTTTTATTTGTTTGACGTTTGATAAGAGTGCCCTGTTCCCAGTCATGTGCCTGGATGCTCTGCTATCGACAATCCACGTGTTGGTTTCAGCACTATAGCGAACACCCTGCACATTCATTTGAAAACATTAGTTCAGGTTGGGGACCCAAGCCTTTACTGGCTTGGGTTTCCCAGAGGCATCACACATCATAAATTCAACCATTGACCTTTAGATGGTGAGGGAAGCTCAAGTGTCCTCTTGTCCTCATTATCAGACATTGAGGTTGATTTTTCTTTCCATAAACCAGCTTTGTGAAAGGCCTGTTTGTGATAAACAGACGACTGGCTAATGGGTTGAACTTTAGGTTCACTAGCTCTTCTAGGTGGAGTCATTGAGCTCCTCTTAGAAGATCTAGGTTTTGGTTCCCGAAGTTCAACTTTCTTCCTAGGTGTCTGATTATAAGGATAGTTAGACGCAATGTGTCCACACTCTCCATAGTTGTAGCATGACCTGCTATCAGCTTTATGATTTAACTGTTTTTGTGGAGACGTGTGTGACACCCGAGTGATATTGTTCTGTTTGGGTTTTGACTCTACTTCTTTAGATTTTTTATCTTGTTTAACAAATTTAATTGTTTTAACATTTTTGACATCCTTTCCATTTTGTTTACCTGATCTTTGACATGAAACACGTGATTGGTTAACAGTAATAGTCTTTTTAGGTTCAGATTTGACTGTGTTTGACCCAGACTTTATATTAACCTTTTCAAACTCTTTTTCCAGATTAACACAAGGCATTTTACCTTTTGCCTTTGACGTGGCCTCCTTCTGTTTAGTTCCAGATTCATTTGATGTACGTGTTGAATCTGGATCACTTACAAGAGGAGTGGACACCACATGATCCTTGATTGGATTGTTATTGATTGGTTTACTTTTAGTGTTCATCAAGGTCTCAGATGGTTGTGGAACCATATTATATCCCAAACCCTCCTCGTTATTACGCTCTCTCACTAAGTGTTGGACAATATGAGATGAACTTGTCCAACTATGTAGTTTTTGCTTTAATGAATTAACTTCTACTTCTAAAACTGCTTTTTGTTTCTTAGTGTCTTCTAGGGAGTTAAGATAGTACCTAATGTCATTAGCTTGGTTAAAGGCTACTACTTCTGTTTCCCTAAGTTGTTTGTTCAATAGGTCTATCTTTTCTTTGTAACTGTGCTCATTTTGTTTTAGAACTCTGTTAGCTTCAGTGCACAGTTGCAAGTCATTTACTAAGCTAACATTATGATCTAATAACCTAGCAAATTTCAAGTCAATTTTCTCCCTATATTGATTACAATCAGAACAAGCATGATTATTGAAAAGTTGGTTAGTAGTACTTACCTGAGGAGGTTCTGATGAATCAACCATCAAAGCAGAGTCTGGTGTTTCTGGTTCTGGTGATTCTGACGTTGTTGTAGTTGTCCCTTCTTCAGGCATGTAATTGACCACAGTTGCAGTCTCTTCAGTGTTTGACATCGCGAGTTCCACTGCAATATCTCCTTCACTAGTTGAATCATCATCTAAATTGTAAGGATTCCTGAAGTCTGATGCAACCCAAAACAGCTTAAGTGTCTCAGCAACATGCACTAAGTACTGAAGTGAAGAATGCTTCGGAAGTTTTACACAAAGCATTAGAAAATACTCTAAGTGTAAAATCTTCCGAAGCCAAGACCAATATCTTCCGAAGCCAAACATGAAGTCTTCCGAAGCTTCAGAGACAAAGTCTTCCGAAGCCTCATCCTATGAAGACAGATTTCTTCCGAAGACTTTTAGTACACATGCTTTATCTGATGTACTGTTCCATAAAGCACCTTTTCCGCTGCATCTCTGTAAAGTCACCAACTTACATGACTTGGTGAAAAGGGCCTTGCTTTTGGTAACTGTACATTGAGGTCTTGAGTATTCAACTTTCCACTTTATGTACTTTATCCTTTTTGTATTGTATAAGGATGTGAGCTATGGCATGTCATAGTCACAAGGTCAAAAGGCAGATATGCCTTTTGATCCTACAATTGATTTTGTTAGTGTCTAGTCAATTGTATCCAGCTGGCTTTCAAAGTATAGCCGGCTGTAGGTTGTAGTATAAGTATTTCAAGTTCTTGTATCTTTTCTTTATGCTTTGTAACACTTGTAAAAGAACTTGAGAAAGCAATATACTGCCTCCTTGAAACCCATATTCTCTTGTTCTGTCTGTTGCTTTACTTGTGTTCTTTGTATCACCTTTGGTTACCCAGTTCACTGTTTGATTAGAGCTTAGTTATTCTCCTCATTGTGTTGTTGTGTTGTAATTGTGCTTAAGCCCTTAAACGGTCCTGCAATTGGTATCAGAGCGTTCCAGGCTCTTGATATAAGATCTGACCATCTTAAGATCCCTCACACACACAAAAGCTAAACTCTTCAAATAGTTGCCATCTCTAAGACTGATATGGAGACTGGAACCATGAACAAATCCCCACTGATCACTCTTGATGATTTTGACACCTGGTGCATGAGGATGGAAGGCTTCATCAGGTCTCTTGATTCAAGAATGTGGGAATCTGTTGAGAATGGACCTTTCATACCCAGCACCCCCTCTGCTACTGGTGCTGGTATGATTCCTAAAGATGTGGCCAACTACTCAGATGAAGATAGAAAAAGAGTAGAGATTGACAGGAAGGCCATGACTGCTCTTTAGACTGCTCTCCCAAACTCTGTATACAGAGGCTTTAAGAAGTGCAAGACAGCCAAACAGCTGTGGGATGCACTGAAGCTGATGTATGAAGGCTCCTCTGAAGCCAAGGAGAACAAGAAAGATCTTCTGAAGCAGCAGTTTGAAAATTTCACCTTCAAAGCAGGTGAGACCATGACCCAACAATACTTCAGGTATGTTGAGATTGTGGATACCCTAGTGGATGGAGGAGTTCCTCTTGAGAACAGGGACATTGTAAGGAAGTTCATGTCCTCACTTCCTAGGCAATGGACACACTATTGTGTGGTGATCAAGAGGACTGAGAACCTTAAGACTCTTACTCTTACAGAGTTGTATGGGATTCTCAGTGGATACCAGATGGAGATGAACATGCAAGGTTCATCTGGCAACTCCAACAATCAAATGGGTTCAGCCCTTCATGTGGTTGAAAGGGACAGCATAGAACCTCAGCATCATCTCTTATGCTACCCTGACAACTCACAAAAGGGTCCTTTCATCACCTTCCCGGAGACACCAAGGGAGAACTTTACTCAAGGAAGCCCATTCCAAGAGACAAGTTCTTCTCAAGCCTTTGTGTCTGCAGATGAAAGCTGTGGGAATTATCTCTTCACTCTTGAAGACCTGGACTGTATCCATCCAGATGACCTGGAATACATGGAGATAGTTCAGCAGATGGCTCTCCTCACTCACAGAGCCAAGAAGTTCTACAAGAGGACAGGAAGAAGATTTCCAAGCAATGCTACCAGCAGTAAGTTTGGGCTGGATAAAAGCAAAGTTAAGTGTTACAACTGTAACCTTATGGGTCACTTTGCCAGGGAGTGTAAGGCACCTAAAGCAAATGGGGGCCAAACACAACCCAGACCAAATTTTACTGACAAAGCTCCTCAGGCTGAGAAGACAAAGCAACATGCTGCTGTTGCTGTTGAAGAAGGAGGCTTTGACTGGAGTTTTCAGGTGGAGGATGCTTCTCCAAACCAAGCACTGATGGCTGACCATGATGAAGCCAAGGTATTGGAACATCTTTGCTCCCCTGAATGCATTGCTAAAGTAAATAGATACAGGTCCTATAACCTAGAGATGAGATCTGATCTTGAGTCATTAAACATATTAAAATCTGATTTTAGAAAGTCTGAAAATGATTACAAGTTAAAGATAGAAGACTTGGAGAAAACCATTTCAGTACTAAAACATGAACATACAGATTTCAGAACTCAGATCCAAGATCTCATCACTAAGTTAACTGAGTGCCAGGCTGAGCTTGTGATCAGCAAAGCCAAGGCAGAGAAGAGTGTTCTTGAAGAAGAGACCTTCAAGAACATGATATCCTCATCCCTGCACAACAAGGTTTGTTATCAAAATAGACAGGGACTAGGATCAAATGAGATAGCTCCTCCACACACAATCTTGTCTGTAAGATCTCCTAGGTGTGGAACTTGTGAAGATGAGCTTCCTCTCATAGATCCTGTAAGTGAGGATGATGAAGAAGTGATAGTGAAGAATTCCTCTGAGAAGAGTGAAGAAGAGGATTCTTCCAAGGGCCACTATCCTTCTGAGGAGAAGAAATCAACTGTGATGACCAAGTCCAAAAGAAAGAACTTGATCAGAAAGAGCAAAAGAAAGGCAAAGAAGGCTCAAGAAATCAAGGCTACTTTTGATGCTAAGCAGAAACAAGTTTTTATCTCTGCAGGTTTCAAAGTAGTAAGGACTGAAGACATCAACCAAGACTCCTCAGCTAAGAGTCATGGTTCTTGTTCAAATCATCTCAGTGTCAAGAAGAAGACTGAGCTGCTGTGTACCACTGCTGCACAGCCTGGACCATCAAACTCCAAGAACAGTTCACAGCCCAAAGGAACTGTCTCAGCATCTACCAAGATGAAGATGGAGAAGGGATGTGACCAAAGTCAGTCTTGCTCTCAAAGGGAGACTTCTTTGAAGAAGAAAATGTTATGTGTTATGTGTGAAAGTACTTCTCACATTGCTAAGGATTGCCCATACAATCCTAAAAGTACTGTCCACATGACTAAAACAAAGACTTCAAAGAGTCTCAAGAAGTCTCAAGCTTCGGAAGGAAAGTCTGTTTCCTTCGGAAGCTCCAAATCAAAGAAGAGGTAAATGGAAAATTACCTTCGGAAGCAAAGTTGGTCTCGGAAGAAAGGAGTTCTTCCGAAGCACTAAAGTCTGCTGCAGTGACTGTAGATTCTTCCGAAGGATCAGTCATCAAAACTTGTGAAGTTCCAAAAGCTTCTAAGGTTTTGAAGGTCAAGTCCAAGACTCCAAAGGTGGTGTGGAAGTCTAAGAAAGACCAAATGACTGAGGTTTCTCCATCAACAACAGCTGAAGATCCCCATAGTACAACCATAGGATCTATTACTGTTGCATTACCTTCTATTACTGTTAATGAGCCCAAGACAAGTAAGGCTTGGGTTTCCAAATGTAACTAATCATCTTCTCTGTGCAGGAACAGCTCAAGACCAACAGGAATGTCTGGATAATTGACAGTGGCTGTTCCAGGCACATGACAGGCAATAGGTCTCTACTCCATAATTTTGAGAGAATTGATGGAGGACCAGTTGCTTTTGGAGGAGATGAAGGTGGTTACATTTCTGGAAGGGGCAAGGTCACAAATGGTAAGCTCAGCATTGAGAAGGTAAACTTTGTTAAAGCTTGGGTACAATCTTCTGAGTGTATCCCAATTTTGTGATCAGAGTCATAACATGCTCTTTACTGAGCATGAGTGCATTGTTCTCAAACCTGGTGTGGTCATTCCTCATGAGCATATCCTGCTCAGAGCCCCCAGGAAAGGGAACATGTACAAGATGGATTTGCAAGAAACATCTCCCTCAGGAGAAGTTTCATGCTTTCTATCTAAAGCAAATAGTGATGAGTCTTTCCTATGGCATAAAAGAATGTGCCATGTAAACTTTAAGAACATGAATAAATTAATTAAACATGATCTGGTAACTGGAATGCCAAAGAAAGAGTTTACTAGTGATGATCATTGTGTGGCATGCCTGAAAGGGAAGCAACACAAGGTATCTCACAAGCCTAAGGAAAAGAACTCCATCACTACTCCCCTACACTTGTTACATATGGATCTCTTTGGCCCCACCAGTGTAATGAGTTTAGGAAGGACCTCTTACTGTCTGGTGATCACAGATGATTTTACAAGATTCACTTGGGTCTTCTTCCTTAGAACTAAGGATGAAACCCCTGAGATTCTGAAGAATTTCATCTTAAAAGTTGAGAATCAATGTGATCACAAGGTCAAAACCATAAGATGTGATCAGGGAACTGAATTCAAGAACCAAATCCTTGATGCATTTTGTGATGAAAAAGGTATTACAAGACAATATAGTGCTCCCAGGACTCCTCAGCAAAATGGAGTTGCTGAAAGGAGAAACAGGACACTTATTGAAGCTGCAAGAACTATGTTGTCTGACTCTAAACTGCCTATCACCTTCTGGGCAGAGGCAGTCAATACTGCTTGCTATGTGCAAAACAGAGTTTTAGTAGTTAAGACACATGGTAAGACTCCTTATGAACTTTGGCACAAGAGGAAACCTTTCATTGGTTTTCTCAGGTCATTTGGATGTCCCTGCACCATCTTGAATACCAAAGATCAAATTGCCAAGTTTGCTGAGAAATCAGATGATGGACATTTCATTGGATACTCTTCTCAAGCTAAAGCTTATAGAGTATACAATCTCAGAACTAGAATTGTTGAGGAGTCAGCCAATGTGACTTTCAATGAGCACACTCCTTGTGTGGCTGGTTCTGGTCCGGATTGGCTGTTTGATCTTGATTTAGTTACCAACTGTTTTAACAAATCTTGTGAGCATGTTTCAGGATCTGCAGAAAATCTAAATACAGGTGATCCTGATCCAAGATTTGAGCTAGGAAGACCTTCAACTCATACATCTTCAGCTCCAGTTGGAACTACTTCAGCAAATGAGGTTTCTATCAGCACAACAATGACAAATTCAGCTGATACATCTGGCATGCCTTCAAATTCCAGCTCAGAGGCCTCTCAACCAGATAAAGATACCTCACTTGTAGAAGACAACAATGGTGATGGTGATAGTGATCAGGAATTTCTTGATGCTAATAACCATACCATAGATGACAACATCAATGATGTCTCACACTCATTGGATCAAGTTAATCTTGATAAGTGTGATAATGTGGAGGGTGAATCTTCAAGACCAGATTTAAATTTCTCAAATTTAGATCTTTCTCAACAACTTGCTGTGATCCCTCAGCTAAGGATCCACAAGTCTCACCCCACCACAAACATCATTGGAGATGTTGTCACAGGGGTAAGAACAAGAGGACAAACCCATGAAGCAAATGTTTGTCTTCACTCTTGTTTCTTATCTCAGATAGAGCCCAAGAAAGTTGATGAAGCTCTAAAGGATGGAAGTTGGGTTGAAGCTATGCAACAAGAGCTGCTTCAATTCAAAAGGCAGAAAGTTTGGAACCTTTGTCCTCTTCCTCATGGGAAGACTACCATTGGAACCAAATGGGTTTTTAGAAACAAGAAGGATGATAGGGGAATCATCATCAAGAACAAGGCAAGACTAGTTGTTCAAGGATACACACAAGAAGAAGGGATTGACTACACTGATGTCTTTGCTCCTGTAGCAAGACTAGAAGCTGTTAGGATATTCCTGGCATTTGCTGCATCCAAGAACTTCAAGGTCTACCAACTTGATGTAAAGTGTGCTTTCTTATATGGAGTGATTGATGAGGAGGTTTATGTCAAACAGCCACCTGGTTTTGTAGACCCTGATCATCCTGATTATGTCTGCAAGCTTGACAAAGCTCTTTATGGGCTGCATCAGGCACCCAGGAAGTGGTATGAGACACTATCTAAGTATCTCTGCAAGCATGGATACAGAAGAGGTACTATAGATGGAACCCTCTTCATCAAAGGACAGGGAAATGACTTATTGCTGGTTCAAGTATATGTTGATGACATCATCTTTGGTTCAACTAATCCAAAGCTCTGCAAAGACTTTGAGAAGCTGATGAAAGACAGATTTGAGATGAGTTCAATGGGAGAACTCAACTTCTTTCTGGGAATTCAAGTGAAGCAGGTTGAAGATGGCATCTTCATAAGTCAGTCAAAGTATGTTCAAGACATACTCAAGAGGTTCAATATGACTGATTGTAAGATTGCTAAGACACCCATAGCCAGAAACCACTCCCTTGGTCCAGATCTTGAGGGGGAGTGTGTAGATGAGCACTTATACAGGGCTATGATTGGGTCTCTTATGTATCTTACAGCTAGCAGGCCTGATATCATGTTTGCTACATGTATTTGTGCAAGATATCAAGCCAACCCTAAGATGTCTCACTTAATCACTGTGAAAAGGATTTTAAGATACCTCAAAGGTGCTTCAACACTTGGTCTATGGTATCCAAAGAATCCAAATTTCAATCTGTATGCCTATACAGATAGTGATTATGGTGGTTGCAATATGACTGCAAAGTCTACATCTGGGGGATGTCAATTCCTTGGTGGAAGGGTGGTCTCATGGCAATGCAAGAAACAATCCTGTGTGTCTGCATCAACTGCTGAGGCTGAATACATTGCTGCTGCAAGCTGCTGTGCTCAAGTGCTTTGGATTCAAAATCAGATGCTGGACTATGGATTTAACTTCAAAGAGACTCCTATCCACATAGACAACAATAGTGCTATCTCTATCACTGAGAACCCTGTGCAGCACTCAAGGACCAAACACATCAACATCAGGTATCATTTAATAAGGGATAACTATGAAAAAGGATTAATTAAACTAGTCAAAGTTCATACAGATGAACAATATGCTGATCTGTTCACCAAAGCTTTTGATGAACAGAGATTTAAGTATCTGATATCAGCTATTGGGATGATTAACTTTGAGTAGACTTTTTATTAAAACTAATTCTAATTATTTCTTCTTAAAATATGTGTGTCCTAAGTTGTCTAGTTCATCACTTTCATAAGCTCATGTTTTCTTTGGATGTAAAATTCTTTTTGAAGACTTTCCTTAGATTCTTGAAAATTTCTGATACTTCGGAAGATAAAATTTTATCTTCGGAAGAAAAACATGTCTTTAAAATAAATAACTGTCTAAGAGATTTTACCTTCGGAAGAAGTAAAATTCATCTTCCGAAGCTTAAAATTCTTATCTCAGACACTTATCTATTTTCAAGAACCTTTTCCTTCCGAAGCAAAATTAACCTTCGGAAGCTTTGTTTATTTTCATACAAAGCATTCAAGGGTTTATTTCTCTTCCGAAGCATAAATTATCAAGACTCTCAGGAAAATCTTCCGAAGCCATTTTAGCTTCGGAAGCTTTTTAAATCAAAACTTCCGAAGACAAATAAACTTCGGAAGCTTTTCGAATTCCAAGAAAACTACTTTTTGAGCAAAAGTAAACTACCTTTTCAGAGGTGGGACCGACTTTCGGATTTCAAAGTTTATCCTCTTTCATTAACTTTGGTTCAAATCCTTTTCATATAAATACCCAACGGTTCCCCTCTTTCCCACTATCTTCCTCAATTCTACTGTTTCTCTAACCTAATTCTCTAAACCGCCTTTGCTTTCTACCTTTCTTCACCCTTAAGCTTCTGAAATGGCCAACCTTAACCGCAGAAACAACCCTGATTTCTCCATGCAACTACACAGGCAACATAATCAAGTTGCTCTGTTAAGCTCTGAGAAAGATGCAAGTTTCTCAGAGATTTGCCAATTCTTGACTCTGTCAAACTACTTCACCTCCCTGACCATTGATCCTACTCTATATGAGGATCATTTGCTTGAATTCTGGAAGACCTGCCAAGAGGTCATTATGGATGGGGAGAAGGCACTGTCTGCCACAGTGCAAGGGAGGACAGTCTTCATCACTCCGGCCATCATTAACCAACATCTACAGCTGGATGATGAAGAAGGTGAGGTGTCCTTCCCAAAAGAAGCTGTTAATCATTCTTTTGAGCAGATGGGCTATGAGGGAGATTTCTCTGTAAAGACCTTTAGGAAAGGGAAGGTCTCATCCCAATGGAAATTCCTGCTCCATGTGGTTATCCACAGCTTGTCAAACAAGCATGGTGGATGGGACCAGATTCCTGAGGATCTCTCCTTTATAGTTCATGGAATGGTTCAGGGGGTCAAGTTCAGGTATTCACAATTTGTTTATACTAATTTACTTGCAAACTTAGACTCCTTAGAGTATTACATGTTTCCTAGATATGTTCAACACATTCTCAACTGTGAACTGGGCTCACAGTTGAGGGAAACAGGTAATATTCTTAAATTGGGACAGATGAAGCCCGGCATCTTTAAAATAATGAAGAAGCCAACTGTAGGCTTCTCTGGGGTAGAAACAGCCCTAGTCCCAAAAATGTTAGAGCTCATTGCTCAAGGTGACAACCTAGCAACACAAGCTAGTGTTGAACCCACACCTCTTTTGTCCCTACCATTAAAAAGACCAGAAATCACCCTCACCTACCAAAGAAAATCCAAACGAACCCCTGCTCAGACTATTGAGTCTGTGCAGGCCCCCAAATACTCAACCTTACAGGAAGAAGTGGACACTAGAGCTCCCACTTCTCCTGAGGAGCAAACCACTCCCATTACTTCACCTATCAGGGCTGAGGTTCCTCAAGCTCACCCTGATGAGCTCAATAGCCCAACAACCTTAAGCCTTCACTCTGAGTCTCAACACTCAAGTGGACAACCTTCAGGGGACAGCTACCATCCCCAGCCTTTGGATCTCAACCAACCAATTCCCAACCTATCCTTTTACACTGATGAAGACTTAGGATTCAGTGAGTACCATGAGTCTCTCTTCTCCTCCCCTACTCAAAGAGAGATGAGTACCTCTGACTCTCCTCAGTCTATCCCCCATCAGTCACCTGTTACTGAGGTGGACACTTCTGAACCTGTTCAGGATGTCCATATGGAAGAGGCTCTCACTTTTGAAAGTGATTACATCATTAAGACCTCAACCATGGCAACTCAGCCCATTGGCATCTCAACTGAGGCTGCCAGTGAGCAGAGGAAAACCAGCAGCCAAGAAACTCAAGCTGGTGGTGAGAGAGAGGACTTTGGTCCAATCATCTCATCCCCCAATGAATCTTCTGATGAAGATGAGGGGAATTTGAGACTAAAGGTGCAAAAACTGTCAAAAACATGCACCTACTTAGTCTCTAAGGTTAGTCACTTGGAATCTCAGGTGACTACCCTGCAAAACAGGGTCAATGATCAGCAACTCCAGATTTCATATCTGCAGGAAAAACTAGCTGGGAGACCTTTAAGGAGAGCTCAACCAGGAACACAAGAACCTGTGGAAGTGATTGACTTATCCTCCAGCTCACCTATGCAAGTGGGTGATGCTACCAAAAAGGGGGAGAAAGTTGTTACAACCACAGAACCTGGGAGTTCTTCAGAGAGAATGGACATAGAGGACTCACCATCCTCACTTGCTGTTGTGCATTCTCAGCAACTTCCTCAAGTTCACATTAATGTGGACTCTATAGACTCTCTCATCAGGAGTCTCTTTGAGGAAGGCATACCAAGGGCTGTCTCATCTCCACCACTGGGAACTGGCAATCAAATCATAAGGTGGAGGTATGATGATGACAGGAGAGCCCTCATACTTCAAAGAGTTCAAGGCCAACAAGAAGTTTTTCAATTCCAAAGCCTGAGCTTTTATGAAAGACTGGATTTAGTCAACTTGCCACTTGTCAATCCAAGCAATTCAAGACAAGCTGACAGGCTGGCTCAAAGAATCCAAGACAGGATCCTTGCAGAGTTCTCTCTAAGAAGGAGACTTAGGGAATCAGGCAATGTCATCGGTCAACTGGATGTTGAGGTGGACCCTAAGATTAGTTTCATAGGGGAAACCTTGACTGAAGGCCCAGTGACAGAACCTGAGACCCCTGTCTCATCATCAACAACTGCTGCTGAGGTCCAAACTCCATCTGAGACACCTGCTGGTGAAGGTGTTTCTCAGCCTCTCTCTGGCCAGAGCATGGAAGCTACTCCAAGCAATGAAGGCCAAGCTTCAATCCACCCTGAGTCACAAAGGTCTGTTGGTGACAAAGGGAAAAGGATAATGACTCCTGAGGAAATTGAGGAGGAAGAGAGAGAGAGGAAAAGGAGACTAAGGGGAGAAAGTTCCACTGGGTCATCTAGCTTCATGCAAGCTGCAATCAGGGCTGCTCCCAGACCAAATACTCAAGATGATGAGTTAAGGGCAGTCAGGATTACCTACTTACAGACCAGGAACTATGACATTGATGAGATCATCTCCCTCCCCTTAGAAGAACTAAATGAACTGGCTGACAGAGAAGTGTCAAGAGAGTTGAAGGAGAAAGAGGATGCAATGATACTTCTCCAACTCAAAGAGGAGAAGAGACAGAAAAGACTTTACAAGCATGCTCCTACTCTCTCACCAGTTCAAGAAAGTCCTGCACAGGAAGATGTGGCTCCACAAGAACCTCAGGTAGATAAAGAGGAAGATAGGATCAAGATGATCAACTACCTGAGTGCCACAGGCTTCTATCAGGCAGATGCACTTCTCCCTTTGTCCTATGACTTCATTGAGTTCGAGTATTTAAAGCAACTTGAGCTTGAGTTAGTCAAGGAAAGAAAGACAACCAAAAGGAAACTAAGGGAAGAAGCTGCAAAGTCAAGGGCCATCATTCAAAAGAATGCAAAGAAGTCTGCTGACAGACAAAGAATGGTGAGCTTCTTGAAGCTGTATGGATTCTCCGGAAGGAGACTTGGCCCCATGTCTCTATCCACTATGGATGAGCATATTAGGGTGATCAAGCAGAAGATTAAGAGTGGAGAACTTATTGACTTGCACTCTCTTCCAAGTCAAGTCCCACCTGAAGTGGAGGTCAAGTTTGAACAACCAGAGACACCTCAACCAGCACCTCCAGCTGAGCCCCAGCAAGCTTCATCTTCTGATCCTAGGCAGGGTCAAACTCCCTCTCCTTCTGAACCTGTGAGGGAGGAACACCCAACTGAGAAAGACACTGATGATCAACATGGTGCTGCAGACCAGTCTTCTCAGTTAAAGACAACCAAGAGGAAGAAGAGGATGGCTTCTAAACCAAAGACAAAGAAGAAGAAGCCAAAGTCATCTACCTCTGCACCTCAGGATGAATCAGATCAACCTGAGGAAGTGCATGATGAGGCAGCCCAATCAACTCCTATTCAAGTGGCTCCTCTAACTAGTGAGACACCCATCTTATCCTGGACTTACTCTACCAATCCAGAGAGATGGACTGTTATCAGAGATCAAGGTGTTGAGAATGTCTACTCATGGCAAGACATAATCAACTTACCTCTGCATGATCTCTTTGAGATGAGAAGATACTATGAAAGTCTTGATGATCCTGAGCATCTCATGAAGAAAGGAATGGTCCTGATTGTACTGAAGACTACCAACATTTGAAGATCTTCCAAGTGTTTTGGTAGCATCAGCCTAGGGGGAGTTTGTAAGGATTCCTGAAGTCTGATGCAACCCAAAACAGCTTAAGTGTCTCAGCAACATGCACTAAGTACTGAAGTGAAGAATGCTTCGGAAGTTTTACACAAAGCATTAGAAAATACTCTAAGTGTAAAATCTTCCGAAGCCAAGACCAATATCTTCCGAAGCCAAACATGAAGTCTTCCGAAGCTTCAGAGACAAAGTCTTCCGAAGCCTCATCCTATGAAGACAGATTTCTTCCGAAGACTTTTAGTACACATGCTTTATCTGATGTACTGTTCCATAAAGCACCTTTTCCGCTGCATCTCTGTAAAGTCACCAACTTACATGAGTTGGTGAAAAGGGCCTTGCTTTTGGTAACTGTACATTGAGGTCTTGAGTATTCAACTTTCCACTTTATGTACTTTATCCTTTTTGTATTGTATAAGGATGTGAGCTATGGCATGTCATAGTCACAAGGTCAAAAGGCCTTTTGACCCTACAATTGATTTTGTTAGTGTCTAGTCAATTGTATCCAGCTGGCTTTCAAAGTATAGCCGGCTGTAGGTTGTAGTATAAGTATTTCAAGTTCTTGTATCTTTTCTTTATGCTTTGTAACACTTGTAAAAGAACTTGAGAAAGCAATATACTGCCTCCTTGAAACCCATATTCTCTTGTTCTGTCTCTTGCTTTACTTGTGTTCTTTGTATCACCTTTGGTTACCCAGTTCACTGTTTGATTAGAGCTTAGTTATTCTCCTCATTGTGTTGTTGTGTTGTAATTGTGCTTAAGCCCTTAAACGGTCCTGCATAAATCCTCAACACTAGCAATGTTGGATTCTCCCGGAGAGACAAACCGAAAGCTCCAGTCCTGTCCCTCGTCATCATGGGCAGTCAAGTTGTTGGCCCATGTGATCGAAAAACAGTGCAAATGATGTGATGAATTGCTCAATATCTAACAAGCATGCTAAACAATGACAATAGAGAAGATTGAATACAATTCTAATTCATATTTGATAACAAAAGGAACAAAGACAATCAATAACATGAAGCACAATGATATTTCTGTCTAATAACTGCTTGGAATAGGTAACTTGCAACAATGATCCACGATTAGGGTTTTGCAAGCTTACCTTACAATGAAAATTAACAAAAGTATATATAGCAGTCGTAGTTTCGCAGCCAGTTTCGCTACCAGCGAAACTGTCATGCCGAAACTACAGTTTCGCAGCCAGTTTCGCTACCAGCGAAACTGTCATGCCGAAACTACAGTTTCGCCCGGCAGAACATAAGTTCGCCGGGTAAACTAGAACAGCAAACTGTGAGCGAATTTACAGATTCGCTCACAGTTTCGCTGGACTGCTAAAAACACACAAATCTAAGAACATACAAAAGGAAACTAACAAAAGTCCTATTACAAGTAAAGTAAACAATCTATACTAAGGTGAGTCGAACCTATACATGATCTTCAATACTCCCCCTTGGTTGGATCTCACCGTCTTCACTCTTCTTGATTTGACTTGTCAGCTCCAGTTTCCTCTGCTGCGATTGATCTGTCTTCGTCACCTCCTGCAGATACGTCCTCAGAAGCTTCAGCAAATGATCCTCCATGGTCCTTTCCTGCATCACTAGCTTCTTCGGAATGACCACTAGCCTTTGCAAATTGCCTGGTCAGATCTTGAACATCCATATTAAAGTCATCCTGAGCCCTCACCCTTTCAGCTAACTTCTTTACCTCCAACCTTACTCCCCTGATCTTGTTGGCAAAATTCATAAACAAACTTGCTTCTTTCCTAGTTTCCTCTCCAGCCCCAGCCTTAATGTGATTTTCATATAATACCAAAAGATCTTCATCACAGAAACTGAACAACTCCATCGGATCAAATACTCTAAACTCCTTTCCATGTTTAACTCTGATCACAGCCTCTCCAGTGTTGTTATCATAAAACCATTTCTCAAAGTCCTGTAGTTGTTGGGAAGAGGATCAGCCAATCTTACCCTATTTACAGTCTTTGGAGGTTTAACTCTTAAAACAATCCTTCCCTTTCCCGTCTCCCAGTCTTTATCCTTCTTTGACCTCTCTTTTTCAAGAAATATGGCTCTTTCACTCAGATGGGCATTGATCAGAGGGATTAAGCATATAACTGATATTGCCTCCACGTCTCTTGATCATAAACATCTTTAAGCTTGAATTATAACACCAGCTTATGATTTTCTTGTCAGCCTCCTTCCTGCTCAATCCATCCAAGTGTTGGAAAAAAGGAGTGATTTCTTCTACCTCCTTCTCTTTCACAAACCAATAATTTTTATCCATCTCAAATACATCTGCATCATCCTCTCCCTTTTTAGCAACATAGATCAATGGTCGTTCATCAACTTCATAGAACTCAGGTTCTGAATCATAGTCTATTAGCTGCTCATCTTCCTCTTCCTCATCAACCAACCCTTTACCTTTCTCAGGTACTCCTTCAGTAGTAGCTGTTACAATAACTTCTTCACCAACCAGATCCTTTTCAAAGTCAAATTGCATGTTTACAAACCTAGCCTCTACAATATCCTCCTCATCATTTCTTCCAACATCCTCTCCTGGAGCTTCCCGCTCTCCAGCATCAGTAGTTGTTGCACCAGAAGTGCCCTCTCCTACGTTAGATGAAGTACCCACATTCAGAAATGAGTATTTTGATGTATCAGTCAAATCATCTAACTCAGATTGAGTTAGTTGATTAGGTAGGCCGGCTGCAGCCTTCAGCTGTGTAATCTCCTCAAACAACTTCTTCACCAGTCGGTTTTGATCAACTAACATCCTCTGCATACCTTCAATCACTTCATCTTTTTGTTTTTCTTCGATTTCCTGGTTTTTAGTTTAGTCTTGATCATACTCAGTTCATTAGTCAACGAAGTATTCAAATTGCGTATCATATCCTCATCAAGATTTTCACTAGCCTCTCTTCTAGTTGTAAATCCTTCATGTCTATGCTTGGTTCGTCGCTCAGGCTCAGCAAAATAAGTTTTCTTCTTAGACCTTCTTTATTTTTCAACCCTAACTTCCTCAGCTTGTGCAGCAATATCCTCCTCAAAGACATAGTCTTTTTCTTTGGCATATCTCTTTCTTTTCTTTGTAGCATCAGCTTGCTGTACTCTTGTTTCTTCAGCTCGTTTATTTTCTGATTCATCCACCCGTCTAATATAGCTCCAGCGTTCTGGAGGATACTTGTTTTCCCAAAGATGAGTGATCTTTTCCACTGAAGTCGTGGCGAATGGCACAGTAGTCAGCAAAGATATGGGGATTCATTTGTACCAGCCTCTTGATCTCTCCATGTTTTGGAACATGAGGTATAAGATCATCAAATATCATCTGAAGAAAACGAGGATACAACAGCCATTTGTCTTTCTTTAACGCCATCACATTCTCCGCCATGCACACAAAAATCAGTCAGGCAATATTGGCCTTTTCACCTTTACAACATAACACCATTGCCTTAGCTCAATCAATGTTAAGACCATCGGATCCACCTTTACGGTGATCAAGACACATGATAAAAACATGAGCAATGTATCTCCACTCTTTAGATAAGAATGACTTCTTGTTCTCCTTTCGGGTACCAAAGGCTGGTCCCTCATATCCCATACTTCTAAAGGCTTGGAACACCTCAGAATCTGTCATAGTCACTTCATCTCTTGAATCTTCTTCAAGTCTTAGAATCCTCGATACAGTCTCAGCAGTGATCGTCACTTCTTGATCAACGACTTTAGCAGTAATCCGCTGTGCATCTCCTCGAGTATCATACTCTGCAGATCGCCAGAAGTCTCTGATATGAATATCATAGATGGTAGGCGAATGAGATATGGCATGGGCTATAGGTGATCTTTGATGCCAACTGATACAATCTCTAAATCCAGCTGCCTTTGGATGAGTATCATCTAAAATAGCGGTGATATTATTCCGCTCATCAAACTTCAGATTAGCCATGATAACCTGATGAAGAAATCAGATAAGTTGAATGAGAAATTAAGAAAAGAAGAAAATAATACTAAAACAATGAAAACTAACAGTTTCTGCAAGCGAAACAATAGTTTCGCTCATTAAAACATGTTAGATTCGCTGAACAAAGGACAGTTTGGACTAGGTGAAAATAAGTTAAAATAGATTCGCTATTAGTTTCGGCAAGCAAAAACATAGGTTTCGCTGGCAAAAAACATATTAGATTCGATGTTCAAAAAGAAAATATGACCAGACGAAACTGTACAAGCTTAAGTCCAGATTCTGCGAAACTGAAAATAGTTTGGCGAAACTGTTAAGTTCGCGCGGATAGCATAACTTTACAGTTTCGCTGAGAAGTAGTGAACTTTCGTTCAGTTTCGCAGAATAAACTGCAGTTTTGCTGGATGAACAACGAAGACACCGAAGGGTCAAAATCCAAATGTCTTAAAAGGAGTTAATTTTAACCAGATAAAATGATTGAACAGGGTTCGAAACTCACATGCGAAGTACAAGAAACAATCAATCGGTCCAAAACACAAACAAAAATCAGAATCGCCCACGAAAGTCACGGAAAAGCCCTAAAACACTACACAAGTCGATCTTGCCAAAATGTGAGAAGAATTTCGCAAAAACGACTTAAATAGCAAATAGTTTCGCAGCGAGCGAAACTATAGATTCGCAGGGCGAATTTACAGTTTTGCCCAGAGAATCTGTAATTTCGCTAAGAGATAGCCAGTTGAAAACTAATTAGTAAACCTAGCGAAATTGCAGTTTCGCCATGCGAAACAATTAGCGAAATAATAGTTTCGGCACTCCTTTATAATATTATTTTTTTTATTTTTTTATTTTTTTTATTTTTTTTTATTTTTTTTATTTTTTAGTATTATTATTATTATTATTATTATTATTTTTATATATATATATATATATATATATATATATATATATATATATATATATATATATATATATATATTTTGAATAATGAAGAACATCATATAATGAGATCTAAATTAATCAGAGATCACATCCTCTAGGTATTTATGAACATAAAGATGATCAAAAATCATCAACCGGCAATGAGATCATACTGAACACGAGATCTTATCACAATCTGCACAGGAACAACTGAAATTAGATCAAATCAATAACGATTGCTGATATATTTGTCCACTTAAACTCATGGCTTATCCTTTTTCAACAAACAGCTTATGATTTGTTAAGGTTCAATTAGATGCTTTAGAATGTTAGGACCCCACAATCATTTGGCAAAAACCCTCACCCAACCTCAGGATTTCTTGAATTTGAATCAATCTATACGGAGCAAGGCTTGTGCATTAGTGTGCAAATGATTATAAACAGAATATTTCATTCTGAAAAGAACTCATCGATTAGATGATTTGACATAATTATATCAAAATGGTGAGAGCTCCAGATCTATACTCACGTATAACAAAGGAGATGACCATTTAAACATGTGCTGATGAGAGCTCCAGGTCAGTACTATCGTACAACAGAGGAGATCATCACTCCAGGTCAGTACTTTCGTACAGCAGAGGAGATTAGCACAGACACAAGATACACAATACAAGAATATACCAGATATGGTTCAGGGAGATGACTTATAAGAGCAGAAAGGATGAAAGATTCATTCTCAATCCAATTTTTGTCAGGACTTAGTTTTTGTGCAAGCCAAAATAATTGAGTAAATCCAGATATTCTTAAGCATGATGTTTAATTTAATCATAGAGCTACTGTCTACTTTATTCTTCAGGCTGAGTCTATCAAGCATATCGTTAAAGAATCAGATCGATTCTTCTTGAAAAATTTTATGTGAAACAGAATCCAGTATCAGTTACTACCATTTCTCAATGAAGCATCGGTCATGTATAAAGAACATAGTTAGAGGATATACAATCATTTCTCGTCATTTTAAATTCCGATCTCAGGATATGAAATTACTCCCCCAAAATTTTATTTTCAAAGAACAGATAATTTATATAATGTGACAACCGACCTCCAGGTTGTTACCCTAACCCTAGATTACTTGCATCATTATCCATGTTATGAGTGCTAAAAATTGAAACCATCCAACCCTACTATGGAATTGGAAACAATTCTTACTATTGATGTAAATTATGAATTCATGTGATTTTTATTATTGACTTTTAACCAATTTAGGTTTCTACCTTTTTAAAAATTAGTGTTCCGGGAATATCAACTAGTCACCCTTACAAAATTTAACTAAAGAGAAGGCAATTAAAATGTGAGCATACACACTCACACTTACAAAATTTCGGCCATGCATGCATGGGCATGCATTAGATACCTCAAACGACCTTCCACTAAATAATACATAATACCCAATACTACAAAATTACACTACACAATATAAATTACAATTAAAATTAAATCAAAAACCCTTCCCCACTACCCTCCAAGAACGGCCGCCCCCCTCACCACTCTCCTCTCCTCTTCACCACCACCACACACACCCACTCATCTTTCATGCATCTCTCTCCCTCTCTCTCCCTCTCTCCCTTTATTCGACTCATCAGCTGAACCAAAACACACACACACATCTCACAACACTCTCAAACAACTCTCTATAGTCTTGTGAAGAAATTCGAAGACCACACCAAGATCCATTCGGCCAAGAGCAAAACCGCAAAGGAGTGGCCTTATTTGCAAGATTTGGTCACACAACCATACTTGTTCCACCTTTCCAGCCTTAGTTCGAGTTTCTCCATTCAAGTCCAAGGAGTTTCAAGCCATTCACGGCCATCAACACCTTCTAAACCGTGAGTTACATCGAGTGTAAGCTCAAGATGTTGGTTTTGTGACATTTCTCTTGTTTTCATCATTTAACATCTAAGAACCGTGTATTTCCTTGTTGTAGCAGAAACATCTCACCATCATCTCATTCTTAAGGAGTTCCCAACGTTCTTGAAGGTAAACTTCATGTTATGTTAGTCATTCTTGAGGTGGAAACCGATTTCCACCATGAAAACCCTCATTTTAAGTGTTTTGACATCATCTAACTTGTGAAAGCTTAAACTCTTGTAAAACAAACTTGTGACCTGCATTTTTATGACTTAATGGACTCCCAAGAACCTGTTTTTAAAAGTTCCAAGTGGCTACATACTCAAATCCACGGTTGATACATGGATTTCACCTTGAAACCCTCCTTTCTACATGTAACAACACCTTTTAAGCATTTGTTTGAAAAATCCTTTTAACCAAGACCCATAACCTACTCATGAATGACTTAATAATCTGTTTATGAAGTTAAACGAAGTATTGGTAACATTTAAACTCAAGTTAAGATGGTTTACACTAGTGTAATTGTCGGTTATGGCATTTTCTACATATTTGAAGCATATGGATGTATAGATCAACTAGGCAACATGTTGGGACTGAAATTACAGTAGGTTTTAGTGAATATTAGAAGTGTTAGCAATGTTTAATCTCTGGAATAAAGGACATGTTGTGATTTACCCTCTTTTAGTCACTTTAGGGACCCGAAAACATGGTAAAATGACTTTAAAATAGTAAGAATACAAATTTAACATTCTTAAAAAGAATTCCAGGCTCAAAAATGATAAATAAAGTACTCTGGAGTCAATGGATAATTTAAATGGTCAAAGACACAAATAAATGGCATTTTAACTAAAAACGGGTACAAACCGAGCATCGTTTTTGAGAAAAAGCCATAAAAATAGAGTTCAAAACTAAGATTTATAAAAATCATATGATTTCAGTAAGATAAGTAATAAAGGACTTAAAGGATTTAAAAATTCGGTCAAATGAGCTTTAAATGGTCAAACCCGGTCGAAACCGCGTATTAACGGGTCAAACGTAAAAACAAGATTTTCAACTATAAAAGGCCAATTTACACAATTTAAGGACTTAAAAATTTATAAAGAAATCCTTTAGATAATACCTACTGGTCCAAGATTTAAATATATGAAAACTCCAAATTACTGTTAAAACTATCCGGCTTTTACCGTAATCGGGAGCGTTAAACGCGCAGTTTTTAAAATCGAACCCGTAGACTAAAGTTTTGAAGCACTTACTCCATAATAATCATAATATGACTCTAATAATCTGATTTTTGGACTTAAATGACATAAAAGGCAAGAAACTAAACTTAAGGGTAGAAACTGTCAATTTTGAAACTTGAGGGACTAAACCGTAAAATTTTTCCAAACCTTATAACCGACTTCCAGGAAACTAATACACTTGAAAAACAAAATCCCTTAATATACTTAATCTAATGAAGTGAAAATCCTCAATTTTCATGTAGACGCCTTGACTTGCCATAAAAGGAAACTTTTTATACAAACCTTCACGAAACCAAAGCCGTACTCAATAGCTAAACTCTTGACATCAATGTTGCACTTTGAATGAGTTTGGGGCAGTAGCTTATTGCTTAATATGTACATGTTAGGGTGCTAGACTTGTGACACTTCCCGGCACACCAAGAGACTTTTGATTTGGAAACCTAAGGTGACTTCTAGTGATCCCCCTTTTTACTATTGTTTTGGGATGAAACATGCTCTACTTTTTATGAACTATGATTGTGCTTTATTTGATGATACTATGTGAGATTTGTGGTTACCTGCTGATTCTTATATCATGATCATTAATTCTTTCGTGAACGGCTTGATTTATATGGATAGATCTATTTGGGGAATCCCCCACACACAATGGCTTCCGTTCCAGGAAGGTTACCCCACTGAGATCCTGAGGGATCGTTGTGGCATGTAACAAGTTTTGTTAAGATTCTATGGTGAACCATCCGGGCAGGTAGGGTTCACTGGTTTGGGGCTCAGTTTCTTCCTTCGGGAATATCCGGTAAAACACAACTTTAGAAGAGGCTAACCGGGACTGAGTGCAGGGTTGATTATGACTTTATTTTTCCCACGATGATAAACAATGATTATTTTCTTTTAATCAAAGAAGGATTATTAAGTCCTTTTGTTTTTAAACTTTAAGCACTTGAATTCACCAACGTTTTAGTTGACACAATTTTCTTTTAAGCATGTTTCAGGTAATATATGAAGAGATCCTAGCTGTTGTGAAGACCTAGACTTATCCCCGTGACATGGCATTGGCTTATTTCCTTGATGAAACAATTGAACAATTTATATTTTGTGTTGAACAAGTACAATTTTATTTTTATGGATGATTGTAAAACTCATTTGGGGGCTTGATGTGTCTCTAGCCCCGTTACCCTTTTTAAAACTTTAATGCCATGTGATAGTCTCTCCTTTGAGCTCTTATAATGGTTTGTTTCCGCTGCCATACGTTGTTGGTAGTCTGTGACGTCCCACCCTACCTGGGCCCAGGGTGTGACATATAAATTATGAAAAATATATATAATGAATTTATTATAGTTATTTTTTTATTATTTATTTATTTTTTTATTTTATAATAAAGGACAGAAAATGAAAACTTAAAAGGATATTAACCCGAGCATAAAAATCAATTCATAAAAACAGGGTTTATCAAAAGTTTTTGTGAAAAGATCAGCTTTTTGATGTTTGGTATCGATGGGTATAATATCGATGAAACCCTTTTCTTGAGCATCACGAATCGCATGAATTCACGTCTCGATATGCTTGGTTCGGAAATGATGAATAGGATTTTTTGCAATCCCAATGGCTGCTTCATTGTCATAAAATAAAGGTGTATGGAGGAAATTAATTCCATAATCAATCATTTGGTGCTGAATCCAGAGAACTTGAGAACAACAGCTTGAGGCAGCAATATATTCGGCTTCCCCTGTAGAAAGAGAAATAGTGGTTTGTTTCTTGCTCTGCCAAGACACCAAACAATTTCCCAAATATTGACACCCTCCAGACATAGATTTTCTGTTTAACCTGCAACCATTGGAATCAATATCAGAATAAGCATGTAAATCAAAATTCCCTCCATATGGATACCATAACCCTAAACGAGATGATCCTTTGAGATAACGAAATATTCTTTTGACAGCTTTCTCATGAGACTCTTTTGGAGGCGACTGATATCGAGCACAGTAGCCAACAGCAAAAGTGATATCAGGACGGCTTGCAGTAAGATACATGAGAGAGCCAATCATAGATCTAAAAAGATGAGGATCAACTGGTTTTCTGTTTTCATCTGGAGTAAGACAAGTCTGAGCAGGAAGAAACACATTTCTCCCATCATACTCATTTCAAACCTTTGACTCATTACCTCTTCAAAGTCTCTACACAACTGAGAATTGGTAGATCCAAAAATAATATCATCAACTTAAACTTGGACAAATAACATTTCACCATTCACTTCCCTTTTGAAGAGAGTCATATCAATGGTACCACAAGAGAAACCATTGCTTAGAAGATACTGTGTAAGGGTCTCATACCAGATCCCGGGTGCTTGATGAAGACCATACAGAGATTTGTCAAGCTTAAACACTTTATCAGGAAAATCAGGATCCTCAAAACCTGGTGGTTGACACACATATATCTCCTCATCAATGTCTCCGTAGAGAAAAGCACACTTCACATCCATCTGATAGACTTTAAATTGTTTATGAGCAGCATGAGCGAGAAATATTCTGATTGCTTCAAGACGAGCAACTGGAGCAAAGACTTCTGTATAATCAATCCCTTCTTCTTGAGCAAAGCTTTGCACAACGAGTCTAGACTTTTTACGCACCACTACTCCTCGATCTTCCGGTTTGGTCTTAAACACCCATTTTGTACCGATTGGATATTTGTTAGGAGGTAAGTCAACCAAGGTCCAAACTTTAAGCTTTCTGAACTGTTGAAGTTCCAATTGCATAGACTCCACCCAACAAGGATCCTGTAGAGTAGCATGAACATTTTTCGGGACTGTTTGAGAAATGAAGCATGAGAAAAGACAAACATTAATTAAACCAGATTGACTTCGCGTTCAAACACTATCAGAGATAGATCCAATCACGTTATCAAGAGGATGATCTTTCAAGGTTTTGTAATCGCTGGCTGAAGGAAAGATGTTTGGAGAAATATCACCCATAGTCGGTGAAAGATTAGATGAAGGTGAATTGATGATAGGTTTTGGATCAGGTAGAGGAGAAGATGTATGAGATAAAGAATCAGATGTTGGTACCGAATCATTCATTGGAGACGAGGAACTAACATCAGTTGAAACAGCATCATTTACTAATGAGTTGGAAGGAACAGACGATGGAGATGATGAAATAATATTCGTTTGAGCATTTGGAATGGACGTATCATCATCGAAAACCGGCAAATTGAACGAATTAAACACAGTATCGGAGTCAAAGAGCCATGCTGGTTCAGATCTAACTTCAGAAGAGTTAGACTCCTGCCAATCAACATAGAACGACTCTTGAACGATACGTGTTCTTTTGTTATAAACCCGATATGCCTTATGAGAAGAAGAATAACCAACAAAGTAACACTCATCAGAAACAGCACCAAACTTTGTCTTTTGAGATTGAGTATTCAGAAGAGTGCAAGAACAACCAAATGGCCGAAAGAAATCATTTAGAGGCTTTCTCTTATGAAAAAGTTTATAAGGAGTCTTCATTTTATCTTTCACAATCAACACCCGGTTTAGAACATATGAAGCACAGTTTACAGCTTCAGCCCAGAAGATAATGGGTAATGAAGATTCTATCAGCATTGTACGAGCAGCTTCAACGAGAGTGCGATTCCTTCGTTCTGCAATACCATTCTGTTGGGGAGTTCTCGCAGTACTAAATTGTCTCACAATCCCCTTTTGAGCACAAAATGAATCGAGAATCTGATTTTTGAATTCAGTGCCGTTGTCACTTCTCAGTCCCAAAACTTTTCTCTTACTAATTGTTTCGATAGAAAGAACTAATCTCTGGAATTCCTCTGCAACCTCGCCTTTGTGTGCAAGAAACCTCACCCATGAATATCTTGAGAAATCATCTGTAACAACAAGACAAAATGATTTTTTAGCAATAGATTTAACACTAATTGGGCCAAATAAATCAGTATGTAAAAACTCGAGAGGACAAGATATGCTATTTAGAAGTTTGGGCTTATGAGGTTTCTTTTGTTGTTTGCCCTTGGCACATGCCATACATTTTTCATTAACAGAAAAATCTTTTGAAGGAAGTCCTCTAACAAGATTGTTCTTTACTAATTTGTTAATTATCTTAAAATTAACATGGCCTAATCGACGGTGCTATAAGAGAGACTCAGAAGTTTATGCTTTTGAAAGAAGACACGTTGCAGTAGCCTTTGATTCGCTTGAGTTCATATCAAGAAGATACGTATCCTGCTTTCTTGGAGCACGCATGAGAATAAAATCGTCTGAAATTACAATCTCTGATTTTAAAAATAGACGTTCATCAGATTTAAATAGAACAAGAATGTCTTTATCGCAGATTTGAGAAACACTCAGAAGATTAAAAGCCAATTCGGGAACATAGTTGACTTTTTCCAAAGTGAGAGAACCATTGGTAACTTCTCCTTTTCCAATCATTTTTCCACCCTTTTTGTTACCAGCAAAAGCAACATATCCTCCATCTATAATCCGATAATTGGTCAACAAGTCTTTTAATCCCGTCATATGTTTGGAACACCCGCTATCAACATGCCATAAACTGTTTACAATCTTTGACGAGGACTCCAGAAAAGAATTAACAAATCAATTAGCTAGGAGTAATAGGAACCCAAGATTGAACAACTTTGCTTTTTGAAGAAGCAGATTTTTTACAGAAGAAATTATTAACCAATTTTGTCAATTTATTTCCAAAACAGTTCCTATTAGAGGATCCTTGAATCAAAGAAGGACAATTATTGACAAGATGATCCTCTTGACCACACCTGAAACAATGAGATTTGAATCTAGGTCTGTGATGTGATGGGTTAAAAATAGGATCAATAAATATCTCCTCATCACATTCAGACAAACTAGAATCAATATCACTGAATGTCTCATACAACCCATGAGTTTGATGTTTATTTGAACAAGAATTATTATTTACAAAATTAGAAGAAGATTCATCTGACATATCAGTAAAACTAGTTCCACTGGTACTGGTGTCAGATGAAGAAGAATACGTTCATCAGATGAGGTCATATTTAATGGAGTGAAAGATGGAATAGGATGAGAAAAGAACTTTTCGAAACAATTAGTTTTAATTTGCTCAGTTGATTTTGGAGAAAGATCAGATGCATTACAATCATTATGGGAACAAAAATCATCACTACCATGATCTGAATTACAAGATGGAATAAAACTATCATGAGAACATGAGACATCAGAGTCTGTTACAGTCGAACTAGAAACACAAACAGAATTTAAACTAGACTTATGATCTAAAACAGACTGCTGATTATCAGATGTACTAGTACTAGTGCATCCAAGCCCACTAGTTGGTCCATAGTCGTAGTCTTCACGAATGTACTTAGAGTTAATCCCCTCTAAACCTACAGACATACTGTCAGTATCTGTTTTGATTAAATCATTAGAAGGATGAGGAACAGGCATAGGAGAATAACAGTATGTACTAGGTGGAGGATAAACTTTTACATTTTCATAACCCAAACCCGTTTTAATTCTAGCTCCCTGTTGAGATTTACAAAGATCATCATGTTTCATTCCTGATATAGTCCATTTATCTAACTTTGACTGAAGTTTGCTTGCTTCAAATTCAGCAAGAGCAACCCTTTCAGTCAAAGTATTAATCTCGACATTTCTTTCCAAAACGATTCGTTTTAAATGTTCATTTTCTTTTAAAGCCTCATTTAACTTCACAAAATATTTTGATTCATTGATTTTAAGTTCATCATTAATTTGCTTTAATTCCTTTTCATTATCAATTAATAAACGGTTAGCTTTATAAATCCCAAATAATCTAATTTTACAAGCAGGTGAGCACATATCCTGTATTACCTCATATGGAAGTCCCATTACCATCCTTTCAGCAGCTAAGGCTTTGTCACACAGGCATACTGGAGTACTTGACTTCTTTTCCTCAATAGTAGCAGCATCATCATCATTATTCTTTCTTATCCCAGCTCTTGAACTTCTTTTCTCACTTAAACCTGTAGTTTCGTCTTCCCCATTTCCATCATCTTTTTCTTCTTTCCCATTTACATATGACACATTTTCTCTTTTAAATTCCTTGAACAGCTCAAATACATCTTTACCATCCACCTCTTCATTACTTTCCACAAACTCTGCAACTAACGCATGATTGATCTCAGTTCTTGTTTCCTCAACCTCGGCACTCCAGTCAAAGTTCGAAATCAAAGCAGACTCCTTTTTTAGATTCACATCTTCCTTTTCTTTCTCTGCTGTCAGTCTTGGTACTCCAGAATTACTAGGATCTGTGACAATTGGTAATGGACATTCACGTTTGAAATGTCCCAATTGTTTACAATTAAAGCATCTCAATTTTGACTTATCAAACCCTAGTTTTGAAGTAGATGTTTGACCACCAAAGTTCTTTCGTCCAGTTCTTTCCATGAATCTCCGAGCCCTAAAAGTTAACATCGCCATCTGCCATTAAATATCAGTTTCTTCAAGATAATCAGAATCAACCTGGTACATGTCCTCCATAGTCATTCCCTTTCCTTTCAGTTTTCCAGCAACAAGTGCTTCATAGCTCTGAACGAACATTCCAAAAAGAGCCATTGTTTCTGATGGAATTGGAGTTTCAACATTGGCCTTAGAATTACCCAAATCTCTTCCAACATGACTGTTCCCACTCGAGAAAGTACTTGTATTGCTCCCTCCTTGAATTTGATTTTGTATTTGAGAGTTTGCATCGGATGACAACAAAGCAGCATTTTGAGAAAAACCGGATGTGGGCATCATAGTCTGGTTAAATTCCCGTCTTTTCATATCCAACTCAAAGGATTTCAACTTATTGATGATATCCATCAGCTTGTAATTTGTGAACCCTCTCTCTTGTCTAAGCATTCTCACCTGAAGACTCCACTGGGGTGGAAGAGAATCGAGAAGCCTGTTAACTTGTTCACTGTTGGAGAGCCTTTCATCATATTTCTTTAAGGTGCTTGAGACAGTTAAGAAACGGTTTGTGAGATTTGTCAGACTCTCATTCTTGTATCCACAAATGAATTGAATTCCTTTTCAGCCTAAATACTCTTATCCTTTACCAAATCTGCATTACCATCATATAATTCACATAAAGCATCGTAAAGAGATTTAGCATTTTTATGCTCTGCAAAACGGTTGTAGATGTCTGGTGCTAAACAAAGAGTTAGAGCACCAAAAGCCTTTTGATCACGATCAATCAATTTCAGATCACTTTCAGTATAGGAAGATGGGTCTTTGTTTTGAGAGACAACATCACCAACAGTAACCGTTGGTATGTGAGGACCAGAAGTAATCGATTCCCATTGGTTATGATCAATGTAGAAGAAAAAATCTTTGAGACATCTCTTCTAATCTTCAAAATTATCTCCATTAATAAGTCTTGGAGGCCTATTAGGAGCAACACTTTCCATTAATAAGTGTGAGAGTAGTTAACTTCGACATTGTAGTTTCGGCAGAGAAGATGATAATTTCGTTGACACTTTCGCAGAAAAAAAATGACTTTGATGACAGTTTCGCTGAAGAATTACTTTCGCTGACAATTTCGCTGAGGAAGCTAATTTCGCTAGCAATTTCAGCAGCACTTTCGCTAATCCAGATACACCATTGGCTTAGTTTCGCTGATAACTTCGCACGAAACAAGCTTGAACTCTCGTTCAAAAAACAAATTCAGCAGCAATTTCGCTTGTTGATCGTTCACAAACTCTGATGAACTTTCGTTCAAGAGATTAGTTTCGCAGAACCACTAGAAAACAACTTCTGATGCAGAATAGCCCATAGTTTCGCTGAAAGAAGATGGCAATTTCGCTGGAAGCACAGTAAATTCGCTGATCGATCTCAAAACCCTTTTTCAACTCAAAATCAATCTGAAATCATCCAATACTTAATGAATTTGAGATCTGATGATTGTAGGATCTTCCTCAAACGAAAACTAGCATAATTCAATCAATTTCCATATCAAAAACACCGTATAATTCAATGAAAATTGATTGAGACTAGATATTGAACAAAAACCACAAAAACTTAACAAATCAAGAGCACTAAGGCTCTGATACCATATTGTTGGTCCATGTGATCGAAAAACAGTGCAAATGATGTGATGAATTGCTCAATATCTAACAAGCATGCTAAACAATGACAATAGAGAAGATTGAATACAATTCTAAATCATATTTGATAACAAAAGGAACAAAGACAATCAATAACATGAAGCACAATAATATTTCTGTGTAATAACTGCTTGGAATAGGTAACTTGCAACAATGATCCACGATTAGGGTTTTGCAAGCTTACCTTACAATGAAAATTAACAAAAGTATATATAGCAGTCGTAGTTTCGCAGACAGTTTCCCTACCAGCGAAACTGTCATGCCGAAATTACAGTTTCGCCCGGCAGAACATAAGTTCGCCGGGTAAACTAGAACAACAAACTTTGAGCGAATTTACAGATTCGCTCACAGTTTCGCTGGACTGCTAAAAACACACAAATCTAAGAACATACAAAAGGAAACTAACAAAAGTCCTATTACAAGTAAAGTAAACAATCTATACTAAGGTGAGTCCAACCTATACATGATCTTCACAAGGCTTTAGGATCCTTGCTTGATGAAATAGGACTGCTAGTTGGCTTATCTTGACGATTGAAGGACGAGAATAGATTCCCGTTTCCAGTTTTCTTGGGCTTCACACACTCTCGTTTGAAGTGCCCCTTTTCTCCACAGTTGAAACGGGTCACCTTGGTCTTGTCGAAACCAAAGGTAGTGTCCTTAGTTGCAACCAAGTTTTGTCCGGTCTTCTTGACAAACTTCTTAGCTCTCTGGACAGCACTTGCTAAGGCCCACATTATATCCATCCTTTCCAGCTCTGTCTCATCTACCTGCTCGTAGTCCTCGTCTGCCAGATGGCAGTTCCCAATTCTCCCAGCAACTAGTCCATCATAGGAGTGGACTACAGCTTCTAAGAGATCCATGTGCTCTCTTGCTACTTCTACTGTCACATTACCTAGATTCTCGGGCTTCAGTTTTGTAGCATTTGCTTCAGGTGCAATGTATTGGGTAACAGACGATCCTGACGTTTTTGACCCTGAAGTAGAGGCTTGAGAAGGACCAGCTGAACTTGACACAAAAGCTGTTTGAAGTGGTGCTCCAGACGTTTTTGCTTGTGGAGTCGCGTTGTACAGTGCCGGATTCTGAGCATAAGAAGACTTTTGGGCTCTGTATTTCATCCTTAATGCTTCCTCTTTCAGCTTCAGAATGAAATCATTTATATCTAACTTCATTAGCATACCATTATGTCTGAGATTGGAGAGAAAGGAAACCCACTTCTTTGGCAACCCATCTCCAAAGTTTGACACCTTGTCCTCCATGGTCGTTGTAACTCCATGAGTGTGCAGCTCACTCATCAAGTGGTAGAACCGATCGATGACGTCATCCAAGCTCTCATTACCCATTGACGAGAAGTTGTCGAACTCCTTCTTCAACTCTTTAGCCTTTAGAGCTTTTAATGACGCATTCCCGTCATACAGTTTTTCCAATTCATCCCACAGCTTCTTGCTTGCTTGTTTTCAGAAAATTGATGGAAGATGTCCTTAGGAATTGACTGAGTAAGCAGAGGATAAACTCTCTTTTCAGCATTGTACTTGACCTTTTGTCCATCAGTCATGCCACCTAGTGTAAGTTTGACTCAATCAGCACCTACTGGCATACTATACCCCGTCTCAATTGATTCCCACATATTGGGATCTACTCCATTTAAGTAGATCTTGAAAGGTTGCTTCCAGTGTGCGAATTCATCTAACGTAATTAGCTTAGGGGGTTTGTTGTGATTCCCTACTTCATTCTCCAGAAGCAGTAGGTTTTGAATCCTTGAATATATCCCTGCTGTGACTGTTGAGTATTGGTCCTCCATTACTATCAACTTTAGTCTTTGGAACAAATTGTTTCACTTGTGCAAATGAAGGTGTGCGATTGGACTATTCGTGCGATTAAACAATGCGGATGGTTCAATCGTGCGACTGAACTAATGCTAATGGCTCAGTCCGGCGAATGAACAAGTGCGGTTGAACAATGCGAATAGACTGCTCAGTCGTACGAATGGAGGTACGAATGAGTCCAATCGTGCGTATGAGGGATGCGTATGTATCCAGTCGTGCGATTGAGTCAATCGTGCGACTGAAGCTGCTGGATTTCGAAAATTCATAGGTTTAAGGTGTTTTGGCCGCAAAAACATGAATTTTCACTGACCCTAATTGCTGTATGCCGGAAAAACTAAACTTTACGAACAGGAGACGTCGAAGACACCGTTTGACACGAAAAGATTGCGTTTTTAGTGAAAAATCACAATTTTTGTATAAAAAACGATTGAATCACACGTAAATCAAGAGCCATAGCTCTGATACCACTTGTTAGGATCGCGTATTGAACGAAATACTAACTGATTAACGTGTATACCGAATCAAATAAATTGGAATCCTATTTGATTGGCGATCCAATTAGTGAGAATGCACGTAGAAACAATTATGGATTGAATCTAAACGTTAAGAATGATATGGAATCGATCTAGTGCGATCTATGTACTTGGAACAGGTTCTTAGAGGTCTCTGGACGGCTAGGGTACATATGTAGTCGAAGTGTTCTCAATTCTTACGTTTTTCCATGAATTAAGTGGTATTTAAAGGTTAGGGTTTCTCATTCGGGCGTCTGAACATGGTTCAGTCGTGCGATTGAGCCATGTGGTTGATCCATTAGCACGATTGAGTGTTCAGTCGTGCGACTGAGTCAATCTCATGTTACACTTGTGTGACTGATCCAGTCTCTTGGTTCAATCGTGCGACTGAGTCATTCGCATGAAGTTGTTCATGCGTATGGTCCATTAGCATGGGCCATTCGCATGAGAACTTCATATTACTAAGTTTGAATGTATTTATTAATCATTACACTAACCACAAACCTATATAGTCAGTTCAATAAGTGTTAAACTACTAATCAATGAAATAATAAACATTATAAGCACAACCACACATAGTATTTCATTAAGTACCCATTCAATTATATATGTGTAAGACAATAAAGACATATTACATTAAGCTCAGAAACTAGGTACACATGTATCTACAATTTTAAATTTTTAAAACTTGATCAATTTTATTTTCAAAATTTTTTGAGTGTTTGAATACACATTGTCATAATGAAAATCAAGTTTTAGAAATTTATAATAACTAAGTCATTTATATCTTTTAAATATATGATTATTAAGAAAATTATAATAACTAGTTCATTTGTTAATTTTTTATTATTATTATTATATTTGACTGATGAACCCATGATCATCAAGAAAAGTATTGTGATGAAAATGAGTTTTGATGATGCTAATCTGGTCAAAAACATGTTTTATCAACAAATTTATATTAAATTTTGAACATTTTAACACATTAATACCGAAAATTTCAAATTTCTAAAACCCTTAGGGTTCGAACGCCTGAATAGCATTCAAACGCCCAATCAAATGTGTGATTAATGTTTTGAGATTTGATGTTTTGCACTAAACATGAAGTTTAGAATCAAAGATTATACCTAAATATCACAATGATGTCAGGAAATTAGAGTAAACTATGAAAATGGAGATTGTCGGGTGCAAATGAATAAGAACAGAGGGTTTTAAAGTGTGAATGAACGAGTGAAAATGAAATTCTGTCAAGTGTTGAATTTATATAAGTGTAAAAACTCTTAGGAACATGACCACTCTGAAGGCGTATGACCCCTGTTGAGACGGCGCATGAGCTCCATTGGTCAAATTTCATCAAAAAGTCTTAGGCGCATGGGCACTGTTCTAGGCGCATGGGCACTGTTCTAGGCGCATGAGCACTGTTCAGGCGCATGACTTAGCCTGAAACGCCTAACACTTAGGACATTTTCATGAACCCTCAGTCCACATGAGAACTGTTTAGGCGCATGGACTTTCAAAGCATCTACACTTGGAAAATTTTCAACATGAAAAGTCTGGTACTGTTCAGACGCATGAGCTTATTTGAAACGCCCAACACTTAAACCAGTTTTTCAGACTTATATAACTTTTTAGGCGCATGAGACATTTCCATACGTCTAACACTTGGAATTTTTTCCACAAAGATCACCCAAACCCTAATGTTGAAATTATCACCGTTCCTCGTGAAATTTTCAACCTTTGTCAAATTTTGACTTTAAACACCAATCATAATCATTTTGACTTTTTATCATTAAAAAAAATTAACACAAAGTTTTTTTAATATTTTATTTTTCAAATATTTTCCCTTCACTTTAGTCTCAAATTTTTGAAATTTTTCAAAAATTACAAATAATCTCAATTCTTTTATTGCAAGAAGCTTTTCCACATTGCAACTCAATCTGAAATCTTTTTAGGTTCATTTTTTGTATCATATCAAACACACACATGCTTCAACATGTAAGGCCCCGTTCCCGGGACGCTTACAGTTGGTCATTCGTCGCACATAAAACATACTTTTACAATTTTTACTTTCATAAATCGTTGCAGCGGAAACATTAAAACACAATTTCATTCCATCAAAATACTTTTGCACAATATTACAATCGTTCTTTTTACAATATCATTTTACATTTATTACAAAAGCATTAAGCATAAGGATGTCATCCAAAACACGCTGAGTAGCCGCCCCGTTTCATCCTCAGCAACATACCTGCCAACTTGAAACACATCAAAGTCAGCGTTGCTGAGTGAGTTCTAGTTTTATCATAAAACATACTTTACTTTCATAAATCCGTTCTTTACCTTCTTTATAAAAACATTCGTTACATACATGCGTTCACACATCATACATACATACAGATAATATCATTATTATCCTCGACATTACGTTCGTTACATTCATCATTTATCATACATCATTATCTTTCACTTCATTCTAGATCCTGTCAGGCTTTACCCTCTTCATGGCACACAACCACGATTACTGAGGTCGAATGACAAGGATCCCATTTCGTACATTATTAGGATCATTCGTTAACGTTCATTTCATACATTCATTCTTTCATTCATCTCTTTGCTCATTACTCTTCATTACTCGAATCTTGTCTCATGCAATATCCCCGACTCATGCTCGAAAGCTGATGTTGTGCCGGGACCTGCTCACAAGTCCCCGACTCATGTCCGAAGACTGACACAACACCGGGATACGCGACAAAGATCCCATATGAGTCAATCACAGGGATTGAACTCCATCCGAGTCTGTTGCAACACAAAGTCGCTCACCTCATCATCTCGTCTCATGCAATATCCCCGAATCATGTCCGAAGACTGATACTGTGCCGGGGCCTGATAAACAAACCCCCAACTCATGTCTGAAGACTGGCACAGTACCGGGATACGCGACACGGATCTCATCATCCGTCACTTTCATCATATGCAATACTCCCGACTCATGTTCGAAGACTGATACTGTGCCGGGGCCTGCTCACACACCCCCGACTCATGTCCGAAGACTGGCACAGTACCGGAGTACGCAACAAGGACCTCTTTCGAGTCTTTTGAAACACATAGTCGCTCACCTCATACATATGCTTACAAGCCTTCCATCTGTTCATTCATTCATTAATGCATGCATTCATTCATTACGTTCCTCTTTCCTTTATCTTTCACTTTACGTTATATAATACTTTCATTTCATTCATTAACGTTCAACGCAAAGCCATAGGAAGATAAACATACAAAACAAGGAACATAAACATAAAGATAAACATACAACATCATCATCATGTGCATCAATCATAAATCACATCACGCACATCATACATACGATGCAACAAATGCACCGCCATGCCTAACATAACACATAACATCATACATATCATTATCATCTCCATCATCATCATCATCATGAGCTCATCATCCTGCGTCACCTTATACCGTCCATGCCCTTCACATTGTCGAGTAATTTCATCTCGGCTATCATCTCTGAACACTTAGGCGAATGGGCATTTACGCGAATGGACCCTATACGAATGGACTATGGGCGAATGGACCGTGGGCGAATGGACATCTATGCATATGGACTCTCAGTCGCATAACTTTCATGCGTATGGCCTTCAGTCGCATGACTTCAGGCGTATGGGCTTCAGTCGCATACCCTTCGTGCGAATGAACCTTAGTCGCATGGCCTCCAGGCGCATGGACTTCAGTCGCATTACCTTCGTGCGAATGAACCTCAGTCGCACAACCTCTCAATCGCATGACTCCCAAGCACATGAACTTCAGTCGCATGACCATCATGCGTATGGACCTCAGTCGCATGGCAAACGTGCACATGGACCTCAGTCGCACTCCAATCGGCCGAATGACCTCCAGTCGCCCTCCAGTCAGTCGCCTAGCCCTAGCTGGTGCAGAATGCAGTTTGCTCGACTGCAGCCGCGGGTTTTCGACCTCCAACCCCTTCTAAACCTCTTTTAAGCTCAAATCAACCCTTCTAAAGGTTAGGGAAACATACCATGACCTCATACAAGCATAACCAAGCAAAAAATCAAGCCTCAAACGCATCATACACATACATACATGCATCAAAACGGGTCTTCACCCAAAAACTCGAAAATAGGTTTTCAGATGTGTTCCAACCCCAAAATCAGTTGAAAACGTGTAAAAGGGGGGGGTCCTAGAACTCACCTTAACGATCCCATCGAGTAAAGCTTCGATTTGACTCGCTCCACGTCGATTTCCACGCTCGAATCCACCCGAACCAACTTTTTTCCTCTTTTTCTCCTTCTCTTCTCCCTTCCTCTCTTGGCTGAAAATGGGAAGAATGGGGGTGTTTTCCCCCTTTTATACTCCCGTGCATCGAAGTTTCTCTCGTTGGCGGGTTTGGTCCCTCGACTTCGGACTTTATTTATTTTTTCTTCTTTCGTCGGCTTCAAAGGAAATTTCCGGGTGTTACAAGTCCACCCCCTTAAATAGGTTTCGTCCCCGAAACCTGTTGTTCCTTGAACCATTACGGCAATATTGTCTCATCTCTTTTCAAGTCTCTCACTTGATATTCCATCGCTCTACGTCGTTTATCAACATACGGCTTCTTATCTATCTTTGGCTAGCTTCATCAATGCTTTAATCCTTTTGAGCTTCTCGATCGTAGCCCCAGTCACCTCAATATTCCCCCTACGTCATTTGGTGCTCGGCCTTCACTTGTTGACAAGTAAAGCATTTACTCACTTACTCCATCATATCACGCTTTATACCTGGCCACCAATAGACCTTACTCGCGTCTCGATACATCTGACGGCTGAGATATTGGTATATCCACACCTTACATCGGCCATATAGGCGATACGTCTACGCCTCATGGATTGCTAACTCCTTCACCTTATGATGTACGCCTATCCACCCAAGTCTATCCTGAACGGTCTAGCAAGAACAAATGCTTTCTCAATTCTATCCCGCAATCCCCTTGGGCATCTAAGTAACCTAGCGGATTCAGTAACAGCAATCTCTACATCGAACGACTCATCGATGTTCCTTCTCCTAACACGCCACATCCTACATAAAGCAGTAGGAACGAGACTACTACTAGCATCGCATTCAAATCATAGATGCACAAATTTTAAATTACCAGAAACGTACCTGACGTCGAGTCGAAGTCCGCTCTTGCCTCTTCCCTGTCATGGCAAAAGCTCTAACCTTCACCCTCTGCTCCCCTTTCTCGTACCGGAGCCTCCTGCCTTCTACTTCCTACAATCCCTGCTCAGGTGTCCAGTCTCGCCACAGTCGTAGCACTTAGCCGTGCGGCAATCCCTCGCCCTGTGGCCTTCCTTCCCACACTGGAAACAGACGTTCAGTCCCCACTTGCATTCTCCCTCATGGTCTCTACCACACTTTCTGCATGCTTCTTCTTTCCTTTCTATTCTCTTCCGATCATCGTCCCTCAACGTCGTACCATCATACACAAACCCATTATCATTGTCTCGCCTTCCTTTCCCCTTCTTAGCATAAGCTCTCTCCTCTTCGTCTGTCATCGCCATCGCCCGCTCGTCGTACAACCTTCCCACCAGGTCGACTGCTGACCTAAACGTGCTCGGTCGGGCAGCGATCATGTGCCTGCGGATGTCCGTCGGCAAGCCCTGAATATACCTATTGATCTTTCGCGAAAGAGGTGTCACCTGATCCGGCACCAGCCGCGCCATTTCATTAAACTTGGTAGTGTATTGCTGATGCGTCATTGTTCCCGCTTCCAGCATCAGGAACTCTCATTCAACTTTATCCATCTCTCGGTGAGAACAAAACTCCTCAATCACCAGCCTTTTCAACTCTGACCATCTCATCCTTCCGATAGCCCTGCTTCCCTCAACTTGGACTATGTTGTCCCACCAGCACAAAGTTGATCCACGAAAGAGTGGGTAGCAAATTTTACTTTCTGATCTTCCTGGCACTCACTGATATTTAAAACGGCTTCCATTTCTCTCACCCATCGGTGAGCAGCAGCAGCAGTGCCATTACCATCAAAAGTAGGGGGCTTGCATCGTTGAAACTCCCCATAGTTACAGCCTCGTGCCACCTCCGGCGTAGGCTCTTCCTCTTCTTCTTCCTCTTCGTCATCGGAGAGAACCGTTTCAGTCTCGGGTCGTCTCCTTTCTCCCGAAGGTCTACCCCTTTCTTTCCTCTCCTCATCTCTAACAGTCTTTATCACTTCGGTCACCACAGACGGTAGGATCGTCTGCAAGACCTGATGCACTTCCTCCACGACCGCCTCTCTCATCGAGGCCCTCTGATTAGCATTCTCATCACCGCCCTCAAGATGAGGGGTCTCGGGTTCTTCATGAACTACCCTTTCGGCCCTAGACCTTCCTCTTGTGACCCGTGGTTCAGCACCACGTCCACCACCACCTCCACCACGAGAAGCTTTCGAAGATCTTCCGCCGGCCATTCTCTAAACACACTGAAAGATTCAAACACTAACACGGTCATTCAAGGAACAGCTCAGTTTATGTCAAGTATAGTAAGTCCCTAATTACAGTGGCCAGTTGTGATTAGCCACTTACTTTACTCTTCATACTCCGAGCATTACCTGTCCTGACTGCACCAGTATCTAAATCTACCAGCAACACATAAACCATATAACATGCGCACGTAGTACCGGTTAACATTACGAAAATACCTGATAGCACGCAGCTACTTAGATTGGCATCCCATTCCCTTTTGTCCCATTCTCAGTTTAAGATTAGGTTTTTGAAAATATTTACCCAAATCACTTAAACTTTGGCTCTGATACCAACTTGTAAGGCCCCGTTCCCGGGACACTTACAGTTGGTCATTCGTCGCACATAAAACATACTTTTACAATTTTTGCTTTCATAAATCGTTGCTGCGGAAACATTAAAACACAATTTCATTCCATCAAAATACTTTTGCACAATATTACAATCGTTCTTTTAACAATATCATTTTACATTTATTACAAAAGCATTAAACATAAGGATGCCATCCAAAACACGCTGAGTAGCCGCCCCGTGCCATCCTCAGCAACATACCTGCCAACTGGAAACACATCAAAGTCAGCGTTGCTGAGTGAGTTCTAGTTTTATCATAAAACATACTTTACTTTCATAAATCCGTTCTTTACCTTCTTTATAAAAACATTCGTTACATACATGCGTTCACACATCATACATACTTACAGATAATATCATTATTATCTTCGTCATTACGTTCGTTACATTAATCATTTATCATACATCATTATCTTTCACTTCATTCTAGATCCTGTCAGGCTTTACCCTCTTCATGGCACACAACCACGATTACTGAGGTCGAATGATAAGGATCCCATTTCGTACATTCTTAGGATCATTCGTTAACGTTCATTTCATACATTCATTCTTTCATTCATCTCTTTGCTAATTACTCTTCATTACTCGGATCTTGTCTCATGCAATATCCCCGACTCATGCTCGAAAGCTGATGTTGTGCCGGGACCTGCTCACAAGTCCCCGACTCATGTCCGAAGACTGACACAACACCGGGATACGCGACAAAGATCCCATATGAGTCAATCACAGGGATTGAACTCCATCCGAGTCTGTTGCAACACAAAGTCGCTCACCTCATCATCTCGTCTCATGCAATATCCCCGACTCATGTCCGAAGACTGATACTGTGCCGGGGCCTGATAAACAAACCCCCGACGCAAGTCCGAAGACTGGCACAGTACCGGGATACGCGACACGAATCTCATCATCCGTCACTTTCATCATATGCAATACTCCCGACTCATGTCCGAAGACTGATACTGTGCCGGGGCCTGCTCACAAACCCCCGACTCATGTCCGAAGACTGGCACAGTACCAGAGTACGCAACAAGGACCTCTTTCGAGTCTTTTGCAACACAGAGTCGCTCACCTCATACATATGCTTGCAAGCCTTCCATCCGTTCATTCATTCATTAATGCATGCATTCATTTATTACGTTCCTCTTTCCTTTATCTTTCACTTTACGTTACATAATACTTTCATTTCATTTATTAATGTTCAACGCAAAGCCGTAGGAAGATAAACATACATAACAAGGAACATAAACATAAACATAGACATACAACATCATCATCATGCGCATCAATCATAAATCACATCACGCACATCATACATACGATGCAACAAATGCACCGCCATGCCTAACATAACACATAACATCATACATATCATTATCATCTCCATCATCATCATCATCATGAGCTCATCATCCTGCGTCACCTTATACCGTCCATGCCCTTCACATCGTCGAGGAATTTCATCTCGGCTATCATCTCTGAACACTTAGGCGAATGGGCATTTATGCGAATGGACCCTATGCGAATGGACTATGGGCGAATGGACTATGGGCGAATGGACATCTATGCGTATGGACTCTCAGTCGCATAACTTTCATGTGTTGGCCTTCAGTCGCATGACTTCAGGCGTATGGGCTTCAGTCGCATACCCTTCGTGCGAATGAACCTCAGTCGCATGGCCTCCAGGGGCATGGAATTCAGTCGCATTACCTTCGTGCGAATGAACCTCAGTCACACAACCTCTCAATCGCATGACTGCCAAGCACATGATTTTCAGTCGCATGACCATCATGCGTATGGACCTCGGACGCATGGCAAACGTGCGCATGGACCTCAGTCGCACTCCAATCGGCCGAATGGCCTCCAGTCGCCCTCTAGTCGGTCGCCTAGCCCTAGCTGGTACAGAATGCAGTTTGGTCGACTGCAGCCGCGGGTTTTCGACCTCCAACCCCTTCCAAACCTCTTTTAAGCTCAAATCAACCCTTCTAAAGGTTAGGGAAACATATCATGACCTCATACAAGCATAACCAAGTAAGAAATCAAGCCTCAAACGCATCATACACATACATACATGCATCAAAATGGGTCTTCACCCAAAAACTCAAAAATAGGTTTTCAGATGTGTTCCAGCCCCAAAATCAGTTGAAAACGTGTAAAAGGGGGGGTCCTAGAACTCACCTTAACGATCCCGTCAAGTAGAGCTTCGATTTGACTCGCTCCACGTCGATTTCCACGCTCGAATCCACCCGAACCAACTTTTTTCCTCTTTTTCTCCTTCTCTTCTCCCCTCCTCTCTTGGTTGAAAATGGGAAGAATGGGGTTTTTCCCCCTTTTATACTCCCGTGCATCGAAGTTTCTCTCGTTGGCTGGTTTGGTCCCTCGGCTTCGGTGTTTATTTCATTTTTCTTCTTTCGTCGGCTTCAAAGGAAATTTCCGGGTGTTACACAACATTTTTAGCTTCATCTTCTTTATCCAAACATTTATTTTGATTATTTCTTTTTCAATCTTTACTCCCCCTAAACTTTTAATTTCACAAACTTAGAAGTTTATTTCATGTTGTAAAATAGAGAAAACCATTCATTATCAACATGCCTTCACACAGAAAATCATGAAAAAATCAAAATAAAGCAAAATAAAAATCTACTATATACATAATGAATCACATGCCTGTAGTGAGATCATATCAGTTAATAATCAGCACATTAAAATAAAAAAATTATGGATAGTCCTAGACAGCGATTAAATCCTGATCAAGTGTGTTCTAGGTCAGCGTTCCCGCAGCAAAGGAGACACTAGATCTAAGGACAGACTATGAGTGCTTTGGCAAAATATCAGCACACTTACTTCAATTCTTGGATTAATTAAGGTTTGATTGGATATGACATTATGTAACCCACACATAGATTTAGAGAGTCCGACCCTCGTCAAGGTATGCAAGCAAGCACTTTTACTCAACTTAAAAAGCTGGCATATACGTATAACTAGATCTCATGTTTAGGTCAATGAGAGAATCATCATGGTTAAACCATTTGATAATCTCTGAGAAAAACACCATGGACGAACCATTAGGTAATCCCCGAATCCGTTTCATAAAGAAATAGATAGAGATGATTCATAAGAATCATATGGCATCCATTTTGGACTTTTGAAAGGATTGTGCATATTGGCATCTTTTGCATCAGGTAAGAATATCCAGGTCTGTAGTGACTTACAACAGATGATACCTCGTCACTTCAGATCTATGATGACTCATAACAAAGAAGTGAACAGATACGGTAAACAGATCTCATGGTTATTCATATCACCACCAGGTGTAAGGTTATAACTTGAAAAGCAATTAAGTAGATAAGCCAACACCACTTATTAGTACTAAGATGGACATACACAAATGCATAATTGATTTAGTTGAATCACAAGAATTTACTTTTTCAGTATAATTGCATGAGATTACCTGCACATCATATCTGATCACGTAAGACTTTATTAACGAGTGAAGTATGCAACTGATTAAAACTGATGTACTATCATTTCTCACATATGGCAGTGGCAGATTCAATCCTAAATTAAGAAATAAACAACTAACTATATTTTTGTTTTTTCATTTTATATTTTTTCTTTTGATTTCGCAAATTTCTAGTGTTGTATTTGCCTTTTCTTTTAGCGCACACACACAATATATACAATCAGGCAGTCAACTTTGATAGTTTCTTTTTTAAATTTCTTGTTAAAATAAGGGAGGGTTCTTTTCATTTTTAAGATACAAAATCAGTTCTCAAACATGGTTAATAAGACCAATGGACTCAACCAAAAACTCAAACCTACCTGGTAAAAAGGCTTTTGTAAAGAGGCCAGCCAACTATTTTTCAGTTGATATTTGAATTAAAATGATTAAACCTTTTTCAGAGTTATCTCACAGAAAATGATATCGAATTTCAATATGATTTGTTTTTGAATTTTGGACAGGATTAGCTGTTATATACATAGCAGCGATGTTATCATTGTAAATAGGAGTTGTAAGAAAATTGAACCCTTAATCCAGCAGTTGGTTTTGTAACCAAAGAATTTGAGAACATCCTGCTGATGCAGCTATGTACTCAGCTTCTGCAGTTGAGACTGAGATGTTTGTTTTGTAAACATTGCCATGAGACTAATCTGGGACCCAAAAACTGACAACCGCCCATCGTAGATTTACAATCTTGACAACATCCCCCATAATCACTATCACTATATCCATGTAACTCAAAGTTTCCTTCATAAGGATACCATAACCATAGAGCCGGTTTTCCTTTGAGATATCTTATTATGTGATAGGATCAAATGTACCAATCTGTGATGATTTATGAACACAATTCAATGAAATACACACAAAGTAATCAAATCAAGCAAGATATCAACAAAATTCAATGTTTCATTAATATCAAGCTAAGACAATTACAAAGTATGAAAAGCAGGTTCAAATACAATTCTATTCAACTTGTTCTAAGTCTAAGCTATTTATAATGAAACAAAAAGTAAAGGAACTAACTAATTACAAAACTAGTCCCAATACTATTACAAAATATTAAAAGACAACTAAAGACAACATGTTAATCTTTTTAGAGCACTAACAATACTCCCCCTAAGATTGACATGGTCTTCTGTCTTCAAAATCTTCAATCTTTGTCTTCTTTTTCTTTTCTTCCATCTTTAGCTTTATCTTCATCCTTTATCTTCAACTCTTTGTCTTCATCATTCAAAGAAATCTTCTGGTTCTTCTTTGATCTTAAACATCGGCTTCTGTTTGTACATCTCTAATTCTTTCAAAGCATTTGAAATTACAGACTTGAATTTACTTGCAAGAATGCCTTGTTCGGGTTTAGCTTCATTTGTCTTAATCTCCATCTGGTTCATTCTCTCCAATGTATCTTTAGAAAGACATGAGATATCAATGTTAGCATATAACTCAATAGGCTTTTGACTTTCCTTTTAGTATACTTCTAGTACCCCTTTTCTTGATATTCTCATGAATTCAATATCTTTAATATCTTTCTTGACAATGTTAGCATAAGCAATAGCCTTTCTCAAAGATATTCTTTCCATAGCCGCATTCATCACATTAATAATGGAAATGAAATATTTCTTGTCTTGCTTCGCTATCTCATGAGATACTTTCTCAAACTTTTGTACATACAAAAATGAGATATAACTCGGATGTAAAAGCTTTAGTTCAAAATCTCCAAATAAAGTAATCATGTCCTCATCCCATCGTTCGAGATTGCGAACCAACTTAAGCTGAAACGCGTCAGTGTTATAAAACCATCTGAGGATTGGCTTTGAGTTTTGATTACCATCTATCACTTTCAGACCAGGAGTTGTGACCTTCTCAAAATAGTTGTCACAAAATTCAATCATGGAATGTTCCTCCTCAGACTGTAATCCCTTGAGCTTTTTATTATTCCTCAAAGTAACAAAGTACTCTTTATCCTCTTGATCACATCTTGTCTTAAGAAAATTACTTGATCGATCCAATCCTCTTCTTAATAATTCTACCAACATCTTGCCACGTTTCGAATCAGAAGGATTGATCAGAGGTAATCTATTCAGCTCTTTCAGATCTTGCACTGCAAGTTTTATGATGCTAGAGTAAAAGTGATATACATCACACACAACATTTACTCTCTTTATCAAAAATGCATCAAATACTTCATCATACTTCCATGCGATAATCTTTACTTGTTTGGTAAAATCTGGAGCAATCATAGCATTCAGCAGTTCGGCAACTGATTGTCCTCTTTGCAGTACGTTTCTTACCAAGTCTCCAGTTGATCTTGAATTATCAAAAATATGCCTTTGTTCAGTAGAGGCTTTGTATGCTTGTCTTTCTGGATCAGCAAACATTTCAATCAACTCTTTTCTGTGAACATGTGCATCAGTAATTCTTGCCATTTGTTTGATCTCCTGTGGCTTTAATATTTTTGTCCTTTTTGTGATTTCAAGATACTGAGGATTATCTGTATCAAGTACAATCATCTTCTTCAATTGTTTCTCCGTTTCTTGAAAACTTCTGACAAGGTTTCTCAATGATACAGATTATAATCTCTTCAGTTTCCTCAACGCGTAGTTTCTAGCTTGCAACCATGATCTTAAAGCTGGAATACTCATATCTTCTGGATCAGGATGGTGCAGCTCAGAGCTAGATAATTCTTCTATATTAATCACTTCTTTTGCTCTAGTCCATTCACCATGCTCAATAATAATCTCATTTAGATCTACTGGTGCAGCTGACTCTGCAAAAATACATTTCTCATATTCATTATTAATCTGAGAAACAGTCAGTCCATCCAAATATGCATGATCGTATTTCATCTTCACAAGATAATTATATCTTTATTCAAAGTCTTGTGGTACTTCGTCTTGTTCATGAGTTTGTTCTTGTGAAGAGAAATGTGATACAAATTGAGCTTCATCAATATCTTCATCATCCAGAACTTCATTATACCAATCATCATTATATACTTCCTCAATATCTTCTAACGCCTCAATCTGTTCTTGAACATTTTGTTCATCAACAGTTTCTTCAGTTCTTTGCATTTTGGAAGATGATTAAGTTAGAATTGTATCTTTTACTTCATCAATTTTTCTTTTGCCTTTTAGCTGCTCAAGATTTTCTTCAACACTCATCTTAATACTTATCACTTGTACTGGTGAGATAGGCTTCTGAACTTCCTTTTCCTTCAGCAATTTATCTTTGAGTTTTTCATTTTCTTCTGTTAATTTCTTGAACTTCTCCTCAAGAATGTCATAGTCTTTGATCATTACTTCAAAATTCTTGATTACATCTTCTTTATCTTTGGCAAACCTCACAATCTTTTCATCTTTCGAGGCATTTTCTTCAGTCAACTTTAAGTTTTCATCCTTAAGCTTTTGAATTTCTTTTTCAAGAGATAAGTTCATCTCTTTCTGTGACAACCGACCTCCAGGTTGTTACCCTAACCCTAGATTACTTGCATCATTATCCATGTTATGAGTGCTAATAATTGAAACTATTCAACCCTACTATGAAATTGGAAACAATTCTTACGACTTGATGTAAATTATGATTTTTGTGATATTTATTATTGACTTTTAACCAATTTAGGTTTCTACCTTTTTAAAAAATTAGTGTTCCGGGAATGTCAACTAGTCACCCTTACAAAATTAAATTCAAGAGAAGGCAATTAAAATGTGAGCATACACACTCACACTTACATAATTTCGGCCATGCATGCATGGGCATGCATTAGATACGTCAATTCACCATCCACTAAATAATACATAATACCCAATACTACAAAATTACACTACACAATATAAATTACAATTAAAATTAAATGGAAAATCCTTCCCCACTACCCTCCAAGTTCGGCCGCCCCTCTCACCACCCCCTCCTCTCTTCACCACCACCCCACAACCACTCACCTTTCATGCACCTCTCTCCTTCTCTCTCCCTCTCTCCCTTTATTCGAACTCACCAGCTGAACAAACACACACACATCTCAGAACACTCTCAAACAATTCTCTCTAGTACTTGTGAAGAAAATTCGAAGAACACATCAAGTTCTAATCGGCCAAGAGCAAAACCGCAAAGAAGTGGCCTTGTTCGCGAGATTTGGTCACACAACCGTACTTGTTCCACCTTTCCAGCCTTAGTTCGAGTTTCTCCATTCAAGTCCAAGGAGTTTCAAGCCATTCACGGCCATCAACACCCTCTAAACCGTGAGTTACATCGAGTGTAAGCTCAAGTTGTCGGTTTTGTGACATTTCTCTTGTTTTCTTCATTTATCATCTAAGAACCGTGTATTTCCTTGTTGTAGCAGAAACATCTCACCATCATCTCGTTCTTAAGGAGTTCCCAACGTTCTTGAAGGTAAACTTCATGTTATGTTAGTCATTCTTGAGGTGGAAACCGATTTCCACCATGAAAACCCTCATTTTGAGTGTTTTGATATCATCCAACTTGTGAAAGCTTCAACTCTTGTAAACCAAACTTGTGACCTGCATTTTTATGACTTAATGGACTCCCAAGAATCTGTTTTTAAAAGTTCCAAATGGCTACATAATCAAATCCACGGTTGATACATGGATTTCACCTTGAAACCCTCCTTTCTACATGTAACATCACCCTTTTGAGCATTTGTTTGAAAAATCCTTTTAACCAAGACCCATAACCTACTCATGAACGACTTAATGACACCTTAATAATCTGTTTATGAAGTTAAACGAAGTGTTGGTAACATTTAAACTCAAGTTAAGATGGTTTACACAAGTGTAATTGTCGGTTATGATATTTTCTACATATTTGAAGCATATGGATGTATAGATCATCTAGGCAACATGTTGGGACTGAAATTACAGTAGGTTTGAGTGAATATTAGAAGTGTTAGCAATGTTTAATCTCTGGAATAAAGGACATGTTGTGATTTACCCTCTTTTAGTAACTTTCGGGACCCGAAAACATGGTAAAATGACTTAAAAATAGTAAGAATACAAATTTAACATTCTTAAAAAGAATTACAGGCTAAAAAATGATAAATAAAGTACTCTGGAGTCAATGGATAATTTAAATGGTCAAAGACACAAATAAATGACATTTTAACTAAAAACGGGTACAAACCGAGCATCGTTTTTGAGAAAAACCCATAAAAATAGAGTTCAAAACTAAGATTTATAAAAATCATATGATTTCAGTAAGATAAGTAATAAAGGACTTAAAGGATTTAAAAATTCGGTCAAACGAGCTTTAAATGGTCAAACCCGGTCAAAACCGCGTATTAACGGGTCAAACGTAAAAACAAGATTTTCAACTATAAAAGGCCAATTTACACAATTTAAGGACTTAAAAATTTATAAAGAAATCTTTTAGAAAATACCTACTGGTCCAAGATTTAAATATATGAAAACTCCAAATTACTATTAAAACTATCCGGCTTTTACCGTAACCGGGAGCGTTAAACGCGCAGTTTTTAAAATCAAACCCGTAGACTAAAGTTTTGAAGCACTTACTCCATAATAATTATAATATGACTCTAATAATCTGATTTTTGGTCTTAAATGACATAAAGGGCAAGAAACTAAACTTGAGGGTAGAAACTGTCAATTTTGAAACTTGAGGGACCAAACTGTAAAATTTTTCCAAACCTTATAACCGACTTCCAAGAAACTAATAAACACTTGAACAACAAAATCTCTTAATATACTTAACCTAATGAAGTGAAAATCCCCAATTTTCATGAAGACGCCTTGACCTGCCATAAAAGGAAACTTTTTATACAAACCTTCACGAAACCAAAGCCTTACTCAATAGCTAAACCCTTGACACCATTGTTGCACTTTGAATGAGTTTAGGGCAGTAGCTTATTGCTTAATATGTACATGTTAGGGTGCTAGACTTGTGACACTTCCCGGCACACCAAGAGACTTTTGATTTGGAAACCTAAGGTGAGTTCTAGTGATCCCCCTTTTTACTATTGTTTTGGGATGAAACATGCTCTACTTTTTATGAACTATGATTGTGCTTTATTTGATGATTCTATGTGGGATTTGTGGTTACCTGCTGATTCTTATATCATGATCATTAATTCTTTCGTGAACCGCTTGATTTATATGGATAGATCTATTTGGGGAATCCCCCACACACAGTGGCTTCCGTTCCAGGAAGGTTACCCCACTGAGATCCTGAGGGATCGTTGTGGCATGGAACAAGTTTTGCTAAGATTCTATGGTAAACCATCCGGGCAGGTAGGGTTCACTGGTTTGGGGCTCAGTTTCTTCCTTCGGGAATATCCGGTAAAACACAACTTTAGAAGAGGCTAACCGGGACTGAGTGCAGGGTTGATTATGATTTTTCCCACGATGATAAACAATGATTATTTTCTTTTAATCAATGAAGGATTTGTTAAGTCCTTTTGTTTTTAAACTTTAAGCACTTGAATTCACCAACTTTTTAGTTGACACAATTTTCTTTTTAGCATGTTTCAGGTAATGTATGAAGAGATCCTAGCTGTCATGAAGACCTAGACTTATCCCCGTGACATGGCATTGGCTTATTTCCTTGATGAAACAATTAAACAATTTATATTTTGTGTTGAACAAGTACAATTTTATTTTTATGGATGATTGCAAAACTCATTTGGGGGCTTGATGTGTCTCTAGCCCTGTTACCTTTTTAAAACTTTAATGCCATGTGATATTCTCTCCTTTGAGCTCTTATAATGGTTTGTTTCCGCTGCCATATGTTGTTGCTAGTATGTGACGTCCCACCCTACCTGGGCCCGGGGTGTGACAGATTGGTATCAGAGCCATAGGTTGTAGGGAAGTCCCTAGGCTACAACCCTGATACCCTAGGACTGTCCTTGTGGGAAGTGTTGGGATGATCGGGTTGGGTAAATTGATGATTACACTTTATCAACGTAATCATGAATTTACCGAACGTGTAATTTCCATCACTGATCTTTAGGTTATGGTTGGACTTTTTCTGGTTTATATTGATGATTTGAAACTAATTTTAAAAAGGGGATTTAAATGATTTTTATAATGAACTATGTTATCCGATACTACTTGAAGAAACTATTGATCTGGGCAAAACAGACATCTATATGTTGAAATAACAGATACTATTGCCATCACTACTATTATTAGTACTATTATATAAATCATGAGCTATGAGAAACCAAATTACTCGATGTATTTCTTACAGGATAACGTCAATGGCTGATAAAGGAAAGGCGCCTGCTTACCCCGACACTGAGACCGCTCCTACCGGAAACCTGAGGAGAGAGAAGCCCAGACGGAGTATGAGGCGTACCTCCGGAGATGCGGACATCCAGGGTGGATATCCGTCACGTCCAAGACACTGAGGCTTCCGAGGACTCTTCCTCCACATCACCTTCCCGAAGCCGAACGCGATCCCACTCTCCTCAAGTAGTTGCTCCTACCCTCTCACCTATCCCACCTATTGGGAATAGGGGTGCGCGTACTGTCACCCGACCTCGCAAAAGCGTTAGGCCAGGATCCTCCGTATCCTTTAGGATGCCTCCTCCTCCTCCCCCACCTGTTAGGATTCCGACATCGGTACCCCCACTGTTTGACCCTCGTGACGAACGCCTGATGCCGCCGAGACATAGTATGTATGACGGCCCTAGCGTACTGGGTGGTGATAGTACTCCCAGTCGAGTCGCCGGGCAAGTGATGTAGGACCCTCCATGCGACATTGGATGAGATTTTGAGGACTGTTCGCCGTCATGAGCTGACTGTTCAGCACGCCACTCGAACTTCTTAGTCGGCTCAGTTCCAGGCGATGATGGCTACACAGGGAGTGAAGCGTTTAGAGCAGGAGCAGAGGAAGAAGGGTACAGGATGGTTTGGATGGTAAAGAGGAAGTGGATGTGAGAACTGGAGTACTCAGTGGGATTTATCTGTCTGTGGACAGTAGAAGGAAACTATTTGAATTCTTATTCGATACTATTATTTTATTATTATGGGGGTGGTGGCACCTTCCAAATTGTAAGAGCATGACTCTGATTCTATTTGTTTGGATGATACTATCGTAATCTGCTATTGGGATGCTAGAATTATTAATCTGTCTGTATTGAATTGCTATATGTTTTGTTGTGCCTTGAAATTGTCTGTGCCTTTTCTAAATGGTTGCCCAACTGTTATGTCATGTTTTGATTTGGACTTTTTAAGGTTCTTTAGTGGGTTGTAAATACATATGTGCATGCCATGATCCCCTTCCGAGGCATGGGTGGTAGGATAATGATGCATAGGCTATCCGAAACAAAATTTATGAGATGCTAAACGAATCTATTTGTGATACTATCAGAATGCCGACTCGCAGAGGAACACGTTTTGGTCGACGTGGAGCCACCAGGGGCCGCCATGAGGAAGCAAGGCCTATTGGAAACCAACCTACTCCACCAGGGACTCCCCACGGGGAGAATACTAATCAAGAGAGTGACGAAAGGATTGCTAACCTCGTAGCTCAGCAACTGGCCAACGCCATTCCGACTATTATTGCACAGATAAATGCAGACCGGGATAACACTACTGGTAATGAACGGCCGGTAAATGATGAGAGCCACGACGAAGAAGCCGAGGCGTTAAGGAATGGGTGCTCTTACAAGACCTTCATGGCATGTAAGCCCAAGGACTTCTATGGCACCGAGGGTGCTATAGAGACTTACAGGTGGATCGACGAAATGGAAGCCGTCTTAGACATCAGCGAGTGCAAGATGGAGCATATGGTGAGATTTGCATCACAATCTCTCAAGGGATCAGCTCTTGAATGGTGGAAGTCCATTACTCAGAGCCGTGGAAGGAACGTGGCTAATCGAATGGGTTGGACTGAATTCCGAGAGCTAATGACCAACAAATATTGCCCCATCAATCAACTCGAGAAGCTGGAGACAGAATTTTTAAGCTTGGAGATGAAAGGACCCAACCACACCGAATACATCAATCGTTTCTTAGCCCTGTCCCGACTTGTGCCACATTTGGTGACGCCAGAAGGCAAAGGTGTAGCACGGTTCATCTGGGGACTACACCCAAGAGTTAGGGGTATGGTTCGTGCCTCTCAGCCTGTGACCCTGCAAGCTGCTGTCGACCTTACCAGCAGTTTGACTGATGATCTAATTAGGGCTGGATGGACCGATCAAGCAAGGGCTGATGAGAAGAAGAAGTTTGTTGGTGATAAGAGGAAGTGGTTTGAAGCGAAAGAGCGGTTGGAAGTAGCAGTGGGTCAAGTAGAAGGAGTTCTGAAGGAGTGAGACGTGATGATCAAGGAAGCAAAAACCGGAGATTGTATACGGGGACAAGCCCATTCTGCAGCAAGTGCAAGTTACATCATCAAGGGGATGTAACCCGATGCCCTGTTTTAGGTGCAAGAGAACAGGCCATTTAATCAAAGACTGTACTTATGCACCGGGGAAACAATGCTATGAGTGTGGAGACCCAGGGCATATGAGGAACAAGTGTCCTAAGCTGGGTAGAGACAAGGATGCCAAGCACAACAAGCCTAAGGGAAGAGCTTTCGTTATGGACCCAGCAGGAGCTCGTAGGGAACCCGACGTGGTCAACGGTACGTTCCTTGTAAACAATCATCCCGCTACTGTACTGTTTGATACTGGAGCGACTGCTAGTTTTATCTCTAGTACTTTTAGGCCATTGATTGACTTAGACGTGTGTACCTTGACTGATACATTTACCGTAGAATTAGCTGACGGTAATATTTTAGAAGCTAACGAAATCATTAGGGATTGCCCCCTGAATCTAAAAGGGAATACGTTTAAGATTGACTTGATGCCCATTAAGTTAGGAGGATTTGATGTGGTCGTGGGTATGGACTGGTTAGCGAAGCATAAAGTCGAAATCGTATGTGATGAGCGACTGCTCAAGATACCGTTGAGCGACGAAGAAGTGTTAGTGGTAGAAGGTGAAAGGAGTAACACTCTATACCCTATGATATCCCACTTAAAAGCTACCAAGAGCTTGAAGAAGGGATGTCCAGCTTTTATAGTATATGTGATGAAAGCCCAAAAGGAGAAGAAGATCGAAGAGATTCCCGTGGTTTCGGAATACCCAGAGGTGTTTCCGGAAGAACTACCAGGACTTCCCCCGAATCGGCAAGTTGAATTCCAGATAGACTTGTTGCCTGGTGCTGCACCAGTAGCCAAGGCACCGTACCAGCTCGCCCCACCTGAGATGAAGGAGCTAATGGTACAAATTCAAAAACTACTGGAAAAGGGATTTATACGTCCGAGTGTCTCTCCATGGGGTGCCCCGGTACTATTCGTGAAAAAGAAAGACGGAACCCTGCGAATGTGTATTGATTACAGGGAATTGAATAAGCTGACCATAAAGAACCGTTACCCTCTCCCGAGAATAGATGACCTATTTGATCAACTGCAAGGAGCAAGTTATTTCTCCAAAATAGACTTGAGGTCAGGATACCACCAGCTGAAGATAAGAGAAGAAGATATACCCAAAACCGCCTTCCGAACTAGGTATGGACACTATGAGTATTTGGTCATGCCCTTTGGACTGACTAATGCTCCAGCAACATTCATGGACCTCATGAATCGCGTTTGCCGCCCTTACCTCGACAAGTTTGTGATCGTGTTTATCGACGACATACTGATCTATTCTCAAAGTAAAGACGAGCACGAGAAGCATCTCAGGCTAATTCTTGAACTGCTCAAGAATGAGCAACTATATGCTAAGTTCTCGAAATGTGAATTCTGGATGCGCCAGATCCAATTCTTAGGTCATGTGGTAAATGAGGATGGGATTCAAGTTGACCCTTCCAAGATTGAGGCCATAAAGAATTGGAAATTCCTGAAACTCCTACGGAGATAAGGCAATTCTTAGGACTGGCTGGCTATTACTGAAGATTTATAAAGGACTTCTCGCGTATAGTGCAACCTTTGACCGCACTAACCAAGAAGAACACAACCTTTGTGTGGGAGCGAGAGCAGAATGAGGCGTTTGAAACGCTTAAGGAGAAGTTATGCAGTGCACCTATCCTTGCTCTTCCAGAAGGAGTAGAGGACTTCGTGGTCTATTGTGACGCTTCGCGTCAAGGGCTAGGATGTGTATTGATGCAACGCAACAAGGTGATTGCCTACGCATCGAGACTGCTGAATGATCATGAGAAGAACTACACGACGCACGATCTGGAGTTGGGTGCCTGGTGTTTGCCCTTAAGATGTGGAGGCACTACCTTTATGGCACAAAGTGCATCATCTACACTGACCATAGAAGCTTGCAGCATATCCTTGACCAAAAGATGCTCAACATGCGTCAGAGAAGATGGGTTGAGCTATTGAACGATTACGAGTGCGAGATCCGCTACCATCCTGGTAAGGCCAATGTTGTGGCGGATGCGTTGAGCCGAAAGGAAAGAGAGAAACCTCTTCGAGTACGAGCATTAAGGATGAGTGTGTATACCAACCTTATAGCAAAACTGAAGGAAGCTCAAGGCGAGGCATTAAAGGAAGAAAAATTAAAGGAAGAAGGATTGACTGGAATGGAAAAGCGATTGGAGATAGGGGATGATGGTACATATAGATATGGTGGAAGGACTTGGGTGCCAAAACACGGAGGGATTCGAGAAGTAATCCTCAACGAAGCGCACAAGTCTAGGTATTCAATTCACCCTGGAAGTGATAAGATGTACCAGGATTTAAAGACACTTTTCTGGTGGCCGGGAATCAAGAGATCAATCGCCGTTTATGTGGGGAAATGTTAAACTTGTGCCATGGTAAAAGCTGAGAACCAAAAACCATCAGGAACGTTGCAGCAACCTGAGATTCCAGAATGGAAATGGGATAATGTTACGATGGATTTTGTTACCAAGTTGCCTAGAACGTTTAAAGGTCACGATGCTATCTGGGTAATAGTGGATAGATTAACAAAATCAGCTCACTTCTTGCCAATTAGAGAAGACTACGACATGACGAAACTGGCCCAACTTTATGTCGACGAGATTGTAACAAGGCATGGAGTGCCTCTGTCGATCATCTCAGGCCGGGATAGCCGTTTCACCTCTCGTTTCTAGAAATCGTTCCAGCAAGCTTTAGGAACCCGTTTAGATCTTAGCACGGCTTACCACCCTCAGACCGACGGACAGAGCGAAAGAACTATTCAAACGATGGAAGACATGTTGAGAGCTTGCGTGATGGACTTTGGCGGAAACTGGGATAACCATCTTCCTTTGGTGGAATTCGCCTATAACAATAGTTACCACGCGAGTATCAAAGCCGCTCCGTATGAGGCCCTTTATGGCAGGAAATGCCAATCACCCTTGAGTTGGAATGAGATTGGTGACAGCCAAGTGATGGTACCTGACATAGTGTTGGAAACCACCGACAAGATCTATAAGATAAAGGAGCGACTGAAAGCAGCCAGAGATCGACAGAAGAAGTACGCTGACAGGAGGCGGAAACCTCTAGAGTTCCAAGTGGGCGACAGGGTGATGCTAAAAGTAGCACCGTGGAAAGGAACAGTGAGGTTCGGAAAGAGAGGAAAACTAAGCCCAAGATACATTGGACCATTCGAGATAATGGCAAGAATTGGCCAAGTGGCATATAAGTTGAAACTACCCCCGGGGTTGAGTCACATACACGACACCTTTCATGTGTCAAACTTGAAGAAGAGCATGGTAGACAAAACCCTGGAACTACCATTAAAAGAAGCAAGAATAAGCGACAAACTGAATTTTATGGAAGAACCTGTGGAGATCACGGATCGTTTGGTCAAACAACTCCGGCGGAGCCGCATACCCAAGGTTAAGGTTAGATGGAACTCCAAGCGAGGACCTGAATTTACTTGGGAGCGTGAAGATGAAATGAGGAAGAACTATCCACACCTCTTCAAACCCACCCGTTCTGTCTCTAATCAGAGTTAAAATTTCAGGACGAATTTTCCTAAACGGTGGGAGAATGTGACAACCGACCTCCAGGTTGTTACCCTAACCCTAGATTACTTGCATCATTATCCATGTTATGAGTGCTAATAATTGAAACTATTCAACCCTACTATGAAATTGGAAACAATTCTTACTACTTGATGTAAATTATGATTTTTGTGATTTTTATTATTGACTTTTAACCAATTTAGGTTTCTAGCTTTTTAAAAAATTAGTGTTCCGGGAATGTCAACTAGTCACCCTTACAAAATTAAATTCAAGAGAAGGCAATTAAAATGTGAGCATACACACTCACACTTACATAATTTCGGCCATGCATGCATGGGCATGCATTAGATACCTCAATTCACCATCCACTAAATAATACATAATACCCAATACTACAAAATTACACTACACAATATAAATTACAATTAAAATTAAATGGAAAATCCTTCCCCACTACCCTCCAAGTTCGGCCGCCCCTCTCACCACTCCCCTCCTCTCTTCACCACCACCCCACACAACCACTCACCTTTCATGCACCTCTCTCCTTCTCTCTCCCTCTCTCCCTTTATTCGAACTCACCAGCTGAACAAACACACACACATCTCACAACACTCTCAAACAATTCTCTCTAGTACTTGTGAAGAAAATTCGAAGAACACATCAAGTTCTAATCGGCCAAGAGCAAAACCGCAAAGAAGTGGCCTTGTTCGCGAGATTTGGTCACACAACCGTACTTGTTCCACCTTTCCAGCCTTAGTTCGAGTTTCCCCATTCAAGTCCAAGGAGTTTCAAGCCATTCACGGCCATCAACACCCTCTAAACCGTGAGTTACATCGAGTGTAAGCTCAAGTTGTTGGTTTTGTGACATTTCTCTTGTTTTCTTCATTTATCATCTAAGAACCGTGTATTTCCTTGTTGTAGCAGAAACATCTCACCATCATCTCGTTCTTAAGGAGTTCCAACGTTCTTGAAGGTAAACTTCATGTTATGTTAGTCATTCTTGAGGTGGAAACCGATTTCCACCATGAAAACCCTCATTTTGAGTGTTTTGATATCATCCAACTTGTGAAAGCTTCAACTCTTGCAAACAAAACTTGTGACCTGCATTTTTATGACTTAATCGACTCCCAAGAATCTGTTTTTAAAAGTTCCAAGTGGTTACATACTCAAATCCACGGTTGATACATGGATTTCACCTTGAAACCCTCCTTTCTACATGTAACAACACCCTTTTGAGCATTTGTTTGAAAAATCCTTTTAACCAAGACCCATAACCTACTCATGAACGACCTAATGACACCTTAATAATCTGTTTATGAAGTTAAACGAAGTGTTAGTAACATTTAAACTCAAGTTAAGATGGTTTACACAAGTGTAATTGTCGGTTATGACATTTTCTACATATTTGAAGCATATGGATGTATAGATCATCTAGGCAACATGTTGGGACTGAAATTACAGTAGGTTTTAGTGAATATTAGAAGTGTTAGCAATGTTTAATCTCTGGAATAAAGGACATGTTGTGATTTACCCTCTTTTGAGAAAAACCCATAAAAATAGAGTTCAAAACTAAGATTTATAAAAATCATATGATTTCAGTAAGATAAGTAATAAAGTACTTAAAGGATTTAAAAATTCGGTCAAACGAGCTTTAAATGGTCAAACCCGGTCAAAACCGCGTATTAACGGGTCAAACGTAAAAACAAGATTTTCAACTATAAAAGGCCAATTTACACAATTTAAGGACTTAAAAATTTATAAAGAAATCTTTTAGAAAATACCTACTGGTCCAAGATTTAAATATATGAAAACTCCAAATTACTGTTAAAACTATCCGGCTTTTACCGTAACCGGAGCGTTAAACGCGCAGTTTTTAAAATCGAACCCGTAGACTAAATTTTTGAAGCACTTACTCCATAATAATTATAATATGACTCTAATAATCTGATTTTTGGTCTTAAATGACATAAAGGGCAACAAACTAAACTTGAGGGTAGAAACTGTCAATTTTGAAACTTGAGGGACCAAACTGTAAAATTTTTCCAAACCTTATAACCGACTTCCAGGAAACTAATAAACACTTGAACAATAAAATCTCTTAATATACTTAACCTAATGAAGTGAAATCCCTAATTTTCATGAAGACGCCTTGACCTGCCATAAAAGGAAACTTTTTATACAAACCTTCACGAAACCAAAGCCTTACTCAATAGCTAAACCCTTGACACCATTGTTGCAATTTGAATGAGTTTAGGGCAGTAGCTTATTGCTTAATATGTACATGTTAGGGTGCTAGACTTGTGACACTTCCCGGCACACCAAGAGACTTTTGATTTGGAAACCTAAGGTGAGTTCTAGTGATCCCCCTTTTTACTATTGTTTTGGGATGAAACATGCTCTACTTTTTATGAACTATGATTGTGCTTTATTTGATGATTCTATGTGGGATTTGTGGTTACCTGCTGATTCTTATATCATGATCATTAATTCTTTCGTGAACCGCTTGATTTATATGGATAGATCTATTTGGGGAATCCCCCACACACAGTGGCTTCCGTTCCAGGAAGGTTACCCCACTGAGATCCTGAGGGATCGTTGTGGCATGGAACAATTTTTGTTAAGATTCTATGGTGAACCATCCGGGCAGGTAGGGTTCACTGGTTTGGGGCTCAGTTTCTTCCTTCGGGAATATCCGGTAAAACACAACTTTAGACGAGGCTAACCGGGACCGAGTGCAGGGTTGATTATGATTTTTCCCACGATGATAAACAATGATTATTTTCTTTTAATCAATGAAGGATTTGTTAAGTCCTTTTGTTTTTAAACTTTAAGCACTTGAATTCACCAACTTTTTAGTTGACACAATTTTCTTTTGAGCATGTTTCAGGTAAAGTATGAAGAGATCCTAGCTGTCGTGAAGACCTAGACTTATCCCCGTGACATGGCATTGGCTTATTTCCTTGATGAAACAATTAAACAATTTATATTTTGTGTTGAACAAGTACAATTTTATTTTTATGGATGATTGCAAAACTCATTTGGGGGCTTGATGTGTCTCTAGCCCTGTTACCTTTTTAAAACTTTAATGCCATGTGATATTCTCTCCTTTGAGCTCTTATAATGGTTTGTTTCCGCTGCCATATGTTGTTGCTAGTCTGTGACGTCCCACCCTACCTGGGCCCGGGGTGTGACACTTTCATCCTTTCATTCTCCAATTTCAACTCTTCAAGTTCTTTCTCTTTACTCAAATTTTCTTCTTTCAATCTCTCAATCTCATCAATGTCCACTGTCTCCTCTGTTTGTACAGATACATTGTGTGTCGTACTCACAGGAATTTCTTCTACTCCTTCATTAACATCAACTTCAAATACCGGGTCATATAACATATCATTCATAAAATCAAAATCAAAGGTTTGATTTTGTGAATTATTTCATGTACAGCTTCATCATGAATATCATCAACATTTTCTTCAACCATGTTTTGTGGTTCATTGACAATATCATCCTCATTTCTTTCCTCAGTTTCTTCTTGATGTGCTTCAGTGGCACCATCATTTCCATCATCATCATCATTGTCATCACTTTTCTCATCTGATGAGCTTTCAGGAGCTTCATCCTCACTTTCTTCAGCATCATCATTATTATCATCATCTTCATTGTTATCAACATCTTCTTCTTCTGATGAGCTTTCAGTAGCATTATCCTCACTTTCTTCATCATCTTCTACATCCTCAATGAGATCATTTGGATCTATTGGTTCTTCTTCAGATAGATGAAAGTGTTACTGATTAATATCTACTTCATTCATTGATACATTCCTGTGATAATCAAATACTGGAATGTTTTGAGCACCAGTGATCATTGCCAGTCTTTTATAAACAGTATCTGACATGTGCTCTAACTGTAGCTTATCTCCTGTAACTCCTTTAGCATACAGATCTGGATTTGCTTCATTAATAAGCAATTGGATGAATCTTGGGTACATCAAGTATTTATTCCTCAGTCTTCTTTCAAGATTGAAAATGAAGCCATTCCATTATCCACTTAGCCATATTGAATCTTCTATTTGTGGCTAAAGCAATAATGGGAGATGCAATGTCTACTGGGAATGAATCCCAACCAGCACTTCGTTTAGACATGCAATGTTAAAAAATGTAGCATAAAAGCTTCCAATGCTTATACACTCGAGCTCTGAAAAATTGCTTTTTGGGAAATGATCTGGATGACCCATTTGTAGAAATACTTATCTACATTCATTGAAGATATACTCTGATAAGTCTTCAGGGTCATTGTCACCAAGCCTTAGAGCTATTCTGATTGTTTCTTCAGAAACTTCAAGCATTCTTTCTGTTGTAATAGAAGCTCTTAGAACTTTGTTCCCTTCTTCATCTCTTTCAACTTGTGTAGTTCTCCAGAATCTTTTAATCAGTCTTCCATTGATCATTGGTCTTTCACACATAGCATATACATATTTTGTTCTGAGCAGAAATCTAATAATCTCTTCATATCCAGTGGCTTCTCTGTTTTCATCATTTAAGTAAGCAGCCACATTATACTTTGGCTCAAACTTCAATTCTGCCATCTGCAAAACATAAAGAAAGTATTATGAGAACATTGAATATTGATTAATGAAACTCATTTCTACATATGACTTAGCAATTTTAACTTATAGCTTTTTCATTCAATTTTGACTTATTATTTTGACTTTTGATTTTGATTTTTGAATTTGACTTTTGATTTTGACTTTTGAATTGAGATTTTAATTTGTGAAACATTAAACTTTATTTATTTTGAATTCATTATCTAACATTTGAATTTTGATTTATTTACTTTTAAAAAAAATATTTTATTTTTATTTTTTATTCAAACTTTAATCTGTCTGTTCATCATCTTCTTCTTCTATCGAAGAACCGACTGATCAAATTATTATCAAATCGTTTTCACTTTCAGATTAAGAACTTTACATCAACCTACTCGCAATCAAATTCTTATCAATAATCCAGAATCAATTTTGATATGATTCACATTTGATTAGTTAAACTTTGAATTATATAGTGTTCGAACGCACAAATAGCATTCAAACGCCTATACCTATAATCTGATTTAACCAAAAATTTACAGATTTGAATCACAAACTTACGATTATAGATCCAAATACTATCTACAATCAACAGGATTTGACGAAATCGCAGATGAAATGAGAGTATGATTATAAGTGATAATCGAAAGTTCAGGGGTTTTGTCTGTGAAAATTTTAGTGTGAATGAGGAAATAAGTGTAAGTGTTCAATTTATATTAAGTGAAATTTTAGGCGCATGAGCCCTGTTTGGGTGTATGAAACCCTAAAATTCATTAACCTTTTAGACGCATGAGCACTGTTTGTGCGTTTTGACTCAGACGCATGGGAACTGTTCAGACGCATAAGTACTGTTTAGGCGCTTTTGCACTGTTCAGTCGCATGGACTTTCTGAAACGTCTAACACTTGTAATTTTGAAACTTTTCAACTATGTAGACGCATGAGACATGTCAAATGTCTAACACTTGGTCAAAGTCAAATTCATTCACTATTTAGGCGCATGGAATTATGACAAACAACCAACACTTGATTAAAATCATGGACTTATAACAACTATTTAGGCGCATGGGAATGTGAAAAACGCCCAACACTTTATAATTCCATGGACTTATTACAACTGTTTAGACGTATGGGAATGTGTCAAACGTCCAAACACTTGTATAATTCCTGAAAATTTCATCATGCTCCTATTTAGACGATGTGCACTATTTAGGTGAATGAGTTGACATTGAGTTGACTTTTAGTTGACTTTGACTTTGAGTTGACTTTCATGATTTTAACACTTGTGATTTCCATATTCTTCACCTGCATACTATTTAAAAATATTAGTAATATTTCATACTAATATTTAAATATTTGAAGCATAATTTTGAATTTTTCAAACTTTTTAACTTTTAGTCCCTCAATTTTGAACTTTTTGTATTTTGCACTCTCAATTCACAAAATTTTATTTTATTTTATTTAATTTTTTTTATTTTTAAATTTATTTTGTCCCTTCATTTTAGTCTCAACATGACATCAATTATCATCTAATTTTCAACTTTTGACAGAAGCATTTTCACTTGCAAATTTATGAAGGTTCATATTATACTTTTCAAAAATTACATTTTCAAATTACACAAATACTTTGAACATATAGCATCATCCTTTCAATTCAACATTTTAATTTTGATTTTGATTATTTTCTGAGAACAACTCCTCTTCCATTTATTACTCCCCCTAAACTTTTAAGTTTGAAAAACTTATAAGTTTCTTAGGTAAGATAATAAGATCACACATCACATTGTGACATTGCCTTCACACACAAAAAAACATGCATAAAAGCAAAATAAAAGCAGAATCAAAATCTAATATAGACAAAAGAATTTATGTCTGTAGTGAGATCATATTAATGAAGATCAACACATTAAAAGAAAAGAAATGTGAATAGTCATAGACAATGATTAAATCCTGATTAAGTGTGTTCCAGGTCAGTGATATCACAGCAAAGAAGACACAAGATCTAAGGACAGACAATGAGTGTTTTTGACAAATTATCAACTCACTTACTTTTTCAATTCTTGGATTGATTAGGGTAGATTTATATATGACATGTAAATCATACAGAGACTGAGAGAGCTCAACCATCATCATGATATGCAAGAAAGAACACATACTCAACTTATTACCTGAAACATATGTATCACCAGAGTTAATGTTACTTAAATTAATAGAGAATGATCATGGATAACCATTTGATCAACTCTGACTATTCGTTTGAATAGTTTGTGCACATTGGCATCTTTTGCATCAAAGAGAGAATCCAGGTCTGTAATCACTTACAACAAAGGATATCTCAGCACTTCAGGTCTATGATGACTCATAACAGAGAAGTGAGATGATGCTTTATAACAGATCTCATGATTAAACACAGTATCAACAGGTGTGAGTGGTGTAACTTAACAAGCATTCAATCTGATAAGGCAAAACAACTCAAAAATACTCAGATTAATACACACAAGCATTAATATTTAGTTTGATCACAAGAATTTACTTTTTCAGCATAATAGTCAGATATTGTCTACAGATGATATCTGATCATGTCAGACTTTATTAATGAGTGAAGTATGCAACTGATCTCACTAATTTACTATCATTTCTCACATGTTGCATAACATATTCCTTTCTAAAAGACTCTATTTTTCTAATAATTAGAAAAACACTCTATTTTTGTAGTTTTGATTTATATTTTTGTATTTGATTGTTCTAAGGAAAACAAGAATCACACACACACAAAATATAAACAGGCAATTAACAATGAGAGGATCACTTATTATGATCTTTTGATTTAGGGAGTTCACATATGATTTATAAGACCAATTGATTCTACTATATACTTAAACCGTCCTGGTAGGAAGGCTTTAGTAAATAGGTCTACCAACTGTTTTTCTGTTGCAATTTGAATCAATATTATTAATCCTTTTTCAGAGTTATCTCTGAGAAAATGATATCGAATTTCGATATGTTTTGTTTTTGAATGTTGAACAGGATTAGCTGTTATGAACATAGCAGCAGTGTTATCAACGTAAATTGGTGTTTTAAGAAAATTGAACCCATAATCCAGTAGTTGATTTTGCAACCAAAGGATTTGAGAACATCCTGCTGATGCAGCAATGTACTCAGCTTCTACAGTTGAAACAGAGACATTTGTTTGTTTCTTACATTGCCACGAGACTAATCGGGGACCAAGAAATTGACACCCACCCGAAGTAGATTTTCTATCTTGACAACATCCACCATAATCACTATCTGTATATCCATGTAGTTCAAAGTTACCCTCGTAAAGATACCAAAGCCCTATGGCTGGTTTACCTTTGAGATACCTGAATATTCTTTTGACAGCAATTAAGTGAGATTCTTTTAGGTCTGATTGATACCTGGCACAAACACAAACATCATACATAATGTCTGGTCTAGATGCAGTAAGGTACATCAAAGAACCAATCATTGATCTGTATAAAGTTTGGTCAATAGATTTTCCTTTTGGATCAGGTTCAATCTTGGTGTTCACATCTGCTGGAGTTCATATAGACTGACAGTCTTGCAACTTAAATTTCTTCAAGAGCTTGTCGACAAACTTGTCTTGATTGATGAAGATTCCATCTTCAGTTTGTTGACTTGAAGTCCAAGAAAGAAGTTAATCTCTCCCATAGAACTCATTTGGAACCGAGATTTCATGATTTCTTCAAATTCATTGCACAATTTTGGACTGGTAGAACCAAATATGATGCATCAACGTACATTTGTACACATAAGAGATCATCTTTATCTTTCTTTATGAATAAAGTTGGATCAATTTCCCTCTTGTGTATCCATGTTAGATTAAGTGTTATGATAACGTCTCATACCAAATTCTAGGGGCTTGATGAAGTCCATATAAAGCTTTACTCAGCTTATATACTCGATGTGGAAATTGTGCATCCTCAAAGCCTGGAGGTTGCTTCACAAACACATCGTCAGTGATAGGACCATATAGAAATGCACCCTTTACGTCCATTTGATACACCTTGAATTTCATGAATGAAGCATAAGCCAGGAAAACTCAAATGGATTCAAGTCTTGCAACTGGTGCAAACACTTCATCATAATCTATTCCTTCTTCCTGTGTGTATCCTTGTGCAACAAGTCTTGCTTTGTTCCTTATTACAACACCACGATCATCAGTCTTATTTCTAAATAGCCATTTCGTGCCTATTGCATTTTCTCCTTCAGGTAGATCCACCAAATTCCACACTTCTTGTTTGCGAAATTGAAGTAATTCTTCTTGCATGGCTTCTATCCAACCATTGTCCTTTAATGCTTCGGTAACATTTTTAGGAACAATTTGAGAAAGAAAACAAGAGTATAAGCACACGTTTGCTTGTTCTGATTTACTCCTTGTTGTTCTCTCATTCAATGGACCAATAATCTAAGAAATTGGATGATTCTTATGAATACGAGATGTTGGAATCTCATCACATTGAACATTAACATCCAAATTTATTTGGTTCAAGTTGGAAAGCTCATGTAACAAAGTAGAAGAATGTGGATTGAAGTTTGGAACTTGAGTCGGTGAGTTGATAAAGTAATCAAAGTTACCAGTATCAACTACATCACTAGAGATGGATGATGTTCCAGACTTAGTTATCACAAACTCATTACCATCACTAGGAATATGTTGTGATCCTTCCTGATCAAATGAAACTGAATGATCTGAAACTGTATTATCATGATTATTGTCAGTGAATTGATTTGTTGAGTCTTTGACAAATGATAAGAATGGGTAGTCTGAGCTAGAATCATCTGGGTTATCAGAATCTGAATCCTCACTGAAAGATCCAAGATCTCCTCTTGAGTTCTTCTTACCTGTAGAATCATGACAGTTTGGTTGATTAAACAAGTTAGATTGAAGAGAGTTTGATAATGAATCTAAGTCAAATAACCATGCAGGACCATTTGAAACTGATGGAAAAGAATTTTCCAGAAATTTAACGTTGAATGTTTCAAGAATTATATTTGTCCTAGAGTTGTAAACTCGATAGGCTTTTGAAACAGATGAGTATCCAACGAAAAATCCATTATCAGATTTTGCTTCAAATTTTCCTAATTGATCACTTGAATTAAGAATCATAACAAGATAACCAAATGATTTTAGAAAGTTTATGTTTGGTTTCCTGCCAAACATTAACTCATATTGAGTTTTCATTTTATCTTTCACAATTAAGATTCCATTCTGAACGAAACACGCAGTTGATATAGCTTCATCCCAAAATGTGATAGGAATTTTGGCATCAGCTAACATAGAACGAGCAGCTTTAATCAGTGTTCTATTCTTCCTTTCAGCAACTCCATTTTGTTAAGGACTTCTGGGAGCACTGAACTGATGAGCTATCCCTTTCTGTGCACAAAACATTTCAATGTTAGCATTTTTTAATTCCGTTCCATTATCACTTCTTATTATTTTCACTTTATTTTCTAAATGATTTTCAACTTTAATGATAAATTCTTTTAGTATATCAACCGTTTCAGATTTGGCATATAGAAAGAAAACCCATGAAAATCTTGTATAGTCATCAATGATAACTAAACAACATGATTTTCGTTCTTGACATTTGTTGGTCGAAAAAGGTCCATATATAACATCTGAAGAGGTTTGGATGTTGAGTTTATAGGCTTGGACTTATAAGACGCTCTATGTTGCTTTCCCTTCAAACATGTTGAGCAGTGATCAGTTGTTGCAAACTTCTTAGATGGAAGTCCAATGACATGATTTCCTGCTACGAGCTTGTTCATATTCTTGAAATTTGAATGTCCGAGACGTCTATGCCATAGCTGGCTTTCATCATGTGATGCCTTAGCAATTAGGCATGTTGTTTCAGTTGAAGGATCAACTTGAGACATATCCAGCTTGTATACATCTCTATCTCTTTCAGCTGTAACAATCACCCAATCTTTGCTTATCTTGAAACCAGGCTTCAAAACATAACAGAATAAATCATCAAATAGAACAGAATATGATTTATCACATATTTGAGATACGCTTAAAAGATTAAAGTTCAACTGTGAACAAAAGTTGACTTTATCAAAGCTTATTATCCCATTTGATACTGTTCCTTCTCTGGTTATTTTTCCTCCAGCATCACCACCAAAGGCGACGTGAGTTCCATCTTTTAACTGAAAGTCTTGTAACAAGGCAGGATTGCCTGTCATATGCCGGCTACACCCACTATCCACATACCATGTATTGAGTGGTCTTTTTGGGCGTACCTGCACAACAAGAAAATGAAGGTGAGATATCTACCCAAGCCGAGATGGTCTTGGGTTTTCCAAATTTATTAAAAATTGTAAATTGTTTGTAATGAAGATTATTCAAATCAGGTTTATTCTTGATGAATTTACCAATTTTATTTTGGAAATTGTTTTGAAAGTTGTTTGATTTATTTTTGAGAACATTCATATCATTTGATTGATTAATTTTAGAAATGTATTGATGACTAACATTTTTAGTAGTCATCCTTACAGATCATGGTATGATCTGTTCTTGCATGTTTTGTTATGATCTCACATAATTGTTCTTTGGAAAAGATCTCAAACCTAAAGAAGGTTGATTAGTGACTTTTGAAATCCATTAGTTTGATTTCTCAGATATTGTGGATTAACAAAGCCTTTGCTCATGTTTGATTTTGCAAAGTTTCTAGTAAGAGATATATTTCTAAAGTAACAATTTGCAGTATTGTGTGTCTTTTCATCACAATAAGTACAATATTTGTTAAAATAACAATCTGCTGTCGAATGATTTCTCATGTCACATATGTGACAGTACTTGTTGAAGTAGCACTCAACAGTATTGTGATTTTTCATATCATAAATTTCACAGTACTCTTGTGGAGTTAAAAACAACTTTTTATTAACTTTTGACATTGACACAATGTTTGATTTTGGTGTCAAATAGTTAATCTGTTGTCTTTCATTTTTCATAGTTTGATTTTGTGCCAAATTATTATACATTTGTTTAACATGAAATTCCTTCTTGAATGCATTAGGAACAAATCTTTTTGATACAACGGAAGTCTTTGAATCTGAACTTGATTTCAGATCAGAGTGTGATTTTTTCATAATATTTGCTTTGTTGTTTTGAAGAGAATTCATATTTAACAGACCAGCTGACACAAATTTTATCGGTTTAAGTTTTGTTGGTTGATTTGTTGCTTTAATCAAATTTTCTGAACTTTTATTTTGTTCTGATGTTGCTTTTGATGATTTCTTTCTTCTTCTTTGATTCTTTGATTTAGAAGAACTTGGTTTACTTTCAGATTGAACATCGTCAGAAGAAGATTCCTTTTCTGATTGAACTTGTTTCAGATTAATGGTGTTTGAATCTTCTGATGTTCCTACCTGTTGTTTATCTTTGCTTTGATCTTTCACTTCTTCTAATACAACATGAATTTGATCAGAAGTGGTTTGTTTTGTTTGTTTTGGTTCATAAGATTTTATCTTGATTGGATGACCATTTTTAATCTTTTCTTGATCTTTTTCAACAAACACTTGAACATTTTCCTTTTCTTCTTCTGAATTCTTGTTTTTGATCTGGAAAGCTTTAAGTTTAGCTTTATTCTCAGGAGAATGATCATGAGTATTGAAGTTCTCTGGTAATGTGTTTGTAATAGATTCAGGCATAGGTTCATGAGTGAAACCTAACCCTGCTTTTTGTTTATCTTTTCTTTCATTTACCAATTTTTCTACTATCATTTTTGAACTTTTTACTTTTGCCAGATCCATTTGAGTAGCAACATGTGCTATTTTCTCTTGTTCAAGATTCTTGATCATCTCTTCCAATTGTTTAGAAACAATTTCTAAATCTTTTACGGGTTTGTTCCATGAAGTTTGAAGAGAGATAATCTTTTGATCTGCTGTTTTATGATCAGATTTAAGTTTGCTATGCATAGATTCTTCTTGTTTTAGCTTCTCACAGATTTTGAATGAGTAGTTTCTATGATATTCAACATGTTCATAGCATGATTTAGTGCAGAGTTTTTCTCTCACTTCAGATGGGATTTCAGGAAATTTTGGAGCTGTGGTTTCAGATTTTGAAGTTGAAGAGTCAACCTTTGGTTGATCAGACTGTGCCATTAGAGCTACTTCATCTGTATCCTCCTTAGGATTAGACCTGTCACTCCAATCATAGTCATCTTCTTCTTCATTTTCACTTTCCACCTTTGGATCCCTGTTTTTTGACCAATCTTCTCCTTGAATTTCTGCAATAAGAGATAAACTTGATGTTAAATCATTTGTAAACCGATCTGCATATGCACTCTAATCATAACCATCTTTTATGCTGACTACTAGAGCTTTCTTTGTTTCATTAGATGATTTAGTTTCATCTTTAAGCTCAGGCATAGGAAGACTTTGATAAGGCTTTTGAAAAGTCTTCTGAGCTTGTTGAAACCTTTGATTACTTGAACTTGATTTAGCATTTCCTCCATTATTCCTTGGAGCTTTGCATTCTCTGGAGAAGTGTCCATAACTGTTATAGTTTAAACATCTGGATTTTGACTTGTCAAATCCAACAGTCTTGTTAGCACTTGGCTTGTATTTCTTGTTGACATAAGAATGTTTTTGTGTCCTGTAGGCAATCATCACCATCTGCCAGTTTAAATCCATCTCTTCAACATCTTCAGGATCCATCTCAAATAAATCCTGCAAAACAAAATCTAGTTGAGTTAAATGGCTACCTTGATATGCTTGAAAACTAGCCATAAATGCAGTGAATGCAGTTTTAGACTCTTCATCCTCTAATAGGATGTTAATCACATCTTTAACTGCAGGACCGTTTAAGGGCTTTAACACAATTACAACACAACAACACAATGAGGAGATTAACTAAACTCTAATCAAACAGTGAACTGGGTTAACCAAAGTGATACAAAGAACACAAGTAAAGCAATGAGACAGAACAAGAGAGTATGGGTTTCAAGGAGGCAGTATATTGCTTTCTCAAGTTCTTTTACAAGTGTTACAAAGCATTTCATAAGATACAAGAACTTGAAATACTTACACTACAACCTACAGCCGGCTATACTTTGAAAGCCAGCTGGATACAATTGACTAGACACTAACAAAATCAATTGTAGGATCAAAAGGCATATCTGCCTTTTGACCTTGTGACTATGACATGCCATAGCTCACATCCTTATACATTACAAAAAGGATAAAGTACATAAAGTGGAAAGTTATAGACTCAAGACCTCAATGTACAGTTACCAAAAGCATGGACCTTTTCACCAACTCATGTAAGTTGGTGACTTTACAGAGATGCAGCGGAAAAGGTGCTTTATGGAACAGTACATCAGATAAAGCATGTGTACTAAAAGTCTTCGGAAGAAATCTGTCTTCATAAGTTGAAGCTTTGGAAGACTTTGTCTCTGAGGCTTCGGAAGACTTCATGTTTGGCTTCGGAAGATATTGGTCTTGGCTTCGGAAGATTTTACACTTAGAGTATTTTCTAATGTATTGTGTAAAACTTCCGAAGCATTCTTCACTTCAGTACTTAGTGCATGTTGCAGAGACACTTTGAATGTTTTGGGTTGCATCAGACTTAAGGAATCCTTACAAACTCCCCCTAGGCTGATGCTACCAAAACACTTAGAAGATCTTCAGATGTTGGTAGTCTTCAGTACAATCAAGACCATTCCTTTCTTCATTAGATGGTCAGGATCATCAAGACTCTCATAGTATCTTCCCATCTCAAAGAGATCATGCAGAGGTAAGTTGATTATGTCTTGCCAGGAGTAGACATTCTCAACACCTTGATCTCTGATAACATGCCATCTCTCTGGATTAGTAGAGTAAGTCCAGGACAAGATGGGTGTCTCAGTTGTTAGAGGAGCCACTTGCATAGGAGTTGATTGGGATGCCTCATCATGCACTTTCTCAGGTTGATCTGATTCAGCCTGAGGTGTAGAGGTAGATGACTTTGGCTTCTTCTTCTTAGTCTTTGGTTTAGAAGCCATTCTCTTCTTCCTCTTAGATGACTTTAACTGAGAAGACTGGTCTGCAGCACCATGTTGATCATCAGTGTCTTTCTCAGTTGGGTGTTCCTCCCTCACAAGTTCAGAAGGAGAGGGAGTTTGACCATGCCTTGGATCAAAAGATGAAGCTTGCTGAGGCTCAGCTGGAGGTTCTGGTTGAGGTGTCTCTGGTTGTTCAAACTTGACCTCCACTTCAGGTGGGACTTGACTTGGAAGAGAGTGCAAGTCAATCAGTTCTCCACTTTTAATCTTCTTCTTGATCACCCTTATATGCTCATCCATTGTGGATAGAGACATGGGGCCAAGTCTCCTTCCGGAGAATCCATATAGCTTCAAGAAGCTCATCATTCTTTGTCTGTTAGCAGACTTCTTTGCATTCTTTTGAATGATGGCTCTTGACTTTGCAGCTTCTTCCCTTAGCTTCCTTTTGGTTGTCTTTCTTTCTTTGACTAGCTCAAGCTCAAGTTGCTTTAGGTACTCAAACTCAATGAAGTCATAGGACAGGGGAAGAAGTGCATCTGCCTGATAGAAGCCTGTGGCACTCAGGTAGTTGATCATCTTAATCCTATCTTCTTCTTTATCTACCTGAGGTTCTTGTGGAGCCACATCTTCTTGTGCAGGACTTTCTTGAACTGGAGAGAGAGTGGGAGCATGCTTGTAGAGTCTTTTCTGTCTCTTCTCCTCTTTGAATTGGAGAAGTAGCCTTGCATCCTCTTTCTCCTTCATCTCTCTTGACACTTCCATGTCAGCCAGTTCATTTAACTCTTCTAAGGGGAGGGAGATGATTTCATCAATATCATAGTTCCTGGTCTGTAAATAGGTAATCCTGACTGCCCTTAACTCATCATCCTGAGTATTTGGTCTGGGGGCAGCCCTGATTGCAGCTTGCATGAAGCTAGATGACCCAGTAGAACTTTCTCCCCTTAGTCTCCTTTTCCTCTCTCTCTCTTCCTCCTCAATTTCCTCAGGAGTCATTATCCTTTTCCCTTTGTCACCAACAGACCTTTGTGACTCAGGGTGGATTGAGGCTTGGCCTTCATTGCTTGGTGTAGCTTCCATGCTCTGGCCAGAGAGAGGCTGAGAAACACCTTCACCAGCAGGTGTCTCAGAGGGAGTTTGGACCTCTGCAGCAGTTGTTGATGATGAGACAGGGGTCTCAGGTTCTGCCACTGGGCTTTCAATCAAGGTTTCCCCTATGAAACTAATCTTAGGGTCCACCTCAACATCCAGTTGACCGATGTCATTGCCTGATTGCCTAAGTCTCCTTCTTAGAGAGAACTCTGCAAGGATCATGTCTTGGATTCTTTGAGCCAGCCTGTCAGCTTGTCTTGAATTGCTTGGATTGACAAGTGGCATGTTGACTAAATCCAATCTTTCATAGAAGTTCAGGCTTTGGAAATGAAAAACTTCTTGTTGACCTTGAACTCTGTGAAGTATAAGGGCTCTTCTGTCGTCATCATACCTCCACCTTATGATGTAATTGCCAGTTCCTTGTGGTGGAGATGAGACAGCCTTTGGTATACCTTCCTCAAAGAGACTCCTAATGATTGAGTCTGTAGAGTCCACATTAATGTGAACTTGAGGAAGTTGCTGAGAATGCATAACAGCAAGTGATGATGGTGAGTCCTCTATGTCCATTCTCTGTGAAGAACTCCCAGGTTCTGTGGTTGTAATAACTTTCTCCCCCTTTTTGGTAGCATCACCCACTTGCATAGGTGAGCTGGAGGATAAGTCAATCACTTCCATAGGTTCTTGTGTTCCTGGTTGAGCTCTCCTTAAAGGTCTCCCAGCTAGTTTTTCCTTTAGATATGAAATCTGAAGTTGCTGATCAATGACCCTGTTATGTAAGGTAGTCACCTGAGATTCCAAGTGACTAACTTTAGAGACTAAATAGGAGCATGTTTTTGACAATTTCTGCACCTTTAGTCTCAAATTCCCCTCATCTTCATCAGAAGAATCATTGGGGGATGAGATGATTGGACCAAAGTCCTCTCTCTCACCACCAGCTTGAGGTTCTTGGCTGCTGGTTTTCCTCTGCTCACTAGCAGCCTCAGTTGAGATGCCAGTGGGCTGAGTTTCCATGGTTGAGGTCTTAATCACTTTCAAAAGTGAGAGCCTCTTCCATATGGGCATCCTGAACATGTTCAGAAGTGTCCACCTCAGTAAAAGGTGACTGATGTGGGATAGACTGAGGAGAGTCAGAGGTACTCATCTCTCTTTGAGTAGGGGAGGAGAAGAGAGACTCATGGTACTCACTGAATCCTAAGTCTTCATCAGTATAGAAGGATAGGTTGGGAATTGGTTGGTTGAGATCTAAAGGCTGGGGATGGTAGCTGTCCCCTGAAGGTTGTTCACTTGAGTGTTGAGACTCAGAGTGAAGGCTTAAGGCTGTTGGGCTAGTGAGCTCATCAGGGTGAGCATGAGGAACCTCAGCCCTGATAGGTGAAGAGATGGGAGTGGTTTGCTCCTCAGGAGAAGTGGGAGCTCTAGTGTCCACTTCTTCCTGTAAGGTTGAGTATATGGGGGCCTGCACAGACTCAATAGCCTGAGCAGGGGTTCGTTTGGATTTTCTTTGGTAGGTGAGGGTGATTTCTGGCCTTTTTAGTGGTAAGGATAAAAGAGGTGTGGGTTCAACACTAGCTTGTGTTGCTAGGTTGTCACCTTGAGCAATGAGCTCTAACATTTTTGGGACTAGGGCTGTTTCTACCCCTGAGAAGCCTACAGTTGGCTTCTTCATTATTTTAAAGATGCCGGGCTTCATCTGTCCCAATTTAAGAATATTACTTGTTTCCCTCAACTGTGAGCCCAGTTCACAGTTGAGAATGTGTTGAACATATCTAGGAAACATGTAATACTCTAAGGAGTCTAAGTTTGCAAGTAAATAAGTATAAACAAATTATGAATACCTAAACTTGACCCCCTGAACCATTCCATGAACTATAAAGGAGAGATCCTCAAAAATCTGGTCCCATCCACCATGCTTGTTTGATAAGCTGTGGATAACCACATGGAGCAGGTATTTCCACTGGGATGAGACCTTCCCTTTCCTGAAGGTCTTTACAGAGAAATCTCCTTCATAGCCCATCTGCTCAAAGGAATGATTTACAGCTTCCTTTGGGAAGGACACCTCACCTTCTTCATCATCCAGCTGCAAGTGTTGGTTAATGATGGCCGGAGTGATGAAGATTGTCCTCCTTGCACTGTGGCAGACAGTGCCTTCTCCCCATCCATAATGACCTCTTGGCAGGTCTTCCAGAATTCAAGCAAGTGATCCTCATATAGAGTAGGATCAATGGTCAGGGAGGTGAAATAGTTGGATAGAGTCAAGAATTGGCAAATCTCTAAGAAACTTGCATCTTTCTCAGAGCTTAACAGAGCAACTTGATTATGTTGCCTGTGAAGTTGCATGGAGAAATCTGGGTTGTTTCTGTGGTTAAGGTTGGCCATTTCAGAAGCTTAAGGGTGAAGAAAGGTAGAAAGCAAAGGCGGTTTAGAGAATTAGGTTAGAGGAATAGTAGAATTGAGGAAGATAGTGGGAAAGAGGGGAAACTGTTGGGTATTTATGTGAAAAGGGATTTGAACCAAAGTTAATGAAAGAGGATAAACTTTGAAATCCGGAAGTCGGTCCCACCTCTAAAAAGTAGTTTACTTTTGCTCAAAAAGTAGTTTTCTTGGAATTCGAAAAGCTTCCGAAGGTAATTTGTCTTCGGAAGTTTTGATTGAAAAAGCTTCCGAAGCTAAAATGGCTTCGGAAGATTTTCCTGAGAGTCTTGAAAATTTATGCTTCGGAAGAGAAATAAACCCTTGGATGCTTTGTATAGGAATAAACAAAGCTTCCGAAGGTTAATTTTGCTTCGGAAGGAAAAAGTCCTTAAAAATGAATAAGTGTCTGAGATAAGAATTTTAAGCTTCGGAAGATGAATTTTGACTTCTTCCGAAGGTAAAATCTCTTAGACAGTTATTTATTTTGAAGATGATTTTGTTCCGAAGATAAAACTTTATCTTCCGAAGTATCAGAAAATTTTCAAGAATCTAAGGAAAGTCTTCAAAAAGAATTTTACATCCAAAGAAAACATGAGCTTATGAAAGTGATGAACTAGACAACTTAGGACACACATATTTTAAGAAGAAATAATTAGAATTAGTTTTAAGAAAAAGTCTACTCAAAGTTAATCATCCCAATAGCTGATATCAGATACTTAAATCTCTGTTCATCAAAAGCTTTTGTGAACAGATCAGCATATTGTTCATCTGTATGAACTTTGACTAGTTTAATTAATCCCTTTTCATAGTTATCTCTTATTAAATGATACCTGATGTTGATGTGTTTGGTCCTTGAGTGCTGCACAGGGTTCTCAGTGATAGAGATAGCACTATTGTTGTCTATGTGGATAGGAGTCTCTTTGAAGTTAAATCCATAGTCCAGCATCTGATTTTGAATCCAAAGCACTTGAGCACAGCAGCTTGCAGCAGCAATGTATTCAGCCTCAGCAGTTGATGCAGACACACAGGATTGTTTCTTGCATTGCCATGAGACAACCCTTCCACCAAGGAATTGACATCCCCCAGATGTAGACTTTGCAGTCATGTTGCAACCACCATAATCACTATCTGTATAGGCATACAGATTGAAATTAGGATTCTTTGGATACCATAGACCAAGTGTTGAAGCACCTTTGAGGTATCTTAAGATCCTTTTCACAGTGATTAAGTGAGACATCTTAGGGTTGGCTTGATATCTTGCACAAATACATGTGCAAACATGATATCAGGCCTGCTAGCTGTAAGATACATAAGAGACCCAATCATAGCCCTGTATAAGTGTTCATCTACACACTCCCCCTCAAGATCAGGTCCAAGGGAGTGGTTTCTGGCTATGGGTGTTTTAGCAATCTTACAATCAGTCATATTGAACCTCTTGAGTATGTCTTGAACATACTTTGACTGACTTATGAAGATGCCATCTTCAACCTGCTTCACTTGAATTCCCAGAAAGAAATTGAGTTCTCCCATTGAACTCATTTCAAATCTGTCCTTCATCAGCTTCTCAAAGTCTTTGCAGAGCTTTGGATTAGTTGAACCAAAGATGATGTCATCTACATATACTTGAACTAGCAATAAGTCATTTCCCTGTCCTTTGATGAAGAGAGTTCCATCTATAGTACCTCTTCTGTATCCATGTTTACATAGATACTCAGATAGTGTCTCATACCACTTCCTGGGTGTGATGCAGCCCATAAAGAGCTTTGTCAAGCTTGCAGACATGATCAGGATGATCAGGGTCTACAAAACCAGGTGGCTGTTTGACATAAACCTCTTCATCAATCACTCCATATAAGAAAGCACACTTTACATCAAGTTGATAGACCTTGAAGTTCTTGGATGCAGCAAATGCCAGGAATATCCTAACAACTTCTAGTCTTGCTACAGGAGCAAAGACATCAGTGTAGTCAATCCCTTCTTCTTGTGTGTATCCTTGAACAACTAGTCTTGCCTTGTTCTTGATGATAATTCCTCTATCATCCTTCTTATTCCTAAAAACCCATTTGGTTCAATGATAGTCTTCCCATGAGGAAGAGGACAAAGGTTCCAAACTTTCTGCCTTTTGAATTGAAGCAGCTCTTGTTGCATAGCTTCAACCCAACTTCCATCCTTTAGAGCTTCATCAACTTTCTTTGGCTCTATCTGAGATAAGAAACAAGAGTGAAGACAAACATTTGCTTCATGGGTTTGTCCTCTTGTTCTTACCCCTGTGACAACATCTCCAATGATGTTTGTGGTGGGGTGAGACTTGTGGATCCTTAGCTGAGGGATCACAGCAAGTTGCTGAGAAAGATCCAAATTTGAGAAATTTAGATCTGGCCTGGAAGATTCACCCTCCACATTATCCCACTTATCAAGATTAACTTGATCCAATGAGTGTGTGACATCATTGATGTTGTCATCTATGGTATGGTTATTAGCATCAAGAAATTCCTGATCACTATCACCATCACCATTGTTGTCTTCTACAATTGAGGTGTCTTTATCTGGTTGAGAGGCCTCTGAGCTGGAATTTGAAGGCATACCAGATGTATCAGCTGAATTTGTCATTGTTGTGCTGATAGAAACCTCATTTGCTGAAGTAGTTCCAACTGGAGCTGAAGATGTATGAGTTGAGGGTCTTCCTAGCTCAAATCTTGGATCAGGATCACCTGTATTTAAATTTTCTGCAGATCCTGGAAACATGCTCACAAGATTTGTTAAAACAGTTGGTAACTAAATCAAGATCAAATAGCCAATCCGGACCAGAACCAGCCACACAGGGTGTGTGATCATTGAAAGTCACATTGGCTGACTCCTCAACAATTCTAGTTCTGAGATTGTATACTCTATAAGCTTTAGCTTGGGAAGAGTATCCAATGAAGTGTCCATCATCTGATTTCTCAGCAAACTTGGCAATTTGATCTTTGGTATTCAAGATGGTGCAGGGACATCCAAATGACCTGAGAAAACCAATGAAAGGTTTCCTCTTGTGCCAAAGTTCATAAGGAGTCTTACCATGTGTCTTAACTACTAAAACTCTGTTTTGCACATAGCAAGCAGTATTAACTGCCTCTGCCCAGAAGGTGATAGGCAGTTTAGAGTCAGACAACATAGTTCTTGCAGCTTCAATAAGTGTCCTGTTTCTCCTTTCAGCAACTCTGTTTTGCTGAGGAGTCCTGGGAGCACTATATTGTCTTGTAATACCTTTTTCATCACAAAATGTATCAAGGATTTGGTTCTTGAATTCAGTTCCTTGATCACATCTTATGGTTTTGACCTTGTGATCACATTGATTCTCAACTTTTAAGATGAAATTCTTCAGAATCTCAGGGGTTTCATCCTTAGTTCTAAGGAAGAAGACCCAAGTGAATCTTGTAAAATCATCTGTGATCAACAAACAGTAAGAGGTCCTTCCTAAACTCATTACACTGGTGGGGCCAAAGAGATCCATATGTAATAAGTGTAGGGGAGTAGTGATGGAGTTCTTTTCCTTAGGCTTGTGAGATACCTTGTGTTGCTTCCCTTCAGGCATGCAACACAATGATCATCACTTGTAAACTCTTTCTTTGGCATTCCAGTTACCAGATCATGTTTAATTAACTTATTCATGTTCTTAAAGTTTACATGGCACATTCTTTTATGCCATAGGAAAGACTCATCACTATTTGCTTTAGATAGAAAGCATGAAACTTCTCCAGAAGGAGATGTTTCTTGCAAATCCATCTTGTACATGTTCCCTTTCCTGGGGGCTCTGAGCAGGATATGCTCATGAGGAATGACCACTCCAGGCTTGAGAACAATGCACTCATGCTCAGTAAAGAGCATGTTATGACTCTGATCACAAAATTGGGATACACTCAGAAGATTGTACCCAAGCTCCTTGACAAAGTTTACCTTCTCAATGTTGAGCTTACCATTTGTGACCTTGCCCCTTCCAGAAATGTAACCACCTTCATCTCCTCCAAAAGCAACTGGTCCTCCATCAATTCTCTCAAAATTATGGAGTAGAGACCTATTGCCTGTCATGTGCCTGGAACAGCCACTGTCAATTATCCAGACATTTCTGTTTGTCTTGAGCTGTTCCTACACAAAGAAGATGATTAGTTACATTTAGAAACCCAAGCCTTACTTGTCTTGGGCTCACTAAGTGTAATAGAAGGTAATACAACAGTAATAGATCCTATGGTTGTACTATGGGGATCTTCAGCTGTTGTTGATGGAGAAACTTCAGTCATTTGGTCTTTCTTAGACTTCCACACCACCTTTGGAGTCTTGGACTTGACCTTCAAAACCTTAGAAGCTTTTGGGACTTCACAAGTTTTGATGACTGAACCTTCGGAAGTGTCTATAGTCACTGCAGCAGACTTCAGTGCTTCGGAAGAATTCCTTTCTTCCGAGACCAATTTTACTTCCGAAGGTAATTTTCCATTTACCTTCTTCTTTGATTTGGAGCTTCCGAAGGAAACAGATTTTCCTTCTGAAGCTTGAGACTTCTTGAAATTCTTTGAAGTCTTTGTATTGGTCATGTGGACAGTACTTTTAGGATTGTATGGGCAATCCTTAGCAATGTGAGAGGTACTTTCACACATGACACATAACATTTTCTTCTTCAAAGGAGTCTCCTTTTGAGAACAAGACTGGCTTTGGTCACATCCCTTCTCCACCTTCATCTTGGTAGATGCTGAGACAGTTCTTTGGGCTGTGAACTGTTCTTGGAGTTTGATGGTTCAGGCTGTGCAGCAGTGGTACACAACAGCTCAGTCTTCTTCTTTGCACTAAGATGATTTGAACAAGAACCAGGACTCTTAGCTGAGGAGTCTTGGTTGATGTCTTCAGTCCTTACTACTTTGAAACCTGCAGAGATAAAAACTTGTTTCTGCTTAGCATCAAAAGTAGCCTTGATTTCTTGAGCCTTCTTTGCTTTCCTCTTGCTCTTCCTGATCAAGTTCTTTCTCTTGGACTTGGTCATCACAGTTGATTTCTTCTCCTCAGAAGGATAGTGGCCCTTGGAAGAATCCTCTTCTTCACTCTTCTCAGAGAAATTCTTCAGTATCACTTCTTCATCATCCTCACTTATAGGATCTATGAGAGGAAGCTCATCTTCACAAGTTCCACACCTAGGAGATCTTACAGACAAGATTGTGTGTGGAGGAGCTATCTCATTTGATCCCAGTCCCTGTCTATTTTGATAACATACTTTGTTGTGCAGGGATGAGGATATCATGTTCTTGAAGGTTCTCTTCTTCAAGAACACTCTTTTCTGCCTTGACTTTGCTGATCACAAGCTCAGCCTGGCACTCAGTCAACTTAGTTATGAGATCTTTGATCTAAGTTCTAAAATCTGTATGTTTATGTTTAAGTACTGAAATGGTTTTCTTCAAGTCATCTATCTTTAACTTGTAATCATTTTCAAACTTTCTAAAATCAGATTTTAATATGTTTAATGACTCAAGATCAGATCTCATCTCTAAGTTGTAGGACCTGTATCTATTTACTTTAGCAATGCATTCAGGAGTACAGAGATGTTCCAATACCTTGGCTTCATCATGATCAGCCATCAGTGCTTGGTTTGGAGAAGCATCTTCCACCTGAAAGCTCCAGTCAAAGCCTCCTTCTTCAACAGCAACAGCAGTATGTTGCTTTGGCTTCTCAGTCTGAGGGGCTTTGTCAGTGTAGTTTGGTCTGGGTTGTGTTTGGCCCCCATTTGCTTTAGGTGCCTTACACTCCCTAGCAAAGTGGCCCATAAGGTTACAGTTGTAAAACTTAACTTTGCTTTTATCCAGCCCAAACTTACCACTGGTAGCATTGCTTGGGAATCTTCTTCCTGTCCTCTTGTAGAACTTCTTGGCTCTGTGAGTGAGGAGAGCCATCTGCTGAACTATCTCCATGTATTCCAGGTCATCTGGATGGATACAGTCCAGGTCTTCAAGAGTGAAGAGATAATTCCCACAACTTTCATCAGTAGACATAAAGGCTTGAGAAGAACTTGTCTCTTGGAATGGGCTTCCTTGAGAAAAGTTCTCCCTTGGTGTCTCAGGGAAGGTGATGAAAGGACCCTTTTGTGAGTTGTCAGGGTAGCATATGAGATGATGTTGGGGTTCTATGTTGTCCCTTTCAACCACATGAAGGGCGGAACCCATTTGATTGTTGGAGTTGCCAGATGAACCTTGCATCTTCATCTCCATCTGGTATCCACTGAGAATCCCATACAACTCTGTCAGAGTAAGAGTTTTAAGGTTCTCAGTCCTCTTGATCACCACACAATAGTGTGTCCATTGCCTAGGAAGTGAGGACATGAACTTCCTTACAATGTCCCTGTTCTCAAGAGGAACTCCTCCATCCACTAGGGTATCCACAATCTCAACATACCTGAAGTATTGTTGAGTCATGGTTTCACCTGCTTTGAAGGTGACATTCTCAAACTGCTGCTTCAGAAGATCCTTCTTGTTCTCCTTGGCTTCAGAGGAGCCTTCATACATCAGCTTCAGTGCATCCCACAGCTGTTTAGCTGTTTTGCACTTCTTAAAGCCTCTGTATACAGAATTTGGGAGAGCAGTCTGAAGAGCAGTCATGGCCTTCCTATTAATCTCTACTCTTTTTCTATCTTCATCTGAGTAGTTGGCCACATCTTTTGGAATCATACCAGCACCAGTAGTAGAGGGGGTGCTAGGTATGAAAGGTCCATTCTCAACAGATTCCCACATTTTTGAATCAAGAGACCTGATGAAGCCTTCCATCCTCATGCACCAGGTGTCAAAATCATCAAGAGTGATCAGTGGGAATTTGTTCATGGTTCCAGTCTCCATATTAGACTTTGAGATGGAAGCCATTTGAAAAGTTTAGTTTTTGTGTGTGTGAGGGATCTTAAGATGGTTAGATCTTATATCAAGAGCCTGGAAAGCTCTAATACCAATTGGAGGACCATTTAAGGGCTTTAACACAATTACAACACAACAACACAATGAGGAGATTAACTAAACTCTAATCAAACAGTGAACTGGGTTAACCAAAGTGATACAAGGAACACAAGTAAAGCAATGAGACAGAACAAGAGAGTATGGGTTTCAAGGAGGCAGTATATTGCTTTCTCAAGTTCTTTTACAAGTGTTACAAAGCATTTAGAAAGATACAAGAACTTGAAATACTTATACTACAACCTATAGCCGACTATACTTTGAAAGCCAGCTGGATACAATTGACTAGACACTAACAAAATCAATTGTAGGATCAAAAGGCATATCTGCCTTTTGACCTTGTGACTATGACATGCCATAGCTCACATCCTTATACATTACAAAAAGGATAAAGTACATAAAGTTGAAAGTTACAGACTCAAGACCTCAATGTACAGTTACCAAAAGCATGGACCTTTTCACCAACTCATGTAAGTTGGTGACTTTACAGAGATGCAGCGGAAAAGGTGCTTTATGGAACAGTACATCAGATAAAGCATGTGTACTAAAAGTCTTCGGAAGAAATCTGTCTTCATAGGTTGAAGCTTCAGAAGACTTTGTCTCTGAGGCTTCGGAAGACTTCATGTTTGGCTTCGGAAGATATTGGTCTTGGCTACGGAAGATTTTACACTTAGAGTATTTTCTAATGCATTGTGTAAAACTTCCGAAGCATTCTTCACTTCAGTACATAGTGCATGTTGCAGAGACACTTTGAATGTTTTGGGTTGCATCAGACTTAAGGAATCCTTACATTAACTTTGCTAGATTTAGCAGAGTTAGATGAAGAAGTCTCTGTTTGAACATTTGATGTTTGGGACTGAGATTTAGGAGGAGATTGAGAATGAGACTGAGTTGTATAAGCAGGTGCACTGGTAAATGATGAGTCAGTGAAAAATCCTGCTCCAACAAACAGATCTCCCTCTTCTTCTGTACTTTTCTCACTCTTTGCCATGAATGCATTCTCTATAGTGGTTGTAGGAGAAGCAACAAACTGATACTGAGACATTGATGCTGCTCTATCAATGTTCCTTGAGCTTTCATCAATCTCTACTGATTCTATCTTTGCAATAAGAAGATCTAGATCCATAGGGAACTTCTCAGTATGCTTTAGTAGGGTTACAATTTGTTTCCATGATGATGGTAAAGCATTGAGTAGTCTGAGATTTAGATATTCAAGATCAGGCTTAATACGAGCTGTTGACATCTCAGTTATAAGTTGAACAAATCTGTTCATCATCTGATTTATTGTTTCTCCATACAAATGTTGAAACAATTCTAATTGTCTTTTCAACTTTTGTTTCTTGATATTTTGAATCTCCTTGCCTCCTTCACAAATGATCTTTAAGGCTTTATATAGAGTGTATCCAGTTTGATATGCATCAAGCCTTGCAAGAACTTCCAAAGGTAGTCCTTTACACATCAATGAATATGTTTTAATATCATTCTTAACTCTTTTCAGATCATCTCCTTGAAAACCATCTTCTGGATAAGGTTATGGAGAATCTTTAGTATACACAAACCCTCTGTCAGGCCCATCAGTGATTATAGGAATGTATGGTCCTTTTTCTATAGATTTCCAAAGATCAATGTCAAGGGAATTAAAATACTGTTTTAGCCTAAGAGACCAATTTTTGAAATCAGCTCTATTTTTAATTTTTGGAACTCTATTTTTTAGAATCTTCTGATTTCACCATTCTTATATTTTTGTTGTTTTAGATTTTGAATTAAGAAAATAAATGCAAAAGTGTTTGAAAAGTTTTCTTTTTAAAAAAAATTCTAAGTGTCAAGGTGATACGCCTGAACTGTGGTTATACTCCCAAACAGTTGATGCGCCTGAGTTGAGAAACGTCTAAGGGAATGCCTTAGAAAATTTTCCAAAACAACCAAGGTTGATGCATCCAAACAGTTATAAAATCCCTGAACAGTTGTCAAGCGCCTAAATAGTTGTCAAGCGCCTAAACAGTTGTCAAGCGCCTAAACAGTTGTAAAACGCCTAAACACTTGTAATCTTTCTCAACAAAGATGATACGTCTGGAATTTTTCTCTTCAACAGTAGTCAAACGTCTGAACTAGAAAACTTCCACACAGTGTTAATGCGCCTACACAGTGTTAATGCGCCTAACACTTAGACAAATTTTTCAGTCAATCTCAGCTCATGCGCCACATTCATCATGTTCATATGAATGTAACTAACTCAAATCTTCTGAATTATTCAAATGTTGATGAATTCGATTGAAACTTTCCGATTAAGTATGTTTTATGCCGATAATCATTCTTCTAAGATCAATTTCTTTCAATTCAACAACAAATCACTCAGTTTTGAGATTTTCAGTCCGAAAAAATGTAAACCTTTTTCGAACACAATTTCAACAAATAGACTTGAATTTGATGAATTTAACTACTAATTGTGATTCAAATCATGTTTCTCATGATGAAACACAACTGAAATTCACAAATTTTCAATTGAATTGTAAATCAATCACAGATTCAGTGAAATTTTTAAGTTTGACAGCTTCAAAAATTACTCACTAACAGCTTACCAACAGCTCTGATACCATTTGATAGGATCAAATGTACCAATCTGTAATGATTTATGAACACAATTCAATGAAATATACCCAAAGAAATCAAATCAAGCAAGATATCAACAAAATTCAAGGTTTCATTAATATCAAGCTAAGACAATTACAAAGTATGAAAAGCAGGTTCGAATACAATTCTATTCAACTTGTTCTAAATCTAAGCTATTTATAATGAAACAAAAAGTAAAGGAACTAACTAATTACAAAACTAGTCCCTATACTATTACAAAATATTAAAAGACAACTAAAGAAAACATGTTAATCTTTCTTAGAGTACTAACATTATGCGTTTGACACCGATAAGATCAGATTCCTTCGGGTTTGATTGATACCTGGCACTGACACAAACAACATACATTAAATCAGGTCTAGATGTAGTAAGATACATCAAAGATCCAGTCATAGATCTGTATAGAGTTTGGTCAATTGACTTTCCTTTAGGATCAGGATCAATCTTGGTATTAGTGTCAATTGGAGTTCTGATAGATTGACAATCGTTCAGTTTAAACTTTTCCAAGAGCTTTTCAACAAATTTCTCCTGATTGATAAAAATTCCATCTGCAGACTGTATCACTTGTAAACCGAGGGAAAAATTTATTTCTCCCATAGAACTCATTTGGAAACAAGATTTCATGATCTCTTCAAATTTTGAGCATAATTTCTGACTTGTGGAACCGAATATGATATCATCCACATACACTTGAAAACATAAGAGATCATCAGTATCTTTCTTTATGAATAAAGTCGGATCAATTTTCCCTCTTGTGTATCCATGTTGGATCAATTGATGTGACAATGTATCATACCAAATTCTAGGAGCTTGATGTAGACCATACAAAGCTTTACTCAGCTTGTACACATGAGGATGGGTATTCAGAATCTTCAAAACCTTGAGGTTGTTTGACATACACATCATCAGTGATTGGTCCATACAAAAAGTCACCTTTGATGTCCATTTGTTACACCTTGTATTTCATATAGAAAACATATGCTAGGAAGACACGAATTGCTTCAAGTCTTGCAACTGGAGCAAACAATTCATCATAATCAATTCCTTCCTCTTCGGTTTAACCTTGTGCAACTAGTCTTTCTTTGTTACAAACAACCATTCCCCGATCATCTAATTTGTTTCTAAACAACCATTTTATGCCAATGGCATTTTCTCCTTCAAGCAAATCCACAAGCTTCCACACTTCCTATTTACGAAACTGTAGTAATGTAAGGCCCTATTCCAGGTACAATCACAGTTGGTCGATCATCACACATAAAACATAAACACACTTTAACATTTACTAAAATACAGCTTCAGAATCATTTAACTAAGACCATTTCATATATTAATAATTACTTTTGAAAAATAATACATCATTGTTAAGTTACAAAATATCATTTGTTGCATTACATCACAAAAACATTATCATAATACAAAATGGATGCCATCCAAAACAAGCAAAGTAGCTGCCCCACGTGCCATCCTCAGCAACTCTTACCTGCCAACTAGAAAATACAAAAAAAGTCAGCATTGTTGAGTGAGTTCTAGGTTTAATAATAAAATACATTACATTCGTTTAAAACTATTACTTTACTTTCATTCGCGATCTACAAATAGATAATCTTATTACTATCTTTCATCATTCATCATCATACGTCATTCGTTACCATTCGCTCATTCTTTCATTCTCTTTCATCCCGTACATTCCATCAGTTCATCATTAACCTTTACTTTTGTTTGGACCAATGCCATATGCTATACCCCAAACATAGGCACGAAGCGAGAACTGGGCCGAAGTCTATAAATAGACCCCTAACATTACGCGTGAAGACTGACACCAGTACCTGGGTAAGCGACAAGGATCCCATACATTTGGTCAGACACAAATACTAGACCCTTGTGTGTATCCTTATGGGTTTGCTAAACCACACACAGTTGAGATAATAACATTTTAGAGTTGTGCACCTCCTTTCATTTGCTTGCAAGACTTTACATTCATCCATTCATTCATGCATTCATTCATTCATTCTTTACGTTCCTTTTTTCATTATCATTAACTTCCGCTTTTCATTACATAATACTTCACGTTCATTTCATAATCATACCACGCAAAGCCACGGAAATATACATAATAAGGAACATAAAGAAAACATAACATAAACATACATAACATCATCATAATCATCACATACAACATCATGCATCATCATATATTGTTGGAGCTGGAAAAGATAGTCTATATTATCAACACAGTGAAAGTCAACAAAAGTCAACGTCACGGTCAAAGTCAACAAAAGTCAAACCGAACACGTTCGAGACGAGGAACCGAGACGAGACGTTAAAGATTTAAATGACTAGGAGTTTTATTGTAATAAATATATTTTGTGTGAACAAAATATATTTTATCTTTATTTTAGTCATTTTTATGCTTAAAATGTAATTTTGTATTAATTAGCCTAAGTCTAGGGGGTTAAGTACAATTAGTGAATATTAGCCTAGACTATAAATAGGTTAATTGTCATTAGTGTTGGTTAATGGTTGCATAACCAATAGATTGAGGGATTTTTTGTAAACATACATTTGGCAATCTAATTGAAGATCAAAGGGTTTTCATTGTGTTCATCATATTTTGATCTAATTCTTCATGATTTGATTCAAGTTTGATGTTCCTGGAGTTACAATTTGGTATCAGAGCCTTATTGGATCAAATGCATTGAAGAATTGTTGTTGATTTTGAAGATGTTCATCAATTTTTAGAGAGAGAAACTGGGTTTCTAGAGAGAGAAAGTAGATCTGAAAATTCTAATCTCATCCCAATCACAATCAATTCAGTAGATCTACAACAATTTACTACAAATTTGAAGATATACAACTGAAATTCCTAATCTACAACATATTTTATACAAGAAATTGAAAGAAAATTCAGATCTGAAGACGTTTCTCTCACACACACTAGTGTGTGTGTTCTTGGTGTTCTTGGAGCTTCAATATCTTCATCCAGCGAATTTAGCGCATTTCTAAACGAAAGTTCAAAGTTTCCGGCGAAATTACAATTTCGTGCGAAACTCCGGCGAAACTCCGGCGAAATTCCGGCGAAACTGTAATTCCGGCGAAACTATTCCGGCGAAACTACCAGATTCCGGCGAAATTGTTCTTTTTCCGGTGAAACTCCAAAATCCGGCGAAACTACAAACTTTTCAGCGAAATTAACGATAAATCAGCGAAATTATAAAATTCAAGCTGCGAAATTATTAGAATCTTGCTGCAAATCTAATAACAACTGTAGCGAAATTAAAAAATAATAATAAATAAATAAAATAACATAAAGCAGAAAACCATAGTCATGGCTGCAGCAAAATCCATTGCACTTGGTCCGGCTGTTGACCGAGGCGAAGGGACCACAGAACCTGTTGACACAAACAATGGACGAAGCTCATCTCTTGTGTGAGCAAAGAAACAGACCCTTCGGTTACAACCAACGCCGTCTTTACAAAGACGGGTCCGGTATTGGGCCGGGTGCAACCAACACTCGAAAACCCCATGAGCGTATTCACACATATCGCCTCCTCGACAAGTGCCTTTTCTGAAATCCGGACATGGTACACAGCTGTAATGGTATTTCTGTGTGATTGCAGATCTGGAGTGTGAAGGTGATCGCCGTCTCCGCCGTTGTCTCCTTTCTCATCTTGTTCAACACCGCCATCAGTAAACGTCGCGATGAAATCAGATCTATGCTGCCCTTCAATCCCATAGTCACCACCACCTTCTCTCATCTATATCTCCTTCGTTACTAAGTTTTAGAGCAAACCAAGACCACAGTTGGATTCTAGAGGTTGTGTTTAGTGGGTATAGAAGTTCAACTTGGGATAACTCACCGGATTTTTTTTTCCGGCCGCCGGAACTGTCGCCGGAAAGGCGGCTGCCGGAGCAGGTCGCCGGAACCCTAGCACTCCCATCCGCCTATTTCTTTCTTCTCTCATGGGTTGTGTTTGAGTGTGTGTGTTTTGTTTTGAGATTATGTTGTTAGGGTTAGGGTTTAATTAGGTTAAATTGATTTTGGGTTGGGCTAACAATTGGGCTGGTTTTTAAAACTTGGTTAATGGGCTGCATTATTACAATTTTTATTGGGCTTAAAATTGGACTGAGTTTTAAGGGAGTTGTGTCAGCTTGACCCCAGTTGCTAAGATTTTCTAGCGTGACATTTTAAAAAAAAATATTTTTCCCGGGGGAGAATTATTTTACAATTTTTGGGAAAAATATTTTTGGGGCGTTTAATTGTTCAAAATTAATACAATCATGTCATCTTCAGAAGACTTTAAATCAGATAATCTCACAATGGCACAAAGCCGGTTTGATTCTTTTGCAGGTACAAAGAAAGAAAAATTGTCAGATTTAATTGATCGATTTTTAAAAGTAGCAAATAATCTAAAGAAGCATGTGCCTGATCTCAGTAATCATGAACAAATTGAAAAGCTTCTCGAGTCTCTTCCATCCGAATGGAATCATCAAGTTAGAATGCTAAAGCAAGAAAGAAGTTATGTCGACACAAAACTTATGGATATGATCAACAGACTAAAATCTCTCAAGCTAGATATCCAAAGAAACGAATTTCAACAAGCCGTGTTCCCACATCAAACTAACGCGCTTAATACTGATCTTGTCTCTTCTGTAACAAGCATACTTGATTACAAAACAGAGATGATTGAAAAGTTGAAGTTATTGAGAACTGATTCGGATTTAAATTTTGAATCCAAAGAAACTGTTGAAGAGAACTATGAAGCTCTGAGAGTCGATAATGATACTAAACCGGAGTCTGTGAGAACCGATGATGATAAGATTGGAAAAGCTGATAGAAGAAAGAAAGAATTTGAGGTTGAAGAGATGCTGAAGGTCAAAGATGATGAACAATAAGAAATCACAAGGGTTTGCAACTTTGAAAAGAGCTTAGCTGCAGAACGAACTATCATGGGTCTTCCTTATGAGACTGTTCAGGATATGTGTTCTTCGTCATGCAAAATCCGGTTATTTGGGATTTATAAGGCAAACAGATTGTTATTGGAAAATGAAAAAGAATTAAAAACAATCAATCAGGAATTAAAGAAATATGAAATTGCTTTTTCAAGAAAACTTAATGAAGCATTGGCTGAAAATGATCTTTTAAGAAGAACAATTTTGGAGCGTAACGTTGAAATTAATATTCTGAGAGAAAGGGCTGTTTTAGCTCAATTTGAAACAACAAAGCTTCAAACAAAGCTTGATAAATGGACCCTTTCACACATGAAAAAGGATGAGCTTATTGCTAAACAACAAGGGGCGAGGGTGAAACATGGGATTGGATATAAATCTGATAGTGAAACTGTATTTAATTCAGTTCCACCTCCTTCTACTTTATGTTATTCACCAATTCCCAAACCTCATCCTAAAAATGATTTGTTTGAACAATCTAATAGTAGTTTGCATCCAGGTTTGAGCGGTGTGAATCTTAAAGAGGTGCGAGATGATTATAATTCTACATCTGGTATGGGATACAATAAATCGAATCCTGACAGTCAAGCTAACGATTGTTCAGTCCCGGTTGTTTGTAAATCTATATCTACTATTTCTTCTAACTTCTTTGATAAGTTTAAAGCAGGTGAAATTACTACTTTTGAGCCTGTTAGGGTTGTGAAAGAAGAGATAAATCCGAAATCACCCAATCATCAAGTTCCAACAACAACACATACTATTCCTGTCAATCAAGATCCATTGGAAGCACATCTGTGTATACGAGACTGGACAAGCTCAGATGATGAATCAATCACAGAGGTGCGTGTTGGTTCCTCACAGATCAAGATGTCTCCTAACATTGTCAAGTCACAAAAGCTTCCAAAATCTGAATCAAGACCAATACGGATCTCTTCTCCAATTGCAAAGCAACCCAGTCAATCAGTGAAGATCTCATTCCCTTTTCAGCATAGCAAATGCCAAAACAAGCAAGAATCTGCTACAAGCTCAAAGCAATCCTCATCCCCACCTGCATCACACGGTTCAGTGAAGCATCAAAAGCCATTCAAGGCTTGTTTTGAGTGTGGAAAAGAAGGGCATGTGGTAAAGAAATGTCCTCAAAGGCTTGCTACGAATGGTAAAGGCAAAACAAATTTCTTCTCTGAATGTAAGTATAAAAAGAATGTTCCAGACGGTAAAGGCAACACGGGTTGCTTCTCTGGATCAAGAGGTAAAAAGCACACATCTTTGAATGGTTGGATGAAAAACCCTCCATCCAAACCTTTTCATGTGAAGCCGGTTTCACATGATTCAAAGATGAAAATGACGATAGGTTTAAAACCAAATTCTTTTCCTTCCGGTCTTAAACAGAAAATGATTTCCAAATTTAATTCATTCAAATCCAAATTAATTGAACCGAAACAAATTTGGCAAATTAAAAAGAAGGATACAACAACCCCCGATTGTTTAAACGGTTGTGTGCCGAAGCAGGTTTCTTATATTGATGAAAAGGGAACTTCCAGGACTTCGATGGCCTGGGTTCCCCTTTCAAACTAATTTGTTAATGAGTGCAGGAACAATTCAGGAGGACTGTTAGTAATCCGGTTTACTGACAGGGATCTTTCCTAATTCAAATTTGAGGCAGAACAAACAGGTTAAGGTTATGGTATTATATCCAATCTGGATTTTTATCTGCATTATCATAGTTCTCACTTCAAAGTCACTGATATTTCTTGAGAATTCATTTCTTATCTTCATATCAGTGTAGTTTGGAAGACTTTCTTTAATAAATTTTTATTTTTGTACAGCTTAAAAAAATTTTAAAAATAAAAATAAAAATAAAAAAATACAAAAATTAATAAAAAAATAAAAACATATAAAATAAAAAAAAATATAAAATAAAAAAAAAGTTTGCAAAAATAAAAATTTAGGGGGAGAGTATAAGTAAATAAAAATGAAAAGAGAACTGGGAACTTGATTCGAGATGACTGAGAAATGATTGTATATCATCTTGAAATGCTTGTTTTTGCATGACTTGTGTTTTAAAATGAGAAATGATAGTAACTGATGCTGTTATCTGATTTACATCTTCTATTTAAATGCAAATAATAGAAAAACAAACAGATGCTTTAATGATATACTTGGTAGACTCAGCCTGAAGAATAAAGTAGACAGCAGCATCATGATTTCAATTAAAATATATGCTTAAGGATGTCTGGATTTACGCAATCATTTTGGCCTGCACAAAACTGAGTCCCGACAAAAATTGGATTGAGAATTGATCTTTCACCCACCATGATACAAATCATATAAGTCATATCTTTGAGCCATGATTGGTGTAATTATGTGTCTTGTGTTTGTGCTAATCTCCTCTGTTGTACGGAAGTACTGACCTGGAGTGATGATCTCCTCTGCTGTACGATAGTACTGACCTGGAGCTCTCATCGGCACATGATTAAATGGTCATCTCCTTTGTTATACGTGAGTATAGACCTGGAGCTCTCACCATTTTGGTCTAAGTAGTGTCAAATCATCTAATTCATCACAGAATGCAATATTCTGTCGATAATCACTTGCACACTAATGTACAAGCCTTGCTCTGTAAAGATCGTTACAAAATTCAAGAAATCCTGAGGTTGGGTGAGGGTTTTTGCCAAATGATTGTGGGGTCCTAGCATTCTAAAGCATTTAATCGAACCTTAACGAATCATCTTCTGCTTGTAGAGAAAGATAGGGCATGAGTTTAAGTGGACAAACATACCAGCAATCGTTATTGATCTGTTTGACAATTTCAAAAAACATTCAAAGACTGTTATTAGATTCAGTTATCAGTGTGATCTCATTGCTTGTCGATGATTAAATTCATCTTTGTGCTAAAGTATATCTTGAGGATGTGATCTCATGATCGATTCAGTTCTCGGTTATAAAAAAAATATATAGATAAAAAAAAGAAATGTTATAATAAATGTATATAATAAAAATAGAAAAATATAATAAAATTTCTTTTCAAATTTTTTTTGGGTCTTCCATATTATGCTGTTACAATTTTATCATTTTCATGCATTTCACAGAAATTGCGTACAACCGAACATGGGTTCGCTTGTTTTCAAACACAAATAAACACGGGTTTATTTTGTTAAAATGAAATGATCTAATTAGAAATGTCGAGATAGTGTTTGTGATTGTGTTTCAGACTTTTGCTGTAAGTGATGGCCGATCATTAGTTGAGCAGTGTACCTGATCAGAGAACTTGTTTCTCAAGTTTGTAGAAGATACCGAGCTAGGAATCCTCCTCCTACATCTTCTGAAGCACTCGAGATTAGATATTTGGGAAACCTGTTCCAATATCCTTGTAAAGCACTCGAAAAGGGGGAGCATATAAATAGGGGGAGCTTATGAGATGAATAATTTTTCTCATCAGATTCAGAAAGCTTCAATTTGAAGATCTTTCTATTGTTGACTTCTCGGTGCTGAATTTGTTTGAAGACGTTGATAATGATAGACTAAGGGGGAGTATTGTTGGAGCTGGAAAAGATAGTCTATATTATCAACACAGTGAAAGTCAACAAAAGTCAACGTCACGGTCAAAGTCAACAAAAGTCAAACCGAACACGTTCGAGACGAGGAACCGAGACGAGACGTTAAAGATTTAAATGGCTAGGAGTTTTATTGTAATAAATATATTTTGTGTGAACAAAATATATTTTATCTTTATTTTAGTCATTTTTATGCTTAATATGTAATTTTGTATTAATTAGCCTAAGTCTAGGGGGTTAAGTGCAATTAGTAAATATTAGCCTAGACTATAACTAGGTTAATTGTCATTAGTGTTGGTTAATGGTGTGCATAACCAATAGATTGAGGGATTTTTTGTAAACATACATTTGGCAATCTAATTGAAGATCAAAGGGTTTTCATTGTGTTCATCATATTTTGATCTAATTCTTATGATTTGATTCAAGTTTGATGTTCCTAGAGTTACATATATCATCCCCGGGAACATCCCAAGTCATAGCCTAAAACTCCCTTTTTCCCAAAATATCAGAAATAATTCTAAGCCCTTTAGGCGCATGGGCACTATGCAGGCGCATGGCCTCTTAGGCGCATGGGAACACTTAGGCGCATGGGCAACTTTTGGGTGCATGGGCACTATATGGGTGCATGGCCAACACTTAGTCATTCTGGGCAACATTCTGGGTGCATGAGCACTATGCAGGCGCATGGGCACTTAGGCGTTTGGGAAGGTTGGGCGCATAGGAACACTTAGGCAATTTAGGCATATCCTAGGCGCATGGATACTATTTGGGCGCATGGATTTCAGGCGCATGGGGACTTAGGCGCATGGACTACTGTTCAGGCGCATGAGTAACTACTTGCAACTAGAATCATAATCCAGTCCCCAAATCATCATTCTAACATGTTCTAAGCTTAGTTCTATCATTCTAAGCAACATAAACATGCTCATAAGATAAACATAACCATAAGTCATCCCAAACTTACACCCACCCAAATACACATACACATATACATACGGGTATACACACCCACTTAATAAAAACATTTAAACATGCATTTTCCAGCCCCTAAATCAGTTAAAAAATGTAAAAGTGGGATTCTAGAACTCACCTTTAACAACTTTCGGGTAGACTTCTTCACAACCAAATGCAAACGAGTTCAAACACCTAGAAACCCATCAAAACACACAACTCGAACACAAAAACATATATAAGCATAAACCCGATACTGAAAACCAGTCAACAACACTTAAAAACATCGAATTCTTACCTCAAATTCGAATTTTTCTTCCTTCTTTAGAAACCCAAAGCTTTCTGCTTTCTCTCTCTAAAACTCAGGTTGAAAAAGGTGAAACAACATGGTAAAGGCGGCCATGTTGCTTTATGTACCAACTTTTTTTATCCTTTGTACACATTTAACCCCTCAACTTGGTTTTTCTTGCTTTTCCACCTTTTATTCTTCTTTTCTCTTCTTTTAAAATTTCCGGGTGTTACAAGTCCACCTGCTTTATATAGGTTGCATCCCCGAAACTTGTTATTCCTCGAATAGTCATGGGTAATGTTGTCTCATCTCTTCCTCAGTCTCCCACTTAGACTCGGATCCCTTCCTATGCTTCCACTGAACTCGCACCAAGGGAATAACTTTATTTCGTAACCTCTTCTCCTTTCGATCAATGATCGCCACTGGTTGCTCCACGTAATTGAGCCGTTCATCTACTTCAACGTCTTCCAGTGGTATGACTATATCTTCATCGGATAAACACTTCCTCACATGAGATACATGGACGTCGGATGAATTCCACTAAACTCATCGGGCAACTCCAACCTATAGGCCACCTCTCCTACTCGAGCAATGATTCGGAAAGGTCCTATGTACCTCGGGCTCAACTTGCTGCTCTTCCTAAACCGAATAATACCCTTACAAGGTGAGACCTTCAACATAACCTTATCACCCACCTGGAACTCAATCGGTCTAAGTCTCTTGTCTGCGTACCACTTTTATCTACCTTTGGCTGCCTTCATAAAGGCTTTGGTCTTTTCCAATTTCTCAGTCGTAGATCTATCACCTCAATGCTCCCTAAGTCCTTCTGGGCAATATCACCCCAACAAACGGGTGTTCTACATATCCCACCATATAGCAAATCATAAGGTGGCATATCAATATTGGCATGATAACTGTTATTGTATGAGAGCTCGGCTAACGGTAAATGGTCATCCCAGCTTCCTCCAAAATCAATGATGCATGCCCGAAGGATATCTTCTAGCGTCTGAATGGTTCTCTCCGACTGACCATCCGTTTGATGATGATAAGCCGTGTTGATGTGTAACCTCGTCCCCATTGCATCATGAAATTTCTTCCAAAACTTGGATGTAAACCGAGTGTCACGATCAGACACGATAGACACCGATACACCATGACGAGTTACAATCTCCTTGATGAACATATCCGCTAGTCTTTCTGAAGATTACGTCTCACGGATCGGTAAGAAGTGAGCACTCTTCGTCAGACGATCGACGATCACCCATATAGCATCATACCCTCTCGCGGTACGTGGTAGCTTCGTAATAAAGTCCATGGTGATGTGCTCCCACTTCCACTCGGGATTTTCCCGTATGGCTTCTGATGCTCCACCTTCACTTGCAAACAAGTAAGGCACTTACTCACATACTCCGTCACGTCACGCTTCATACCCGACCACCAATAATATTTCTTCATGTCCTGATACATTTTCGTAGCACTGAGATGAATAGAGTATCAAGTCTTGTGAGCCTCATCCATGATCTTTCCACATAGATCCCCATGACAAGGTATCCACATTCATCCGAATCGGGTTCTAACACCAAGAGTGTTTTCACCCAATTCCACGACTAGACCTCTCATCCATTCAGAATTAAGACGATCTTCTTTCAACGCCTCATCTTGAAACTCCTTGACCTGCGTCATCACATCAGAGGTCATAAGCAACTGATAAGCTTTCACCCGAATCGGCTCGGGTCTCTCTTTTCAACTAAGGGCATCCGCCACCACGATGGCTTTGTCCAGATGGTAATGGATGTTGCAATCATAATCTTGATGAGCTCCAGCCATCGTCTCTGCCTAATATTCAAATCCTTCTGTTCGAAGAAGTATTTCAAGATTTTGTGGTCAGTGAAGATGGTGCACTTCGTCCCGTACAGGTAGTGCCTCCAAATCTTTAATGTAAAGACCATAGCTGCTTGCTCCAAGTCATGAGTAGGGTAATTAACCTCATAAACGTTCAACTGTCGGGATGCGTAGGCTATAACCTTTCCTCGCTACATCAACATGCAACCCAACCCCAGGTAAGAAGTATTTGAATAGACCACCAAATCCTCGCTTCCTTCGTGTAACGATAAGACTGGAACTTGAGTCAGCCTTGCCTTTAACTCTTCAAAAGCCTTCTCTTGCCCTTGACCCATACAAACTTCACATCCTTACGGGTCAACATAGTCAACGAATAAGCTATCTTGGAGAAGTCTTGGATGAATCTTTAATAATAGCCCGCCGATCCTAAGAAACTACGGATCTCGGATATCGTCTTTGCGGACTTTCGTTGCATCACCGCCTCCACCTTGGTCGGGTCCACCATAATCCCCTCGGGATTCCCTATGTGACCCAAAAACTGAACTTCGCACAACCAACACTTTCTCCCTTCTAAGCACTTGGAGAACTTAGAATACAATTTCTCCCTCGGGATTCCCTATCCAACATCGGCCGACACACTCAATTCATCAAATCCATAAAAGCAGCTGGCGCGTCGGATAGACCAAAACACATCACAAGGAACTCGTAATTTCCATAACGTGTGCGAAAAGTTGTTTTAGGAATATCATGCTCCTTCACCTTTAGTTCGTGGTAGCTAGATCGAAGATCTATCCTTAGAACCGACTGGCACCTTGGAGCAGATCAAACAAGTCATCAATCCTTGGTAATGGAGAACGATACATCACCGTCAACTTGTTCAACTCACGGTAGTCGATACACATCCTCATACTACAGTCCTTCTTCTTGACAAATAAGACCTGAGCACCCCATGGAGAGATACTCGGCCTAATGAACCCCTTATCAAGCAATTCTTGCAATTGCTCCATCAGTTCCTTCATCTCGGACGAGGCCAATCAATATGGTGCCTTAGCAAGAGGTTGGGCACCGCGTATCAAGTCAATCTGAAATTCAATCTCACGGTCCGGTGGCACACCTGGTAAATCTTCTGGGAACACATCGGGAAAGTTACACACAACCGGTACGTTAGACAGTTGTGGTGTTGGCGTATCCACACCTTTCACGTAGGCCAGGTAGGCACTACATCCACGCCTCATACATTGTCCCGACACCGCCATCGAGATCACCTTTGGGATTGATGTAACTCGATCACCGTAGATCATCACCGAACTCCCGTCAGGCGCTGTTAATCGGATCATCTACTTGCGCACATAATATTCGCCTCGTAATCCGCTAACCAATCCATTCCTAGGACTACATCAAACCCGCCTAAGGTCATCACAAACAGTCTAGCAGGAAACTTATGACCTTCTAGTTCTATGCCACAACCTTCTATCAGATCAGAAATCCTGATAGACTTACCTATGTCAGTTTCTACATCGAAGGGCTCATAAATATTTCCACTACTAACAGGCAAATTAGCACAAAAAGCAACAGAAATAAAACTCCTACTAGCACCTGAATCAAATAACACAGAAGCAATAGTTTGGTTTACTATAAACGTACCTAACACAACATCAGGGTCCGTCCTAGCCTCCTCCCGAGTCATCGTGAAGGCTTTGCGCTCGCCTTCTGCCCTTCAGTCCCGGTCGTCTTCTTTGCTCCAGAACTCTCAGCCATTGGCTTCTTGCGGTCTCTACTCATGTGACCCTCTTCGCCACAATTATAACAACTCCTCACCCCGCAGTTCTTCGCCATATGTCCTATCCTTCCACACCTGAAACAGACATTGGATCCCCAACTACACTCTCCCATGTATTCCTTCCCGCACTTACCACACTTCTTCGACCCCGCATCGGGTGTGACCACACGCCGGTCATCCACCCTCGCAACCTTATTGTTTGGAGCGGCCCCGCCACGTCTAAACTGCTTCCCATTCTAGTTTCGATCATCACCTCCTTTCTTGACTACCTCAACCACGACCACCTCCCTCTCATCATATAACCTTCCAGCCAGATCAACCACTGACCTAAACGTACCAGGCCGGGTGCGATCATTTGCCTACGGACGCCGGCAAGCTCTAGATATACCTTTTAATTTTTCGTTATAGAGGCGTCACCTGATCCGATACCAGCCGTGCCATCTCGTTGAATTCGGTGGTAACTGCTAAAGCTGTTTGGGATGCACTGCTGATAATCTGGATCACAAAGCTTACTCTATAACCCAAGCACTAAAAATGGATGTGCTAAAATGGCTTGAGAAGTATGGAACCGCTAAAGTGTTTGGGATGCGCTACTGATAATGTGTGAAGGCAGCAGTGAAGTGGCTGAAATTAACAAGGATAAGCTTGTTAATCAATATGAAACCTTTCATCACTCCAAAGGGGAGTCAAACTCTAAACAGCTGCATAGATTTGTGCAGCTAGTGAATGATTTAGAGATCATAGGGGTAACATTCAAAGTCAAAGAACTAAACAAAAAGATGCTTCACAGCCTTCCAGAAAGTTGGAAATAAAATGTTACAATGCTGAAAAACACTCTTGATCTAGAGAGTACCCCCTTGGACATAATGATTGCCAAAATAGAAGCTCTTGAACTGGATGAAAGGAGCAGGAACCTTGGTGGACCGCGAGTTATTGAAGCTTACAAATTTTGATCAGACACTCACTCTGTGGAAAATGCATTCATCACTGAGGATGATGATTTTCTCTCCTCAAGAGATCAAGTGAAGACAACCGGTTTCATTTCAGCACCAACAACAAACAAGCCATCTACATCATCTCAACCAACAGGGTTTACTGCCACTCCCTCAACTACTCCTGAAGACCCAAGAACAGAAGAGCAATCGGCAACTTACAATGCCTTTGTTGCTAGTTTTGAAGCTTACCTGGGAGGCAGACTCACTTCTGCTCATCTGATCCAAGAAGACTTGGAAGAAATGGATCCAGATGATGTGGAAGAAATGGATCTGCAATGGCCATTGGCTATGATAGCAATGAGAGCCAAGAATTTCTTCAAAAAAGGGAGAAAGCTTAGCCTCATTGAAAACATTAAACTTGGATATGACAAATCCAAGGTAAAGTGTTTCAACTGTGGTGTGACTGGCCACTTCTCTAGCAAGTGCAATGCTCCTAGAAGAAACAGCAACAATTTCCATAGGAATTCTCAGGGTTAGTCATCCGCACAACCAAGCACAAGCTTTAACACTAACAATCATCAGCAGCAGTATCATCACCAACAACAACATGAACAATCATACCATAGTCAGCCTCAACTGACAAATCAAGCTCATGGAAACGGCCAATCTACCTTAAATTCCCTTGTCATCAGACAAGACGAAGTATGTGATTGGAGTCTATATGCTGAGGAAGTAAAGCCTCAATTTCAGAATCATGCTCTTATGGCTCATATCAATGATGGCCTAACTCCAATGCCATCTAAGGTAAAATCTAATCTTTGTAGTGACAAATGTATTGCTGAACTACAGGGATAACGTGAGCATAATCACAAATTGGCTGATAAAATCAACGAAGAAAAAGTAAAATCTGAGATGCTTAAGAAATAAATCAAAAGTTTTGAAATAAAAATATAATCTGTCATCTCAGATATTGAAAAATTGCACAACAAAAAGTACACTCTTGCAACTGAAAATGAACAGTTAATTGAAAATTTAGCCCAATCAAAAGCTGAGCAATCGGTTACTGAAGTAAAACTTGAAAAGTTTCAAATGTCTTTAGCAAAGCTGCAAGAGATGCTTAAGTCACAAAAGGAGCATAATGATATGACTGGGATTGGATACAATTCATGTCCCCCACCATATAATGACAATTATACTGTCATGCCTGAGTCTGTCACTCTGTCTGATAAAATTGAACCTAAAACTATTGAACCTAAATCAATAGTAACACAAGTCACTAATCCTCAAAATAAACCGATGTTTACGTTGAAACAAATGAGGAGAAGATTAAATTAGGTCATCCTATCAAAATCAAAGAGTACTCAGACAAGACAGTAAATGTCATTAGACCCAGAAGCCCTGTCAAATCCATAGTGCCCTTTGTGAAATTTATTCCTGCAACCTTGAAAGAAAAGATGAAAACCAAGGATTCAGTGAAACCCACTGCTGTAAGCAGTTCTGATTATGAGATCAAATCTCCAAAAAATTCAATCAAATCAGACAAAGTTTTACTGCCAAAGAAAAACAACATTTCACTGATTTCTAAAATAAAAATCAAGTCAGACCCTCAATCTTCAAAACCAAAGCAAGGGGTTGGTTTTGACATTTGTAACAAAGAACATGTAAATCAGTTAGAAATGGAATAAATAAGAAGGGTAAGGAAGCATAACCAATCTAGAAAGGACAAACCTAGTAGTGTTGTGAAACAAACTACTAAAAAGGTTGATCCTTCTTCCTCAACAAATTCAAAGGTTGAGACTCAGTTGAAAACAGGTAAACCTATTGAGTCCTCAACATCAAGATCACCATCAAGAGACAAACACATGTATTGTGATGTGTGTGAAATGTCTAATCACAGTACGGATAAGTTCCATTTCAATCAATATTGCTCTATCTGTGACATGAACAATCATTTCACCAAAATCTGCCATTTCAATATATATTGTTCAGTCAATGATATGACTAATGCAGGACCGGTTAAGTGCTTAAAAATTACAACACAACAACTCAAAGAGGAGATTAACTAAACTTGATCAAACAGTAAACTAGATTAACCAATATATTGATACAAAGAACACAAGTAAAGATAAAGAGACAGAACAAGAGATTTGGGTTTCAAGGAGGCAGTATATTGCTTTCTCAAGTTCTTTTACAAGTGTTACAAAGCATAAAGAAAGATACTAGAACTTGAAATACTTATACTACAACCTACAGCCGGCTATACTTTGAAAGCCAGCTGGATACAATTGACTAGACACAAACAAAAGCAATTGTAGAATCAAAAGGCATATCTGCCTTTTGACCTTGTGACTATGACATGCCATAGCTCACATCCTTATATATTACAAAAAAGATAAAGTACATAAAGTAGAAAGTTACAGACTCAAGACCTCAATGTACAGTTACCAAAAGCATGGACCTTTTCACCAACTCATGTAAGTTGGTGACTTTACAGAGATGCAGCGGAAAGGTGTCCAGCTTTATGGAACAGTACATCAGATAAAGCATGTTACTAAAAGTCTTAGGAAGAAATCTGTCTTCATAGAATGAAGCTTCGGAAGACTTTGTCTCTGAGGCTTCGGAAGACTTCATGTTTGGCTTCGGAAGATATTGGTCTTGGCTTCGGAAGATTTTACACTTAGAATATTTTCTAGTGTAAAGTGTAAAACTTCCAAAACATTTCTTCTTCAGTACTTAGTGCATTTGTTGCAGAGAGACATTGGATGTTTTGGTTTGCATCAGACTTAAAGAAATCCTTACAAACTCCCCCTAGGCTGATGCTACCAAAACATTTTGAAGATCTTCAGATGTTAGTTGTCTTCAGCACAATCATGACCATACCCTTCTTCATTAGATGGTCAGGATCATTCAGACCTTCATAGTATCTTCTCATCTCAAAGAGATCATGCAGAGGTAAGTTGATTTTGTCTTGCCAAGTATAGACATTCTCAACACCTTGATCTCTGATTACATGCCATCTTTCTGGATTGGTAGAGTAAGTCCAGGATAAGATGGGTGTCTCAGCTGTCAGAGGAGCCACTTGCATTGGAGTTGATTGGGCTGCCTCATCATGCACTTCCTCAGGTTGATCTGACTCAGCCTGAGGTGTAGAGGTAGATGATTTAGGCTTCTTCTTCTTAGACTTTGGTTTAGAAGCCATTCTCTTCTTCCTCTTAGATGACTTTAACTGAGAACACTGGTCTGCAGCACCTTGTTGATCATCATTGTCTTTCTCAGTTGGGTGTTCCTCCCTCACAGGTTCAGAAGGAGAGGGAGTTTGACCCTGCTTTGGATCAGAAGATGAAGTTTGCTGAGGCTCAGAAGGAGGTCCGGGTTGAGGTGTCTCAGGTTGTTCAAACTTAACCTCCACTTCAGGTGGGACTTGACTTGGAAAAGAGTGTAAGTCAATCAGTTCACCACTCTTAATCTTCTGCTTGATTACCTTATATGCTTATCCATTGTGGATAGAGACATAGGGCCAAGTCTCCTTCCGGAGAATCCATATAACTTCAAGAAGCTCATCATCCTTTGTCTATCAGCAGACTTCTTCATACTCTTTTTGATGATGGCTCTTGACTTTGTAGCTTCTTCTCTTAGCTTCCTCTTAGTTGTCTTTCTCTCTTTGAATAACTCAAGTTCAAGTTGTTTTAAGTACTTAAACTCAATAAAGTCATAGGACAAGGGAAGAAGTGCATCTACCTGATAGAAGCCTGTGACACTCAGGTAGTTGATATTTTGATCCTATCTTCTTCTTTGTCTACCTTAGGTTCTTGTGGAGCCACATCTTCTTGTATAGGGCTTTCTTGAACTGGGGAGAGAGTGGGAGCATGCTGAGAATGTGAACTTGAGGAAGTTGCTGAGAATGCACAATTGCAAGTGAGGATGGTGAGTCCTCTATGTCCATTCTCTGTGAAGAACTCCCAGGTTCTGTGGCTACAATAACTTTCTCCCCCTTTTTGGTAGCATCACCCACTTGCATAGGTGAGTTGGAGGATAATCAATCACATCCACAGGTTCTTGTTTTCCTTGTTGAGCTCTTCTTAAAGGTCTCCCAGCTAGTTTTTCCTTAAGATATGAAATCTGAAGTTGCTGATCATTGACCCTGTTTTGTAAGGTAGTTGCAGGACCGTTTAAGGGCTTAACTACAATTACAACACAACCACACAATGAGGAGAATAACTAATCTCTAATCAAACAGTGAACTGGGTAACCAAAGTGAAGCTAAGAACACAAGTAAGTAAAGAGACAGAACAAGAGAGTTGGGTTTCAAGGAGGCAGTATATTGCTTTCTCAAGTTCTCTTACAAGTGTTACAAAGCCTTAAGAAAAGATACAAGAACTTGAAATACTTATACTACAACCTACAGCCGGCCATACTTTGAAGGCCAGCTGGATACAATTGACTAGACACTAACAAGATCAATTGTAGGATCAAAAGGCATATCTGCCTTTTGACCTTGTGACTATGACATGCCATAGCTCACATCCTTTTACAATACAAAAAGGATAAAGTACATAAAGTGGAAAGTTACAGACTCAAGACCTCAATGTACAGTTACCAAAAGCATGACCCTTTTCACCAACTCATGTAAGTTGGTGACTTTACAGAGATGCAGCGGAAAAGGTGCTTTATGGAACAGTACATCAGATAAAGCATGTGTACTAAAAGTCTTCGGAAGAAATCTGTCTTCATAGGATGAGGCTTCGGAAGACTTTGTCTCTGAAGCTTCGGAAGACTTCATGTTTGGCTTCGGAAGATATTGGTCTTGGCTTCAGAAGATTTTACACTTAGAGTATTTTCTAATGCTTTGTGTAAAACTTCCGAAGCATTCTTCACTTCAGTACTTAGTGCATGTTTGCTGAGACACTTAAGCTGTTTTGGGTTGCATCAGACTTCAGGAATCCTTACAAACTCCCCCTAGGCTGATGCTACCAAAACACTTGGAAGATCTTCAAATGTTGGTAGTCTTCAGTACAATCAGGACCATTCCTTTCTTCATGAGATGGTCAGGATCATCAAGACTTTCATAGTATCTTCTCATCTCAAAGAGATCATGCAGAGGTAAGTTGATTATGTCTTGCCATGAGTAGACATTTCAACACCTTGATCTCTTATAACAGTCCATCTCTCTGGATTGGTAGAGTATGTCCAGGACAAGATAGGTGTCTCACTAGTTAGAGGAGCCACTTGAATAGGAGTTGATTGGGCTGCCTCATCATGCACTTCCTCAGGTTGATCTGATTCATCCTGAGGTGCAGAGGTAGATGACTTTGGCTTCTTCTTCTTTGTCTTTGGTTTAGAAGCCATCCTCTTCTTCCTCTTGGTTGTCTTTAACTGAGAAGACTGGTCTGCAGCACCAGGTTGATCATCAGTGTCTTTCTCAGTTGGGTGTTCCTCCCTCACAGGTTCAGAAGGAGAGGGAGTTTGACCCTGCCTAGGATCAGAAGATGAAGCTTGCTGGGGCTCAGCTGGAGGTGCTGGTTGAGGTGTCTCTGGTTGCTCAAACTTGACCTCCACTTCAGGTGGGACTTGACTTGGAAGAGAGTGCAAGTCAATAAGTTCTCCACTCTTAATCTTCTGCTTGATCACCCTAATGTGCTCATCCATAGTGGATAGAGACATGGGGCCAAGTCTCCTTCCGGAGAATCCATACAGCTTCAAGAAGCTCACCATTCTTTGTCTGTCAGCAGACTTCTTTGCATTCTTTTGAATGGTGGCCCTTGACTTTGCAGCTTCTTCCCTTAGTTTCCTTTTGGTTGTCTTTCTTTCCTTGACTAACTCAAGTTCAAGTTGCTTTAAATACTCAAACTCAATGAAGTCATAGGATAAAGGGAGAAGTGCATCTGCCTGATAGAAGCCTGTGGCACTCAGGTAGTTGATCATTTTGATCCTATCTTCCTCTTTATCTACCTGAGGTTCTTGTGGAGCCACATCTTCTTGTGCAGGACTTTCTTGAACTGGTGAGAGAGTAGGAGCATGCTTGTAGAGTCTTTTCTGTCTCTTCTCCTCTTTGAGTTGGAGAAGTATCATTGCATCCTCTTTCTCCTTCAACTCTCTTGACACTTCTCTGTCAGCCAGTTCATTCAGTTCTTCTAAGGGGAGGGAGATGATATCATCAATATCATAGTTCCTGGTCTGTAAGTAAGTTATCCTGACTGCCCTTAACTCATCATCCTGAGTATTTGGTCTGGGGGCAGCCCTGATTGCAGCTTGCATGAAGCTAGATGACCCAGTGGAACTTTCTCCCCTTAGTCTCCTTTTCCTCTCTCTCTCTTCCTCCTCAATTTCCTCAGGAGTCATTATCCTTTTCCCTTTGTCACCAACAGACCTTTGTGACTCAGGGAGGATTGAGGCTTGGCCTTCATTGCTTGGAGTAGCTTCCATGCTCTGGCCAGAGAGAGGCTGAGAAACACCTTCACCAGCAGGTGTCTCTGTTGGAGTTTGGACCTCAGCAGCAGTTGTTGATGATGAGACAGGGGTCTCAGGTTCTGTCACTGGGCCTTCAGTCAAGGTTTCCCCTATGAAACTAATCTTAGGGTCCACCTCAACATCCAGTTGACCGATGACATTACCTGATTCCCTAAGTCTCCTTCTTAGAGAGAACTCTGCCATGATCCTGTCTTGGATTCTTTGAGCCAGCCTATCAGCTTGTCTTGAATTGCTTGGATTGACAAGTGGTAGGTTGACTAAATCCAGTCTTTCATAAAAGCTCAGGCTTTGGAATTGAAAAACTTCTTGTTGGCCTTGAACTCTTTGAAGTATGAGGGCTCTTCTGTCATCATCATACCTCCACCTTATGATGTGATTGTTAGTTCCCAGAGGTGGAGATGAAACAGCCCTTGGTATGCCTTCCTCAAATAGACTCCTGATGAGAGAGTCTATAGAGTCCACATTAATGTGAACTTGAGGAAGTTGCTGAGAATGCACAACAGCAAGTGAGGATGGTGAGTCCTCTATGTCCATTCTCTCTGAAGAACTCCCAGGTTCTGTGGTTGTAACAACTTTCTCCCCCTTTTTGGTAGCATCACCCACTTGCATAGGTGAGCTGGAGGATAAGTCAATCACTTCCACAGGTTCTTGTGTTCCTGGTTGAGCTCTTCTTAAAGGTCTCCCAGCTAGTTTTTCCTGCAGATATGAAATCTGTAGTTGCTGATCATTGACCCTGTTTTGTAAGGTAGTCACCTGAGATTCCAAGTGACTAACCTTAGAGACTAAATAGGTGCATGTTTTTGACAGTTTTTGCACCTTTAGCCTCAAATTCCCCTCATCTTCATCAGAAGATTCATTGGGGGATGAGATGATTGGACCAAAGTCCTCTCTCTCACCACCAGCTTGAGTTTCTTGGCTGCTGGTTTTCCTCTGCTCACTGGCAGCCTCAGTTGAGATGCCAATGGGCTGAGTTGCCATGGTTGAGGTCTTAATAATGTAATCACTTTCAAAAGTGAGAGCCTCTTCCATATGGACATCCTGAACAGGTTCAGAAGTGTCCACCTCAGTACAGGTGACTGATGGGGGATAGACTGAGGAGAGTCAGAGGTACTCATCTCTCTTTGAGTAGGGGAGGAGAAGAGAGACTCATGGTACTCACTGAATCCTAAGTCTTCATCAGTGTAAAAGGATAGGTTGGGAATTGGTTGGTTGAGATCCAAAGGCTGGGGATGGTAGCTGTCCCCTGAAGGTTGTCCACTTGAGTGTTGAGACTCAGAGTGAAGGCTTAAGGTTGTTGGGCTATTGAGCTCATCAGGGTGAGCTTGAGGAACCTCAGCCCTGATAGGTGAAGTAATGGGAGTGGTTTGCTCCTCAGGAGAAGTGGGAGCTCTAGTATCCACTTCTTCCTGTAAGGTTGAGTATTTGGGGGCCTGCACAGACTCAATAGTCTGAGCAGGGGTTCGTTTGGATTTTCTTTGGTAGGTGAGGGTGATTTCTGGTCTTTTTAGTGGTAGGGACAAAAGAGGTGTGGGTTCAACACTAGCTTGTGTTGCTAGGTTGTCACCTTGAGCAATGAGCTCTAACATTTTTGGGACTAGGGCTGTTTCTACCCCAGAGAAGCCTACAGTTGGCTTCTTCATTATTTTAAAGATGCCGGGCTTCATCTGTCCCAGTTTAAGAATATTACCTGTTTCCCTCAACTGTGAGCCCAGTTCACAGTTGAGAATGTGTTGAACATATCTAGGAAACATGTAATACTCTAAGGAGTCTAAGTTTGCAAGTAAATTAGTATATACAAATTGTGAATACCTGAACTTGACCCCTTGAACCATTCCATGAACAATGAAGGAGAGATCCTCAGGAATCTGGTCCCATCCACCATGCTTGTTTGACAAGCTGTGGATAACCACATGGAGCAGGAATTTCCATTGGGATGAGACCTTCCCTTTCCTAAAGGTCTTTACAGAGAAATCCCCTTCATAGCCCATCTGCTCAAAAGAATGATTTACAGCTTCTTTTGGAAAGGACACCTCACCTTCTTCATCATCCAGCTGTAGATGTTGGTTAATGATGGCCGGAGTGATGAAGACTGTCCTTCCCTGCACTGTGGCAGACAGTGCCTTCTCCCCATCCATAATGACCTCTTGGCAGGTCTTCCAGAATTCAAGCAACTGATCCTCATATAGAGGAGGATCAATGGTCAGGGAGGTGAAGTAGTTAGATAGAGTCAAGAATTGGCAAATCTCTGAGAAACTTGCATCTTTCTCAGAGCTTAACAGAGCAACTTGATTATGTTGCCTGTGTAGTTGCATGGAGAAATCAGGGTTGTTTCTGCGGTTAAGGTTGGCCATTTTAGAAGCTTAAGGGTGAAGAAAGGTAGAAAGCAAAGGCGGTTTAGAGAATTAGGTTAGAGAAACAGTAGAATTGAGGAAGATAGTGGGAAAGAGGGGGAACCGTTGGGTATTTATATGAAAAGGGATTTGAACCAAAGTTAATGAAAGAGGATAAACTTTGAAATCCGAAAGTCGGTCCCACCTCTGAAAAAGTAGTTTACTTTTGCTCAAAAAGTAGTTTTCTTGGAATTCGAAAAGCTTCCGAAGTTTATTTGTCTTCGGAAGTTTTGATTTAAAAAGCTTCCGAAGCTAAAATGGCTTCGGAAGATTTTCCTGAGAGTCTTGATAATTTATGCTTCGGAAGAGAAATAAACCTTTGAATGCTTTGTTTGAAAATAAACAAAGCTTCCGAAGGTTAATTTTGCTTCGGAAGGAAAAGGTTCTTGAAAATAGATAAGTGTCTGAGATAAAATTTTAAGCTTCGGAAGATGAACTTTACTTCTTCCGAAGGTAAAATCTCTTAGACAGTTATTTATTTTAAAGACATGTTTTTCTTCCGAAGATAAAATCTTTATCTTCCGAAGTATCAGAAATTTTCAAGAATCTAAGGAAAGTCTTCAAAAAGAATTTTACATCCAAAGAAAACATGAGCTTATGAAAGTGATGAACTAGACAACTTAGGACACACATATTTTAAGAAGAAATAATTAGAATTAGTTTTAATAAAAAGTCTACTCAAAGTTAATCATCCCAATAGCTGATATCAGATACTTAAATCTCTGTTCATCAAAAGCTTTGGTGAACAGATCAGCATATTGTTCATCTGTATGAACTTTGACTAGTTTGATTAATCCTTTTTCATAGTTATCTCTTATTAAATGATACCTGATGTTGATGTGTTTGGTCCTTGAGTGCTGCACAGGGTTCTCAGTGATAGAGATAGCACTATTGTTGTCTATGTGGATAGGAGTCTCCTTGAAGTTAAATCCATAGTCCAGCATCTGATTTTGAATCCAAAGCACTTGAGCACAGCAGCTTGCAGCAGCAATGTATTCAGCCTCAGCAGTTGATGCAGACACACAGGATTGTTTCTTGCATTGCCATGAGACCACCCTTCCACCAAGGAATTGACATCCCCCAGATGTAGACTTTGCAGTCATATTGCAACCACCATAATCACTGTCTGTATAGGCATACAGATTGAAATTTGGATTCTTTGGATACCATAGACCAAGTGTTGAAGCACCTTTGAGGTATCTTAAAATCCTTTTCACAGTGATTAAGTGAGACATCTTAGGGTTGGCTTGATATCTTGCACAAATACATGTAGCAAACATGATATCAGGCCTGCTAGCTGTAAGATACATAAGAGACCCAATCATAGCCCTGTATAAGTGTTCATCTACACACTCCCCCTCAAGATCTGGACCAAGGGAGTGGTTTCTGGCTATGGGTGTCTTAGCAATCTTACAATCAGTCATATTGAACCTCTTGAGTATGTCTTGAACATACTTTGACTGACTTATGAAGATGCCATCTTCAACCTGCTTCACTTGAATTCCCAGAAAGAAGTTGAGTTCTCCCATTGAACTCATCTCAAATCTGTCTTCATCAGCTTCTCAAAGTCTTTGCAGAGCTTTGGATTAGTTGAACCAAAGATGATGTCATCAACATATACTTGAACCAGCAATAAGTCATTTCCCTGTCCTTTGATGAAGAGGGTTCCATCTATAGTACCTCTTCTGTATCCATGCTTGCAGAGATACTTAGATAGTGTCTCATACCACTTTCTGGGTGCCTGATGCAGCCCATAAAGAGCTTTGTCAAGCTTGCAGACATAATCAGGATGATCAGGGTCTACAAAACCAGGTGGCTGTTTGACATAAACCTCCTCATCAATCACTCCATATAAGAAAGCACACTTTACATCAAGTTGGTAGACCTTGAAGTTCTTGGATGCAGCAAATGCCAGGAATATCCTAACAGCTTCTAGTCTTGCTACAGGAGCAAAGACATCAGTGTAGTCAATCCCTTCTTCTTGTGTGTATCCTTGAACAACTAGTCTTGCCTTGTTCTTGATGATGATTCCCCTATCATCCTTCTTGTTTCTAAAAACCCATTTGGTTCCAATGGTAGTCTTCCCATGAGGAAGAGGACAAAGGTTCCAAACTTTCTGCCTTTTGAATTGAAGCAGCTCTTGTTGCATAGCTTCAACCCAACTTCCATCCTTTAGAGCTTCATCAACTTTCTTGGGCTCTATCTGAGATAAGAAACAAGAGTGAAGACAAACATTTGCTTCATGGGTTTGTCCTCTTGTTCTTACCCCTGTGACAACATCTCCAATGATGTTTGTGGTAGGGTGAGACTTGTGGATCCTTAGCTGAGGGATCACAGCAAGTTGCTGGGAAAGATCTAAATTTGAGAAATTTAAATCTGGTCCTGAAGATTCACCCTCCACATTATCACACTTATCAAGATTAACTTGATCCAATGAGTGTGAGACATCATTGATGTTGTCATCTATGGTGTGGTTATTAGCATCAAGGAATTCCTGATCACTATCACCATCACCATTGTTGTCTTCTACAAGTGAGGTATCTTTATCTGGTTGAGAGGCCTCTGAGCTGGAATTTGAAGGCATGCCAGATGTATCAGCTGAATTTGTCATTGTTGTGCTGATAGAAACCTCATTTGCTGAAGTAGTTCCAACTGGAGCTGAAGATGTATGAGTTGAAGATCTTCCTAGCTCAAATCTTGGATCAGGATCACCTGTATTTAGATTTTCTGCAGATCCTGAAACATGCTCACAAGATTTGTTAAAACAGTTGGTAACTAAATCAAGATCAAACAGCCAATCCGGACCAGAACCAGCCACACAAGGAGTGTGCTCATTGAAAGTCACATTGGCTGACTCCTCAACAATTCTAGTTCTGAGATTGTATACTCTATAAGCTTTAGCTTGAGAAGAGTATCCAATGAAATGTCCATCATCTGATTTCTCAGCAAACTTGGCAATTTGATCTTTGGTATTCAAGATGGTGCAGGGACATCCAAATGACCTGAGAAAACCAATGAAAGGTTTCCTCTTGTGCCAAAGTTCATAAGGAGTCTTACCATGTGTCTTAACTACTAAAACTCTGTTTTGCACATAGCAAGCAGTATTGACTGCCTCTGCCCAGAAGGTGATAGGCAGTTTAGAGTCAGACAACATAGTTCTTGCAGCTTCAATAAGTGTCCTGTTTCTCCTTTCAGCAACTCCATTTTGCTGAGGAGTCCTGGGAGCACTATATTGTCTTGTAATACCTTTTTCATCACAAAATGCATCAAGGATTTGGTTCTTGAATTCAGTTCCTTGATCACATCTTATGGTTTTGACCTTGTGATCACATTGATTCTCAACTTTTAAGATGAAATTCTTCAGAATCTCAGGGGTTTCATCCTTAGTTCTAAGGAAGAAGACCCAAGTGAATCTTGTAAAATCATCTGTGATCACCAGACAGTAAGAGGTCCTTCCTAAACTCATTACACTGGTGGGGCCAAAGAGATCCATATGTAACAAGTGTAGGGGAGTAGTGATGGAGTTCTTTTCCTTAGGCTTGTGAGATACTTTGTGTTGCTTCCCTTTCAGGCATGCCACACAATGATCATCACTTGTAAACTCTTTCTTTGGCATTCCAGTTACCAGATCATGTTTAATTAATTTATTCATGTTCTTAAAGTTTACATGGCACATTCTTTTATGCCATAGGAAAGACTCATCACTATTTGCTTTAGATAGAAAGCATGAAACTTCTCCTGAGGGAGATGTTTCTTGCAAATCCATCTTGTACATGTTCCCTTTCCTGGGGGCTCTGAGCAGGATATGCTCATGAGGAATGACCACACCAGGTTTGAGAACAATGCACTCATGCTCAGTAAAGAGCATGTTATGACTCTGATCACAAAATTGGGATACACTCAGAAGATTGTACCCAAGCTCCTTGACAAAGTTTACCTTCTCAATGCTGAGCTTACCATTTGTGACCTTGCCCCTTCCAGAAATGTAACCACCTTCATCTCCTCCAAAAGCAACTGGTCCTCCATCAATCCTCTCAAAATTGTGGAGTAGAGACCTATTGCCTGTCATGTGCCTGGAACAGCCACTGTCAATTATCCAAACATTCCTGTTGGTCTTGAGCTGTTCCTGCACAGAGAAGATGATTAGTTACATTTGAAACCCAAGCCTTACTTGTCTTGGGCTCATTAACAGTAAAAGAAGGTAATGCAACAGTAATAGATCCTATGGTTGTACTATAGGGATCTTCAGCTGTTGTTGATGGAGAAACCTCAGTCATTTGGTCTTTCTTAGACTTCCACACCACCTTTGGAGTCTTGGACTTGACCTTCAAAACCTTAGAAGCTTTTAGAACTTCATAAGTTTTGATGACTGATCCTTCGGAAGAGTCTACAGTCACTGCAGCAGACTTTAGTGCTTCGGAAGAATTCCTTTCTTCCGAGACCAACTTTGCTTCCGAAGGTAATTTTCCACTTACCTCCTTCTTTGATTTGGAGCTTCCGAAGGAAACAGACTTTCCTTCCGAAGCTTGAGATTTCTTGAGACTCTTTGAAGTCTTTGTTTTAGTCATGTGGACAGTACTTTTAGGATTGTATGGGCAATCCTTAGCAATGTGAGAAGTACTTTCACACATGACACATAACATTATCTTCTTCAAAGAAGTCTCCCTTTGAGAACAAGACTGACTTTGGTCACATCCCCTCTCCATCTTCATCTTGGTAGATGCTGAGACAGTTCCCTTGGGCTGTGAACTGTTCTTGGAGTTTGATGGTCCAGGCTGTGCAGCAGTGGTACACAGCAATCAGTCTTCTTCTTGGTACTGAGATGATTTGAACAAGAACCATGACTCTTAGCTGAGGAGTCTTGGTTGATGTCTTCAGTCCTTACTACTTTGAAACCTGCAGAGATAAAACTTGTTTCTGCTTAGCATCAAAAGTAGCCTTGATTTCTTGAGCCTTCTTTGCTTTCTTTTGCTCTTTCTGATCAAGTTCTTTCTTTTGGACTTGGTCATCACAGTTGATTTTCTTCTCCTCAGAAGGATAGTGGCCCTTGGAGAATCCTCTTCTTCACTCTTCTCAGAGGAATTCTTCACTATCACTTCTTCATCATCCTCACTTACAGGATCTATGAGAGGAAGCTCATCTTCACAAGTTCCACACCTAGGAGATCTTACAGACAAGATTGTGTGTGGAGGAGCTATCTCATTTGATCCTAGTCCCTGTCTATTTTGATAACAAACTTTGTTGTGCAGGGATGAGGATATCATGTTCTTGAAGGTCTCTTCTTCAAGAACACTTTTCTCTGCCTTGGCTTTGCTGATCACAAGCTCAGCCTGGCACTCAGTTAACTTAGTGATGAGATCTTGGATCTGAGTTCTGAAATCTGTATGTTCATGTTTTAGTACTGAAATGGTTTTCTCCAAGTCTTCTATCTTTAACTTGTAATCATTTTCAGACTTTCTAAAATCAGATTTTAATATGTTTAATGACTCAAGATCAGATCTCATCTCTAGGTTATAGGACCTGTATCTATTTACTTTAGCAATGCATTCAGGGGAGCAGAGATGTTCCAATACCTTGGCTTCATCATGGTCAGCCATCAGTGCTTGGTTTGGAGAAGCATCCTCCACCTGAAAACTCCAGTCAAAGCCTCCTTCTTCAACAGCAACAGCAGCATGTTGCTTTGTCTTCTCAGCTTGAGGAGCTTTGTCAGCAAAGTTTGGTCTGGGTTGTGTTTGGCCCCCATTTGTTTTAGGTGCCTTACACTCCCTGGCAAAGTGACCCATAAGGTTACAGTTGTAACACTTAACTTTGCTTTTATCCAGCCCAAACTTGCTGCTGGTAGCATTGCTTGGAAATCTTCTTCCTGTCCTCTTGTAGAACTTCTTGGCTCTGTGAGTGAGGAGAGCCATCTGCTGAACTATCTCCATGTATTCCAGGTCATCTGGATGGATACAGTCCAGGTCTTCAAGAGTGAAGAGATAATTCCCACAGCTTTCATCTGCAGACACAAAGGCTTGAGAAGAACTTGTCTCTTGGAATGGGCTTCCTTGAGTAAAGTTCTCCCTTGGTGTCTCCGGGAAGGTGATGAAAGGACCCTTTTGTGAGTTGTCAGGGTAGCATAAGAGATGATGCTGAGGTTCTATGCTGTCCCTTTCAACCACATGAAGGGCTGAACCCATTTGATTGTTGGAGTTGCCAGATGAACCTTGCATGTTCATCTCCATCTGGTATCCACTGAGAATCCCATACAACTCTGTAAGAGTAAGAGTCTTAAGGTTCTCAGTCCTCTTGATCACCACACAATAGTGTGTCCATTGCCTAGGAAGTGATGACATGAACTTCCTTACAATGTCCCTGTTCTCAAGAGGAACTCCTCCATCCACTAGGGTATCCACAATCTCAACATACCTGAAGTATTGTTGAGTCATGGTCTCACCTGCTTTGAAGGTGAAATTTTCAAACTGCTGCTTCAGAAGATCTTTCTTGTTCTCCTTGGCTTCAGAGGAGCCTTCATACATCAGCTTCAGTGCATCCCACAGCTGTTTGGCTGTCTTGCACTTCTTGAAGCCTCTGTATACAGAGTTTGGGAGAGCAGTCTGAAGAGCAGTCATGGCCTTCCTATCAATTTCTACTCTTTTTCTATCTTCATCTGAGTAGTTGGCCACATCTTTAGGAATCATACCAGCACCAGTAGCAGAGGGGGTGCTGGGTATGAAAGGTCCATTCTCAACAGATTCCCACATTCTTGAATCAAGAGACCTGATGAAGCCTTCCATCCTCATGCACCAGGTGTCAAAATCATCAAGAGTGATCAGTGGGGATTTGTTCATGGTTCCAGTCTCCATATCAGTTTTAGAGATGGCAGCCATTTGAAGAGTTTAGTTTTGTGTGTTGAGGGATCTTAAGATGGTTAGATCTTATATCAAGAGCCTGGAAAGCTCTGATACCAATTGCAGGACGTTTAAGGGCTTAACTACAATTACAACACAACACACAATGAGGAGAATAACTAATCTCTAATCAAACAGTGAACTGGGTAACCAAGTGAAGCTAAGAACACAAGTAAGTAAAGAGACAGAACAAGAGAATTGGGTTTCAAGGAGGCAGTATATTGCTTTCTCAAGTTCTCTTACAAGTGTTACAAAGCATAAGAAAAGATACAAGAACTTGAAATACTTATACTACAACCTACAGCCGGCTATACTTTGAAGGCCAGCTGGATACAATTGACTAGACACTAACAAAATCAATTGTAGGATCAAAAGGCATATCTGCCTTTTGACCTTGTGACTATGACATGCCATAGCTCACATCCTTTTACAATACAAAAAGGATAAAGTACATAAAGTGGAAAGTTACAGACTCAAGACCTCAATGTACAGTTACCAAAAGCATGACCCTTTTCACCAACTCATGTAAGTTGGTGACTTTACAGAGATGCAGCGGAAAAGGTGCTTTATGGAACAGTACATCAGATAAAGCATGTGTACTAAAAGTCTTCGGAAGAAATCTGTCTTCATAGGATGAGGCTTCGGAAGACTTTGTCTCTGAAGCTTCGGAAGACTTCATGTTTGGCTTCGGAAGATATTGGTCTTGGCTTCGGAAGATTTTACACTTAGAGTATTTTCTAATGCTTTGTGTAAAACTTCCGAAGCATTCTTCACTTCAGTACTTAGTGCATGTTTGCTGAGACACTTAAGCTGTTTTGGGTTGCATCAGACTTCAGGAATCCTTACAGTAGTCACCTGAGATTCAAGGTGACTGACCTTAGAGACTAATATGAGCATGCTTTTGACCTTTAGTCTCAATTCCCCTCTTCTTCATCAGAAGAATCATTGGGGGATGAGATGATTGGACCAAAGTCCTCTCTCTCACCAACTTGAGGTTCTTGGCTGCTGGTTTTCATCCGCTTACTAGCATCTCAGTTGAGATGTTTAGGGGATGAGTTGCCATGGTTGAGGTCTTAATGATGTAATCACTTGCAGAAGTGAGAGTATCTTCCATATGGACATCCTGAACATGTTCAGAAGTGTCCACCTTAGTAACAGGTGACTGATGTTGGCTAGACTAAGGATAAGCAGAGGTACTCATCTCTCTTTGAGTAAGGGAGGAGAAGAGAGACTCATGGTACTCACTGAATCCTAAGTCTTCATTAGTATAGAAGGATAGGTTGGGAATGGGTTGATTTAGATCTAAAGGTTGGGGATAGTAACTGTCACCTGAAGGTTGTTCACGTGAGTGTTGAGACTCAGAGTGAAGGCTTAAGGCTGTTGGGCTTGTGAGCTTATCAGGGTGAGCATGAGGAACGTCAGCCCTGATAGTTGAAGAAATGGGAGTTGTTTTGCTCCTTAGGGGAAGTGGGAGCTCTAGTGTCCACTTCCTCCTGTAAAGGTGAATATATGGGGACCCGCACAGACTCAATAGCTGAGCAGGGGTTCGTTTGGATTTTCTTTGGTAGGTGAGGGTTATTTGTGTCTTTTTAGTGGTAAGGAAGAAGAAGGTGTGGGTTCAACACTCGCTTGTGTTGCTAGGTTGTCACCTTGAGCAATGAGCTCTAAACATTTTGGGGACTAGGGCTGTTTCTACCCCGGAGAAGCCTACAGTTGGCTTCTTCATGATTTTAAAGATGCCGGGCTTCATCTGTCCCAATTTAAGAATATTACTTGTTTCCCTCAACTGTGAGCCCAGTTCACAGTTAAGAATGTGCTGAACATAACTAGGAAACATGTAATACTCTAAGGAGTCCAAGTTTGCAATTAAATTGGTATAAACAAATTGAAGTACCTGAACTTGACCCTTGAACCATTCCATGCACTATAAGGAGAGATCCTCAGGAATCTGGTCCCACCCTCCATGCCTGTTAGACAACCTGTGGATAACCACATAGAGCAGTATTTCCACTGGGATGAGACCTTCCCTTTCGTGAAGGTCGTTACAGAGAATCCCCCTCATAGCCCATCTGCTCAAAGGAATGATTAACAGCTTCCTTTGGAAGGACAACTCACCTTCTTCATCATCCAGCTGCAATGATAGTTGATGATGACCGGAGTGATGAAGATTGTCCTCCCTTGCACTGTGGCAGACAGTGCCTTCTCCCCATCCATAATGACCTCTTGGCAGTTCTTCCAGAATTCAAGCAATGATCCTCATACAGAGTAGATCAATGGTTAGGGAGGTGAAGTAGTTGGATAGAGTTAAGAAATGGCAAATCTCTGAGAAACTTTCATCTTTCTCAGAGCTTAACAGAGCAACCTGATTGTGTTGCCTGTGAAGTTGCATGGAGAAATCTGGGTTGTTAATACGGTTAAGGTTGGCCATTTTAGAAGCTTAAGGTTGAAGATAGGTAAAAGCAAAGGAGGTTTTGGGAATTAGGTTTGAGGAATAGTGGAATTGAGGAAGATACTGAGAAAGAGGGGGAACCCTTGGGTATTTATGTGAAAAAGGGATTTGAACCAAAGTTAATGAAAGAGGATAAACTTTGAAATCCGAAAGTCGGTCCCACCTCTGAAAAAGTAGTTTACTTTTGCTCAAAAAGTAGTTTTCTTGGAATTCGAAAAGCTTCCGAAGGTAATTATCTTCGGAAGTTTTTAATGAAAAAGCTTCCGAGCTAAAATGACTTCGGAAGATTTTCCTGAGAGTCTTGAAATTTTGCTTCGGAAAAGAAATAAACACTTGAATGCCTTGTATAAGAAACAACAAAGCTTTCCGAGAGTTAATTTTGCTTCGGAATGAAAAAGTCCTTAAAAACAAATAAGTGTCTGAGATAAGAATTTAAGCTTCGGAAGATAGATTTAGACTTCTTCTGAAGGTAAAATTTCTTAGACAGTTATTTATTTTGAAGACATGATTTTCTTCCGAAGATAAAATTTAATCTTCCGAAGGATCAGAGAATTTTCAAGAATCTAAGGAAAGTCTTCAAAAAGGATGTTGATGCATGTATGTCCCTAGATCATGAGTTGTAATGTAATAAATCTTGTCTGTCTGATTATGATGTAATAGTATCGATTAATGAAATGATATGAATTGTTTGTTACTTGTGATGTTTAATATTTCATTAATGAATCGTGATTGAATTGATTGGGTTTATGATTGTTTGAATGATTGCACATTATGGTATATTAATTAAAATATTCAAACTTAACTTAATGAAGTTCTCATGCGAATGGCCCATGCGAATGGACCACACGCATGAATAACTTCATAGGATTGACTCAATCGCACGACTGAACTAGGAGACTGGATCAGTCGTATGATTGACACATAAGATTGACTCAATCGCACGACTGAACACTCAATCGTGCGGATGAATCAACCGCATGGTTCAATCGCACGACTGAACCATACTTATGGCCCAGTCGCACGATTGAACAATACTAACCTATAAATAGACCCAATTCGTGGAAAAACAAAAACATTCATCCCATTACGATTCCAGACGTACCCTAGCCGTCCAGAAGCCTCCCAATTGTTCTCCAAGTTCACAGAACACATCAGATCGATTCCTAATCGATTTCTGACGTTGGTTTCAATTCTTGATTGATTCCTCGTGTGTTCTCACTGATTGGATCGCCAATCAAATAGGATTCCGCACTATTTGAGTTGGTTTACACGCTAATCACTAGGTATTTCGTTCAAATACCAGGTCCTAACAAGTGGTATTAGAGCTTTGGCTCTTGATTACGTGTTGATTCAATCAAGATTGCATAAAAGTTTGTGTTTTTGCACGAAAAACGCAATCTTTGGCATCAAAAGTGATCTTGGACGTTCCCTGCTCATCAAAGTTCAGTTTCTCTACGGACTTAGGCGATTAGGACTTGTGAAATTTCGAATTTTTACGGCTGAAACCCGTCAAACCTAGAAATTTTCGCAAAACAGCAGCTTCAGTCGCACGAGTGACCCATTCGCACGACTGAACTCCATTCGCATTGCTCATTCGCACGATTGGACCTAGTCGCACCCTCATTCGGCCGACTGAACCGTTCGTTCGCATAACTCATACGCACAAGTTTCATTCGCACGACTGAACCAATCACCCAGTTCAGTCGCACGGTTGAACCAATCGCAGAGTTCATACGCACGATTGAACCATTCGCATCCTTCAGTCGCATCAGTGAAAGTTTGTTTGATTAGACTCTAAGATTATTAGCCATGGAAGATCAGATGTCAGCCTTTACTGCTGGGAAGGACTCGAGGATTCAGAACCTGCTGTTGCTTGAGAGTGAGGTGGGTAATCACAATAAACCACCAAAGCTCTTGACTTTAGATGAGTTTCCCCACTGGAAACAACGTTTTGAGATCTACCTCAATGGAGTAGATCCTAATCTGTGGGAAGCTATTGAGGTTGGTTATAGTACACCGGTGGGAGCTGATGGAGTTAAATTAACATTAAGTGGGATGACAGACGCACAGAAAGTAAAGTACAATGCAGAGAAAGGGTTTATGCATTGATCACTCAGTCTATCCCCAAAGATATATTCCACCAGTATTCAGAGAACAAGCAGTCCAAGAAACTGTGGGATGAGCTAGAGAAGAGATATGATGGGAATGCATCATTGAAGGCAATCAAGGCAAAGGAGTTAAAGAAGGAATTTGATAACTTCTCATCGATTGGTAATGAGAGTTTAGACGAAGTCATAGACAGATTCTACCACTTCATGAGCGAGTTGCATACACATGGAGTGGAAACGACTATGGAAGAGAAAGTAAGCAACTTCGCAGACGGATTGCCTGATAAGTGGGCATCATTTGTGTCTAACCTTAGACAGAATGAAATGCTGATAAAGCTGGATATAAATGACTTCATTCTCAAGTTGCGTGAAGAAGCACTAAGGATGAAGTATAGAGCACAGAAGTCTTCGTATACACAAAATCCAGCTTTATACAACGCCACGCCTCAAGCTAAGACATCTGGAGCACCTCTCCAGACTGCATTTGTGTCTAGCTCGTCAGGTCCTTCACATGCTTCTCCTTCTGGATCAGACACGTCAGGGTCATCATGTACCCACTATATTGGATCAGAAGCAAATGCTACCAAATTGAAGACCGAGAACCTCGGTAATGTGACCGTAGAAGTAGCACGAGAGCATATGGATCTTCTAGCCGCAGTGGTTCATTCTTATGATGGACTAGTTGCTGGGAAGATTGGAAACTGCCATCTGGCAGATGAGGACTACGAGCAGGTAGATGAAATGGAGCTTGAAAGAATGGATATAATGTGGGCCTTAGCTAGCGCTGTCCGAAGGGCGAAGAAGTTTGTTCAGAAGACAGGACAGAACTTGATAGCTACTAAGGATACCACATTTGGCTTTGACAAGAGCAAAGTGACCTGCTTCAACTGTGGAGAGAAGAGGCACTTCAAGAGAGAATGTGTCAAGCCAAAGAAGACGAGTAATGGGAACCCGTTCTCGTCCTTTACTCGCCAAGACAAGCAAGCCTCCAGTTCTACTTCATCAAGCAAGGATCCAAAAGCCTTGACTGCTCATGATGATGAAGGACAGGATTGGAGTTTTAGGTTTGTCTCACCAGGAGAATCTAACATTTCCAGTGTTGAAGATATTGATGATGATTCTGCGAGTGAAGGTGATCTAGCAGTTGAGATAGCAATGTCACATAGTGAAGAAACAACTGCAGCCGAGGTCAGTTACAAGCCAAAGGAGGAGACTTCCACGTCAGAGACAGAAAAGTCAGAATCACCAGAACCAGAGACGTCTGATGCTGCGTTGATGGCTAACTCTTCTGAACCAACACAGGTAAGTACAACTGACCAAATGTTTAATAATCATGCTTGTTCTGATTGTGATAAGTTTAGGAATAGCATTGATGAAAAATTTGCTAGGTTATTAGATCACAATGATAACTTAGTAAAAGATTTACAACTATGCACTGAGGCTAATAGAGTTCTAAAACAAAATGAGCATAGTTATAAAGAAAAGATAGACCTATTGACTAAACAGCTTAGGGAAACCGAAGTAGTTGCCTTTAACCAAGCTAATGACATTAGGTACTATCTAAACTCCCTAGAGGACACTAAGAAGCAAAAGGCAGTTCTAGAAGTAGAAGTCAACTCCTTAAAACAGAAACTGCACAGTTGGACTAGTTCTTCACACATAGTTCAACACTTAGTGAGAGAAAGGAATAACGGGGATGGATTAGGCTACAAAGTGGTTCCACCTCCACCTGAGACCTTGATGAACACCAAGTCTAAACCCGTAAACAACAACCCCATCAAGGATCATGTGGTGACTACTCCTCTTGTTACTGATCCAGACACATCATGTTCATCTACTGAATCTGGACAGAAACAAAAGGAGGCCACTTCAAAGGCAAAGGGTAAATTGCCTTGTGTTAATTTGGAAAATGAATTTGAAAAAGTTAACTTAAAGTCAGGGTCAAACAGAGTCAAATCAGAACCTAAAAGGACTTCAAACGTTAATTTTTCACATGCTTCAAGTCAAAAACCAGTTAACCAAAAGGTGGAACATGTTAAACAGGTTAAAACAATTAATTTTGTTAAACCAGAGAAAACATCAAACATACAAGAGTAACCTCTGTCCCCAGCTTAAGTATCTTGCGCACGTGCTGCTAAAGTGTATAGCTTCCAGGAAGGGAGGTTTTGATGAGCTTTCCGACCAGATCCAGAACGCGTATGTTGCGTTGGTGCTGAACCACCCGTTCAGCTTCTCCAAGATGATATTCACCTACCTGGTGGAGAACATCGAGGGGAAAGGGAAGGAAGGCTTCTGTATGTACCCCAGATTTATGCAGATGATCATTGACCAGAAGCTCCCCTCCCTGCCAAAGGAGAAGGATGATGCTGTTGTTCTTGAGGTCATGGATGACACTACGCTAGGCCGGATGAAGGTATACAGGGGGAAGCAGGTGAAACCCCCTGTCAGGAGGTTGTTTGGGCATCTGGCCCGTGCTGATTATGTGGCGCCAGCCAAGAGAAAGTGGCGCCACGATGACAGTGATTCGGATGTTGAGCATATTGCTATACCAGAGACTGACTCAGATGATGATGATAGCGGCGACGCCGGGGATGATATGCCTGCTCCACCTAGAGGCACCGATTCAGACGTTATTCCCCCGGGGTCAGCCACTGCCGGAGAGGTTGCTGAGATGGCCGGTTTCCATCAGGAGTTTGTAGCTGGTGATCAAGAGGAGGAGGAGTCAGATGAGGAGCCCCTCACTGGGACTGTGGGAAGCAAAGTTGTTCCCACAGACCACGGGCTTAGGGTGGTTGGTGAACACCCTCAGGACTCCTCAGAGAGAGAGACTGACCCGAACTATGTTCCGGGTTCAGTGGGCAGAGCTGCAGGGGGAGCATCCACTTCCACCGGGACTAGGAGGAAGCGGATGGCTCAACCCCATGGATTGAAGAAGAAGAAGCGTCGCCTGACCTTCGTTACCACCACATCCACTACTTCCACCACCACAGCCACCACTACCACCACCTCTGACATACCACCCATCACCACAGCCACCACATCCACTACTCCCACTACCACATCCACCACCTTACCTACCACCACTGTATCCTTCCCATCCACCACCTTACCATTCACACCTACATCACCAGCACCTGCCTACCGACCCATATTCACCACTGCCACTACCACCACCACCTCACATCATGCTGGACCTTCAGCCTAGCCTTCACATGCTTATGGATCTACTCTACCTCACATTGGGGTGGAGGAGCAGCTGTCAGCGCTTAACCGTTTGGTGATGCGACTGCTCGCTGCAGATGAGGAGAAGGCGGCGCAGATTCGCTAGCTGACCGACCTTTCTGCTGCCCAGTCTCAGCAGATGGCAGAGCAGGCTCGGGTGATAGACCAGCAGAACCAGCTAATCGATGCTCAGAGAGTCGAGGTGTCCCAACTCCAGGACCAGCAGGCCCAGTCCGTCAAACGTATAGAGGAGTTGGAGACGACCAACAAGACGATTATGTTAAGGTTAAAGGGGTCGAAGGATGAGCCCTTGAAGCTAAAGGAGGGTGACGGGGATGATGGAGATGGTGATGATGAAGATGATGATGATGATGAGGAAGATGATGATGATGAGGAAGAGACTGAGGAAGACAGGACAGAAGGTAGAGATGATGATGACGAAGCAGAAGGAGGGGATGCGGCTGCATCGGCCTCTGCTTCAGGTCAAGAACGAAGATCTAAGCATCGACAGGACCAGTCATCCACCACTTCTGCTCCTCCGAGCGACACGCCCATGATTCAAGACAAAAGTACAGATTAGATGTCTTATGTATTTATTTATTTTGTATTTGAATCATGTAATGAAAAACAAGTGTGTTGAATGTTTATATATTAAGTTGATATAATTCTGTTTGATTACTTACTAATGGTTTACGTGTTGAATGTTTATATCAAACAGATCCAAACTTTCAAAGGGATGAGTTTGACTTTGCTCCCCTTCAAATGGTCAAGACTCAATTAACCATGATTCTTGATCTGCAAGGGATTGTCAGAAGGTCTGTGAGTTATACCCCTGAAGAAGGGGAAATAATTCATGACCTATCTGATGAGCAACTGGCAGAGATGTTCAGACTCAATCCTGATGAAATAGTCAAGGATGCTCCAACAGTTGATTCAACCAGTGATGAAGAACTAAATGACATTGATGAAGTTGAGGTTAAAGATATTACTGCAGAAGAGTACCCTCAGTATGCTGACACCGAGGGTAATGTGGTCCCCAATCTGGGTGAATCCCTAGTCAGTGATACGTTTGAGGTACTAGACAAGATGGAGCAGGAAACTGAAAAGACTGAAGGAACAGCCCAAGCCTCCAATGATGATGTAGACATTCGCAAGGCTGAGTGGGCTGCCTGTTTTGAAGAAGTAAGAGCCCAGCGTGCTGCACCAAAGAAAGATGCCTACACCAAGCTCTACAGAGTCAAGAAACACCATAAGGTGTCAGGCAGAATTATCTCATGGGCTTATTTTGATGACCTTAACGCATATGCAGTTAAGAGGGAGCAGGGCATAGAGTACTTCAGGTTCCCACATGATCTGAAGACTCTACCTGGTTTTGAGCTCAACCAGCTGGCTAAGCTAAAGCTGCTGTATGCTGACCCAAGAAAGATGTCAGGCTGGTTCAAGGCTGCCCTGAAGAAGGAGTACCACACCAGATGGGTTAATTTCAGACCACAACAGCCTACGAGGTACATAAGAAGGTCTGAGGTTGATGCCATTACTGGCAAGCCCAAGATTGTGCTGAAGTGGAGTCCTCCGCGCACTATGTCGAGAATCCCTCTCAGGGAAATGCCACAGGACTTCACTCCACACTTCAAATGGTGGTACTATGATTGGAGAACTGCTGAAGCTGTCATAGTTCTGAATAAAGAGGGCCAAATGGATACTATCAGGGTATTCGACCCAATGTGGCTAACCAACTTGTCTGCTAATGATGTCTATACATTATACAAGTGGCCACTGTTCTATGACACACAAGACATTGTACAAGCCCTCCAGTTCCAAAACGTGATACGACTTTGCTTTGCGTTTGAGATTCACGCAGGAGTCATTAAAGAGGAGAAGTACAAGAAGTATAACGAGGTGATGCAGAAGACAAGAGATTAGATAGATCTAGGTCCAAGGGGGAGTTTGTTGATGCATGTATGTCCCTAGATCATGAGTTGTAATGTAATAAATCTTGTCTGTCAGATTATGATGTAATAGTATCGATTAATGAAATGATATGAATTGTTTGTTACTTGTGATGTTTAATATTTCATTAATGAATCGTGATTGAATTGATTGGGTTTATGATTGTTTAAATGATTGCACATTATGGTATATTAATTAAAATATTTAAACTTAACTTAATGAAGTTCTCATGCGAATGGCCCATGCGAATGGACCACACGCATGAATAACTTCATACGATTGACTCAATCGCACGACTGAACCAGGAGACTAGATCAGTCGTATGATTGACACATAAGATTGACTCAATCGCACGACTGAACACTCAGTCGTGCGGATGAATCAACCGCATGGTTCAATCGCACGACTGAACCATACTTATGGCCCAGTCGCACGATTGAACAATACTAACCTATAAATAGACCCAATTCGTGGAAAAACAAAAGCATTCATCCCATTACGATTACAGACGTACCCTAGCCGTCCAGAAGCCTCCCAAATCGTTCTCCAAGTTCACAGAACACATCAGATCGATTCCTAATCGATTTCTGACGTTGGTTTCAATTCTTGATTGATTCCTCGTGTGTTCTCACTGATTGGATCGCCAAACAAATAGGATTCCGCACTATTTGAGTTGGTTTAACACGCTAATCACTAGGTATTTCGTTCAAATACCAGGTCCTAACAAAGGATTTTATATCCAAAGAAAACATGAGCTTATGAAAGTGATGAACTAGACAACTTAGGACACACATATTTTAAGAAATAATTAGAATTAGTTTTAAAAAAAAATCTACTCAAAGTTAATCATCCCAATAGCTGATATTAGATATTTAAATCTCTGTTTATCAAAAGCTTTTGTAAACAGATCAGCATATTGTTCATCTGTATGAACTTTAACTAGTTTAATTAATCCCTTTTCATAGTTATCTCTTATTAAATGATACCTGATATTGATGTGTTTGGTCCTTGAGTGCTGCACAGGGTTCTCAGTAATAGAGATAGCACTATTGTTGTCTATGTGGATAGGAGTCTCCTTGAAGTTAAATCCATAGTCCAGCATCTTATTTTGAATCCAAAGCACGTGAGCACAGCAGCTTGCAGCAGCAATGTATTCAGCCTCAGCAGTTGATGCAGACACACAGGATTGTTTCTTGCATTGCCATGAGACAACCCTTCCACCAAGGAATTGACATCCCCCAGATGTAGACTTTGCAGTCATGTTGCATCCACCATAATCACTATCTATATAAGCATACAGATTGATGTCAGGATTCTTTGAGTACCATAAACCAAGTGTTGAAGCACCTTTGAGGTATCTTAGAATCCTTTTGACAGTGATTAAGTGAGACATCTTAGGGTTTGCTTGATATCTTGCACAAATACATGTAGCAAACATGATATCAGGCCTACTAGATGTAAGATACATAAGAGACCCAATCATAGCCCTGTATAAATGTTCATCTACACACTCCCCCTCAAGATCAGGTCCAAGGGAGTGGTTTCTGGCTATGGGTGTCTTAGCAATCTTACAATCAGTCATGTTGAACCTCTTGAATATGTCCTGAACATACTTTGACTGACTTATGAAGATGCCATCTTCAACTTGCTTCACTTGAATTCCCAGAAAGAAATTGAGTTCTTCCATTGCACTCATTTCAAATCTGTCTTTCATCAGCTTCTCATAGTGTTTGCAGAGCTTTGGATTAGTTGAACCAAAGATTATGTCATCTACATATACTTGAACTAGCAATAAGTCATTTCGATGTCCTTTGATGAAGAGAGTTCCATCTATAGTACCTCTCCTGTATCCATGTTTACACAGATACTCAGACAATGTCTCATACCATTTCCTGGGTGCCTGATACAGCCCATAAAGAGCTTTGTCAAGCTTGCAGACATAATCAGGATGATCAGGGTCTACCAAACCAGGTGGCTGTTTGACATAAACCTCTTCATCAATCACTCCATATAGGAAAGCACACTTTACATCAAATTGAAAGACCTTGAAGTTCTTGGATGCAGCAAATGCCAGGAATATCCTAACAGCTTCTAATCTTGTTACAGGAGCAAAGACATCAGTGTAGTCAATCCCTTCTTCTTGTGTGTATCCTTGAACAACTAGTCGTGCCTTGTTCTTGATGATAATTCCTCTATCATCCTTCTTATTCCTAAAAACCCATTTGGTTCCAATGGTAGTCTTCCCATGAGGAACAGGACAAAGGTTCCAAACTTTCTGCCTTTTGAATTGAAGTAACTCTTGTTGCATAGCTTCAACCCAACTTCCATCCTTTAGAGCTTCATCAACTTTCTTTGGCTCTATCTGAGATAAGAAACAAGAGTGAAGACAAACATTTGCTTCATGGGTTTGTCCTCTTGTTCTTACCCCTGTGACAACATCTCCATGATGTTTGTGGTGGGGTGAGACTTGTGGATCCTTAGCTGAGGGATCATAGCAAGTTGCTGGGAAAGATCCAAATTTGAGAAATTTAGATCTAGCATAGATGATTCACCCTCCACATTACCACACTTATCAAGATTAACTTGATCCAATGAGTGTGTGACATCATTGATGTTGTCATCTATGGTGTGGTTATTAGCATCAAGGAATTCCTGATCATTTTCACCATCACCATTGTTGTCTTCTACAATTGAGGTATCTTTATCTAGTTATGGAGCCTCTGAGCTGGAATTTGAAGGCACCCCAGATGTATCAGCTAAATTTGTCATTGTAGTGCTGATAGAAACCTCATTTGCTGAAGTAGTTCCAACTGGAGCTGAAGATGTATGAGTTGAGGGTCTTCCTAGCTCAAATCTTGGATCAGGATCACCTGTATTTAGATTTTCTGCAGATCCTGAAACATTCTCATAAGATTTGTTAAAATAGTTGGTAACTAAATCAAGATCAAATAGCCAATCAGGACCAGAACCAGCCATACAGGGTGTGTGTTCAATGAAAGTCACATTGGCTGACTCCTCAACAATTCTAGTTCTGAGATTGTATACTCTATAAGCCTTGGCTTGGGAAGAGTATCCAATAAAATGTCCATCATCTGATTTCTCAGCAAACTTGGCAATTTGATCCTTGGTATTCAAGATGGTGCAGGGACATCCAAATGACCTGAGAAAGCCAATGAAAGGTTTTCTCTTGTGCCAAAGTTCATAAGGAGTCTTACCATGTGTCTTAACTACCAAAACTCTGTTTTGCACATAGCAAGCAGTATTTACTGCCTCTGTCCAGAAGGTGATGGGCAGTTTAGAGTCAGACAACATAGTTCTTGCAGCTTCAATTAGTGTCCTGTTTCTCCTCTCAGCAACTCCGTTTTGCTGAGGAGTCCTAGGAGCACTATATTGTCTTGTAATACCTTTTTCATCACAAAATGTATCAAGGATTTGATTCTTGAATTCAGTTCCTTGATCACATCTTATGATTTTGACCTTGTAATCACTTTGATTCTCAATTTTTAAGATGAAATTCTTTAGAATCTCAGGGGTTTCATCCTTAGTTCTAAGAAAGAAAACCCAAGTGAATCTTGTAAAATCATCTGTGATCACCAAACAATAAGAGGTCCTTCCTAGACTCATTACAGTGGTGGGGCCAAAGAGATCCATATGTAATAAGTGTAGGGGAGTAGTGATGGAGTTCCTTTCCTTAGGCTTGTGAGATACCTTATGTTGCTTCCCTTTTAGGCATGCAACACAATGATCATCACTTGTAAACTCTTTCTTTGGCATTCCAGTTACCAAATCATGTTTAATTAGTTTATTCATGTTCTTAAAGTTTACATGGCACATTCTTTTATGCCATAGGAAAGACTCACCACTATTTGCTTTAGATAGAAAGCATGAAACTTCTCTAGAGGGAGATGTTTCTTGCAAATCCATCTTGTACATGTTCCCTTTCCTGGGGGCTCTAAGCAGGATATGCTCATGAGGAATGACCACTCCAGGCTTGAGAACAATGCACTCATGCTCAGTAAAGAGCATGTTATGACTCTGATCACAAATTTGGGATACACTCAGAAGATTGTATCAAAGCTCCTTAACAAAGTTTACCTTTTCAATGCTGAGCTTACCATTTGTGACCTTGCCCCTTCCTGAAATGTAACCACCTTCATCTCCTCCAAAAGCAACTGATCCTCCATCAATTCTTTCAAGGTTATGGAGTATAGGCCTATTGCCTGTCATGTGTCTGGAACAGCCACTATCAATTATCCAGACATTCTTGTTTGTCTTAAGCTGTTCCTGCACAAAGAGAATGATTAGTTACATTTGGAAACCCAAGCCTTACTTGTCTTGGGCTCACTAAGTATAATAGAAGGTAATGCAACAGTAATAGATCCTATGGTTGTACTAGGGGGATCTTCAGCTGTTGTTGATGGAGAAACTTCAGTCATTTGGTCTTTCTTAGACTTCCACACCACCTTTGGAGTCTTGGACTTGACCTTCAAAACCTTGGAAGCTTTTGGAACTTCACAAGTTTTGATGACTGAACCTTCGGAAGATTCTACAATCACTGCAGCAGACCTTAGTGCTTCGGAAGAACTCCTTTCTTCTGAGACCAATTTTTCTTCTGAAGGTAATTTTCCATTTACCTTCTTCTTTGATCTGGAGCTTCCGAAGGAAACAGATTTTCCTTCCGAAGCTAGAATCTTCTTGAAACTCTTTGAAGTCTTTGTATTGGTCATATGGATAGTACTTTTAGGATTATATGGGCAATCCTTAGCAATGTGAGAGGTACTTTCACACATGACACATAACATTTTCTTCTTCTAAAGAGTCTCCTTATGAGAGCAAGACTGTCTTTGGTCATATCCCTTCTCCGCCTTCATCTTTGTAGATGCTGAGACAGTTCTTTTGGGCTGTGAACTGTTCTTGGAGTTTGATGGTCCAGGCTGTGCAGCAGTGGTACACAGCAGATCAGTCTTCTTCTTTGTACTGAGATGATTTAAACAAGAACCAGAACTCTTAGCTGAGGAGTTTTGGTTGATGTCTTCAGTCTTTACTACTTTAAACCCTGCAGAGATAAAAACTTGTTTCTGCTTAGAATCAAAAGTAGCCTTGATCTCTTGAGCCTTCTTTGCTTTTCTTTTGCTCTTCCTGATCAAGTTCTTTCTCTTTGACTTGGTCATCACAGTAGATTTCTTCTCATCAGAAGGATAGTGGCCCTTAGTAGAAATCTCCTCTTCACTCATCTCAAAGGAATTCTTCACTATCTCTTCTTCATCCTTTTCACTTATAGGATCTATGAGAAGAAGCTCATCTTCACAAGTTCCAGACCTAGGAGATCTTACAGACAAGATTGTGTGTGGAGGAGCTATCTCATTTGATCCCAGTCCCTGTCTATTTTGATAGCACACTTTGTTGTGCAGGGACGAGGATATCATGTTCTTGAAGGTCTCCTCTTCAAGAACACTCTTTTCTGCCCTGGCTTTGCTGATCACAAGCTCAGCCTGGCACCCAGTCAACTAAGTTATGAGATCCTGGATTTGAGTCCTAAAATCTGTATGTTCATGTTTTAGTACTGAAATGGTTTTCTCTAAGTCGTCTATCTTTAACTTGTAATCATTTTCAGACTTTCTAAAATCAGATTTTAAAATGTTTAAGGACTCAAGATCAGATCTCATTTCCAAGTTATAGGACCTGTATCTGTTTACTTTAGCAATGCATTCAGGAGTACAGAGATGTTCCAATACCTTGGCTTCATCATGGTCTGCAATTAGTGCTTGGTTTGGAGAAGCATCTTCCACCTGAAAGCTCCAGTCAAAGCCTCCTTCTTCAACAGCAACAACAACATGTTGCTTTGGCTTCTCATTCGGAAGGGCTTTGTCAATGTAGTTTGGTTTGGTTTGTGCTTGGCCACCATTTGTTTTAGGTGCCTTACACTCTCTAGCAAAGTGGCCCATCAAGTTACAGTTGTAACACTTGACTTTGCTTTTATCCAAGCCAAACTTTCCACTGGTTGCATTGCTTGGAAACTTCCTTCCAGTTCTCTTGTAGAACTTCTTGGCTCTGTGAGTGAGGAGAGCCATCTGCTGAACTATTTCCATGTACTCCAGGTCATCTGGATGGATACAGTCCAGGTCTTCAAGAGTGAAGAGAGAGTTCCCACAACTTTCATTAGAAGACACAAAGGCTTGAGAAGAGCTTGTCTCTTGGAATGGGCTTCCTTAAGTGTAGTTCTCCCTAGGTGTCTCTAGGAAGGGGATGAAAGGACCCTTTGGTGAGTTTTCAGGGTAGCATATGAGATGATCTTGGGGTTCTATGCTATCCCTTTCAACCACATGCAGGGCTGAACCCATTTGATTGTTGGAGTTGCCAGATGAACCTTGCATGTTCATCTCCATCTGGTAGCCACTGAGAATCCCATATAACTCTGTCAGAGAAAGAGTTTTGAGATTTTCAGTCCTCTTGATCACCACACAGTAGTGTGTCCATTGCCTAGGAAGTGAGGACATGAACTTCCTTACAATGTCCCTGTTTTCAAGAGGAACTCCTCCATCCACTAGGGTATCCACTATCTCAACATACCTGAAGTATTGCTTAGTCATGGTTTCACCTGTTTTGAAGGTGGAGTTTTCAAACTGCTGCTTCAAGGGATCCTTCTTGTTCTCCTTGGCTTCAGAGGAGCCTTCATACATCAGTTTTAGTGCATCCCATAGCTGTTTAGCTATTTTGCAATTCTTAAAACCTCTGTAGACAGAGTTTGGAAGGGCAGTTTGAAGAGCAGTCATGGCCTTTCTATCAATCTCTACTCTCTTCCTATCTTCATCAGAGTAGTTGGCCACATCTTTTGGGATCATACCAGCACTAGTAGCAGAAGGAGTGCTGGGTATGAAAGGTCCATTTTCAACAGATTCCTACATTCTTGAGTCTAGAGACCTGATGAAACCTTCCATTCTCATACACCAGGTGTCAAAGTCATCAAGAGTGATCAGTGGGGATTTGTTCATGGTTCCAGTCTCCATATCAGTCTTTGAAATGGATGCCATTGGGAGAGTTTAGTTTTTTTGTGTGTGAGGGATCTTAAGATGGTGAGATCTTATATCAAGAGCCTGAAAAGCTCTGATACCAATTGCAGGACCGGTTAAGGGCTTAACAATTACAACACAACAACACAAAGAGGAGATTAACTAAACTTGATCAAACAGTAAACTGGATTAACCAATATATTGATACAAAGAACACAAGTAAAGATAAAGAGACAGAACAAGAGATTTGGGTTTCAAGGAGGCAGTATATTGCTTTCTCAAGTTCTTTTACAAGTGTTAGAAAGCATAAAGAAAGATACTAGAACTTGGAATACTTATACTACAACCTACAGCCGGCTATACTTTGAAAGCTAGCTGGATACAATTGACTAGACACAAACAAAAGCAATTGTAGAATCAAAAGGCATATCTGCCTTTTGACCTTGTGACTATGACATGCCATAGCTCACATCCTTATATATTACAAAAAGGATAAAGTACATAAAGTAGAAAGTTACAGACTCAAGACCTCAATGTACAGTTACCAAAAGCATGGACCTTTTCACCAACTCATGTAAGTTGGTGACTTTACAGAGATGCAGCGGAAAGGTGTCCAGCTTTATGGAACAGTACATCAGATAAAGCATGAAACTAAAAGTCTTCGGAAGAAATCTGTCTTCATAGAATGAAGCTTCGGAAGACTTTGTCTCTGAGGCTTCGGAAGATATTCCTCTTGGCTTCGGAAGATTTTACACTTAGAATATTTTCAAGTGTAAGGTGTAAAACTTCCGAAGCATTTCTTCTTCAGTACTTAGTGCATTTGTTGTAGAGAGACATTGGATGTTTTGGTTTGCATCAGACTTAAAGAAATCCTTACAACTAACCATAATACATCTGATTGTTTCTTCAAGCAAAAAGGGTTGAGAATTCTCCAAAACAAACCCATCTCACCAATATTATCTCTGAAACCAAAATCAGAAATCATTTTCATAATAATCAATCAAGGACTTCAAGTTCAGATAATGACATGGGTAACATAAAAGAGTTGAATAAAATTCAAATAAACAAATGTCATAACATCTAACAAACACATGATCTTCATAAATCAAAATTGATGTTTGATAATAAAAACGGGTAAGATTTCTTCAAAAAAACAGGGACAAAGGTTTCAATATTCTTCTGACTCGTCAGATGAAATTGATGAGATGAATCATGCAAAATATCATCCGAAATCTCCCAGAACACCTCCCTCTAAGTCACAGTTTACAGGAAAGTACTAAGAAGTTACTATCATGGATAGAAACGGGAAACCCAAGACCATCATGGCTTGGGTTCCACAATCTAATTAGTTCGCTTATGCTTGCAGGGTCATTCATACAGGTCCAACAGCTTATGGTACATAGACAATGGATGCTCCAGACACATGACTGGAGATCGTTCGCTCCTTCATGACTTCAAGCATATACAAGGAACTACTTTGGCACTCGGAGGAGATTCACAAGGTGGCAGAATCACTGGTGAAGGATCTGTGACGAATGGGATGCTGAGCTTTGATAGAGTGAACTATGGTGAGCAACTAAATTTCAATCTACTCAACATGTCTTAGATCTGTGACAAGAAATATTCAACTCACTTCACTGACACTCATTGCTATATTTTGAAACCAGAATTTCAAATTCCTGAAGAATGGGTTGTCTTGAAGACCCCGAGGAAGATAACACCTATGTCTTAAACCTTAATTCTACCATTCCAAAAGAAGAAACATGTCTTCTATCAAAAGCATCTTTTGATGAGTCACAGCTTTGGCACAGACGTTTGGGACACACCAATTTCAAAAACGTGAACAGATTGGTCAAGGGAAACCATGTCATCGGTTTACCCCAAAAAGAATTTCACTTTATTGATCACTGTTCTGCGTGTCTCAAAGGGAAACAACATAAGTCTTCCCACAAGCCAAAGCTGGTGAACACAAACAATTCACCATTGAAGCTACTTCATATGGATCTTTTTGGACCAACTCACGTAATGTGTTTTGGAAAGAAACAGTATTGTTTGGTGATCATTGATGACTTTTCAAGATTTACATGGGAACATCCCAAGTCATAGCCTAAGTCATAGCCTAAACATAAACATACAGCATAAACATACATAACATACAACATCATGCATCATGCTTCATCATATATCATCCTCGGGAAAAACCCAAGTCGTAGCCTAAAACTCCCTTTTTCCTAAAATATCAGAAATAATTCTTAGTCCTTTAGGCGCATGGGCACTATGCTGGCGCATGGCCTCTTAGGCGTATAGGAACACTTAGGCGCATGGGAAACTTTTGGGCGCATGGGCACTAAATGGGCGCATGGCCAACACTTAGTCATATGGGCAACATTTTGGGCACATGGGCACTATGAAAGCGCATGGGCCTGACTTAGGCGCATAGGCACTTAGGCGTTTGGGCAGATTGGGCGTATGAGAACACTTAGGCAATTTAGGCATATCCTAGGCGCATGGATACTATCTGGGCGAATGGATTTCGGGTGCATGGGAACTTAGGCGAATGGACTACTGCTCATGCGCATGAGTAACTACTTGCAAATAGAATCATAAACCAGTCCCCAAATTATTATTCTAACATGTTCTAAGCTTAGTTAAATCATTCTAAGCAACTAAACATGCTCATAACATAAACATAACCATAAGTCATCCCAAACATACACCCACCCAAATACAAATACACATATACATACGGGTATACACTCCCACTTAATAAAAACATTTAAACATGCATTTCCCATCCCCTAAACCAGTTAAAACATGTAAATGTGGGGTTCTAGAACTCACCTTTGACAACTTTCTTGTATACCTTTTCACACCCGAATGCAAACAAGTTCAAACACCTAGAAACCCACCAAAACACACAACCCGAACACAAAAACACATACAAGCATAAACCCGAGACTGAAAATCAGTCAAGAACACTTAAAAACATCAAATTCTTAACTTAAATTCGACTTCTTCTGCCTTCTTCAGAAACCCGAAGCTTTCTGCTTTCTTTCTCTAAAAATCCGGTTGAAAAAATAGAAACAACATGGTAAGGGCGGCCATGTTGCTTTATGTACCAACTTTTATATTTTTTGTCCTTTGTACACATTTAACCCCTCAACTTGGGTTTTCTTGCTTTTCCACCTTTTATTCTTCTTTTCTCTTCTTTTAAAACTTCCAGGTGTTACAAGTTACTCTTCTTGCGTAGCCTCAATCCAACTATTATCCTATAAATGGATGTTTTTAAGAACAATTTGAGATAGAAAACACGAGTATAAGAAGAGGTTTGCTTGTTCTACATGAGTCCTCATTGTTTTCTTATTCAATGTACCGATAATCTATGACGTAGGATGGTTCTTGTGAACACAAGATGTTGGGATCTCATCTTCTTGAACATTAACATGAAGATTAGACTTGTTCAAGTCGAAAAGCTGATGAAATAAGTTTGAAGAATGTGGAGTGAAATTTGGAACTTGATTCGATGAGTTGATAAAATAATCAAGCTTATCATTAACATCTACATCTCCAGGTACAGCTGATGTTCCAGACTCAGGTTGTATAATTTCATGTCCATAATTAGGAACAGGTTGTGAAACATTTAAATTTTACGAAACAGGATGTTGTTCTTGTGCTTGTTGATCATGAGATTCAGAACAAAATACAGGATCTTTAACAAATAAGAAAAATGGTTAATCTGAGCTTGAATCATCCATATCAGAAGAATCTGAATCATCACTGAAAGATTCGAGATCTCCTACATGTTTCTTGTTGACACAAGAAGATTCAAACGAGTTAGAATTGAAAGAGTTTGACAAAAAGTCTAAATCAAATAACCAAACTGGACCATTTGCAACTGATGGAAATGAGTTTCAAGGAATTTAACATTGAAGGTTTCAATGATAACATTCGTCCTGGAGTTATACACTCTAAATGCTTTTGAAACAGAAAAAATATCAAACAAAAAATCCATTATTAGATTTTGCTTCAAATTTTCCAAGCTAATTATTTAAGTTCGTAATCAAAACCAGACAACCAAAAGATTTAAGAAAATCTATTTTACGTTTCCTACCAAGCATTAACGTATAAAGATTTTTTTGTTTATATTTCACCAATAATGTTCGATTCTGTAAAAAAACATGCAGTGGATATGGCTTCATCCCTGAAAGTGATTAGAATCTTTGCATCTACTAACTTGGCACGAGTAACCTCAATCAAAGTTCTGTTCTTCTATTCTGCAACTCCATTTTGTTGTGGAGTTCTAGGAGCACTGAATTGATGAGCAATTCTTTTTTCTGCACAAAACATGTCAACATTAGCATTTTTAAATTCAGTTCCATTATTACTTCTAATGATTTTCACTTTTTGTTCTAATTGATTTTCTACTTTAATGATAAACTCTATTAACAATTCAGTCATTTCAGATTTAGCATGCAAAATGAAAACCTATGAAAATCTTGTAAAGCAACGATGATAACTAAAACAATAAGACTTCTTTCCAATACTTTGCACATTTACCGGACCGAATAGATCCATGTGCAACATCTGTAGAGGCTTGGAATTTGAGTTTATCAGCTTGGACTTATAAGACGCTCTGTGTTGCTTCCCTTTCAAACATGCTTTACAAAGATCTGATGTAGCAAACTTCTTTGTTGGAATGCCTACTACATGGTTTTCTGCAACAAGCTTGTACGTATTTTTGAAATTTGAATGCCCGAGACGTCTATGCCAAAGCTGGCTTTCATCATTTGATGCTTGAGCAATTAGGCAAGTTGTTTCTATTGAAGGATCTACTTGAGACATATCTAATTTGTATACATCTCGATCACGAACTGCTTTAACAACTACCCATTCTTTGCTAATCTGAAAACTTGGCTTTAAATCATTACAATACGAGTCATCAAATAAAGAAGAATATGATTTATCATAAATTTGGGAAACGCTTAAGAGATTAAAGTTCAACGGAGCATAATAGTTGACTTTATCAAAGCTGATAACCTTATTTGATATTGCTCCTTCCCCGGTAATCTTTCCACCTGCATCACCTCCAAATGCAACATGAGTACCATCTTTTGTCTTAAAGTCTTGAAGTAAGGCATGATTTCCTGTCATATGCCGGCTACACCCACTATCAACATACCACATGTTTATTGGTCTTCTTGGGCATACCTGCATTTCAAAGACATTAAAATTTAGTAATCAACCCAAGCCGAGATGGTCTTGGGCTTGCCATACTTATCAACAATGGTAAATTGCTTAAAATAAAGTTTATTCAAGTCAAGTTTCTTTTGATATTTCAGATTATGAATTCCTCTTCTAACAAGTTTTTGATTATCTTTACTTTGGTTAATCCTCAAAGCATTGAAAAGTTTTTCAAGATCATCATCAAGAAACTTTGAACCATCAACTGAAACATTCTTAGAAAATTTTTGCTTATAAATGTTCCATTGTTCATTCTCACATGTAGTGGAATGAAATTTTCTTGTTTATACTGCTTTGGTCTCACAGTATAATAATCATCATAATCAAAATTGATTCTTCTGAAAGATCTCAAGCCTAAGGAAGCTTGTTGTGATAAACCTTGAAAACCATAATGCAGGACCGGTGAAGGGTATGCAATTACAACACAACAACACAATGAGGAGAGTTTCTTAGAACACTTAACAGATCAAATAGGGAGCTGGTTAACTTAAGTGAAGGACGCTAAGAACACAAGTAAAAATGAGACATAACAAGATAGCTAACAACACAAGTATTTGGTTTTCAAGAATGCTGTATATTGCTTCTCAAGTTCTTTTACAAATGTTACAAAGAATACAATAGAAAGTTACAAGTACTTGAGATACTTTATGCTACATCCTACATCCCGCCATACTTTGAAGGCCAGCTGAATACATAAGACTAGACAACTACAAAATCAAATATAGAGCCAAACGGCAGAGAAAAAGGTCAAAGAAAGATAAAGATTGGGAGACAGGCAAAGGAAGGATTGTATTGAGAGTCAAACCACCAAAGACTGTAAATAGGGTAAGATTAGCTGATCCTCTTCCCCAACAGTTACAGGACTTTGAAAAGTGGTTTTATGATAATAATAGTGGAGAGGCGGTGATTAGAGCTAAACACGGAAAAGAGTTTAGGGTGTTTGACCCGATGGAGTTATTTAGCTTCAGTGATGAAGATCTTTTGACTCTTTGTGAAAATCATATTAAGGCTGGGGCTGGAGAGGAAACACGAAAAGAGGCCAGCCTGTTTATGAATGTGGCAAACAAAATAAGAGGAGTACGGGCGGAGGTAAAGAGTTTAGCTGAAAAGGTGAGAGCACAAGATGATTTTGCCATGGATGTTCAAGATATGACCAGGCAGTTTGCAAAGGCTAGTGGTCATTCTGAGGAAGCTAGTGATGCAGGAACTAACCTTGGAGGATCAGTGGCTGAAGCTTCTGAAGATGTTGCTGCGGGAGGTGATGAAGATAGATCAACAGCAGCAGAGGAAACCGGAGCAGACGAGTCAAATCAAGAGAAGTGAAGATAGTAAGGTCCAACCTAGGGGGAGTATTGAAGATCATGTTAGGTTGGACTCACTTTAGTATAGTTGTTTACTTTACATTGTAATAGGACTTTTGTTAGTTTCATTTTGTATTTTCTTAGTAATTAGCAGTTTTGGCAGTCCAACGAAACTGTGAGCGAATCTATACATTCGCTCACACTTTGCTGTTTTGGTTTACCCGGCGAACGTGTGTTCTGCCGGGCGAAACTATAGTTTCGGCTTGACAGTTTCGCTAATAGCGAAACTGTCAGCGAAACTATGACTGCTATATATACAATTGTCATTTCACTTTGTATGGTAAGCTTGCAAAACCCTAATCGTGAATTTCTGTTGCAAGCTACCAATTCTAAGCAGTTTCTTCATTGAAATACTATTGTGCTTGTTGTTATTGAGTTATATTGTTCATTTGAGTATCAAATATGTCTTGATTCATCTTATACATTCTCAATTGTTGTTGTTTGACTTGAGTGTTTGATATTGATCAAATTATCATATCAATTGTACTGTTCATCGATCACATGGACCAACAATTGCCTTTTGACTAGTGACTATGACATGCCATAGCTCACATCCTAATGTATTACAAAAAGGATAAAAGTACATAAAGTAGAAAGCACAGACTCAAGACCTCAATGTATAGTTACGAAAAGCATGGACCTTTGCACCAACTCATGTAAGTTGGTGACTAAATGGAGTTGCAAAGGTGGTCCAGCTTTATGGTAAAGTACATTTGAAGCTTCGGAAGACTTCACTTTTGGCTTCAGAAGATGTTGGTCTTGGCTTCGGAAGATTTTACGGTTAGAATATTTCAAGTGCAAGGTGTAAAACTTCCGAAGCATTTCTACTTCTGTTCTTGAGTGCATGCATGCAGAGAGACTTTGGATGTTTTGGCTACATCAGACTTATAGGAATCCTTACAAACTCCCCCTAGGCTGATGCTACCAAAACATTTAAAGATTTTCCGCTTTTGACAGTCCTAATTTTGATGATGACCATGCCCTTCTTCATTAGATGGTTAGGATCACTTAGACTCTCATATTATCTTCTCATCTCAAAAAGATCATGCAGAGGTAGGTTGAATAGGTCTTGCCATGTGTAGACATCTTCACCACCTTGATCTCTGATCACATGCCATTTTTCTGGATTAGTTGTGAAGGTCCAGGATAAGATGGGTCTCCTAGATGCAAGAGGAGCCACTTGTATTGGAGTTGATTGGGCTGCCTCTTCATGCACTTCCTCACGTTGATCTAATTCTGCCTGAGGTATAGAGATGAATGATTCAGACTTCTTCTTCTTCTTTGACTTTTGTTTAGAAGCCATCCTCTTCCTCCTCTTTGAGGACTTTAATTGAGAAGACTGGTCTGCAACACCTTGTTGATCAGTCTTGTCTTGCTCAGTTGGGTGTTCCTCCCTCATAGGTTCAGAAGGAGAGGGAGTTTGACCCTGCGGTGGATCAGAAGATAAAGCTTGCTGAGGCTCAGCAGGAGGTCCAGGTTGTGTTGTCTCAAGTTGTTTAACCTTAACCTCCACTTCAGGAGGAGCTTGACCTGGAGGGGAGTGTAAGTCAATTATCTCTCCACTTTTGATCTTCTGCTTGATTACCCTGATGTGCTCATCCATTGTGGATAGACACATAGGGCCAAGTCTCCTTCCAGAGAATCCATACAAGTTCAAGAAGCTCATCATCCTTTGTCTGTCAGCAGACTTCTTCATGCTCTTTTGGATAATAGCTCTTGACTTTGCAGCCTCTTCCATCATCTTTCTCTTTACTGCCTTTTGTTCTTTGAGTACTTGAAGTTCAAGTTGTTTGAGATATTCAAACTCAATGTACTCAAAGGACAAGGGAAAAAGTGCAGATGCCTGGTAGAGACCTGTGGCACTCACGTAGTTGATCATATTTCGCCTATCTGTTTCTTTATCTACCTGAGGTTCTTGTGTAGCTGCCACAATCTCTTGCACAGGGCTTTCTTGAACTGGAGAGAGAGTAGGAACATGCTTGTATAGTCTTTTCTGTCTCTTCTCCTCTTTGATTTAGAGAAGTAGCCTTGCATCCTCTTCTTCCTTCATCTCTCTTGACACTTCCATGTCAGACAGTTCATTAAGTTCCTCTAAGGGGAGAGATATAATCACATCAATGTCATAGTTCCTGGTCTGCAGGTAAGTAATCCTAACTGCCCTCAACTCATCATCTTGAGTGTTTGGTTTGGGGGCAGCCCTGATTGCAGCTTGCATGAAGCCTGAAGACCAAGAGGAAATTTCTCCCTTTAGCTTCCTCTTCCTCTCTGCAAGGATTCCTGAAGTCTGATGCAACCCAAAACAGCCTAAGTGTCTCAGCAACATGCACTAAGTACTGAAGTGAAGAATGCTTCGGAAGTTTTACACAAAGCATTAGAAAATACTCTAAGTGTAAAATCTTCCGAAGCCAAGACCAATATCTTCCGAAGCCAAACATGAAGTCTTCCGAAGCTTCAGAGACAAAGTCTTCCGAAGCTTTAACCTATGAAGACAGATTTCTTCCGAAGACTTTTAGTACACATGCTTTATCTGATGTACTGTTCCATAAAGCACCTTTTCCGCTGCATCTCTGTAAAGTCACCAACTTACATGAGTTGGTGAAAAGGGTCTTGCTTTTGGTAACTGTACATTGAGGTCTTGAGTCTTCAACTTTCCACTTTATGTACTTTATCCTTTTTGTATTGTATAAGGATGTGAGCTATGGCATGTCATAGTCACAAGGTCAAAAGGAAGATATGCCTTTTGATCCTACAATTGATTTTGTTAGTGTCTAGTCAATTGTATCCAGCTGGCTTTCAAAGTATAGCCGGCTGTAGGTTGTAGTATAAGTATTTCAAGTTCTTGTATCTTTTCTTTATGCTTTGTAACACTTGTAAAAGAACTTGAGAAAGCAATATACTGCCTCCTTGAAACCCATATTCTCTTGTTCTGTCTCTTGATTTACTTGTGTTCTTTGTATCACCTTTGGTTACCCAGTTTACTGTTTGATTAGAGCTTAGTTAATCTCCTCATTGTGTGGTTGTGTTGTAATTGTGTTAAGCCCTTAAACGGTCCTGCAATTGGTATCAGAGCTTTCCAGGCTCTTGATATAAGATCTAACCATCTTAAGATCCCTCACACACACAAAAGCTAAACTCTTCAAATGGCTTCCATCTCAAAGACTGATATGGAGACTGGAACCATGAACAAATCCCCACTGATCACTCTTGATGATTTTGACACCTGGTGCATGAGGATGGAAGGCTTCATCAGGTCTCTTGATTCAAGAATGTGGGAATCTGTTGAGAATGGACCTTTCATACCCAGCACCCCCTCTGCTACTGGTGCTGGTATGATTCCTAAAGATGTGGCCAACTACTCAGATGAAGATAGAAAAAGAGTAGAGATTGACAGGAAGGCCATGACTGCTCTTCAGACTGCTCTCCCAAACTCTGTATACAGAGGTTTTAAGAAGTGCAAGACAGCCAAACAGCTGTGGGATGCACTGAAGCTGATGTATGAAGGCACCTCTGAAGCCAAGGAGAACAAGAAAGATCTTCTGAAGCAGCAGTTTGAAAATTTCACCTTCAAAGCAGGTGAGACCATGACCCAACAATACTTCAGGTATGTTGAGATTGTGGATACCCTATTGGATGGAGGAGTTCCTCTTGAGAACAGGGACATTGTAAGGAAGTTCATGTCCTCACTTCCTAGGCAATGGACACACTATTGTGTGGTGATCAAGAGGACTGAGAACCTTAAGACTCTTACTCTTACAGAGTTCTATGGGATTCTCAGTGGATACCAGATGGAGATGAACATGCAAGGTTCATCTGGCAACTCCAACAATCAAATGGGTTCAGCCCTTCATGTGGTTGAAAGGGACAGCATAGAACCTCTGCATCATCTCTTATGCTACCCTGACAACTCACAAAAGGGTCCTTTCATCACCTTCCCAGAGACACCAAGGGAGAACTTTACTCAAGGAAGCCCATTCCAAGAGACAAGTTCTTCTCAAGCCTTTGTGTCTGCAGATGAAAGCTGTGGGAATTATCTCTTCACTCTTGAAGACCTGGACTGTATCCATCCAGATGACCTGGAATACATGGAGATAGTTCAGCAGATGGCTCTCCTCACTCACAGAGCCAAGAAGTTCTACAAGAGGACAGGAAGAAGATTTCCAAGCAATGCTACCAGTAGTAAGTTTGGGCTGGATAAAAGCAAAGTTAAGTGTTACAACTGTAACCTCATGGGTCACTTTGCCAGGGAGTGTAAGGCACCTAAAGCAAATGGGGGCCAAACACAACCCAGACCAAATTTACTGACAAAGCTCCTCAGGCTGAGAAGACAAAGCAACATGCTGCTGTTGCTATTGAAGAAGGAGGCTTTGACTGGAGTTTTCAGGTGTAGGATGCTTCTCCAAACCAAGCACTGATGGCTGACCATGATGAAGCCAAGGTATTGGAACATCTTTGCTCCCCTGAATGCATTGCTAAAGTAAATAGATACAGGTCCTATAACCTAGAGATGAGATCTGATCTTGAGTCATTAAACATATTAAAATCTTATTTTAGAAAGTCTGAAAATGATTACAAGTTAAAGATAGAGGACTTGGAGAAAACCATTTCAGTACTAAAACATGAACATACAGATTTCAGAACTCAGATCCAAGATCTCATCACTAAGTTAACTGAGTGCCAGGCTGAGCTTGTGATCAGCAAAGCCAAGGCAGAGAAGAGTGTTCTTGAAGAAGAGACCTTCAAGAACATGATATCCTCATCCCTGCACAACAAGGTTTGTTATCAAAATAGACAGGGACTGGGATCAAATGAGATAGCTCCTCCACACACAATCTTGTCTGTAAGATCTCCTAGGTGTGGAACTTGTGAAGATGAGCTTCCTCTCATAGATCCTGTAAGTGAGGATGATGAAAAAGTGATAGTGAAGAATTCCTCTGAGAAGAGTGAAGAAGAGGATTCTTCCAAGGGCCACTATCCTTCTGAGGAGAAGAAATCAACTGTGATGACCAAGTCCAAAAGAAAGAACTTGATCAGAAAGAGCAAAAGGAAGGCAAAGAAGGCTCAAGAAATCAAGGCTACTTTTGATGCTAAGCAGAAACAAGTTTTTATCTCTGCAGGTTTCAAAGTAGTAAGGACTGAAGACATCAACCAAGACTCCTCAGCTAAGAGTCATGGTTCTTGTTCAAATCATCTCAGTGCCAAGAAGAAGACTGAGCTGCTGTGTACCACTGCTGCACAGCCTGGACCATCAAACTCCAAGAACAGTTCACAGCCCAAAGGAACTGTCTCAGCATCTACCAAGATGAAGGTGGAGAAGGGATGTGACCAAAGCCAGTCTTGCTCTCAAAGGGAGACTTCTTTGAAGAAGAAAATGTTGTGTGTTATGTGTGAAAGTACTTCTCACATTGCTAAGGATTGCCCATACAATCCTAAAAGTACTGTCCACATGACTAAAACAAAGACTTCAAAGAGTCTCAAGAAGTCTCAAGCTTCGGAAGGAAAGTCTGTTTCCTTCGGAAGCTCCAAATCAAAGAAGAAGGTAAATGGAAAATTACCTTCGGAAGCAAAGTTGGTCTCGGAAGAAAGGAGTTCTTCCGAAGCACTAAGTCTGCTGCAGTGACTGTAGATTCTTCCGAAGGATCAGTCATCAAAACTTGTGAAGTTCCAAAAGCTTCTAAGGTTTTGAAGGTCAAGTCCAAGACTCCAAAGGTGGTGTGGAAGTCTAAGAAAGACCAAATGACTGAGGTTTCTCCATCAACAACAGCTGAAGATCCCCATAGTACAACCATAGGATCTATTACTGTTGCATTACCTTCTATTACTATTAATGAGCCCAAGACAAGTAAGGCTTGGGTTTCCAAATGTAACTAATCATTTTCTCTGTGCAGGAACAGCTCAAGACCAACAGGAATGTCTGGATAATTGACAGTGGCTGTTCCAGGCACATGACAGGCAATAGGTCTCTACTCCATAATTTTGAGAGAATTGATGGAGGACCAGTTGCTTTTGGAGGAGATGAAGGTGGTTACATTTCTGGAAGGGGCAAGGTCACAAATGGTAAGCTCAGCATTGAGAAGGTAAACTTTGTTAAGGAGCTTGGGTACAATCTTCTGAGTGTATCCCAATTTTGTGATCAGAGTCATAACATGCTCTTTACTGAGCATGAGTGCATTGTTCTCAAACCTGGTGTGGTCATTCCTCATGAGCATATCCTGCTCAGAGCCCCCAGGAAAGGGAACATGTACAAGATGGATTTGCAAGAAACATCTCCCTCAGGAGAAGTTTCATGCTTTCTATCTAAAGCAAATAGTGATGAGTCTTTCCTATGGCATAAAAGAATGTGCCATGTAAACTTTAAGAACATGAATAAATTAATTAAACATGATCTGGTAACTGGAATGCCAAAGAAAGAGTTTACTAGTGATGATCATTGTGTTGCATGCCTGAAAGGGAAGCAACACAAGGTATCTCACAAGCCTAAGGAAAAGAACTCCATCACTACTCCCCTACACTTGTTACATATGGATCTCTTTGGCCCCACCAGTGTAATGAGTTTAGGAAGGACCTCTTACTGTCTGGTGATCACAGATGATTTTACAAGATTCACTTGGGTCTTCTTCCTTAGAACTAAGGATGAAACCCCTGAGATTCTGAAGAATTTCATCTTAAAAGTTGAGAATCAATGTGATCACAAGGTCAAAACCATAAGATGTGATCAGGGAACTGAATTCAAGAACCAAATCCTTGATGCATTTTGTGATGAAAAGGGTATTACAAGACAATATAGTGCTCCCAGGACTCCTCAGCAAAATGGAGTTGCTGAGAGGAGAAACAGGACACTTATTGAAGCTGCAAGAACTATGTTGTCTGACTCTAAACTGCCTATCACCTTCTGGGCAGAGGCAGTCAATACTGCTTGCTATGTGCAAAACAGAGTTTTAGTAGTTAAGACACATGGTAAGACTCCTTATGAACTTTGGCACAAGAGGAAACCTTTCATTGGTTTTCTCAGGTCATTTGGATGTCCCTGCACCATCTTGAATACCAAAGATCAAATTGCCAAGTTTGCTGAGAAATCAGATGATGGACATTTCATTGGATACTCTTCTCAAGCTAAAGCTTATAGAGTATACAATCTCAGAACTAGAATTGTTGAGGAGTCAGCCAATGTGACTTTCAATGAGCACACTCCTTGTGTGGCTGGTTCTGGTCCGGATTGGCTGTTTGATCTTGATTTAGTTACCAACTGTTTTAACAAATCTTGTGAGCATGTTTCAGGATCTGCAGAAAATCTAAATACAGGTGATCCTGATCCAAGATTTGAGCTAGGAAGACCTTCAACTCATACATCTTCAGCTCCAGTTGGAACTACTTCAGCAAATGAGGTTTCTATCAGCACAACAATGACAAATTCAGCTGATACATCTGGCATGCCTTCAAATTCCAGCTCAGAGGCCTCTCAACCAGATAAAGACACCTCACTTGTAGAAGACAACAATGGTGATGGTGATAGTGATCAGGAATTTCTTGATGCTAATAACCATACCATAGATGACAACATCAATGATGTCTCACACTCATTGGATCAAGTTAATCTTGATAAGTGTGATAATGTGGAGGGTGAATCTTCAAGACCAGATTTAAATTTCTCAAATTTAGATCTTTCTCAACAACTTGCTGTGATCCCTCAGCTAAGGATCCACAAGTCTCACCCCACCACAAACATCATTGGAGATGTTGTCACAGGGGTAAGAACAAGAGGACAAACCCATGAAGCAAATGTTTGTCTTCACTCTTGTTTCTTATCTCAGATAGAGCCCAAGAAAGTTGATGAAGCTCTAAAGGATGGAAGTTGGGTTGAAGCTATGCAACAAGAGCTGCTTCAATTCAAAAGGCAGAAAGTTTGGAACCTTTGTCCTCTTCCTCATGGGAAGACTACCATTGGAACCAAATGGGTTTTTAGAAACAAGAAGGATGATAGAGGAATCATCATCAAGAACAAGGCAAGACTAGTTGTTCAAGGATACACACAAGAAGAAGGGATTGACTACACTGATGTCTTTGCTCCTGTAGCAAGACTAGAAGCTGTTAGGATATTCCTGGCATTTGCTGCATCCAAGAACTTCAAGGTCTACCAACTTGATGTAAAGTGTGCTTTCTTATATGGAGTGATTGATGAGGAGGTTTATGTCAAACAGCCACCTGGTTTTGTAGACCCTGATCATCCTGATTATGTCTGCAAGCTTGACAAAGCTCTTTATGGGCTGCATCAGGCACCCAGGAAGTGGTATGAGACACTATCTGAGTATCTCTGTAAGCATGGATACAGAAGAGGTACTATAGATGGAACTCTCTTCATCAAAGGACAGGGAAATGACTTATTGCTGGTTCAAGTATATGTTGATGACATCATCTTTGGTTCAACTAATCCAAAGCTCTGCAAAGACTTTGAGAAGCTGATGAAAGACAGATTTGAGATGAGTTCAATGGGAGAACTCAACTTCTTTCTGGGAATTCAAGTGAAGCAGGTTGAAGATGGCATCTTCATAAGTCAGTCAAAGTATGTTCAAGACATACTCAAGAGGTTCAATATGACTGATTGTAAGATTGCTAAGACACCCATAGCCAGAAACCACTCCCTTGGTCCAGATCTTGAGGGGGAGTGTGTAGATGAGCACTTATACAGGGCTATGATTGGGTCTCTTATGTATCTTACAGCTAGCAGGCCTGATATCATGTTTGCTACATGTATTTGTGCAAGATATCAAGCCAACCCTAAGATGTCTCACTTAATCACTGTGAAAAGGATTTTAAGATACCTCAAAGGTGCTTCAACACTTGGTCTATGGTATCCAAAGAATCCAAATTTCAATCTGTATGCCTATACAGATAGTGATTATGGTGGTTGCAATATGACTGCAAAGTCTACATCTGGGGGATGTCAATTCCTTGGTGGAAGGGTGGTCTCATGGCAATGCAAGAAACAATCCTGTGTGTCTGCATCAACTGCTGAGGCTGAATACATTGCTGCTGCAAGCTGCTGTGCTCAAGTGCTTTGGATTCAAAATCAGATGCTGGACTATGGATTTAACTTCAAAGAGACTCCTATCCACATAGACAACAATAGTGCTATCTCTATCACTGAGAACCCTGTGCAGCACTCAAGGACCAAACACATCAACATCAGGTATCATTTAATAAGGGATAACTATGAAAAAGGATTAATTAAACTAGTCAAAGTTCATACAGATGAACAATATGCTGATCTGTTCACAAAAGCTTTTGATGAACAGAGATTTAAGTATCTGATATCAGCTATTGGGATGATTAACTTTGAGTAGACTTTTTATTAAAACTAATTCTAATTATTTCTTCTTAAAATATGTGTGTCCTAAGTTGTCTAGTTCATCACTTTCATAAGCTCATGTTTTCTTTGGATGTAAAATTCTTTTTGAAGACTTTCCTTAGATTCTTGAAAATTTTGATACTTCGGAAGATAAAATTTTATCTTCGGAAGAAAAACATGTCTTCAAAATAAATAACTGTCTAAGAGATTTTACCTTCGGAAGAAGTCAAATTCATCTTCCGAAGCTTAAAATTCTTATCTCAGACACTTATTTATTTTCAAGAACCTTTTCCTTCCGAAGCAAAATTAACCTTCGGAAGCTTTGTTTATTTTCATACAAAGCATTCAAGGGTTTATTTCTCTTCCGAAGCATAAATTATCAAGACTCTCAGGAAAATCTTCCGAAGCCATTTTAGCTTCGGAAGCTTTTTAAATCAAAACTTCCGAAGACAAATAAACTTCGGAAGCTTTTCGAATTCCAAGAAAACTACTTTTTGAGCAAAAGTAAACTACCTTTTCAGAGGTGGGACCGACTTTCGGATTTCAAAGTTTATCCTCTTTCATTAACTTTGGTTCAAATCCCTTTTCATATAAATACCCAACGGTTCCCCCTCTTTCCCACTATCTTCCTCAATTCTACTGTTTCTCTAACCTAATTCTCTAAACCGCCTTTGCTTTCTACCTTTCTTCACCCTTAAGCTTCTGAAATGGCCAACCTTAACCGCAGAAACAACCCTGATTTCTCCATGCAACTACACAGGCAACATAATCAAGTTGCTCTGTTAAGCTCTGAGAAAGATGCAAGTTTCTCAGAGATTTGCCAATTCTTGACTCTGTCAAATTATTTCACCTCCCTAACCATTGATCCTACTCTATATGAGGATCATTTGCTTGAATTCTGGAAGACCTGCCAAGAGGTCATTATGGATGGGGAGAAGGCACTGTCTGCCACAGTGCAAGGGAGGACAATCTTCATCACTCCGGCCATCATTAACCAACATCTACAGCTGGATGATGAAGAAGGTGAGGTGTCCTTCCCAAAAGAAGCTGTTAATCATTCTTTTGAGCAGATGGGCTATGAGGGAGATTTCTCTGTAAAGACCTTTAGGAAAGGGAAGGTCTCATCCCAATGGAAATTCCTGCTCCATGTGGTTATCCACAGCTTGTCAAACAAGCATGGTGGATGGGACCAGATTCCTGAGGATCTCTCCTTTATAGTTCATGGAATGGTTCAGGGGGTCAAGTTCAGGTATTCACAATTTGTCTATACTAATTTACTTGCAAACTTAGACTCCTTAGAGTATTACATGTTTCCTAGATATGTTCAACACATTCTCAACTGTGAACTGGGCTCACAGTTGAGGGAAACAGGTAATATTCTTAAATTGGGACAGATGAAGCCCGGCATCTTTAAAATAATGAAGAAGCCAACTGTAGGCTTCTCTGGGGTAGAAACAGCCCTAGTCCCAAAAATGTTAGAGCTCATTGCTCAAGGTGACAACCTAGCAACACAAGCTAGTGTTGAACCCACACCTCTTTTGTCCTTACCATTAAAAAGACCAGAATTACCCTCACCTACCAAAGAAAATCCAAACGAACCCCTGCTCAGGCTATTGAGTCTGTGCAGGCCCCCAAATACTCAACCTTACAGGAAGAAGTGGACACTAGAGCTCCCACTTCTCCTGAGGAGCAAACCACTCCCATTACTTCACCTATCAGGGCTGAGGTTCCTCAAGCTCACCCTGATGAGCTCAATAGCCCAACAACCTTAAGCCTTCACTCTGAGTCTCAACACTCAAGTGGACAACCTTCAGGGGACAGCTACCATCCCCAGCCTTTGGATCTCAACCAACCAATTCCCAACCTATCCTTCTATACACTGATGAAGACTTAGGATTCAGTGAGTACCATGAGTCTCTCTTCTCCTCCCCTACTCAAAGAGAGATGAGTACCTCTGACTCTCCTCAGTCTATCCCCCATCAGTCACCTATTACTGAGGTGGACACTTCTGAACCTGTTCAGGATGTCCATATGGAAGAGGCTCTCACTTTTGAAAGTGATTACATCATTAAGACCTCAACCATGGCAACTCAGCCCATTGGCATCTCAACTGAGGCTGCCAGTGAGCAGAGGAAAACCAGCAGCCAAGAAACTCAAGCTGGTGGTGAGAGAGAGGACTTTGGTCCAATCATCTCATCCCCCAATGAATCTTCTGATGAAGATGAGGGGAATTTGAGACTAAAGGTGCAAAAACTGTCAAAAACATGCACCTACTAGTCTCTAAGGTTAGTCACTTGGAATCTCAGGTGACTACCCTGCAAAACAGGGTCAATGATCAGCAACTCCAGATTTCATATCTGCAGGAAAAACTAGCTGGGAGACCTTTAAGGAGAGCTCAACCAGGAACACAAGAACCTGTGGAAGTGATTGACTTATCCTCCAGCTCACCTATGCAAGTGGGTGATGCTACCAAAAAGGGGGAGAAAGTTATTACAACCACAGAACCTGGGAGTTCTTCAGAGAGAATGGACATAGAGGACTCACCATCCTCACTTGCTGTTGTGCATTCTCAGCAACTTCCTCAAGTTCACATTAATGTGGACTCTATAGACTCTCTCATCAGGAGTCTCTTTGAGGAAGGCATACCAAGGGCTGTCTCATCTCCACCACTAGGAACTGGCAATCACATCATAAGGTGGAGGTATGATGATGACAGGAGAGCCCTCATACTTCAAGAGTTCAAGGCCAACAAGAAGTTTTTCAATTCCAAAGCCTGAGCTTTTATGAAAGACTGGATTTAGTCAACTTGCCACTTGTCAATCCAAGCAATTCAAGACAAGCTGACAGGCTGGCTCAAAGAATCCAAGACAGGATCCTTGCAGAGTTCTCTCTAAGAAGGAGACTTAGGCAATCAGGCAATGTCATCGGTCAACTGGATGTTGAGGTGGACCCTAAGATTAGTTTCATAGGGGAAACCTTGACTGAAGGCCCAGTGACAGAACCTGAGACCCCTGTCTCATCATCAACAACTGCTGCTGAGGTCCAAACTCCATCTGAGACACCTGCTGGTGAAGGTGTTTCTCAGCCTCTCTCTGGCCAGAGCATGGAAGCTACTCCAAGCAATGAAGGCCAAGCTTCAATCCACCCTGAGTCACAAAGGTCTGTTGGTGACAAAGGAAAAGGATAATGACTCCTGAGGAAATTGAGGAGGAAGAGAGAGAGAGGAAAAGGAGACTAAGGGGAGAAAGTTCCACTGGGTCATCTAGCTTCATGCAAGCTGCAATCAGGGCTGCTCCCAGACCAAATACTCAAGATGATGAGTTAAGGCAGTCAGGATTACCTACTTACAGACCAGGAACTATGACATTGATGAGATCATCTCCCTCCCCTTAGAAGAACTAAATGAACTGGCTGACAGAGAAGTGTCAAGAGAGTTGAAGGAGAAAGAGGATGCAATGATACTTCTCCAACTCAAAGAGGAGAAGAGACAGAAAAGACTTTACAAGCACGCTCCTACTCTCTCACCAGTTCAAGAAAGTCCTGCACAGGAAGATGTGGCTCTACAAGAACCTCAGGTAGATAAAGAGGAAGATAGGATCAAGATGATCAACTACCTGAGTGCCACAGGCTTCTATCATGCAGATGCACTTCTCCCTTTGTCCTATGACTTCATTGAGTTCGAGTATCTAAAGCAACTTGAGCTTGAGTTAGTCAAGGAAAGAAAGACAACTAAAAGGAAACTAAGGGAAGAAGCTGCAAAGTCAAGGGCCATCATTCAAAAGAATGCAAAGAAGTCTGCTGACAGACAAAGAATGGTGAGCTTCTTGAAGCTGTATGGATTCTCCGGAAGGACACTTGGCCCCATGTCTCTATCCACCATGGATGAGCATATTAGGGTGATCAAGCAGAAGATTAAAAGTGGAGAACTCATTGACTTGCACTCTCTTCCAAGTCAAGTCCCACCTGAAGTGGAGGTCAAGTTTGAACAACCAGAGACACCTCAACCAGCACCTCCAGCTGAGCCTCAGCAAGCTTCATCTTCTGATCCTAGTCAGGGTCAAACTCCATCTCCTTCTGAACCTGTGAGGGAGGAACACCCAACTGAGAAAGACACTGATGATCAACATGGTGCTGCAGACCAGTCTTCTCAGTTAAAGACATCCAAGAGGAAGAAGAGGATGGCTTCTAAACCAAAGACTAAGAAGAAGAAGCCAAAGTCATCTACCTCTGCACCTCAGGCTGAATCAGATCAACCTGAGGAAGTGCATGATGAGGCAGCCCAATCAACTCCTATTCAAGTGGCTCCTCTAACTAATGAGACACCCATCTTGTCCTGGACTTACTCTACCAATCCAGAGAGATGGACTGTTATCAGAGATCAAGGTGTTGAGAATGTCTACTCATGGCAAGACATAATCAACTTACCTCTGCATGATCTCTTTGAGATGAGAAGATACTATGAAAGTCTTGATGATCCTGACCATCTCATGAAGAAAGGAATGGTCCTGATTGTACTGAAGACTACCAACATTTGAAGATCTTCCAAGTGTTTTGGTAGCATCAGCCTAGGGGGAGTTTGTAAGGATTCCTGAAGTCTGATGCAACCCAAAACAGCCTAAGTGTCTCAGCAACATGCACTAAGTACTGAAGTGAAGAATGCTTCGGAAGTTTTACACAAAGCATTAGAAAATACTCTAAGTGTAAAATCTTCCGAAGCCAAGACCAATATCTTCCGAAGCCAAACATGAAGTCTTCCGAAGCTTCAGAGACAAAGTCTTCCGAAGCTTTAACCTATGAAGACAGATTTCTTCCGAAGACTTTTAGTACACATGCTTTATCTGATGTACTGTTCCATAAAGCACCTTTTCCGCTGCAGCTCTGTAAAGTCACCAACTTACATGAGTTGGTGAAAAGGGTCTTGCTTTTGGTAACTGTACATTGAGGTCTTGAGTCTTCAACTTTCCACTTTATGTACTTTATCCTTTTTGAACTGTATAAGGATGTGAGCTATGGCATGTCATAGTCACAAGGTCAAAAGGCAGATATGCCTTTTGATCCTACAATTGATTTTGTTAGTGTCTAGTCAATTGTATCCAGCTGGCTTTCAAAGTATAGCCGGCTGTAGGTTGTAGTATAAGTATTTCAAGTTCTTGTATCTTTTCTTTATGCTTTGTAACACTTGTAAAAGAACTTGAGAAAGCAATATACTGCCTCCTTGAAACCCATATTCTCTTGTTCTGTCTCTTGCTTTACTTGTGTTCTTTGTATCACCTTTGGTTACCCAGTTTACTGTTTGATTAGAGCTTAGTTAATCTCCTCATTGTGTGGTTGTGTTGTAATTGTGTTAAGCCCTTAAACGGTCCTGCACTCTCTCTCTCTCCTCCTCAATCTCCTCAGGAATTAGAATCCTTTTCCCTTTGTCACCCACAGACCTTTCTGACACAGGGTGGAGAGAGCTTTGGCCTTCATTGCTTGGTGTAGCATCCAAGCTCTGGCCAGAGAGAGGTTGTGATACACCTTCACCAGCAGGTGTTTCACTAAGGGAATGAATTTCTGAAGTAGTTGTTGGTGTGACAGTACTCTCAGGCTCTATCACTAGGCCTTCAGCCAAGGTTTTCCCTTTGAAGCTAATCTCAGGGTCTGCTTCAACATCCAGTTGACCAATGACATTACCTGATTGCCTTTGTCTCCTTAGACTAAACTCTTCAGTAATTCTGTCTTGAATCCTTTATGCCAGCCTGTCAGCTTGTCTAGATTGACTTGGATTGACAAGTGGCATGTTGATCAGGTCAAGACCTTCATAGTAGTTTAAGGTCTGAAAGTTGAACACCTCTTGCTTCCCTTGAACCCTTTGAAGAATGGTGGTTCTTCTATCAGCATCATACCTCCACCCAATAAATAATGTAATTTGAAGTTCCTTGGTGTGGGGATGATATAGCCCTTGGAATGCCTTTCTCAAAGAGACTCTGAATGAAGGAGTCTATAGAGTCCACATCAATATGAACTTGAGGAAGTTGATGAGTATGCACAATTGCAAGTGAGGATGGTGAGTCCTCAATGTCCATACTCCCTGAAGAACTTTCAGGTTCTGTGACTGTAATGACTTTCTCCCCCTTTTTTGTAGCATCACCATCTTGCATAGGTGAGCTAGGAGTTGGGTCAATCATATTCCCAGGTTCTTGTTTTCCTGGTTGAGCTGTCTTTAAATGTCTCCCAGCTAGTTTTTTCCTGAGATAAGATATCTCAAGTTGCTGATCATTGACCCTATTATGCAGGGTAGTCACCTAAGATTCAAGATGACTAAACTTAGAGACTAAATAGGTGCATGTTTTTTACAGTTTTTGCACCTTTAGTCTCAAGTTCCCCTCATCTTCATCAGAAGAATCATTGGGGGATGAGAGAATTGGACCAAAGTCCTCACTCTCACCACCAGCTTTAGGTTTTTGGCTGCTGGATTTTCTCTACTCACTAACAGCCTCAGTTGAGGTGTTAATAGGCTGAGTTTCCGTGGTTGTGGTCTTAATGATGTAATCACTTGCAGAAGTGAGAGCCTCTTCCATATGAATCTCCTGAACAGGTTCTCCACCTCAGTAATAGGTGAGTGATTTGGGCTAGACATAGAAGACTCAGAAGCACTCATCTCTCTTTGAGTGGGGGAAGAGTAGAGAGACTCATAGTACTCACTTAAACCTAAGTCTTCATCAGTATAGAATTCAAGGTTCGGAATGGGTTGATTTAAGTCTAAAGGCTGGGGATGGTAACTGCCCCCTGAAGGTTGTTCACTTGAGTGTTGAGACTCAGAGTGAAGGCTTAAGACAGTTTGGCTTGTGAGCTCATCAGGCTGAGCATGAGGAACCTCAGCACTGATTGTTGAAAAGATGGGAGTGGTCTGCTCCTTAGGAGAAGTGGGAGCTCTAGTATCCACTTCCTCCTGTATGGTTGAGTGTATGAGGGCCTACACAAGCTCAATAACTTGAGCAGGGGTTTGTTTGGATTTTCTTTTGTAGGTGAGGGTGATTTGTGGTCTTTTTTGGTGGTTGGGAGGTAGAAGGTGTAGGTTCAACACTAGCTTGTGTTGCTAGGTTGTCACCTTGAGCAATGAGCTCTAACATTTTTGGGACAAGGGCTGTTTCTACCCCTGAGAAGCCTACAGTTGGCTTCTTCATGATTTTAAAGATGCCTGGCTTCATCTGTCCCAATTTAAGAATATTACTTGTTTTCCTCAACTGTGAGCCCAGTTCACAGTTGAGAATGTATTGAACATATCTAGGAAACATGTAATACTCTAAGGAGTCCAAGTTAGCAAGCAAATTTGTGTAAACAAACTGAGAGTACTTGAACTTGACCCCTTGAACCATTCCATGCACTATAAAGGAGAGATCCTCAGGAATCTGTTCCCACCCTCCATGCCTGTTAGACAACCTGTGGATAACCACATAGAGCAGGTATTTCCACTGGGATGAGACCTTCACTTTCCTAAAGGTCTTTACAGAGAAATCTCCCTCATAGCCCATCTGCACAAAATAATGATTAACTCACTTTCGTTATCATCTAGCTGTAAATGATTATTGATGATGGCCGGAGTGATGAAGATTGTCCTCCCTTGCACTGTGTCAGACAGTGCCTTCTCCCCATCCATAATGACCTCTTGGTAGGTCTTCAAAATTCAAGCAAATGTTCCTCATAGTGAGTAGGATCAACGGTTAGGGAGGTGAAATAGTTGGATAGAGCCAAAAAACGACAAACCTTTGAGAAACTATCATCTTTCTCAGAGTTCAACAGGGCAACCTGGTTGTGTTACCTGTGAAGTTGCATGGAGAAGTCAGGGTTGTTTCGGCGATTTAGATTGGCCATTTTAAGAAGTTTAAAGGTGAAGGAAGTTGATGAACAATGGCGGTTTGGGAGAATATAGGTTTAAGGAATAGTGTAATTGAATAAGATAGTGAAAGAGGGGGGAACCGTTAGGTATTTATGTGAAAAGGATTTGAGACAAAGTTAATGAAAGAGGATAAACTTTTAAATCCGGATGTCGGTCCCACCTCTGAAAAGTAGTTTACTTTGGCCCAAAAGTAGTTTTCTTGGAAGTCGAGAAATCTTCCGAAGGTTATTTATCATCGGAAGTTCTGAAGAAAAAGCTTCCGAAGGCAAATTTGCTTCGGAAGATATTTCAAAGGTTTTTGACAATTTTGCTTCGGAAGAGAATTAACACTCAGAGTTTTTTATTCTAAATAGAATGAAAACTTCAGAAGGTAAATTACTTTCAAAAGAAAATTGTTCTTTTAAAACATAAAAGTACTTAAGTTGATTTTAAGCTTCGGAAGTTATTTTAGAGATTTCTTCCGAAGGTAAAATTACTGAAGTAGTTATTTGTTTACTAAGAGATAAGTTTCTTCCGAAGGTAATTTTAAATCTTCCGAAAAAGAAAGTGATCAAAATTTTCAAAAATCTAAGCAATGTCTTTTGAAAAGATTTTCTTCCAAAGAGAACAAGGGCTTATGAAGGTGATTAAATAGACAACTTAGGACACACATGTTTTAAAAATAATATGATTAAGTTTTAAGAAATGCTATTCGAAGTTAATCATCCCAATAGCTGATACAAGATATTTAAATATTTGTTCATCAAAAGCTTTGGTGAACAGATCAGCATATAGTTCATTTGTGTTAACTTTGACTAGTTTGATTAATTCATTTTCAAAGTTATCTCTAATCAAATGATACCTGATATTGATATGTTTTGTCCTTGAGAGCTGCACATGATTTTCTATGATTGAGATAGCACTGTTGTTGTCTATGTGGATGGGAGTCTCCTTGAAGTTAAACTCATAGTCCAGCATCTGATTTTGAATACAAAGCACTTGAGCACAACAGCTTGCAGCAGCAATGTATTCAGCCTCAGCAGTTGATGCAGACACACAGGATTGTTTCTTACATTGCCAAAAGACTATCCTTCCACCAAGAAATTGACATCCCCCTGATGTAGACTTTGCAGTTATGTTGCAACCACCATAGTCACTATATGTATAAGCATACAGATTAAAGTCAGAATTCTTTAGAAACCAAAGGCCAAGTTATGGAGCACCTTTGAGATATCTTAAAATTCTTTTGATAGTGATTAGGTGTAACATCTTGGGGTTGGCTTGATATCTTGCACGAATACATGTAGAAAACATGATATCAGGCCTGCTAGCTGTGAGGTACATAAGAGACCCAATCATTGCCCTATATAGATGTTCATCAACACACTCCCCCTCAAGATCAGGTCCAAGGGAGTGGTTCCTGGCTATGGGTGTCTTAGCAACCTTACAATTAGTCATGTTGAACCTTTTAATTATGTCTTGTAAATACTTTGACTGACTTATGAAGATGCCATTTTCAACTTGCTTCACTTGAATTCCTAGAAAGAAATTGAATTCCCCCATGGCACTCATTTCAAACATGTCCTTCATCAGCTTCTCAAAGTCTCTGCAGAGCCTTGGATTAGTTGACCCAAAGATAATGTCATCACCATATACTTGAACTAGCATTATGTCGTTTCCTGTTCCTTTGATGAAGAGAGTTCCATCAATAGTACCCCTTTTGTAGCCATGCTGACAGAGATACTAAGATAGAGTCTCATACCACTTCCTTGGTGCTTGGTGCAGCCCATAAAGAGCTTTATCAAACCTGCAGACATAATCAGGATGATCAGGATCTGCAAACGCAGGTGGTTGTCTGACATACACCTCTTCATTAATCACCCCATAGAGAAAAGCACACTTAACATGAAGTTGGTAGACCTTGAAGTTCTTGGATGCAGCAAAAGCTAGGAATATCTTGATAGCTTCAAGTCTTGCTACAGGAGCAAAAACATCTATGTAGTCAATTCATTCTTCTTGAGTATACCCTTGAACAACTAGTCTTGCCTTGTTCTTGATAACATGTCCTCTATCATCCTTCTTATTCCTGAACACCCATTTGGTTCCTAAGGTAGTCTTCCCTTGAGGAAGAGGACATAGGTTCCAAACCTTTTTTCCTTTTGAATTGAAGCAGTTCCTATTGCGTAGCTTCAATCCAACTTCCATCCTTTAGAGTCTCATCAATCTTCTTTGGCTCTATCTGGGACAAGAAACATGAGTGAAGACAAACATTTGCATCATGGGTTTGTCCTCTTGTTCTCACCACTGAATCCACATCTCCAATGATGTTTGTGGTAGGATGAGACTTGTGGATCCTTAGCTAAGGGATCACAGCAAGTTGCTTAGACAGATCTAAATTTGAGAAATTCTAATCTGGCAAGGAGGATTCACCCTCCACATCAGCACACTTATCAAATTGACTTGATCCAATGAGTGTGTGACATCATTGATGTTGTCTTCAACGGAGTGGTTATCAACATCAAGAAATTCCTTATCACTTTCACCACCACCATTTTCTCCAACATTTGAAGCTCCTTCATCTGAGTTTTGTGCCTCTAAGCTGGAATTTGAAGGCACCCCCGAAGTATCAGCAGGATTTGTCATTGATGTGCTGGTAGAAGCTTCATTTGCAGGATTTATTACCATTGGAGCCGAAGATGTGTAGCTTGAAGGTCTTCTTATTCAAATCTTGGTTCAGGATCACCTGTAGGTAGTAAATCTGTGGACCCTAAAACATGCTCATAAGATTTGTTAAAACAGTTGGTAACTAAATCAAGATCAAATAGCCAATCCGAACCAGAACCTTTCACACTTGGAGTGTGCTCATTGAAAGTCACATTGGCTGACTCCTCAACTATTCTAGTTATGAGATTGTATACTCTATAAGCTTTAGGTTGAGAAGAGTATCCAATAAAATGTCCATCATCTGATGTCTCAGCAAACTTGGCCATTTGATCTTTGGTATTCAAGATGGTGCAAGGACTTCCAAATGACCTGAGAAAACCAATGAAAGTTTTTCTCTTGTGCCAAAGTTCATAAGAAGTCTTACCATGTGTCTTAACTACTAAAACTTTGTTTTGCACAAAGCAAGCAGTGTTCACTGCCTCTGCCCAGAAGGTGATGGGCAGTTTAGAGTCAGACAACATAGTTCTTGCAGCTTCAATTAGTGTCATGTTTCTCCTCTCAGCAACACCATTTTGCTGAGGAGTCCTGGGAGCACTATATTGTCTTGTAATACCTTTTTAATCACAAAATGTAATACCTTGTGATCACATTGATTCTTAATCTTTAAGATGAAATTCTTTAGAGTCTCAGGGGTCTCATCCTTAGTTCTAAGAAAGAAAACCCAAGTGAATCTTGTAAAGTCATCTGTGATCACCAAACAATAAGTGGTCCTTCCTAGACTCATTACACTAGTGGGGCCAAAGAGATCCATACTTAATAAGTGTAGGGGTTAATGATGGAATTTCTTTCCTTTGGCTTGTGAGATACCTTGTGTTGCTTCCCCTTCAGGCATGCAACACAGTGATCATTACTTGTAAACTCTTTCTTTGGTATTCCAGTTACCAAAACATTCTTAATTAATTTATCTATATTTTTAAAGTTTACATGGCATATTCTTTTATGCCAGAGGAAAGACTCACCACTATTTGCTTCAGATAGAAAGCATGAAACTTCTCCTGAGGGAGATGTTTCTTGCAAATCCATCTTGTACATGTTCCCTTTCCTGGGGGCTCTAAGCAGGATGTGCTCATGAGGAATGACCACCCCGGGATTGAGAACAATGCACTCATGCTCAGTAAAGAGCATGTTACAACTATGATCACAAAATTGGGATACACTCAAAAGATTGTACCCAAGCTACTTGACAAAGTTTACCTTCTCAATGCTGAGCTTACCATTTGTGACCTTGCCCCTTCCTGTAATGTAACCTCCTGCATCTCCTCCAAAAGAAACTGGTCCTCCATCAATTCTTTCAAACTTTTGGAGTAGTGATCTATTGCCGGTCATGTGCATGGAACAGCCACTGTCAATGATCCATACATTTCTGTTTGTCTTGAGTTGATCCTGCATAAAAGAGATGGTTAGTTACAATTGGAAACCTAAGCCACATTGGTCTTGGGCTCATCAAAAGAAGTTGAAGACAATGCAACAGTAATTGATCCTATAGTCATGCTAGAAGGATCATTTGCTGATGTTGATGAAGAACTTTCAGCCATTTGGTCTTTCTTTGACTTCCACCTCACCTTTGGAAGCTTAGACTTGACCTTCAATACTTTGGAAGTTTTGTTGACTTCAGAAGTTTTGATGACTGGACCTTCGGAAGATCTTGTTTTCACTACAGTAGGCTTCAGTGCTTCGGAAGTATTCCTTTCTTCCGAGACCAAATTTTCTTCCGAAGGCAAGTTTCTACTTGTCTTCTTCTTCATTTTGGAGCTTCCGAAGGAAAGAGATTTTCCTTCCGAAACTTGCTTCTTCTTCTCCAAACTCTTAAAAGTTTCTTTCTTGGTCATGTGGAGAGTACTTTTTGGATTGTAAACACAATCCTTAGCAAGATGAGAAGTACTCCCACACATAACACAGTCCATTTTCTTCCTTCTAGGAGTTTTCTTTTGTGAACAAGGCTGAACTTGATCACTTTCCTTCTCTATTTTCATCTTTTCAGATGTTGTAACAATTCTTGTAGGGATAGAACTACCTTTGGAGCTGGATGGTTCAGGTTGTATAGCAGTTGTGCATAAATGACCAGCCTTCTTCTTGACGATGGGATGACTTGGACATGAACTAGAACTCTTGTTGATGGAGTTCAAGTTGGTGTCTTCAGCCTTCACCACTTCAAATCCCGTAGAAATGAAGACTTGTTTCTGTGTAGATTTGAAGGTGGCCTTGATCTCTTGAGCCTTTTTGGACTTTCTTTTGGCCTTGCTGATCAAGTTCTTTCTTTTGGACTGGGTTATCCCAATAGCTTTACTCTCCTCAGAGGGATGGTGACCCTTTTTAGAATGCTCTTCCTCACTCTTCTCAGAGCCATTCTTCACCATCTCCTCTTCATCCTCTTCAGTTAAAGGGTCTATGAAGGAAAGCTCATCTTCACAAGTTCCACACCTATGAGATCTTACAGACAAGATTGTGTGTGGAGGAGGTATCTCACTAGATCCCAGTCCCTGCTTAATTTGATAACAAACTTTTGCATGCAAGGATGAGGATATTATGTTCTTGAAGGTCTTTTCTTCAAGAACACATTTTTCTGCCTTGGCTTTGCTGATCACATGCTCGGCCTGACATTCACTTAACTTAGTAATAAGGTCTTTGATCTGAGTCCTGTAGTTTGTGTGCTCATGTTTAAGAGTTGAAATGGTTTTTTCTAAGTCCTCTATCTTTAGTTTATAATCATTTTCAGCTCTCTTAAAAACAGCTTTTAAGATATTTAAGGACTCAAGATCAGATCTCATTTCTAAGTTATAGGACCTGTATCTATTAACTTTAGCAATACATTCAGGAGTACAAAGATGTTCCAATACCTTGGCTTCATCATGGTGTGCCATGAGTGCTTGGTTTGGAGATGCATCTTCTACCTGAAAGCTCCAGTCAAAGCCTCCTTCTTCAATAGCAACTACAGCTTCCTGCTTTGGCTTCTCATTCTTGGGAGCTTTCTCAATGTAGTTTGATCTAGCTTGTATTTGGCCACCATTTGTCCTTGGTGCCTTACACTCCCTTGCAAAGTGTCCCATCTGGTTCCAGTTGTAACACTTTACTTTGCTTTTGTCTAGCCAATCTTTCCACTGGCTGCATTACTTAGAAACTTCCTTCATTTTGTAGAAATTCTTGGCCCTGTGAGTGAGAAGAGCCATCTACTGAACTATCTCCATGTACTCCAGATCATCTGGATGGATACAATCCAAGTCTTCAAGGATGAAGAGGAAGTTGCCTGAGGTTTCATCAACAGAGACAAAGGCATGAGAAGAACTTGTCTATTCGAAAGGACTTCCTTGAGTGTAGCTTTCTCTTGGAGTCTCTGGGAATGTGATGAAAGTGCCCTTTTGTGAATTTTCATGGTAGCATATAAGATGATGTTGTGGTTCAATGCTTTCCCTTTCAACCACATGGAGGGCTGAACTCAGTTGATTGCTGGAGTTGCCAGATGAGTTTTGCATATTAATCTCCATCTGGTAGCCACTAAGAATACCATAAAACTTTATGAGAGTAAGAGTCTTAAGGCTCTCAGTTCTCTTGATAACAACAAAATAATGTGTCCATTGTCTAGGAAGATAGGACATAGACTTCCTTACAATGTCCCTATTCTCAAGAGTTACTCTAACATCCATTAGAGTATCCACAATCTCAACATACCTGAAGTATTGTTGAGTCATGGTTTCACCTAGCTTGAAGGTGAAGTTTTCAAACTACTGCTTCAGGAGATCCTTCTTGTTCTCCTTTGCTTCGATGGACCCCTCATACATCAGCTTCAGTGCTTCCCATAGTTGCTTGGTAGTTTTGCGCTTCATGAAGCCTCTGTAGATGGAGTTTGGAAGAGAAGTTTGAAGGGCTGTCATGGCTTTCTGATCAATCTCTATTCTCTTCCTTTCTTCTTCAGAGTAATCAGCCACAGCCTTTGGAATCATACCACCACCAGTAGCAGAAGTGGTGCTTGGTATGTAAGGTCCTTCAACAACAGAGTCACACATCCTAGAGTATTGAGACTTGATGAAGCCTTCCATTCTTTAACACCAAGTATCAAAGTCTTCAGGAGTGATCAAAGGAGACTTTGTCATAGTCCCAGTTTCCATATCAGCTTTGGTAATAGCTACCATTTGAGTTGTTAAGTATTTTGTGTGTGTGAGGGATCTTAAGATGGTGAGATCTTATATCAAGAGCCTGGAAAGCCCTGATACAAAATGCAGGACCGGTGAAGGGTATGCAACTACAACACAACAACACAATGAGGAGAGTTCCGTAGAACACTTAACAAATCAAATAGGGAATTGGTTAATTTAGTGAAAGATGCTAAGAACACAAGTAAAAATGAGACAGAACAAGATAGCTAACAACACAAGTATTTGGTTTTCAAGAATGATGTATATTGCTTCTCAAGTTTTTTTACAAATGTTACAAAGCATATAATAGAAAGTTACAAGTACGTAAGATACTTTATACTACATCCTACAGCCGGCCATACTTTGAAGGCCAGCTGGATACATAAGACCAGACAACTACAAAATCAAATGTAGAGTCAAAAGGTAGATTACCTTTTAACTAGTGACTATGACATGCCATAGCTTACAACCTAATATATTATATAAAGGATAAAAATACATAAAGTAGAAAGCACAGACTCAAGACCTCAATGTACAGTTACCAAAAGCATGGACCCTTTCACCAACTCATGTAAGTTGGTGACTAAACTAAGTTGCAGCGGAAAGGTGGTCCAGCTTTATGGTAAAGTACATCAGATAAAAGCATGTATCTAAAAGTCTGCGGAAGAAATTTGTCTTCACTCTTTGGCTTCGGAAGACTTTGTCTTTCAAGCTTCGGAAGACTTCATTTTTGGCTTCGGAAGATGTTGGTCTTGGCTTCGGAAGATTCTAAACTTAGAATATTTCTAGTGCAAGGTGTAAAACTTCCGAAGCATTTCTACTTCTGTTCTTCAATGCAGCATGCAGAGAGACTTTGGATGTTTTGGTTGCATCAGACTTATAGGAATCCTTACACATAATTCTGATTTCTTTGAAATCTTTGATTACCATATTCTTTCCTTGGTGAGTTCATTCTGAAGTAACAATCCTCGGTATATTTTGATTCCTTTCATCACACAAGGCATAATATGTCTTGAAATAACAATCCACAGTTGAATGATTTTTCATATCACAAATATGACAGTACTTGCTAAAGTAACATTCAGAGGTGTTATGATTATGCATATCATATATGTCACAGTACCTTTGTGGAGGTTTAAACAATTGTTGATTAATTCTAGATGTGGAAGCCACATTTGATCCTTGTTTTGATTTAGGAGTGGTCATGTTAATCTGTTGTTTTTGATTTGTGAGTTTGTTCTTTTGACTTTTAGGTTTTGACTTTTGCACATTTTCATAATTTCTTGACTCCTTAGACACAAATCTTTTATTGACAGTGGAAGACTTAGGACCTGAACTTGTTTTTAGATTAGAGTTAGATTTGATCTTTGGTTTTGATATCAATTTAGGGTTTGTGTTCATGTCAATAGTTCCTGCTGAACAAACTTCACTGGTTAAAATTGTATTGATTGATTAGTTCTTTGAGTTTGAGAATTATTTTCTTTAGCAGTTTTTTTTTTCTCCTTTTTTGATTTCTTGTTCTTGATGATGTTTTGTTGCTTTGGGGTTGAATATAATCTTTAGAAGATTCTTTTTCATCTTTAACTTTATGTTTTTGTTGATTTAATTCATAAGAACATGAATCATCAGAACATGAACTATCTGATTTTAATTCCTCTTTTAGTTTTCCTTTTCTTCTTGTCATTGATTTCAATGACTTCTTCAACAAATTGTTCATGTTCACATTTTTTAACAACACATTCATAATATCCTTTTGGAACAAAACAGCTTCTTGTTCTTTGGTCGAGGTTCATAAGATTTAACTTTTTATTGGATGACCATTTTTTATCTTTTCTGAGTCTTGCTCCTCAAATATTTTAATATTCATCTTTTCAATTTCAATTTTAGAGTAGACTGAACATTCTTTTTCTTTTCATGAAAGGCTTTGAGCTTTGCTTTGTTTTCAGGCAAGTGATCATGAGTATTAAAGTTGTCTGGTAAGGTGTTGGAGATAGATTCAGGCATAGGTTCATGTATGAAACCTAGACCTGTTTTGTCTTTGACCTTTCTCCCACTTACCAATTGTTCAACTATAGTTTTTGAACTTTTAACTTTGGCAAGATCAACCTGAGTGGCATCAGGAGCCAATCTCTCTTGTTCTAGAGTTTTAGTCATCTTTTCAATTTGCTTCTTTAATAGTTCAAGTTCTTTGATGATTTTGTTCCAAGATGTTTGAACAGATATAATCTTATCATCGGAAATTTTATGATCAACTTTGAGTTTATTGTGCATTAATTCTTATTATTTGAGTTTATCACATATTTTGAATGAGTATGTTTGGTAGTGCTCAACTTGCTCAAAACATGCTTTAGTGCACATTTTTTCTCTGACTTCCAATGGAATTTCTGGATAAGAAGGTGAAGTCATAGTATCGTTAGGTTGTTTTGACTGTGCCATGAGAGCAACTTCTTCTTAATATTCCTTTGGATCAAACTTGGCGCTCCAACCATAGTCTTCATCATTGTCTGAATCACCATTTCCCTTGGGATCATTGTCCTCAGACCAGTCTTCATTGTAAATCTCAGCAATAAGTGCTAAACCAGAAGTGAGATCAGCTGTAAACTGTTCAGCATAAGCACTACAGTCGTAACCATCCTTAATGCTAACAACAAGAGCTTTCTTTGACTCTTCAGTTGTTTTTTATTCTTCTTTCAGTTCTGGCATAGGAAGACTTTAATACGGCTTCTGAAAGGTCTTCTGAGACTGTTGATGATATCTTTGACTGCTAGAGCCAGTTTGACCATTGCCTCCTTGATTTCTTGAAGCTTTACATTCTCTTGAAAAATGGCCATAGCTATTGTAGTTCAAACACCTTGACTTTCACTTGTCAAAGCCAACTGTTTTGTTTGCAATTGGCTTATAGTTTCTGTTCACATAAGAGTGTTTCTGAGTCCTATAAGCTATCATCACCATCTGCCAGTTTAAATCCATCTCTTCTACATCATCAGGATCCATCTCAAACAAATTCTGCAAAATCAAATCAACTTGTGTTAAATGACTACCTTGATAAGCCTAAAAAAATGACATAAAGGCTGTAAAAGCATATTTGGACTCTTCATCCTGTAAAAGGATATTTATGACATATTTAACTTTGCTAGGTTTAACAGAGCCAGAAGATGGAGTTTCAGTTTCAGGTTTAGGCATTTGAGTTTTAGGAGAAGACTGTGGTTGAGTTGAATAGACAAGAGCAATTGTGAAAACCCAGCTCCCACAAACAAGTCACCCTCATCTTGTGGAGTACTTTCATCATTTCTCATAAATGCATTCTCCACAGTATTTGTAGGAGAAGCAACATACTTATACTGAGAAGTTGATGCAGCTCTATCATTGTTCCTTGAGCTCTCATCAAGTTCAACTGACTCAATCTTAGCAATGAGAAGATCAAGATCCATTGGAAACTTTTCAGTATGCTTTAGCAGTGTCATTATCTATTTCCATGAAGATGGAAGAGCATTAAGAAGTCTATCATTTAGGTCTTTAAGATCATTCTTAATGCCTGCGGTTGACATTTCTGTAGTAAGTTGCACAAATCTCTTCATCATTTGGTTTATTGTTTCTCCAAAAAGATGCTCAAATAGCTCAAGTTGCCTTCTTAGTTTCTACTTCTTGAGATCTTGAATCTTTTTATCACCTTCACAAATGATTTTTAAGGCTTTGTACATGATGTAGCCAGTTTGGTAACCCTGAAGTCTGGTTAATACCTCCAAAGGTAAGCCCTTGCACATAAGAGAATAAGCTTTAATATCATTCTTTACTTTATTTAGATCATCAGCATGAAGACTGTCACACCCCAACCGATGGCAGAAACATCGGGGCGCGAGAAGTGATAGGTTGTTCAAAGACATCATAGAACTAAAGTGACAATAAATTAAGATTAACTTTCATTTCCAATAATCAATATAACGTTACAATGCTTCAAATAAACATACAATAATGTTGAGAAATACAAGTCTAAAACAAGCGTAACAAAATGATAGATTTGGTGTGTTTCTAAGTCCACCTAATTCAATTTCTTGATAAAGCTTCAAGCATTTCCTGCAACATGTATAAAATATTGGTCAACATATGAATATTTTGGTGAGCATACAAGTTTGAATACATAGTATAATAGTGAATAAATCTCAATTCAACATGGGTAAAGTATACTAAAGTTTGTACATTGCTAGCATGCAAAGCCAATAACCAAACCAAAGTGTCCACTAGCGTAATCTTAGCATCAAAAGTGAGCAAGACCGTAAAGATTGATAACTTAACATAGACCTATCATAATAGGGCGGAGCTATACATGTTAAGGGAGGTTTAGATTGCTTGCAAGATAATGTATTCTAGAATGTATTCACAAATAGTATAACAAGTAAGCATGTTTGTATGAATTGAGTTTTAGTGTGATTTTGATTGAATGAATAATTGGGTGTATTTGATAATTAATACATGTTGCAACCCAAATAGTGTTAAAACAAAAGGGGTGAAGTATGACTAAGGTTTGGCGATTAGAATCTACAAGAATAGATGATTGAATTTAAATAATAGAGTCACCAAATTTACCCTAAAAGGTAAACAAAAGTGTGTAAGTTTAGGATTCGAAGTTTGATATTTTAGCAATTTGAAAGTATACAAAAATTACAAATATGAGAGTACATGAAAGTATATACTACTTAGACACTTATTTGGACACCATGTATTGTGTGTGTTCTTTATGAGTTTTAGTCACTCATTGGAAGTCCAAAATAAGGAATCATAAGATTAGTATAATGTCTACCTTAACACATAACATTCAACCATGGTTAATTGATATTATGGTTTGGTTTTGACTAAGTATTATGTAGATATAAATATAAGTCATGCATTAGAGGTAGGGTAATCCACAAACCTCAAGTGTTATATTCATATAAGTCATGTATTAGAGGTATGGATATCCACAAACCTCAATATTGTCACCATTGCACAAAATCTCCACAAAAGGGTGATTCGAATGGTCATGAGTATATAAATGAAAGTACTAAAGTAAATTAACTAGTTTGACTAAGTGTTCAAGTGGGGTATGGTGGATAAATTAGTTGTAGAACCAAGGTTCAACATCACCATTTCATACCATAACACAAGCCTTTAAACATTGGTTGGAGGCTCGGTTTGGTTTCATCCACTTCTTGATTTGTAGATCACTTCGTGTTTTGTAAAGATGAAAGAATAGAGTGTAAAAGCCTTAAAATTTCAGAAATATAACTTCAACACAAGCTTTCCAACATTGAAGTTGTTGGTGACTTGGTTTAGTATGTAAAAGGTTTAAAATAAGACAAGAAAATATGTATGAAAGAATCAAGTATAATATTTCCAACTTGGACCTCAAAAATGGGGGTTTACCATACTTGTGTCACCTTGGTGACTAAGTGGTTATGTCCTAGAGGTTATTTCAAGTGGTAAAGAAAATGAAAATGAGAGTAAGAAAAAAAGTATAAATAAATAAATAAAACTCACAAGTTGTTCTTGAATATTTCTTCTTGCAAAAAAAGATGGAGTTCTTGGATGGATTGAGAGAGTTTAGAGAGAGTTTAGAGTGATGAAAGTGATTAGATGGGGATTTGGGTTAGTATTTATAGATCAAAATTATGGTTGGACATTAATGTAAGTAGTTGGGGAGATGAGTGGAGGGAAAATACAAATTTTCAATTTTAACCCCTTAACTTATTTTATTTATTAATTTGCAGCATAACTAGTAATTAAGAATGAGTATTTTAATATATGAATCATAAAAATAAAACATATAAATAAATTTCTGAAAATTTATATAAGTCCCGATAAGTTGTTCGGTTTTTCGTTGAAATGCGCATTTGTAATTGTTTAAGCGTTGCACAAACATAAATCAACAAAAATTATATAAAAAGATATTTTTTCCATGAAGAAGTATTGAGATTACAAGGATTGAATAAGGAGTAATATTACATTTAAAAAAAATAAATGCCCTACTTTAAGGAATTTCGTCCCGAAATTCATTTAGAAGAAGGTTCTAGGAAAATATGCGGGTACTTGATCTTGAATTGATCTTCACGTTCCCAAGTAAATTTTGGACCACGCGTTCCTTCCCAACGCAACTTAATAATTGGAATACGAGGTCGTTTGAGTTGCTTCACTCCATGATCCATGACTTCAACAGGTTTCTCAACAAAATACATGGTATCGTTTTGACACGTATGTCGTCAAGCGAAATTTGATGTCCTTCGTCAGCTAGGCACTTCTTGAGATTAGAGACATGGAAGTTGGGTGAACGTTGCTAAGTTCTTGTGGTAGATCAAGTCGGTATGCCACCTTACCAATTCTTTCGAGAATCTTGAAAGGACCTACATATCGAGGAGCAAGTTTTCCTTTCTTACCAAAGCGCACTACTCCTTTCCTTTCTTATCGGCGTAACTCTTTTGTCGGCTCCTTACAGCAAGTTGTCGCGAACTAGCAAGATTTTATCCATTGTCTCTTGAATGATTTCGGGACCGTTGACTTGTGCCTCGCCGATCTCGTGCCAACAAATAGGTGAACGACATTTGCAACCATAAAGAGCTTCAAGTGGTGCCATTTTGATACTAGAGTGATAACTGTTATTGTACGAAAATTCGACCAATGGTAGGTGTACATCCCAGTTGCCACCAAAATCGATAACACAAGATCAAAGCATATCTTCGAGAGTTTGGATAGTACGTTCAGTTTGTCCATCAATTTAAGGATGAAAAGTCGTACTAAGATTGAGTTGAGTGCCCAAAGCTAACTGAAATGTTCTCCAAAACGGGAAGTGAATCGACCATCACGATCAGATATGATATCGAGAGGGATACCATGACGGCTAATGATTTCAGAAGTGTAGATACGAGCTAGCTTTTCAACGGAGTACTCTTCACGGATGGAAGGAAATGAGCTGATTTGATCGATCGATAATTACCCAAATACTGTCATGCCCAGAAGATCTTCGGGGGAGTTTGGTGATAAAATCCATTGCGATACTTTCACATTTCCACCTCGGGATTTCAGGTTGCTCAAGTAAACCAGAGCGTCGTTGGTGTTCGGCCTTTACTTTTGAACAAGTGAGGCATTTGGCCACGAAAAGAGCGATATCCTTTTTCATGCCCGACCACCAATAAGTAGGACGAAGATCTTGATACATCTTGTCTGCACCGGGGTGAATGGAATATCGTGATTTACGTGCTTCATTCATTACAAGAGCATGAAGGTTGTCACGGTTTGGAATCCAAATACGATCGAGGTAATGGAGAATTCCATTTGATTTAGACTCAAGTTGGTCTTCAACACCACATTGCATCTCGTTATACAAATTGTTTTCGACGACCTATGAGTGTTGGGCTTCGCGAATACGAGTTTGAATGTCGTTCTGGATTTGCAAACAACAAAGGCGATTGGTTACACAAATGCTATGAGGATTAACTTGAATCTTTTGGCTAAGAGCATCGGCCATGACATTTGCTTTTCCGGGGTGGTAACGAATTTCACAATCATAGTCGTTCAACAATTCAACCCATCGTCGTTGACGCATGTTGAGATCCTTTTGATTAAAGATATGTTGGAGACTCTTATTATCGGTGAAGACCACACATTGGGTGCCATAAAGGTAGTGCCTCCAAATCTTTAAAGCGAAAACAACGGCTCTGAGTTCAAGATCATGGGTAGTGTAGTTCTTCTCGTGGGTTTTGAGTTGTTTTGACGCATAAGAGATAACCTTGCCTCGTTGCATAAGGACACAACCGAGACATTGATTAGAAGCGTCACAATAAACCACGAAATCGTCATTTCCATCGGGAAGGGTTAAGATGGGTGCGTCACAGAGCATACGCTTGAGGTTTTGAAAGGATTCTTGTTGTTTGGGACCCCAAACAAAAGGTTTATCTTTTTGGGTCAAAGAGGTGAGAGGTATGGCGATTTTTGAAAAGTTGGAGATGAATCGACGGTAGTAACCCGTAAATCCGAGGAAAGAACGTACTTCGGTAGGGGATTTTGGAGTTATCACCCTTTGACAGCATCGATTTTGGTAGGATCAACATGAATGCCTTTTTCGCTTACAATGTGACCAAGGAATTGAACTTCTTTCAACCAAAATTCACATTTGGAGATTTTGGCGTATAGTCGTTCAGCTCGAAGAAGTTCCAAGATCAAACGTAAGTGTCGTTCATGTTCGGATTCGGTCTTAGAATAGATTAGAATATCGTCAATGAACACAATTACAAAAAGATCCAAGTAAGGTCTACACACGCGGTTCATCAAGTCCATAAAGGTTGCGGGTGCATTGGTCAAACCAAAAGGCATAACCATGAACTCGTAATGACTATACCTTGTACAAAAAGCGGTTTTTGGAATATCTTCTTCACGGATTTGAAGCTGATAATAACCAGATCGTAGGTCGATTTTTGAGAAACTAGTTGCTCCTTGGAGTTGGTCAAAGAGATCATCGATACGGGGAAGAGGATAACGTTTTTTGACAGTGAGTTTAATGAGCTAACGATAATCAATGCACATGCAAAACGAACCGTCCTTCTTCTTTACAAAAGGATTGGAGCACCCCAAGGGGATGAGCTAGGACGTATGAATCCTTTGTTAACCAACTCTTGAAGTTGACTAGCTAGCTCTTGCATTTTCGAGGGTGCAAGTCTATAGGGAGATTTAGCAACAGGTGTAGCACCGGGTATGAGATCACTCTGAAAATCAATGGAACGAGCAGGAGGAAGACCAGATAGATCTTCAGGGAACACGTCGGGAAAGTCACAAATGATTGGAATGTCTTTCACACTTTTTCCCTTTTCTTTTTCTATCATGACATGGGCTAAAAAGACAATACATTCCTGACGTAAGCACTTTTGTGCCTTCGTACAAGAGATGAGTTTGAGTCCGTTTGAGGGTTTCTCACCATAGATTTGTAAGGTGTCGCCAGAAGGAAGCGAAATACGGATATATTTTCAAAGCAAACGACTTCGGCACGAACCTTGGCAAACCAATCCATGCCTACTATGACATCAAAACTACCCAATTGTAGGGGTATGAGTTCGATGGGAAATTCATGTTCATTAAGACTTAAAACACAATCAAGGAGAATGGAATCAACGGTGACAGATTTTCCGTTAGCGACTTCAACGGTGAATGATTTTGGCAATTTAGAACGTGTACATTTTAGCATTGGTTCAAATTTTACGGAAACAAAACTTTTATCTGCACCAGTATCAAATAACACAGAAGCGTAAATTCCATTTATAAGAAACGTACCATTTACGACGTCAATGTCGTTTTGAGCTTTAAGCGCATTTATATTAAATGCGCGTCCACGTGGTGCTTGCACTTGAACTTTGTAAGGATTCCTATAAGTCTGATGCAGCCAAAAACACCCAAAGTCTCTTTGCATGCATGCACTAAAGAACAGAAGTAGAAATGCTTCGGAAGTTTTACACCATCCACTAGAAATATTCTAAGTGTAAAATCTTCCGAAGCCAAGACTAACATCTTCCAAAGCCAAAAGAGAAGTCTTCCGAAGTTTCAAAGACAAAGGCTTCCATAGCCAAAGAGTGAAGACAGATTTCTTCCAAAGACTTTTAGAGATATGACTTTATCTAATGTACTTTACCATAAAGCTGGACCATCTTTCCGCTGCTACTCTGTAAAGTCACCAACTTACATAAGTTGGTGAAAAGGTCAATGCTTTTGGTAACTGTACATTGAGGTCTTGAGTCCATGCTTTCTACTTTATGTATTTTTATTCTTTTTGTAATATATTAGGATGTGAGCTATGGCATGTCATAATCACTAGTCAAAAGGCAGATCTGTCTTTTGACTTTACATTTGATTTTGTAGTTGTCTAGTCAATTGTATCCAGCTGGCCTTCAAAGTATGGTCGGTTGTAGATTGTAGTATAAAGTATCTCAAGTACTTGTAACTTTCAGTCATATGCTTTGTAACATTTGTAATAGAACTTGATAAGCAATATTCAGCATTCTTGAAAACCAATTACGTGTGTTGATTGAAATCTTGTTCTGTCTCATATTTACTTGTGTTCTTAGCATCTTTCATTAACAAGGTAACCAGTTCTCTGTTTGATCTGTTAAGTGTTCTAAGCAACTCTCCTAATTGTGTTGTTGTGTTGTAAGTGCATACCCTTCACCGGTCCTGCATTTGGTATTAGAGCATTTCAGGCTCTTGATATAAGATCTCACCAGCTTAAGATCCCTCACACACACAAAATACTTAACAACTCAAATGGCAGCTATAACCAAAGCTGATATGAAAACCGGAACTATGACAAAGTCTTCACTGATCACTCCTGAAGACTTTGATACTTGGTGTCAAAGAATGGTAGGCTTCATCAAGTCTCAAGACTCCAAGATGTGGGACTCTATTGTTGAAGGACCTTACATACCAGCACCACTTCTGCTACTGGTGGTGGTATGATTCATAAGGCTGTGGCTGATTACTCTGAAGTAGATAGAAAGAGAATAGAGATTGATCAGAAAGCCATGACAGCCCTTCAAACTGCTCTTCCAAACTCCATCTACAGAGGCTTAAAGAAGTGCAAAACTGCCAAGCAACTATGGGAAGCACTGAAGCTAATGTATGAGGGGTCTATTGAAGCAAAGGAGAACAAGAAGGATCTCCTGAAGCAGTAGTTTGAAAACTTCACCTTCAAAGGAGGTGAAACCATGACTCAACAATACTTCAGGTATGTTGAGATTGTGGATACTCTAATGGATGTTGGAGTAACTCTTGAGAACAGGGACATTGTAAGGAAGTTTATGTCCTCTCTTCCTAATTTATGTCCTCTCTTCCTAGACAATGGACACATTATTGTGTTGTTATCAAGAGGACTGAGAACCTTAAGGCTCTTACTCTTACAGAGTTGTATAGTATTCTTAGTGGCTACCAGATGGAGATAAACATGCAAAACTCATCTGGTAACTCTAGCAATCAACTGAGTTCAGCCCTCCATGTGGTTGAAAGAGAAAGCATTGAACCACAGCATCATCTTATATGCATCCCTGACAACTCACAAAGGGCCCTTTCATCACCTTCCTAGATACTCAAAGGAAAAGCTACACTCAAGGAAGTCCTTTCCAAGACACAAGTTCTTCTCATGCCTTTGTCTCTGCTGATGAAACCTCGGGCAACTTTCTCTTCACTCTTGAAGATTTGGACTGTATCCATCCAGATGATCTGGAGTACATGGAGATAGTCCAACAGATGGCTCTTCTCACTCACAAAGCCAAGAAGTTCTACAAGAGGATAGGGAGAAAGTTTCCAAGCAATACAGCCAGTGGAAAGTTTGGGCTGGACAAAAGCAAAGTAAAGTGTTACAACTATAACCAGATGGGACACTTTGCAAGAGAGTGTAAGGCACCAAAGACAAATGGTGGCCAAGCATAAACCAGACCTAACTACACTGAGAAAGCCCCCCATAATGAGAAGCCAAAGCAGCAAGCTACAGTTGCTATTGAAGAAGGAGGCTTTGACTGGAGCTTTCAGGTAGAAGATGCATCTCCAAACCAAGCACTCATGGCAGACCACGATGAATCCAAGGTATTGGAACATCTTTGTACTTCTGAATGCATTGCTAAAGTTAATAGATACAATTCCTATAATTTAGAAATGAGATCTAATCTTGAGTCCTTAAATATCTTAAAAATTGATTTTAAAAGAGCTGAAAATGATTATAAACTAAAGATAGAGGACTTAGAGAAAACCATTTTAATTTTTAAACATGAGCATACAAACTACAAGACTCAGATCAAAGATCTCATTACTAAATTAACTGAATGCCAGGCTGAGCTTGTGATCAGCAAAGTCAAGGCAAAAAAATTTGTTCTTGAAGAAGAGACCATCAAGAACATAATATCCTTATCCTTGCAAGCAAATGTTTCTTATCAAAATAAGCAGGGACTAGGATCTTATGAGATAGCTCCTCCACACACAATCTTGTATGTAAGATCTCCTAGGTGTGGAACATGTGAAGATGAGCTTCCCCTCATAGATCCTGTGACTGAAGAGGATGACAAGGAGATAGTGGAGAATGGCTCTGAGAAGAGTAAAGAAGAGTATTCTAAGAAGGGTCACCGTCCCTCTAAGAAGAGCAAAGTTGTTGGGATGACCAAGTCAAGAAGAAAAAACTTGATCAGGAAGGCCAAAAGAAAGTCCAAAAAGGCTCAAGAGATCAAGGCCACCTTAATTCTACATAGAAACAAGTCTTCATCTCTGCAAGATTTGAAGAGGTAAAGGTTGAAGACACCAACTTGAACTCCATCAACAAGAGTTCTAGTTCATCTCCAAATCATCCCATCATCAAGAAGAAGGCTGATTAGTTATTCATCACTGTTGTACAACCTGAACCATCCAGCTCCAAAGGTAGTTCTATCCCCACAAGAACTGCCACAACATCTGCAAAGGTGAAGATGGAGAAGGAAAGTGATCAAGTTCAGCCTTGTTCACAAAGGAAAACTCCTAGAAGGAAGAAAATGGACTGTGTTATGTGTGGGAGTACTTCTCATCTTGCTAAGGATTGTGTTTACAATCCAAAGAGTACTCTCCACATGACCAAGAAAGAAACTTCTAAGACTTTGGAGAAGAAGAAGCAAGCTTCGGAAGGAAAATCTGTTTCCTTTGGAAGCTCCAAAATGTAGAAGAAGACAAGTGGAAACTTGCCTTCGGAAGAAAATTTGGTCTCGGAAGAAAGGAAGATCTTCCGAAGGTCCAGTCATCAAAACTTGCCTTCGGAAGCACTGAAGCCTGCTGCAGTGAAAGAAAGATCTTCCGAAGGTCCAGTCATCAAAACTTCCAAAGTCATTAAAACTTCCGAAGTATTAAAGGTCAAGTCTAAGCTTCCAAAGGTGGTGTGGAAGTCAAAGAAAGACCAAGTGGCTGAAAGTTCTTCATCAACATCAGCAAATGATCTATCTAGCATGACTATAGGATCAATTACTGTTGTATTGTCTTCAAGTTCTTTTGATGAGCCCAAGACCAATGAGGTTTGGGTTTCCAAATGTAACTAATCATCTCTTTTGTGCAGGAATAGCTCAAGACAAACAGAAATGTATGGATCATTGATAGTGGCTGTGACAACCGGCCTCTAGGTTGTTATTCTAACCGAATTTACTTGCGTCATTATCCGTCTCATGAGTACTATTATTAGCAACAATCCAACCCTATCAGTGAAGTTGGAAGTATTTCTTGCTATTTGTTCTATTTTATGATTTCATGTGATTTTATTGATTTTTAGTTAGTTTAGGTTTTTACCTTTTTAAAACTTGGTGTCCCAGGAATGTTAACTAACCACCCTTACAAAATTTAATCTCAAGTGAAACAATTAAAATGTGAGCATACATTCCCACTTATAAATTTTCAGTTTATGCATGCATGGGCATGTACAAGACACTACAATTAACATCATCCACCAAATAATATATTCTACCCAATACTACAAAATTACACCACCTAATAATTATTTACAATTAAAATTTAAATCTAATCACCCACAAGATGCCAAGGTTCGGCCGCCCCCTCTCCCTCCATTCACCTCTCTTCTACACCACCCACACTCTCACCATTCAAGTTTCATGCAAGACCCTTATCACTACACCTCTCTCTCTCATTCTCTCAAACTCACATCAGCTGAATACACACTCAAAAACACACACTCAAACCATTCTCTCTAGATTTCCAGCCTTGTTCATCGAAGAACAAGGCTTTCACATACTCGGTCGACCGAAAATCACAAGAAGGTGGCCATATTCACGAGCATTTGGACACACCTCTACATCTTGTTTGACTTTTCCAGCTTTGTTCGAAGATTCTCCAGCCTTGTCCAAGGAGTTTCGAGCTATCCAAGACCATCTACACTCTCCAAAACGTGAACAACACCAAGTGTAAGCTTCATGTCACCCGAAAATGGACTTTTCATGTGTTTCTTTTACTTCTCTTTTAAAAACACCTCCTCTCTTTGTTGTAGCAGAAACCCGACGCTATTATCTTGTTCTTGAGGAGCCTTCAACTTCACAAGAGGTATCTCACACGTTATATTGGTCATTCTTAAGGTGGAAACCGATTTCTACCATGAAAACCCTATTTTTGGACTCTTTGCACCATCTAACTTGTAAATCTTGTAACCCTTGAAAGTAAAACTCATAACCTGCTTGTTAATGGTTTAATGGACTCCTAATAACCTGTTTTGAAAGTTACAAAATAATATACACCGTGAATATATGGTTATAGCTCAAGATACACCTTAAAAACCTTCTTTTTACAAGAAATGTTACAATCTAAGCACTTGTTTGAAAACCCTCTTAACCAAGGTTTACAACCTGCTCATGAACAACTTGGTAACACCCTAATAATCTGATATTAAAGTTAAATGAGGTTTTGGTAATGTTTAAATACAAGTTTGCAAGGATTTACACATGTGTTATGGTCGGTTATGGCTAAATCACTAAGTTGATGGTTTATTGTTGTGTTGGGTAACCTAGCCGTGGGTTTGGACATAATTTCAAAAAGTTTTGATGAATATTAAGTGTGTGACAAATGGTTAATCTCTGGAAATTAAGGACATGTTAAGATTAGACCCATTTTAGTTATTTTCGGGACCCGAATCATGGTAAAACAACCTTAAAAATAATAAAACATGGTGTTAACCATTTTAAAAAGAATTCCAGTCTTAATAATGGTTAATAAAGTGTTCTGGAGTCAATGGGTAATTTAAATGGTCAAAGAATAATTAAATGGCGTTTTAACTTGAAACGGGTACCAACCGAGCAACGTTTTTGAGAAAAATCCAAGAAAAAGGAGATTAAAGCTAAGATTTATAAAAATCATGTAATTTCAGCAAGTTAAGTAATAAAAGACCTAAAGGATTTGAAAAATTGGTCAAACAAGCTTTAAATGATCAAATACGGTTAAAAACGCGTTTTAACGGGTTAAGGGTAAAAACGAGACTTTTAAATATTAGAGGCCAAATTTCACAATTTAAGGACTTAAAACTTATATAAATATCTATTAGATGATACCTACTGGTCCAAGACTCAAATTTATGAAAACCCTAAATTAACCGTTAAAACTCTCCGGTTTTACCGCAACCGGGAGCGTTAAACGCATAGTTTTTAAACCGGACCCATAAGCTGAAATTTTGGAACACTTACTCAATAATAAGTCAATTTTTACTCTAAGAACCTGATTTTTGGTCTTAAGTTTCATAAAGAACAAGAAACCAAACTTGAGGGTAGAAACTGTCAATTTTGAAACTTGAGGGACTAAACTGTAAAATTTTACCAAACTTTATAACCGACTCCTATGAAACTAATAATCACTTGAACAACAAGATTTCCTTATATCCTCAACCTAATGATATAAAAATCCCAAATTACATGAAGAAACCATGACCTGCCATAAAAGGAAACTTTTTATACAAACCTTTGCGAAATCAAAGCCTTATCCAATAACTAAATTCTTTACACGCTTGTTGCACCTTAAATAAGTTTAGAGCAGTAACTTATCATATAATGTATTCATGTTAGGGTGCTAGACTTAAGACACTCCTAGCACACGAAGAGTGTTTTGACTTAACACCTAAGGCGAGTTCTAGTGATTCCCCTTTTTATTATTGTTTTGGGGTGAAACATGCTTTGTTATTTACGAACAATATTTGTGCTTTACTTGGTGATTGTATGTGGGATTTATGGTTACCTGCTGATACTTATATCATGATCATTAATTCTTTCGTGAACCGCTTGTTTTATATGGATAGATCTGTTTGGGGAGTCCCCCACACACAGTGGCTTCCGTTCCAGGAAGGGTACCCACTAAGATCCTAAGGGGTCGTTTGTGGCATGTGACAGGTTTTGTTAAGAAACTATGGTGAACCATCCATGCAGGTATGGTTCACTGGTTTGGGGCTCAGTTCTTCCTTCGGGAATATGGTTAAACACAACTTTAGAAGAGGCCAACCGGGACTGAGTGCAGGGTTGATTATGATTCTCCCACGATGTTCAAACTATGATTTATTCGTTTTTATCAAATAAGGATTTGTTAAGTCCTTTTTGTTTTTAAACTATAAGCACTTGAATTCACCAACTTTTTAGTTGATACAAATTTCTTTTTGAGCATGTTTCAGGTAATTTATGAAGAGATCTTAGCTGTTGTGAAGACCTAGACTTATCCCCGCGACCATGGCATTGGCATATTTTCCTTAATGAACAATTTGAACAATTTTATATTTGTGTTGAACAAGTACAATTTATTTCTATGATTGGTTGTAAAACTCGTTTGGGGGCTTGATTTGTTTCTAGCCCCGGTACCTTTTCAAAACATTTAATGCCATGTGATATTCTCTCCTTTGAGCTCTTGTTATGGTTTGTTTCCGCTGCCATATGTTGTTGCTAGTTTGTGACGTCCCACCCTACCTGGGCCCAGGGTGTGACAAAGGAGATGCAGGAGGTTACATTACAGGAAGGGGCAAGGTCACAAATGGTAAGCTCAGCATTGAGAAGGTAAACTTTGTCAAGGAGGTTGGGTACAATCTTCTGAGTGTATCCCAATTTTGTGATCAGAGTCATAACATGCTCTTCACTAAGCATGACTGCATTGTTCTCAGGCCCGGGGTGGTCATTCCTCATTAGCACATCTTGCTCAGAGCCCCCAGGAAAGAGAACATGTACAAGATGTACTTGCAAGAAACATCACCCTCAGGAGAAGTTTCATGCTTTCTGTCTAAAGCAAATAATGATGAATTTTTTCTCTAGCATAAAAGAATGTGCCATGTAAACTTTAAAAACATGAATAAATTAATTAAGAATGATTTGGTAACTGGAATACCAAAGAAAGAGTTTACAAGTGATGACCACTGTGTTGCATGCTTGAAAGGGAAGCAACACAAGGTATCTCACAAGCCAAAGGAAAGAAATTCCATCATTAATCTGCTACACTTATTACATATGGATCTCTTTGGCCCCACCACTGTAATGAGTCTAGGAAAAACCTCTTATTGTTTGGTGATCACAGATGATTTTACAAGATTCACTTGGGTCTTCTTTCTTAGAACTAAGGATATGACCCCTGAGATTCTGAAGAATTTCATCTTAAAGATTGAGAATCAATGTGATCACAAGGTCAAAACCATAAGATATGATCAAGGAACTGAATTCAAGAATCAAATCCTTGATACATTTTGTGATTAAAAAGGTATTACAAGACAATATAGTGCTCCCAGGACTCCTTGACAAAATGGTGTTGCTGAGAGGAGAAACAGGACACTAATTGAAACTACAAGAACTATGTTGTCTGACTCTAAACTGCCCATCACCTTCTGGGCACAGGCAGTGAACACTGCTTGCTATGTGCAAAAAAGAGTTTTAGTGGTTAAGACACATGGTAAGACTCCTTATGAACTTTAGAACAAGAGAAAACCTTTCATTGGTTTTCTTAGGTCATTTGGATGTCCTTGCACCATCTTGAATACCAAAGATCAAATTGCCAAGTTTGCTGAGAAATCAGATGATGGACACTTTATTGGATACTCTTCTCATGCTAAAGCTTATAGAGTATACAATCATAGAACTAGAGTAGTTAAGGAGTCAGCCAATGTGACTTTCAATGAGCACACTCCCAGTGTGAAAGGTTCTGGTCCGGATTGGTAATTTGATCTTGATTTAGTTACCAATTGTTTTAACAAATCTTGTGAGAATGTTTCAGGATCTACAGATATATTACCTATAGGTGATCATGACCAAAGATTTGAGCTTAGAAGACCTTCAAGTTACACATATTCAGCTCCAGTGGTAACTAATCCTGATCCTGCAAATGAAGTTTCTACCAGCATATTGTTAGGACCTGGTATTTGAACGAAATACCTAGTGATTAGCGTGTAAACCAGATCAAATAGTGCAGAATCCTATTTGATTGGCGATCCAATCAGTGAGAACACACGAAGAATCAATCAAGAATTGAAACTAACGTTAGAAGTCGATTGGAATCGATCTAATGTGTTTTGTGAACTTGGAGAACGAATTGGGAGGCTTCTGGACGACTAGGGTACGTCTGGAGTCGAAATAGAATGAATGCTTACGTTTTTTCATGAATTGGGTTGTATTTATAGGTTAGTATTGTTCATTCGGGCGACTGGACCATAAGTATAGTTCAGTCGTGCGATTGAACCATGCGGTTGGTTCATCCGCACGACTGAGTGTTCAGTCGTGCGACTGAGCCAATCTTATGTGTCAATCATACGACTGATCCAGTCTCCTGGTTCAGTCGTGCGACTGAGTCAATCGTATGAAGTTATTCATGCGTGTGGTCCATTCGCATGGGCCTTTCGCATGAGAACTTCATTGTGTTAAGTTTGAATGTATTAATTAATATAACATTTTGTGTAACCATTCAAACAATCACAAACCTAATTACCAATTCAATATCGACTCATTAATGAAATATTAGACATTACAAATCACAAACAATCAATATCTTTCATTAATCAATTCAAATTACATCAGAATCAGATAAACAAGATCTATTACATTTCATATCATGATCTAGGGACATACATGCATCAACAAACTCCCCCTTGGACCTAGATCTCTCTATTGTCTTGCTTTCTGCATCACCTCCTTGTACTTCTTGTACTTCTCCTCTTTTGTGACTCCCGCGTGAATCTCAAACGCGAAGCAGAGTCGTATGACATTCTAGAACTGGAGGGCTTGTACAATGTCCTGCGTATCATAGAATAGTGGCCACTTGTATAACGTGTAGACATCATTTGCTGACAAGTTTGTAAGCCACATCGGGTCGAATACCCTGATCGTATCCATTTGGCCCTCTTTGTTTAGGACTATGACCGCTTCTGCTGTTCTCCAATCGTAGTACCACCACTTAAAGTGTGGAGTGAAGTCCTGTGGCATTTCCCTGAGTGGGATTCTTGACATTGTGCGCGGAGGACTCCACTTCAACACTATCTTGGGCTTGCCAGTAATAGTCAACCTCAGACCTTCTGATATACCTAGTAGGCTGTTGGGTCTGAAGTTAACCCATCTGGTGTGGTACTCCTTCTTTAGGGCAGCCTCGAACCAGCCTGACATCTTCCTCGGGTCAGCATACAAAAGCTTTAGCTTAGCCAGCTGGTTGAGCTCAAAACCTGGTAGAGTCTTCAGATCATGTGGGAATCTGAAGTACTCTATGCCATGTTCCCTCTTAACTGCATATACGTTAAGATCCTCAAAATACGCTCATGCTATGATCCTGCCAGACACCTTGTGATGTTTCTTGACTCTATAGAGTTTGGTGTAGGCATCCTGTTTCGGTGCAGCATGTTGGGCTCTAACTTCTTCAAAACACGCAGCCCACTAAGCCTTTCTAATGTCGACATCATCATTTGAGGCTTGGGTCGTTCCTTCTGCTTTCTCTGTTTCTTGCTCCATCTTGTTTAACACCTCAAAAGTATCGCTGACGAGGGATTCACCCAGATTGGGGACCATATTTCCCTCATTGTCAGCATACTGAGGGTAGTGCTCGGCAGTGACATCTTCAATCTCAATCTCATCAACATCGTTGAGCTCTTCGTTACTGGTCGAGTCGCATGTCGGAGCATCCTTCACTATCTCATCTGGATTGAGCTTGAAGATCTCTGCGAGTTGCTCGTTTGATAAGTCGTGAATTATTTCCCCTTCTTCAGGGGTATAACTCACTGACCTCCTTACAATCCCTTGCAGATCAAGAATCATTGTTAGCTGAGTCTTGACCTGCTGATGGGGAGCAACATCAAACTCATCCCTTTGGTAATTTGGATCTGTTTGATTTAACATTCAACATATCAACCATTAGTAATGAATCAAAACAGAAATGCATTAACTTAATATAAACATTAATACATAGTTTTCAATACATGATTCAAATACAAAAGTGAATAAATACATAAACATCTAGTCTTTACTTTTGTCCTGTATCATCGGCTCATCACTTGGAGGAGCAGAGGTAGAAGCTGGTTGGTCTTGTCTGTTCTTGGACCTCCTCTCTTGACCTGAAGCAGAGGCCGATACAGCTGCATCCCTTCCTTCTGCTTCATCATCATCATCCTTCTCCTCTGTCCTTTCTCCTTCAGTTTCCTCCTCCTCCTCTGTCTCATCCTCATCATCCTCATCATCATCTTCATCATCATCATCACCATCATCTCCGTCCCCCTCCTTGATCTTCAAGGCTCCTCCTTAGATCCCTTTAGCTTTAACAGAATCGTCTTCTTTGCCTCCTACAACCCCTCTATCTTCTTAGTGGATGTGACACTTTGCTCCTGGAGTTGGGCTATCTCATGGCTCTGAGCAGCCATCTGTTGGGCCTGCTCCTCAATAACTCGACCCTGCTCTACAATCTGGTGAGATTGTGCAGCAGTCAGGTCTGCAAGCTGGCGGATCTTAGCCGCCTTCTCCTCATCTGCAGCTAATAGGCGCATCACCATCCGGTTGAGTGCAGACAGCTGTTCCTCTACCCCCATTGGAGGTAGAGGTGATCCATAAGTATGAGAGGGATGGGCTGAGGGTCCAGCTTGGTGGGTAGTGGTGGTGGTGGTGGCTGTAGTGAAGATGGGTCTGTGAAGTGGTGGAGGTGATGTGGGAGTGAAGGTATGATGGTAGATGGAATCTGACAGTGGTGGGAGGGTGTGGTGGTAGTAGTAGCTGTGGGCTGTGGTGGCTGTGGTGGTGGATGGTATGGCTGTGGAAGTGGTAGTGGTGGTGGGAGCAGTAGTGGCTGTGGTGGTAACGAAGGTCAACGTCTCTTCTTCTTCTTCTTCTTCTGACCATGGGGCTGAGCCATCCTTTTCCTCCTCGTCCCCATTGAGGTGGATGCTCCCCCTACAACCCTGCTGGCTGACTCCGGTGCATAACTCGGATCAGTAGCTGTCTCTCCTGAGTCTCTCGGGCGTTCACCAACCGCCCTTAGCCCATATTCTGTGGGAACAACTTTGCTTCCCACAGTTCGCGTTAGGGGCTCCTCATCCGACTCCTCCTCCTCCTCCGCACCAGGAACAAAATCCTGATGAAATCCAGCTGACTCGGCTACGTCTCGAGCTGGGGCGGACACTGGAGGTACAACATCAGAAACTATTCCTCTCGGTGGAGCAGGCATATCATCCCCAGCGTCCCCACTGTCGTCATCGTCAGAATCATGCTCTGGTAGCAGTAGCCTCTCATCATCAGAATCACTATCCTCATGACGCCATTTGCGTCTCCCCGGTGCCACATACCTCTCGTTGGCCAGGTGGCCAATCAACCTCTTAACCTGGGGCTTCACCTGCTTGCCCCTATACACCCTCATCCGACCTAAAGTCGTGTCATCTATGATCTCCAAAGCAACTGCATTATGACTCTCCTTGGGTAGAAGTGGCAGCTTCTCGTTGAAGATCAGCTAAAGGAACCTGGGGTACATACAAAATCCTTCCTTCCCCTTTGCCTCCAGGTTCTCCACCAAATGAAAAAATCATACTAGAAAAGCTGAAAGGGTGGTTCAGCACCAGTGCCACGTAGGCATTCTGAATCTGGTCTGATAAGTCATCGAACCCACCCCTCCTCGAAGCTATGCACTTAAGGATCACATGTGCCAAGTACTTGTACTGGGGGCACAGGTTGCTCTTGGTGAGAACACCCGAGTTTATGTCCCCAGCGTACTTGATCCTAAGGAAGCAGCCTCTCACAGTCAGTGGATGAAATCTGGTGGGGTGATCCGTAAGGCGTGCACAGTGTAGATATAGCCTTATGGATCCGGGAACGTCTAAGGAAAGCTATAATCTCTGTGAACTCGGCCCCGTTCCGAGTAGTATGATCCAAGTTAGCATAGATGTTGTGCTTTGGATTAATGGACCATCTATCTGCCATTTGCCTGAAACACAAGACAAAGAACCATTTAGTACATAATACATCAAAATTCAGTTCTAAGTGTAATGTTTAAACTCATTCTGATTCATACGTGCGAATGAATCATGCGACTGAAGTCAGTCGGTTGTCCTTTCATGCGAGTGAGCTCATTCGGGTGAATGAGACATGCGACTGAGTTCAATCTGCTGACTAAGTCTGCGATTGGTTCAGTCGACCGACTGAGCTCATTCACATGGTTTATTCGGCCGATTGACCCAATCGCATGTTTCAATCATGCGATTGAAGTTCATCTGGACGACCAGTCGCCTGTCTCACTGTTCAGTCGCCTGTGTTTTGAATCTTGATCAAAACAAGTGATTTAACATGGTTTACCGGTTCAATAGACTCGCAATCTCGTTACTAATAACCTATTAAACTTAATTTTAACATTTTGCATAGTTTAGGTAGGTTATTAGGTCATTTATAGTCCGTGTTCTTGTTTTCATTCGAATAACACCAAATTAGGGTTCCCTCGTTCAGATTTCGGTGAGATAAATCTTCAAACTACCTGTATAGACACTAGTGAACGTCAGAGAATCAATATCAAGATGAAAACAAGGTCTAATGAAATTTTGGCAGAGTAACGGTATAGAGTGCGATTTGGGAGCGATTGGGAGTGATGAGCAAAATGCGATCGACTGTGCCCTTTAAATACTGAAACTGAGTTCAATCGGCCGACTGGCCTCATTCGCTCAGTTCATTCGGGCGACTGAGGCTCAATCTTGCGATGGCCCTCAGTCGCATGCATTCCGCTGAGTTCGTCTACGCGACTGACTGTATCCGTCATGTCGAGTTGACTAGTCGTATTCTTCGTTCGCCTCTCCTTTGACCGACTGAGTCTCAGTCGGTCGACTGTTCATTCGCCCCCTTTCATTCGGTCGAATCGTCATTCTGATAAGCCATTCGGGTGAATGGCTCAATCTCATGTCCAGTCGTGCGAATGGGAGTCATTCGCATGGTTGGTCCATACTCATGGTCCAATCGTGCGAATGGGTAACACTTAGTAAATTTTCTGCCATTTTGAACAACTTACATTTAAAACCCTTTTAACTTTTGAGATTAACATTATGAGCATTTGATCATCTCAGACATGATCATTTTAACTTGAAAACCTTTTGATCACCTCAGACGTGATCCTTTTAAACAATTTAGTCACCTCAGACGTGACTCTTTTAAACACTTTGTCACCTCAGACGTGACTGTTTTAAACTTTTAAATCCCATGTGGTCATCTCAGACATGACCCTTTTAGTTGAGTTGATCCCTTACTGATTTTCATGATGTAGTCCGACAAACAAAACAAACTAAAAGACTAAGTAATTAGTAAAAAACTAAACTAAAGTACAAAAACTTAAACTTGTTTTTGGCTTTTTCGAGAGGTAAATCCTAAGATGGAAATCTACGCGATTTGATTCCGGAATAGGCAGCTTCAATTAGATTGACCACACCTGGACCAATTCAATTTGGAATCATACAGGCAAGTCAAATCATTTGGGACTTGTTATGAAAATCTTTTGATGCTCAATTCTTGGTTTTCATCCAGAGTCGTTAGCAACTTTAGGAAATCATACTGGAACTCTTAGATTACCACATTGATTTGAACTTTCAAGAGTTGCAACCACAATGATTATCAATATGTTTGTCCACTTAAATCCATACACAGACTTTTGACACAGACTGGTGATAGTTTTAGGTTTAATTATTTCAACTAACATTTGTGGATCCCACACTTATATGGTAATCAACATTCCTCAGAGGTTTTTGAGCGGTCTACGGGTATTTTTACAAGAAGAGACTTTCTTAGAGCTTTCAAAGAGAAGCCAGTCCTCAGGTCAGTGCCATCGCACAGCAGAGAGGCGGCAAACAACAATAAATTTTAGAATATCTAGGTTATGCTTATCCTCAGGTCAGTGCCATCGCACAGCAGAGAGGCACACAACCTATCTCCTTGTTAGAGCAGCTTAATTTTATTTTGCACAAAATGCACCAACAACATAAGTCATTAGTTTGATAGCATTTGTCTTTCAATTTTTTCTTGCTTTGCTCTATTTATGGTCATCCGCACACATTTGTGGCGTTTACATGCTCATTACCCCTTATTGGAATATTGTTGATTGTGTTAACCAGTGATAAGATGGAAGCCCACAGTCAGTTGAACAACTTAGTTTGATCTTGAGATCACCAGTCAGGTCTAATCATCTATTGTGTTGAATCTACCGACATATCATTTGTGGTCTAGCAACCTCTAGGTCTACTCTCGTTGTGTTACCTTAGGAGTTACCAGTTTTTCTATCATCTTCCCTTTATATTGCTTAGACTACACAGACTTATACTTTGAATTTTTGCCACTTTTCTAAGTTAATATTTTAAAGTCCATCTTGATTTGTTCCTGTGTACTATCAGTTTCCAAAGGGTTTGAATCGGTATCACAGATACGATCTACCTTATATCAGCTATCCACTCTTTTAATTGTTACGTGCTGACTTATTCTCCCCCTAAATACTAAAATCGTAACTGGTTTAATTATTTTAGGATTTTAATAAACAGCAAAATAACATGAGTTTAATTTAAACAAACTAAAATGAACAAATAAAATAAAATAAAGAGGAAAAAATTAACTAAACTACATCTGACTACACATGATCATCATCAGGAATAACATCACTTTTCTTTTTAACGCCGTTGACCTCTAACAAATATTGAAAACGTGGTTTATCAAAGGCTTTAGTATAGAGGTCAGCGCGTTGAAACTCAGTATTAGTTTTTACCACATCAATTAACTTCTTTTCAAAACAGTCTCTTATGAAATGGTATTTAATACCGATATGTTTGGTCTTAGGATGTTGGACCGGATTTTTAGTTACTGCAATTGCAGCAGAGTTATCAACAAAAATAGGAGTAGAAGAGAACTTTAAACCGTAATCCCGCATTTGCTGTTGAATCCAGATGATTTGTGAACAGCAACTTGCAGCAGCAACATATTCGGCTTCACAGGTTGACAATGCAACCGATGTCTGCTTCTTACACTGCCAGGTAACTAATCTTCTCCCAAAGAATTGACACCCTGCTGATGTAGACTTGTAGTTCATCTTGCAGCCCCCGTAATCCGAGTCACTATACGCCGTGAGCTCAAACTCATCATCATGAGGATACCACAACCCAAGTGGGTGTGTACCCTTCAGATAACGAAATATCCTCTTGACCCCGATCAGTGGTTGACCTTAGGCTTAGCCTGATATCTAGAACATAAACATGTAGCGCATACATGATATCAGGTCTTGAGGCAGTGAGATACATGAGGGATCCAATCATTCCTCGGTACATTGTAGCGTCCACAAGATCTCCATTTTCATCAGGTGCTATATTGTGATTCGTAGCAAGTGGAGTCTCAGCAGCAGAATCATTCTCAATGTCAAAGCGACTGAGAATGTCTCCTACATACTTGGTCTGATGTAGAAAGATCCCATTTGGAGTCTGATCCACCTGTAACCCGAGAAAGAACTTCATCTCCCCCATAGCACTCATCTCAAACTCTTTCTTCATAACTGCTTCAAACTCTTTGCATAACTCTTCGTTCTTTGAACCGAAGATTATGTCATCGACATAGATCTGTACGAGCAGTTGGTCGCCATCTTTTTCTTTGATGAACAGCGTGCAGTCAATGACTCCCCTGCGAAAGCCGTGTTTCACAAGATGAGTCGAGAGTTTCTCATACCAGGCTCTTGGAGCTTGATGAAGCCCGTATAAAGCCTTGTCGAGTTTATAAACTCTATCCCGATGATAAGGATCTTCAAATCCCTCGGTTGACTGACATAGACTGTTTCTCTGATTTCTCCATGAAGGAATGCACTCTTCACATCTAATTGGTAGACTTTAATCTTCATGTACGATGCATAGGCAAGGAAGATACGAATGGCTTCCATCCTTGCCACGGGTGCAAACACTTCATTGTAGTCAATTCCCTCGACTTGGCGAAATCCCTGAACCACCAATCGAGCTTTGTTCCTGATAATGACCCCTTGGTCATCCTTCTTGCATTTCAAGACCCATTTGGTGCCAATGACCTTAGCACCTTTAGGTCTATCTAACCAGAGTCCATACACCTAACTTCTTGAACTGAAGAAGTTCTTCTTGCATGGCACTCACCCACGCCTCATCATTTAGTGCATGCATCACTACATATTTTGGCTCAAACTGCGAGACAAAACACCGATAAGCACCATCATGAATATAACCCTTCTCCATAACCGAGGCGTAATCAGCTGAGTATAGCTGATTTCGGGTTTGTACTCCTGATCTGACATCCCCAATGACATTGTCTAGGGGATGATAGACGTTTAGTCGTGATCCTGGAGTAGTAGAACAGCTACCACCTCAGAGCCAAGATTATGAACATTTGGTTCTGCATCTGAGGTAGTTGGAGTTTGAGGTTCCGAAGTCAAGGTGCATCACTTGTAGATGCTTGTGGACTTTCAGGAACTGGAACCTGTTCCTCCTGACTGTTCTGGTCATCTTCTTCAGCTTCATCTTCAAGGAGGAGTCACTGTCGTCGACTACTCCCCCTGACTGAGTAGATGATTCTCCCTGTGAGCTAGATGGTGTATTCAAGATATCATACATCATTCTAGTAGCTAACTCGTCATCCGAGGGAGAGAGAGGAATGTTGAAGGACTTGAAGAATCCATCATAGTCGAAAAAGTAGGCGGGTCCTTTGCCAGTAGGTGGTGTGGTATATCTCTGAACGTCAACATTACACCACACTTCTACTAGACCCGTTGAGTTTTGTAAACTCGCTTGTTCGGTATGTTGTATCCTAGAAAGATTCCTTCATCCGCCTTCTCGCTGATGAATTTACCTTCTTGTGTCTTCTTCAGAAGTGTGCACGGCGCGCCAAATGGTTCGAGATACTCCAAATTCGGTTTGCGTCTTTGTAGTAGCTCGTAACATGTCTTTCCGTGGCGCTTGACTATCAGACTCGATTCAGTGTATAACATGCATTTGCCACTGCCTCATTCCAGAATTGGATAGGCAGTTTCGAGTCTGCCAGCATAGTCCGTGCTGTCTCTATCAAGCTTCTGTTCTTTCTCTCAGCAACGCCATTCATCGAGGCGTGTAGGCAGAAGTGAATTGATGCACAATTCCCTTTTCCTTGCAGTAAGCCTCCATCCACTGGTTCTTGAATTCTGTCCCGTTGTCTGAGCGTACTTGTCTAACCTTCAGCTTGTAGAGTGTGGTTACTAATTCTTTGAATGACTCAAATGTTTTTGATATGGACTTCAGAAACATTACCCAAGAGAACCTTGAGTAGTCATCAGTAACCACAAAACAGTACAAGTCGCCTGCAATGCTCTTTGTACTGACTGGACCAAACAGATCCATGTGAAGAAGTTCAAGAGGAAGTTCTATTGAATGAACTTTCTTTTCCTTATGAGACTTCTTCGTCTGTTTGCCTTTCTTGCAAGCTACACAAAAGTCAGGAAGCTGGAAGTTCTTGACATTAACTCCTCTCACAGATCCTTCTGAATCAAGTGATTCATCTTCCTTTGACTAATGTGTCCCATTCTCCTATGCCAGGAGATGGAATCCTTCTCAGTAGCTTTAGATAGAAACACTGAACCTCATGATCCGTTGTAGAAGCTGTTGACAGATCCAAAACATAAAGGTCTTTATATCTTGAAGCAGTCATCAGAACTTGGTCCTCTGGGATCACGTAGTCTTTCTTGAGCACGTAACACTTCTTGTTGTCGAAGATGACTTTAAATCCCTTATCACAGATTTGGGAAACAGAAAGTAAGTTATTTTTGAAGTTGTTGAACGTAGTTCACCTTATCAAACTTAACTTTCTGATTTCCCACTTCTCCCTGAGCTGTGATATAGCCTCCCTTGTTTCCAGCAAATGAAACATGCCCTCCTTTTATTTGCTTGACGTTTGATAAAGGGCCCTATTTCCTGTCATGTGCCTGGATGCTCCGCTGTCTACAATCCACGTGTTAGTTTCAGCACTCTAGCGAACACCCTGCACATACAATGTAAAGAATTAGTTTAGGTTAGGAACCCAAGCTTTTACTGGCTTAGGTTTCCCAGAGGCATCACACATCATGAATTCAACCCATTGACCCTTAGAGGGTGAGGGTAGCTCAGGTTCCTTCTTGTCATCATTATCAGACACGCAGGATGACTTCTCTTTCCATAAGCCAGATTTGTGCAATGCCTGTTTGTGATAAACAGTCGACTGGCTAACGGGTTGAACTTTAGGTTCACTAGTTCTTCTAGGCGGAGTTAGAGAACTCCTCTTAGAAGACCTAGGTTTTGAGTCCTGAAGTTCAATCTTCTTCCTAGGTGTCTGATAATAAGGACAATATGAAGCAATGTGTCCACATTCTCCACAGTTGTAGCACAACCTGCTATCAACTTTATAATTAAACTTTCTTTGTGGAGACGTGTGTGACACTCTAGTAACCTCACTCAACTTAGGTTTTGACTCTGGTTCTTTTAATGTTTTCTCTTGTTTAACAAAGTTAACTGTTTTAACATGTTTAACATCTTCTTCCTTTTGGTTAACTGGTTTTTGACTTGAAATATGTGAAAGATTAACATTAGAAGTATTTTTAGGTTCTAATTTGACTCTGTTTGACCCTGACTGCAAGTTAACCTTTTCAAATTCTTTTTCCAGATTAACACAAGGCAATTTTCCCTTTGCCTTTGAAGTGGCCTCCTTTTGTTTGTTTCCAGATTCAATAGATGAACATGAGGAATCTGGATCACTAACAAGAGGAGTAGACACCACATGATCCTTGATGGGATTATTATTTATTGGTCTAGTCTTAGTGTTCATCAAGGTCTCAGGTGGTGGTGGAACCACTTTATAACCCAATCCCTCCCCCTGTTTTTCTTTCTCTCACTAAGTGTTGGACATGTGTGATGAACTTGTCCAACTGTGCAGTTTCTGTTTTAATGAGTTTACTTCTACTTCTAGAACTGCCTTTTGCTTCTTAGTGTCTTCTAGGGAGTTTAGATAGTACCTAATGTCATTAGCTTGGTTAAATGCAACTACTTCGGTTTCCCTAAGCTGTTTAGTCAAAAGGTCTATCTTTTCTTTGTAACTATGCTCATTTTGTTTTAATACTCTATTAGCCTCAGTGCACAGTTGCAAATCTTTTACTAAGTTATCATTATGATCTAATAACCTAGCAAATTTTTCATCTATGCTATTTCTAAAAGTATCACAATCAGAACAAGCATGATTATAAACATTTGGTCAGTGGTACTTACCTGCGTTGGTTCAGAAGAGTTAGCCATCAACACAGCATCAGATGTCTCTGGTTCTGGTGATTCTGTCTTTTCTGTCTTTGCTGTGTAGTCTCCTCTTTAGGCTTGTAGTTGACCTCAGTTGCAGTTGTCTCTTCAATATTTGACATCGCTATCTCAACTGCTAGATCTCCTTCACTCGCGGAATCATCGTCAATGTCTTCTACACTTGCAATGTTTGATTCCCCTGGAGAGACAAACCTAAAGCTCCAATCCTGTCCTTCATCATCATGAGCAGTCAAGGCTTTTGGATCCTTGCTTGATGAAGTAGAACTAGTAGCTTGCTTGTCTTGGCGTGAAAGACGAGAACGGGTTCCCGTTACCCGTCTTCTTTGGCTTGACACATTCTCTCTTGAAGTGCCCCTTCTCTCCACAGTTGAAGCAGGTCACTTTGCTCTTGTCAAAGCCAAATGTGGTATCCTTAGTAGCTACCAAGTTCTGTCCGGTCTTTTTAACAAACTTCTTCGCCCTCCGGACAGCACTAGCTAAGGCCCACATTATGTCCATCCTCTCAAGCTCCATTTCGTCCACCTGCTCGTAGTCCTCGTCTGCCAGATGGCAGTTTCCAATCTTCCCAGCAACAAGTCCATCATAAGAATGAACCACTGCAGCCAAAAGATCCATGTGTTCTCGAGCTACTTCCACAGTCACATTACCGAGGTTCTCGGTCTTTAGTTTAGTAGCACTTGCTTCAGATCCATATAGTGGGTACAAGAAGACCCCGACGTGTCTGATCCTGAAGGAGAAGCATGTGAAGGACCCGATGAGCTAGACACAAATGCAGTCTGGAGAGGTGCTCCAGATGTCTTAGCTTGAGGCGTGGCATTGTACAAAGCTGGATTTTGAGTGTACGAAGACTTCTGAGCTCTGTACTTCATCCTAAGTGCTTCTTCTCGCAACTTTAGAATGAAGTCATTAATATCCAGCTTTGCCAGCATTCCATTCTGTCTCAGGTTAGACACGAATGAAGCCCACTTTTCAGGCAATCCGTCTGCAAAGTTAGTAACTTTCTCTTCCATGGTAGTAGTCACCCCATGTGTATGCAGTTCACTCATCAGATGGTAGAATCTATCTATAACGTCGTCCAAACTCTCGTTTCCCATCGATGAGAAGTTATCGAATTCCTTCTTTAACTCCTTAGCCTTGATTGCCTTCAACGAAGCATTCCCGTCGTACCTCTTTTCCAGCTCATCCCATAGTTTCTTGGACTGCTTATTCTCTGAGTACTGGTGGAATATGTCTTTAGGGATAGACTGTGTAATCAATGCATAAACTCTCTTCTCTGCATTGTATTAACTTTCTGCGCGTCAGTCATCCCTCCTAACGTTAGCTTAACTCCATCAGCTCCCACCGGTGTACTATACCCAATCTCGATGGCTTCCCACAGATTCGGATCCACTCCATTGAGGTAGATCTCAAAACGTTGTTTCCAGTGGGGAAACTCATCTAACGTTAAGAGCTTTGGTGGTTTATTATGATTACCCACCTCACTCTCAAGTAACAGCAGGTTCTGAATCCTAGAGTCCTTCCCAGCAGTAAAGGCTGACATTTGATCTTCCATGGCGAATAACTTTAAGTCTAATAAAACAAACTGTCACTGGTGCGACTGAAGGATGCGATTGGTCTATCCGTGCGTATGAACTATGCGACTGGTTCAATCGTGCGGCTGAACTAAGCGATTGGTTCAGTCGTGCGAATGAAGCTAGTGCGTATGAACAATGCGAACGAACGGTTCAATCGTACGAATGAAGATGCGACTAGGTCCAATCGTGCGTATGGGCAATGCGAATGGAGTCCAGTCGTGCGAATGGTTCACTCGTGCGACTGAAGCTGCTGTTTTGCGAAAATTTCTAGGTTAAACGTGTTTTAGCCGTAAAAATTCGAAATTTCGCAAGGTCTAATCGCCTAAGTCCGTAGAAACCAAACTTTGATGAGCAGGGAACGTCCAAGATCACTTTTGACACAAAAGATTGCGTTTTTTAGTGCAAAAACACAAACTTTTTATCAATCTTGATTGAATCACACGTAATCAAGAGCCAAAGCTCTGATACCACTTGTTAGGACCTGGTATTTGAACGAAATACCTAGTGATTAGCGTGTAAACCAGATCAAATAGTGCGGAATCCTATTTGATTAGCGATCCAATCAGTGAGAACACACGAAGAATCAATCAAGAATTAAATCTAACGTTAGAAGTCGATTGAGAATCGATCTAATGTGTTCTGTGAACTTGGAGAACGAATTGGAAGGCTTCTGGACGGTTAGGGTACGTCTGGAGTCGAAATAGAGTGAATGCTTACGTTTTTCCACGAATTAGGTTGTTTTATAGGTTAGTATTGTTCATTCGGGCGACTGGACCATAAGTATGGTTCAGTCGTGCGATTGAACCATGCGGTTGATTCATCCGCACGACTGAGTGTTCAGTCGTGCGACTGAGCGAATCTTATGTCTTAGTCATACGACTGATCTAGTCTCCTGGTTCAGTCGTGCGACTGAGTCAATCGTATGAAGTTATTCATGCGTGTGGTCCATTCGCATGGGCCATTCGCATGAGAACTTCATTAAGTTAAGTTTAATGTATTAATTAATATAACATTATGTGTAACCATTCAAACAATCACAAACCTAATCAATCAATTCAATATCGACTCATTAATGAAATATATAGACATTACAAATCACAAAGAATCGATAGTATTACATTAATCATTTCAAATTACATCAGAATCAGATAAACAAGATCTATAACATTTCATATCATGATCTAGGGACATACATGCATCAACACACATCAATGAAAAATCCTACTGATGTTTCTGGGGTGCCTTCAAATTCCAGCTTAGAGACACAAAACTCAAAAGAAGGAGCTTCAAATGTTGGAGAAAATGGTGGTGGTGAAAGTGATCAGGAATTTCTTGATGATGATAACCACTACATTGAAGACAACATCAATGATGTCACACACTCATTGGATCAAGTTAATCTTGATAAGTGTGCTGATGTGGAGGGTGAATCTTCTTTGCCAGATTAAATTTTTTCAAATTTCGATCTATCTAAGCAACTTGCTTTGATCCCTCAGCTAAGGATCAACAAGTCTCATGCTACCACAAACATCATTGGTGATGTTGATTAACGGGTGAGAACAAGGGGACAAACCAATGAAGCAAATGTTTGTCTTCACTCTTTTTCTTGTCCCAGATAGAGCCAAAGAAATTGATGAGTCTCAAAAGGATGGAAGTTGGGTTGAAGCTATGCAAGAGGAGCTGCTTCTATTCAAAAGGCAAAAGGTTTGGAACCTATGTCCTCTTCCTCAAGGGAAGACTACCATAGGAACCAAATGGGTTTTTAGGAACAAGAAGAATGATAGAGGACTTGTCATCAAGAACAAGGCAAGACTAGTTGTTCAAGGGTATACTCAAGAAGAAGGAATTGACTACACAGATATTTTTTGCTCCTGTAGCAAGACTTGAAGCTGTTAGAATATTCCTAGCTATTGCTGCATCCAAGAACTTCAAGGTCTACCAACTTGATTTCAAGTGTGCTTTTCTTTATTGGGTGATTGATGAAGAGGTGTATGTCAGACAACCACCTGGGATCATGATTATGTCTGCAGGCTTGATAAAGCTCTTTATGTGCTGCACCAAGCACCAAGGAAGTGGTATGAGACTCTATCTCAGTATCTCTGTCAACATGGCTACAAAAGGGGTACTATAAATGGAACTCTCTTCATCAAAGGAACAGGAAATGAAAAATGCTAGTTCAAGTATATGTAGATGACATTATCTTTGGGTCAACTAATCCAAAGCTCTGCAAAGACTTTGATAAGCTGATGAAGGACAGGTTTGAAATGAGTGCCATGGGGGAACTTAAATTCTTTCTAGGAATTCAAGTGAAGCAAGTTGACAATGACATCTTCATAAGTCAGTCAAAGTATGTACAGGACATACTTAAAAGATTCAACATGACAGATTGTAAGGTTGCTAAGACACCCATAGCCAGAAATCACTCCCTTGGACCTGATCTTGAGGGGGAGTGTGTTGATGAGCATCTCTATAGGGCAATGAATGGGTCTCTTATGTACCTCACAGCTAGCAGGCCAGATATCATGTTTGCAACATGCATTTGTGCAAGATATCAAACCAACCCCAAGAGGTAACACCTGGTCACTGTTAAAAGAATTTTAAGATATCTTAAAGGTGTTCCATCACTTGGCCTTTGATATCCAAAGAATTATGACTTTAATTTGTATGCTTATACAGATAGTGACTATGGTGGTTGCAACATGACTGCAAAGTCTACATCAGAGGGATGTCAATTTCTTGGTGGAAGGGTAGTCTCTTGGCAATGCAAGAAACAATCCTGTGTGTCTGCATCAACTGCTGAGGCTGAATACATTGTTGCTGCAAGCTGCTGTGCTCAAGTGCTTTGGATTCAAAATCAGATGCTTGACTATGGATTCCACTTTAAAGAGACTCCCATCCACATAGACAACAAAAGTCCTATCTCCATCACAGAGAATCCTATGCAGCACTCAAGGACAAAGCATATTAATATCAGGTATCATTTGATTAGAGATAACTTTGAAAAGGGATTAATCAACTAGTCAAAGTTAACACAAATGAACAATATGCTGATCTGTTCACCAAGCTTTTGATGAGCAGAGATTTAAATATCTTGTATCAGCTATTGGGATGATTAACTTTGAATAGCTTTTCATAAAACTTAATCATATTTATTTTAAAACATGTGTGTCCTAAGTTGTCTATTTTATCACCTTCATAAGCCCTTGTTTTTTTTGGGAGAAAATCTTTTAAAAAATCTTTTCTTAGATTTTTGAAAATCTTGATCTCTTCAAAAGATTCAAAATTACCTTCGGAAGAAACTTATGTCTTAGTAAACAAATAACTGCTTTAGTAATTTTACCTTCAGAAGAAATTTTTGAAATATCTTCCGAAGCTTAAAATCCACTTAAGTACTCTGTATGTTTTCAACGAACAAGTTTCTTCCGAAAGCAATTTACCTTCGAAAGTATTTATTCTTCTTAGAATAAAAATCTCTGAGTGTAAATTCTCTTCCGAAGCAAAATTCTCAAAAACCTTTGAAATATCTTCCGATGCCAATTCGCCTTCGAAAGCTTTTTCCTTCAGAACTTCCGAAGCAAATAACCTTCGGAAGATTTCTCGACTTCCAAGAAAATACTTTTTGGGTAAAAGTAAACTACTTTTCAGAGGTGGGACCAACATCCGGATTTCAAAGTTTATCCTCTTTCATTAACTTTGTCTCAAATCCTTTTCATATAAATGCCCAACGGTTCCCCCCTCTTTCAATATCTTCCTCAATTACACTATTCCTTAAACCTAAATTTTCCCAAACCGCCTTTGTTCTTCATCTTTCTTCATCCTTAAGCTTCTAAAATGGCCAACCTAAACCGCAGAAACAACCCAGATTTCTCCATGCAACTTCACATACAACACAACCAAGTTGCTTTGTTAAGCTATGAGAAAGATGAAAGTTTCTCAGATATTTGCCGTTTCTTAGCTCTATCAAACTACTTCACCTCCTTAACCATTGATCCTACTCTCTATGAGGATCATCTGCTTGAATTTTTGAAGACCTGCCAAGAGGTCATTATGGATGGGGAGAGAGAAGGCACTGTCTGCCACAGTGCAAGGGAGGACAATCTTCATCACTCCGGCCATCATCAACACTCACTTGCAGCTGGATGATGAAGAATGTCCTTCCCAAAGGAAGCTGTAAATCATTCCTTTGAGCACATGGGCTATGAGGGAGATTTCTGTGTAAAGACCTTCAGGAAAGGGAAGGTCTCATCCCAATGGAAATAATTGCTTCATGTGGTTATCCACAGCTTGTCAAACAAGCATGGAGGGTGGGACTAGAAACCTGAGGATCTCTCCTTTATAGTACATGGAAAAATTCAAGGGTACTCTCAGTTTGTTTATACAAATTTGCTTGCTAACTTGGACTCCTTAGAGTATTATATGTTTCCTGATATGTTCAACACATTCTCAACTGTGAACTGGGCTCACAGTTGAGGGAAATAGATAACATTTTTAAATTGGGACAGATGAAGCCCAACATCTTTAAAATTCTGAAGAAGCCAACTGTAGGCTTCTCAGGGGTAGAAACAGCCCTTATCCCAAAAATGTTAGAGCTCATTGCTCAAGGTGACAACCTAGCAACACAAGCTAGTGTTGAACCCACACCTTCTACCTCCCAACAACTAAAAAGGCCACAAGTCACCCTCACCTACCAAAGAAAATCCAAACGAACCCCTGCTCAAACTATTGATTCTGTGCAGGCCCCCATATACTCACCCATACAGGAGGAAGTGGACACTAGAGCTCCCACTTATCCTTAGGAGCAAACCACTCCCATCTCTTCAACAATCAGGGATGAGGTTCCTCATGCTCACCCTGATGAGCTCACAAGCCCAACTGCCTTAAGCCTTCACTCTGAGTCTCAACACTCAAGTGAACAACCTTCAAGGGACAGTTACCATCCCCAGCCTTTAGACTTAAATCAACCCATTCCCAACCTCTCATTCTATACTGATGAAGACTTAGGTTTCAGTGGGTACCATGAGTCTCTCTCCTCTTCCCCTACTCAAAGAGAGATGAGTACTCCTGAGTCTCCTTTGTCTAGCACACATCAGTCACCCATTACTGAGGTGGATACTTTTGAACCTATTCAGGATATCCATATGAAAGAGGCTCTCACTTCTGCAAGTGATTACATTATTAAGACCTCAACCATGGCAACTCATCCAATTAACACCTCAACTGAGGATGTCAATGTGTAGAGGAAATCGAGCAGCCAAGAACCTGAGGCTGGTGGGGAGAGAGAGGACTTTGGTCCAATCATCTCATCCCCCAATGATTCTTCTGATGAAGAAGAGGGAAATCTGAGACTAAAGGTGCAAAAACTGTCAAAAACATGCTCGTATTTAGTCTCTAAGGTTAGTCACCTTGAATCTCAGGTGACTACCCTGCATAATAGGGTCAATGATCAGCAACTTGAGATATCTTATCTCATGGAAAAACTAGCTGGGAGACCTTTATGAGGAGCTCAACTAGGAACACAAGAACCTGTGAATGTGATTGACCTAACCTCTAGCTCACCTATGCAAGAGGGCGATGCTACCAAAAAGGGGGAGAAAGTCATTACAGTCACAGAACCTGGGAGTTCTTCAAGGAGTATGGACATTGAGGATTCACCATCCTCACTTGCAACTGTACATACTCAGCAACTTTCTTAAGTTCACATTAATATGGACATCATAGACTCTATAATTAGGAGTCTCTTTGAGGAAGGCATTCCAAGGGCTGTGTCATCTCCACCTCAAGAAACTTCAAAGTACATTATTAGGTGGAGATATGATGCTGATAGAAGAGCCCTTATTCTTCATAGAGTTCAAGGGCAGCAAGAAGTATTCAATTTTCAGACTTTGAACTACTATGAAGGTCTTGACCTGATCAATATGCCACTTGTCAACCCAAGTCAATGAAGACAAACTGAAAGGTTAGTACTCAGGATTCAATACAGAATTACCGAAGAGTTCAGCCTTAGAAGGAGACAAAGGCAATCAGGTAATGTCATTTGTCAACTGGATGCTGAGGCAGACCCTGAAATTAGCTTCAAAGGGAAAATCTTGGCTGAAGGCCCAGTGATAGAGCCTGAAAGCCCTGCCACACCCAAAACTACTTCAGAAATTCATTCCCTCAGTGAAACACCTGTTGGTGAAGGTGTCTCACAACCTCTCTCTGGCTAGAGCTTGGATGCTACACCAAGCAATAAAGGCCAAAGCTCTCTCCACCCTGAGTCACAAAGGTCTGTGGGTGACAAAGGGAAAAGGATTCTAACTCATGAGGAGATTGAGGAGGAGGAGAGAGAGAGGAAGAGGAAGCTAAGGGGAGAAAGTTCCCCTGGGTCTTCAAGCTTTATGCAAGCAGCAATCAGGGCAGCCCCCAGACCAAAAACTCAAGAAGATGAGTTGAGGGCATTCAGGATTACTTACCTGCGGACTAGGAACTATGACATAGATGAGATTATATCTCTCCCCTTAGAGCAATTAAATGAACTGGTTGACATGGAAGTGTCAAGAGAGATGAAGGAAGAAGAGGATGCAAGGTTACTTCTCCAATTCAAAGAGGAGTAGAGACAAAAACGGTTATACAAGCATGCTCCAACTCTCTCTCCAGTTCAAGAAAGCCCTGTGCAAGAGGATGTGGCTACTACACAAAAACATCAAGTAGATAAGGAAACAGATTGGCAAAACATGATCAACTACCTGAGTGCCACAGGTCTCTACCAGGCATCTGCACTTCTTCCCTTTTCCTTTGAGTATATTGAGTTTGAGTAACTCAAACAGCTTGAACTTGTGAGGGAGGAACACCCAACTAAGAAAGACAATGAACCTGTGAGGGAGGAACACCCTCTCCTTCTGATCTACAGCAGGGTCAAACTCCCTCTCCTTCTGAACCTGTGAGGGAGGAACACCCAACTAAGAAAGACAATGATGATCAACAAGGTGCTGCAGACCAGTCTTCTCGGTTGAAGTCTTCTAAGAGGAAGAAGAGGATGGCTTCCAAGCCAAAGTCAAAGAAGAAGAAGCCTGAATCATCTACCTTTACACCTCAGGCTGAGTCAGATCAACCTGAGGAAGTGCATGAAGAGGCAGCCCAATCAACTCCAATTCAAGTGGATCCTCTTGCAGCTGAGAGACCCATCTTATCCTGGACCTTCACTACTAATCCAGAGAGATGGCATGTGATCAGAGATCAAGGTGTTGAGAATGTTTATACATGGCAAGACATAATAAACTTACCTCTGCATGATCTCTTTGAGATGAGAAGATATTTTGAGAGTCTGAGTGATCCTGACCATCTGATGAAGAAGGGTATGGTCATCATCATCCTGAAGACTACCAACATCTGAAGATCTTCTAAGTGTTTTGGTAGCATCAGCCTAGAGGGAGTTTGTAAGGATTCCTATAAGTCTGATGCAGCCAAAAACATCCAATGTCTCTCTGCATGTATGCACTAAAGAACAGAAGTAGAAATGCTTCGGAAGTTTTACACCATGCACAAGAAATATTCTAAGTGTAAAATCTTCCGAAGCCAAGACCAACATCTTCCGAAGGCAAAAGTGAAGTCTTCCGAAGCTTCATAGACAAAGTCTTCCAAAGCCAAAGAGTGAAGATAGATTTCTTCCGAAGACTTTTAGAGATATGCCTTTATGTAACGTACTTTACCATAAAGCTGACCACCTTTCCGATGCTACTATGTAAAGTCACCAACTTACATAAGTTGGTGAAAAGGTCAATGCTTTTGGTAACTGTACATTGAGGTCTTGAGTTCATGCTTTCTACTTTATGTACTTTTATTCTTTTTGTAATATATTAGGATGTGAGCTATGGCATGTCATAGTCACTAGTCAAAAGGCGGATCTACCTTTTGACTCTACATTTGATTTTGTAGTTGTCTAGTCAATTGTATCCAGCTGGCCTTCAAAGTATGGCCAGCTGTAGGATGTAGTATAAAGTATCTCAAGTACTTGTAACTTTCTACCGTATGCTTTGTAACATTTGTAATAGAACTTGAGAAGCAATATACACCATTTTTGAAAACCAATTACTTGTGTTGTTTGCAATCTTGTTCTGTCTCATATTTACTTGTGTTCTTAGCATCTTTCATTAACAAGTTAACCAGTTCCCTATTTGATCTGTTAAGTGTTCTAAGGAACTCTCCTCACTGTGTTGTTGTGTTGTAAGTGCATACCTTTCACCGGTCCTGCAAACTTGATTGTTGCGAGGGCATTGAGGAGCAAGATGGTTTGGGTCACCACTTTTGAAGCAAGCACGACCATTTGCATTAGTCGGGGGTCTTTGGGTGCCGGGGTGAGCCGAAGGTGGGTTAACGTGTGGGCTAGGACCACTTCGACAAGCTGAGGCAAAGTTCCCATAACGGTTGCATGTTTTGCATTGACAGGACTGAGCGGCAGGTGGATGGTGGTATTGGTAGTTGGCACATTTAGGAAATGTACTGGTGTAGGCTTTCTTGGGTGGTTCTTGGTTTAAATTGATGGGAGCTTGGGTTGTTGGTGTTGTCATTGCATAGTTGCGGCTTTGAAACTTGCGTTTCTTGCCGTGACGGGTGTTTGTGGATGGTGTTTTTGTGTCTTTGGGTTCCTCAGGTGTTTTTGGCGGTTTTGAAGGTGCTTTTAAGAGACAAAGATCCATCTTTCACTTGGTTGTTGGACAAGATAGCCGCCAACCGGATGGCTCGCTCAACTGAGAATGGTTCGGCTATGGTGATGGAGTCACGAATAATAGGGGAAAGGCCTTTTATGTACTCGGCTATGGTTCGGTCAGTGGTGTTAACCAAGTGAGGGACAAGGATACTAAGTTGTTTGAAGCGAATGGTGTAAGTCAAGTTGTCACCTCCAACTTGTTTGAGGTTCCAGAATTTCTCTTCAAGACTTTGCATTTCATGAGGAGGTCAAAACTCATCTATCATGAGTTGCTTCACTTCTTCCCATGGTAGGGCGAAGGCGACCTCATTTCCACGAGTGCTCCTTTCACTTTTCTACCATTCAAGTGCCCTCGATGTGAAGATACTGGTGGCATTACGAGTCCAAAGCTCGTCGGGACATTCACTATTGATGAAAGTGATTTCGATTCTATCGAACCATTCAAGCATCTTGGAGGCACCATCTTCACCCGTGAAAGGTTCGGGGCCACATGACTTGAATTGCTTATAGGAAAAGGCTGAGGTTTTGGGAATAGGGTTTCGGGATTCAGCTGAAGTGTTTGGGCTAGGGGTGGCATTGATTTGCTTAACAATATCGTGAATAACTCGAGCCATTTGCTTAGTGTTGATGCATGTATGTCCCTAGATCATGATATGAAATGTAATAGATCTTGTTTGTCTCATTATGATGTAATGTGTAATGATTAATGAAATGATATTGATTGTTTGTGATTTCTAATGTCTAATATTTCATTGATGAGTCGATATTGTATTGGTTAATTGGGTTTGTGATTGTTTGAATGGTTACACATAAAGTTATATTAATTAATACATTCAAACTTAACTTAATGAAGTACTCATGCGAATGGCCCATGCGAATGGACCACACGCATTAATAACTTCATACGATTGACTCAGTCGCACGACTGAACCAGGAGACTGGATCAGTCGTATGATTGACACATAAGATTGGCTCAGTCGCACGACTGAACACTAAGTCGTGCGGATGAATCAACCGCATGGTTCAATCGCACGACTGAACCATACTTATGGTCCAGTCGCACGAATGAACAATACTAACTTATAAATACAACCAAATTCGTGGAAAAACGTAAGCATTCATACCATTACGACTCCAGACATACCCTAGCCGTCCAGAAGCCTCCCAAATCGTTCTCCAAGTTCACAGAACACATTAGATCAATTCCCAATCAACTTCTAACGTTAGATTCAATTCTTGATTGATTCTTCGTGTGTTCTCACTGATTGGATCGCCAATCAATAGGATTCCGCACTATTTGATCTGGTTTACACGTTAATCACTAGAAACGCAATCAAGATTGCATAAAAGTTTGTGTTTTGCACTAAAAACGCAATCTTTGGTGTCAAAAGTGATCTTGGACGTTCCCTGCTCATCAAAGTTTGATTTCTACGGACTTAGGCGATTAGACCTTGCGAAAATTCGAATTTTTACGGCTAAAACACGTTTAACCTAGAAAATTTCGCAAAACAGCAGCTTCAGTCGCACGAGTGACCCATTCGTACGACTGGACTTCATTCGCATAGCCCAGATGCACGATTGGACCTAGTCGCACGTTCATTCGTACGATTGAAACGTGCGTTCGTATTGCTCATACGCATCAGCTTCATTCGCACGACTGAACCAATCGCTTAGTTCAACCGCACGATTGAACCAGTCGTAGAGTCCATACGCACGACTAGACCATTCGCATCCTTCAGTCGCACCAGTGACAGTTTGTTTTATTAGACTTAAAGTTATTCGCCAAGGAAGATCAAATGTCAGCCTTTACTGCTGGGAAGGACTCTAGGATACAGAACCTGCTGTTGCTTGAGAGTGAGGTGGGTAATCATAATAAACCACCAAAGCTCTTAACGTTAGATGAGTTTCCCCACTGGAAACAATGTTTTGAGATCTACCTCAATGGAGTGGATCCGAATCTGTGGGAAGCCATCGAGATTGGATATAGTACACCGGTGGGAGCTGATGGAGTTAAGCTAACGTTAGGAGGGATGACGGACGCATAGAAAGTTAAATACAATGCAGAGAAGAGAGTTTATGCATTGATTACACAGTCTATCCCCAAAGACATCTTCCACCAGTACTCAGAGAATAAGCAGTCCAAGAAACTATGGGATGAGCTAGAAAAGAGGTACGACGGGAATGCTTCGTTGAAGGCAATCAAGGCCAAGGAGTTAAAGAAGGAATTCGATAACTTCTCATCGATGGGGAACGAGAGTCTAGACGATGTCATAGATAGATTCTACCATCTGATGAGAGAACTGCATACACATGGAGTGGCTACTACCATGGAAGAGAAAGTTACTAACTTTGCAGACGGATTGCCTGAATAGTGGGCTTCATTCGTGTCTAACCTGAGACAGAATGGAATGCTGGCAAAGCTGGATATTAATGACTTCATTCTTAAGTTGCGAGAAGAAACACTTAGGATGAAGTACAGAGCTCAGAAGTCTTCGTACACTCAAAATCCAGCTCTATACAACGCCACGCCTCAAGCTAAGACATCTGGAGCACCTCTCCAGACTGCATTTGTGTCTAGCTCGTCAAGTCCTTCACATGCTTCTTCTTCAGGATCAGACACATCGGGGTCTTCTAGTACCCACTACATTGGATCTGAAGCAAACGCTACTAGACTGAAGACCGAGAACCTCGGTAATGTGACTGTGGAAGTAGCTCGAGAGCGTATGGATCTTTTGGCTGCAGTGGTTCATTCTTATGATGGACTTGTTGCCGGGAAGATTGGAAACTGCCATCTGGCAGACGAGAACTACGAGCAGGTGGACGAAATGGAGCTTGAGAGGATGGTCATAATGTGGGCCTTACCTAGTGTTGTCCGAAGGGCAAAGAAGTTTGTTAAAAAGACCGGACAGAACTTGGTAGCTACTAAGGATACCACATTTGGCTTTGACAAGAGCAAAGTGACCTGCTTCAACTGTGGAGAGAAGGGGCACTTCAAAAGAGAATGTGTCAAGCCAAAGAAGACGGGTAATGGGAACCCATTCTCGTCTTTCACTCGTCAAGACAAGCAATCTACCAGTTCTACTTCATCAAGCAAGGATCCAAAAGCCTTGACTGCTCATGATGATGAAGGACAGGATTGGAGTTTTAGGTTTGTCTCTCCAGGGGAATCAAACATTGCAAGTGTGGAAGACATTGACGATGATTCCGCGAGTGAAGGAGATCTAGCAGTTGAGATAGCGATGTCACATAGTGAAGAAGCAACTGCAACCGAGGTCAGTTACAAGCCTAAAGAGGAGACTACTACGTCAGAGACAGAAAATATAGAATCACCAGAACCAGAGACATCTTATGCTGCGTTGATGGCTAACTCTTCTGAACCAACTCAGGTAAGTACTACTGACCAAATGTTTGATAATCATGCTTGTTCTGATTATGATACTTTTAGGAATAGCATAGATGAAAATTTTGCTAGGTTATTAGACCATAATGATAACTTAGTAAAAGATTTGCAACTGTGCACTGAGGCTAATAGAGTATTAAAACAAAATGAGCATAGTTATAAAGAAAAGATAGACCTTTTGACTAAATAGATTAGGGAAACCGAAGTAGTTGCATTTAACCAAGCTAATGACATTAGGTACTATCTAAACTCCCTAGAAGACACTAAGAAGCAAAAGGCAGTTCTAGAAGTAGAAGTAAACTCATTAAAACAGAAACTGAACAATTGGACTAGTTCTTCACACATAGTTCAACACTTAGTGAGAGAAAGAAACAACGGGGAGGGATTGGGTTACAAAGTGGTTCCACCACCACCTGAGACCTTGATGAACACTAAGACTAGACCAATTAATAATAACCCCATCAAGGATCATGTGGTGTCTACTCCTCTTGTTAGTGATCCAGATTCCTCATGTTCATCTATTGAATCTGGAAACAAGCAAAAGGAGGCCACTTCAAAGGCAAAGGGTAAATTGCCTTGTGTTAATCTGGAAAAGGAATTTGAAAAGGTTAACTAAAGTCAGGGTCAAACAGAGTCAAATCAGAACCTAAAAAGACTTCTAATGTTAATCTTTCACATGTTTCAAGTCAAAAACCAGTTAACCAAAAAGAGAAAGATGTTAAACAGGTTAAAACATTTAACTTTGTTAAACCAGAGAAAACATGAAAAGAACCAGAGTCAAAACCTAAAGTGATTGATGTTACTAGACTGTCACACACTTTTCCACAAGAAAGTTTAATCATAAAGTTGATAGCAGGTATGCTACAACTGTGGAGAATGTGGACACATTGCTTCCTATTGTCCTTTCTATCAGACACCTAGGAAGAAGATTGAACTTCAGGATTCAAAGACTAGGTCTTCTAAGAGGAGTTCTCTGACTCCACATAGAAGAACTAGTGAACCAAAAGTTCAACCTGTAAGCCAGTCGACTGTTTATCACAAACAGGCCTTGCACAAATCTGGCTTATGGAAAGAGAAGTCATCCTCTGTGTCTGATAATGATGACAAGAAGGAACCTGTGCTACCCTCATCCTCTAAGGGTCAATGGGTGGAATTTATGATGTGTGATGCCTCTGGAAAACCCAAGCCAGTAAAGGCTTGGGTTCCTAACCTAAACTAATCCTTTACTTAGTATGTGCAGGGTGTTCGATACAGTGCTGAGACTAACACGTGGATTGTAGACAGTGGAGCATCCAGGCACATGACAGGAAACATGGCTCTTCTATCAAACGTCAAGAAAATAAAAGGAGGGCATGTTTCATTTGCTGGAAACAAGGGAGGCTATATCACAGCTCAGGGAGAAGTGGGGAATCAGAAAGTTAAGTTTGATAAGGTGAACTACGTTCAACAACTTCAAAATAACTTACTTTCTGTTTCCCAAATCTGTGATAAGGGGTTTAAAGTCATCTTCGACAACAAGAAGTGTTACGTGCTAAAGAAAGACTACGTGATCCCAGAGGACCAAGTTCTGATGACTGCTTCAAGATATAAAGATCTTTATGTTTTGGATCTGTCAACAGTTGCTACAACGGATCATGAGGTTCAGTGCTTTCTATCTAAAGCTACTGAGAAGGATTCCATCTCCTGGCATAGGAGAATGGGACACATTAGTCAAAGGAAGATGAATCACTTGATTCAGAAGGATCTGGTGAGAGGATTGTTAATGTCAAGAACTTCCAGCTTCCTGACTTTTGTATAGCTTGCAAGAAAGGCAAACAGATGAAGAAGTCTCATAAGGAAAAGAAAGTTCATTCAATAGAACTTCCTCTTGAACTTATTCACATGGATCTGTTTGGTCCAGTCAGTACAAAGAGCATTGCAGGCTACTTGTACTGTTTTGTGGTCACTGATGACTACTCAAGGTTCACTTGGGTAATGTTTCTGAATCCAAATCGGAAACATTTGAGTCATTCAAGGAGTTGGTAACCACACTGGAATCTCTCTACAAGCTGAAGGTTAGACAAGTACGCTCAGACAACGGGACAGAATTCAAGAACCAGTGGATGGAGGCATACTGCAAGAAAAAGGGAATTGTGCATCAATTCACTTCTGCCTACACGCCTCAGATGAATGGCGTTGCTGAGAGAAATAACAGAAGCTTGATAGAGACAGCACATACAATGCTGGCAGACTCGAAACTGCCTATCCAATTCTGGAATGAGGCAGTGGCGAATGCATGTTATACACTGAATCGAGTCCTGATAGTCAAGCGCCACGGAAAGACATGTTACGAGCTACTACAAAGACGTAAACCGAATTTGGAGTATCTTGAACCATTTGGCGCGCCATGCACACTTCTGAAGAAGACACAAGAAGGTAAATTCAGCGAGAAGGCGGATGAAGGAATCTTTCTAGGATACAACATACCGAACAAGCGAGTTTACAACAACTCAACGGGTCTAGTAGAAGTGTGGTGTAATGTTGACGTTCAGAGATATACCACACCACCTACTGGCAAAGGACCTGCCTACTTCTTCGACTATGATGGATTCTTCAAGTCCTTCAACATCCTCACTCTCCCTCGGATGACGAGTTAGTGCAGGACCGTTTAAGGGCTTAACTACAATTACAACACAATCACACAATGAGGAGAATAACTAATCTCTAATCAAACAGTGAACTGAGTAACCAAGGTGAAGCTAAGAACACAAGTAAGTAAAGAGACAGAACAAGAGAGTTGGGTTTCAAGGAGGCAGTATATTGCTTTCTCAAGTTCTCTTACAAGTGTTACAAAGCATTAAGAAAAGATACAAGAACTTGAAATACTTATACTACAACCTACAGTCGGCCATACTTTGAAGGCCAGCTGGATACAATTGACTAGACACTAACAAGATCAATTGTAGGATCAAAAGGCATATCTGCCTTTTGACCTTGTGACTATGACATGCCATAGCTCACATCCTTTTACAATACAAAAAGGATAAAGTACATAAAGTGGAAAGTTACAGACTCAAGACCTCAATGTACAGTTACCAAAAGCATGACCCTTTTCACCAACTCATGTAAGTTGGTGACTTTACAGAGATGCAGCGGAAAAGGTGCTTTATGGAACAGTACATCAGATAAAGCATGTGTACTAAAAGTCTTCGGAAGAAATCTGTCTTCATAGGATGAGGCTTCGGAAGACTTTGTCTCTGAAGCTTCGGAAGACTTCATGTTTGGCTTCGGAAGATATTGGTCTTGGCTTCGGAAGATTTTACACTTAGAGTATTTTCTAATGCTTTGTGTAAAACTTCCGAAGCATTCTTCACTTCAGTACTTAGTGCATGTTTGCTGAGACACTTAAGCTATTTTGGGTTGCATCAGACTTCAGGAATCCTTACAAACTCCCCTAGGCTGATGCTACCAAAACACTTGGAAGATCTTCAAATGTTGGTAGTCTTCAGTACAATCAGGACCATTCCTTTCTTCATGAGATGGTCAGGATCATCAAGACTTTCATAGTATTTTCTCACTCAAAGAGATCATGCAGAGGTAAGTTGATTATGTCTTGCCATGAGTAGACATTCTCAACACCTTGATCTCTGATAACAGTCCATCTCTCTGGATTGGTAGAGTAAGTCCAGGATAAGATGGGTGTCTCACTAGTTAGAGGAGCCACTTGAATAGGAGTTGATTGGGCTGCCTCATCCATGCACTTCCTCAGGTTGATCTGATTCAGCCTGAGGTGCAGAGGTAGATGACTTTGGCTTCTTCTTCTTGTCTTTGGTTAGAAGCCATCCTCTTCTTCCTCTGGTTGTCTTTAACTGAGAAGACTGGTCTGCAGCACCATGTTGATCATCAGTGTCTTTCTCAGTTGGGTGTTCCTCCCTCACAGGTTCAGAAGGAGAGGGAGTTTGACCCTGCCTAGGATCAGAAGATGAAGCTTGCTGAGGCTCAGCTGGAGGTGCTGGTTGAGGTGTCTCTGGTTGCTCAAACTTGACCTCCACTTCAGGTGGGACTTGACTTGGAAGAGAGTGCAAGTCAATAAGTTCTCCACTCTTAATCTTCTGCTTGATCACCCTAATATGCTCATCCATAGTGGATAGAGCCATGGGGCCAAGTCTCCTTCCGGAGAATCCATACAGCTTCAAGAATCTCACCATTCTTTGTCTGTCAGCAGACTTCTTTGCATTCTTTTGAATGGTGGCTCTTGACTTTGCAGCTCTTCCCTTAGTTTCCTTTTGGTTGTCTTTCTTTCCTTGACTAGCTCAAGTTCAAGTTGCTTTAAATACTCAAACTCAATGAAGTCATAGGATAAAGGGAGAAGTGCATCTGCCTGATAGAAGCCTGTGGCACTCAGGTAGTTGATCATTTTGATCCTATCTTCCTCTTTATCTACCTGAGGTTCTTGTGGAACCACATCTTCTTGTGCAGGACTTTCTTGAACTGGTGAGAGAGTAGGAGCTTGTTGTAGAGTCTTTTCTGTCTCTTCTCCTCTTTGAGTTGGAGAAGTATCATTGCATCCTCTTTCTCCTTCAACTCTCTTGACACTTCTCTGTCAGCCAGTTCATTCAGTTCTTCTAAGGGGAGGGAGATGATATCATCAATATCATAGTTCCTGGTCTGTAAGTAAGTATCCGGACTGCCCTTAACTCATCATCCTGAGTATTTGGTCTGGGGGCAGCCCTGATTGCAGCTTGCATGAAGCTAGATGACCCAGTGGAACTTCTCCCCTTAGTCTCCTTTTCCTCTCTCTCTCTTCCTCCTCAATTTCCTCAGGAGTCTTATCATTCTCTTTTCCCTTTCCCTTTCACCAACAGACTTTGTGACTCAGGGAGGATTGAGGCTTGGCCTTCATTGCTTGGAGTAGCTTCCATGCTCTGGCCAGAGAGAGAGGCTGAGAAACACCTTCACCAGCAGGTGTCTCTGTTGGAGTTTGGATCTCAGCAGCAGTGTTGATGATGAGACAGGGTGGTCAGGTTCTATCATGGGCCTTCAGTCAAGGTTTCCCCTATGAAACTAATCTTAGGGTCCACCTCAACATCCAGTTGACCGATGACATTACCTGATTCCCTAAGTCTCCTTCTTAGAGAAAACTCTGCCATGATCCTGTCTTGGATTCTTTGAGCCAGCTATCAGCTGTCTTGAATTGCTTGGTTGACAAGTGGTAGGTTGACTAGATCCAGTCTCTTTCATAGAAGCTCAGGCTTTGGAATTGAAAAACTTCTTGTTGGCCTTGAAACTCTTTGAAGTATGAGGGCTCTTCTTCATCATCATACCTCCACCTTATGATTTGATTGTTAGTTCCCAGAGGTGGAGAGAATGATGAAACAGCCCTTGGTATGCCTTCTCAAATAGACTCCTGATGAGAGAGTCTATAGAGTCCACATTAATGTGAACTTGAGGAAGTTGCTGAGAATGCACAAACAGCAAGTGAGGATGGTGAGTCCTCTATGTCCATTCTCTCTAGAAACTCCCAGGTTCTGTGGTTTTGTAACAACTTTCTCCCCCTTTTGGTAGCATCACCCACTTGCATAGGTGAGGCTGGAGGATAAGTCAATTACTTCCACAGGTTCTTGTGTTCCTGGTTGAGCTCTTCTTAAAGGTCTCCCAGCTAGTTTTTCCTGCAGATAAGAAATCTGGAGTTGCTGATCATTGACCCTGCTTTGTAAGGTAGACTCACTGAGATTCCAAGTGACTAACCTTAGAGACTAAATAGGTGCATGTTTTTGACAGTTTTTGCACCTTTAGCCTCAAATTCCCCTCATCTTCATCAGAAGATTCATTGGGGGATGAGATGATTGGACCAAAGTCCTCTCTCTCACCACCAGCTTGAGTTTCTTGGCTGGTGGTTCCTCTGCTCACTGGCAGCCTCAGTTGAGATGCAATGGGCTGAGTTGCCATGGTTGAGGTCTTAATAATGTAATCACTTTCAAAAGTGAGAGCCTCTTCCATATGGACATCCTGAACAGGTTCAGAAGTGTCCACCTCAGTGACAGTGACTGATGGGGGATAGACTGAGGAGAGTCAGAGAGGGGTACTCATTCTCTTTGAGTAAGTAGGGGAGGAGAAGAGAGATTCATGGTACTCACTGAATCCTAAGTCTTCATCAGTGTAAAAGGATAGGTTGGGAATTGGTTGGTGAGATCCAAAGCTGGGGATGGTAGCTGTCCCCCTGAAGGTTGTCCACTTGAGTGTTGAGACTCAGAGTGAAGGCTTAAGGTTGTGGCTATTGAGCTCATCAGGGTGAGCTTGAGGAACCTCAGCCCTGATAGGTGAAGATGGGAGTGGTTTGCTCCTCAGGAGAAGTGGGAGCTCTAGTATCCACTTCTTCCGTAAGGTTGAGTATTTGGGGGCCTGCACAGACTCAATAGTCTGAGCAGGGGTTCGTTTGGATTTCTTTGGTAGGTGAGGGTGATTTTGGTTCTTTTTAGTGGTAGGGACATAAAGAGGTGTGGGTTCAACACTAGCTTGTGTTGCTAGGTTGTCACCTTGAGCAATGAGCTCTAACATTTTTGGGACTAGGGCTGTTTCTACCCCAGAGAAGCCTACAGTTGGCTTCTTCATTATTTTAAAGATGCCGGGCTTCATCTGTCCCATTTTAAGAATATTACCTGTTTCCCTCAACTGTGAGCCCAGTTCACAGTTGAGAATGTGTTGAACATATCTAGGAAACATGTAATACTCTAAGGAGTCTAAGTTTGCAAGTAAATTAGTATATACAAATTGTGAATACCTGAACTTGACCCCTTGAACCATTCCATGAACATGAAGGAGAGAGACCTCAGGAATCTGGTCCCATCCACCATGCTTGTTTGACAAGCTGTGGATAACCACATGGAGCAGGAATTTCCATTGGGATGAGACCTTCCCTTTCCTAAAGGTCTTTACAGAGAAATCCCTTCATAGCCCATCTGCTCAAAAGAATGATTTACAGCTTCTTTTGGAAAGGACACCTCACCTTCTTCATCATCCAGCTGTAGATGTTGGTTAATGATGGCCGGAGTGATGAAGACTGTCCTCCTTGCACTGTGGCAGACAGTGCCTTCTCCCCATCCATAATGACCTCTTGGCAGGTCTTCCAGAATTCAAGCAACTGATCCTCATATAGAGGGATCAATGGTCAGGGAGGTGAAGTAGTAGATAGAGTCAAGAATTGGCAATCTCTGAGAAACTTGCATCTTTCTCAGAGCTTAACAGAGCAACTTGATTATGTTGCCTGTGTAGTTGCATGGAGAAATCAGGGTTGTTTCTCTGCGGTTAAGATTGGCCATTTTAGAAGCTTAAGGGTGAAGAAAGGTAGAAAGCAAGGCGGTTTAGAGAATTAGGTTAGAGAAACAGTAGAATTGAGGAAGATAGTGGGAAAGAGGGGAACCGTTGGGTATTTATATGAAGGGATTTGAACCAAAGTTAATGAAAGAGGATAAACTTTGAAATCCGAAAGTCGGTCCCACCTCTGAAAAAGTAGTTTACTTTTGCTCAAAAGTAGTTTTCTTGGAATTCGAAAAGCTTCCGAAGTTTATTTGTCTTCGGAAGTTTTGATTTAAAAAGCTTCCGAAGCTAAAATGGCTTCGGAAGATTTTCCTGAGAGTCTTGATAATTTATGCTTCGGAAGAGAAATAAACCTTTGAATGCTTTGTTTGAAATGAACAAAGCTTCCGAAGGTTAATTTTGCTTCGGAAGGAAAAGGTTCTTGAAAATATAAGTGTCTGAGATAAAATTTTAAGCTTCGGAAGATGAACTTTACTTCTTCCGAAGGTAAAATCTCTTAGACAGTTATTTATTTTAAAGACATGTTTTTCTTCCGAAGATAAAATCTTTATCTTCCGAAGTATCAGAAATTTTCAAGAATCTAAGGAAAGTCTTCAAAAAGAATTTTACATCCAAAGAAAACATGAGCTTATGAAAGTGATGAACTAGACAACTTAGGAGGACACACATATTTTAAGAAGAAATAATTAGAATTAGTTTTAATAAAAATCTACTCAAAGTTAATCATCCCAATAGCTGATATCAGATACTTAAATCTCTGTTCATCAAAAGCTTTGGTGAACAGATCAGCATATTGTTCATCTGTATGAACTTTGACTAGTTTGATTAATCCTTTTTCATAGTTATCTCTTATTAAATGATACCTGATGTTGATGTGTTTGGTCCTTGAGTGCTGCACAGGGTTCTCAGTGATAGAGATAGCACTATTGTTGTCTATGTGGATAGGAGTCTCCTTGAAGTAAATCCATAGTCCAGCATCTGATTTTGAATCCAAAGCACTTGAGCACAGCAGCTTGCAGCAGCAATGTATTCAGCCTCAGCAGTTGATGCAGACACACAGGATTGTTTCTTGCATTGCCATGAGACCACCCTTCCACCAAGGAATTGACATCCCCCAGATGTAGACTTTGCAGTCATATTGCAACCACCATAATCACTATCTGTATAGGCATACAGATTGAAATTTGGATTCTTTGGATACCATAGACCAAGTGTTGAAGCACCTTTGAGGTATCTTAAAATCCTTTTCACAGTGATTAAGTGAGACATCTTAGGGTTGGCTTGATATCTTGCACAAATACATGTAGCAAACATGATATCAGGCCTGCTAGCTGTAAGATACATAAGAGACCCAATCATAGCCCTGTATAAGTGTTCATCTACACACTCCCCCTCAAGATCTGGACCAAGGGAGTGGTTTCTGGCTATGGGTGTCTTAGCTATCTTACAATCAGTCATATTGAACCTCTTGAGTATGTCTTGAACATACTTTGACTGACTTATGAAGATGCCATCTTCAACTTGCTTCACTTGAATTCCCAGAAAGAAGTTGAGTTCTCCCATTGAACTCATCTCAAATCTGTCTTTCATCAGCTTCTCAAAGTCTTTGCAGAGCTTTGGATTAGTTGAACCAAAGATGATGTCATCACATATACTTGAACCAGCAATAAGTCATTTCCCTGTCCTTTGATGAAGAGGGTTCCATCTATAGTACCTCTTCTGTATCCATGCTTGCAGAGATACTTAGATAGTGTCTCATACCACTTCTGGGTGCCTGATGCAGCCCATAAAGAGCTTTGTCAAGCTTGCAGACATAATCAGGATGATCAGGGTCTACAAAACCAGGTGGCTGTTTGACATAAACCTCCTCATCAATCACTCCATATAAGAAAGCACACTTTACATCAAGTTGGTAGACCTTGAAGTTCTTGGATGCAGCAAATGCCAGGAATATCCTAACAGCTTCTAGTCTTGCTACAGGAGCAAAGACATCAGTGTAGTCAATCCCTTCTTCTTTGTGTGTATCCTTGAACAACTAGTCTTGCCTTGTTCTTGATGATGATCCCCTATCATCCTTCTTGTTTCTAAAAACCCATTTGGTTCCAATGGTAGTCTTCCCATGAGGAAGAGGACAAAGGTTCCAAACTTTCTGCCTTTTGAATTGAAGCAGCTCTTGTTGCATAGCTTCAACCCAACTTCCATCCTTTAGAGCTTCATCAACTTTCTTGGCTCTATCTGGGATAAGAAACAAGAGTGAAGACAAACATTTGCTTCATGGGTTTGTCCTCTTGTTCTTACCCCTGTGACAACATCTCCAATGATGTTTGTGGTGGGGTGAGACTTGTGGATCCTTAGCTGAGGGATCACAGCAAGTTGCTTGGAAAATCTAAATTTGAGAAATTTAAATCTGGTCCTGAAGATTCACCCTCCACATTATCACACTTATCAAGATTAACTTGATCCAATGAGTGTGAGACATCATTGATGTTGTCATCTATGGTGTGGTTATTAGCATCAAGAAATTCCTGATCACTATCACCATCACCATTGTTGTCTTCTACAAGTGAGGTATCTTTATCTGGTTGAGAGGCCTCTGAGCTGGAATTTGAAGGCATGCCAGATGTATCAGCTGAATTTGTCATTGTTGTGCTGATAGAAACCTCATTTGCTGAAGTAGTTCCAACTGGAGCTGAAGATGTATGAGTTGAAGATCTTCCTAGCTCAAATCTTGGATCAGGATCACCTGTATTTAGATTTTCTGCAGATCCTGAAACATGCTCACAAGATTTGTTAAAACAGTTGGTAACTAAATCAAGATCAAACAGCCAATCCGGACCAGAACCAGCCACACAGGGAGTGTGCTCATTGAAAGTCACATTGGCTGACTCCTCAACAATTCTAGTTCTGAGATTGTATACTCTATAAGCTTTAGCTTGAGAAGAGTATCCAATGAAATGTCCATCATCTGATTTCTCAGCAAACTTGGCAATTTGATCTTTGGTATTCAAGATGGTGCAGGGACATCCAAATGACCTGAGAAAACCAATGAAAGGTTTCCTCTTGTGCCAAAGTTCATAAGGAGTCTTACCATGTGTCTTAACTACTAAAACTCTGTTTTGCACATAGCAAGCAGTATTGACTGCCTCTGCCCAGAAGGTGATAGGCAGTTTAGAGTCAGACAACATAGTTCTTGCAGCTTCAATAAGTGTCCTGTTTCTCCTTTCAGCAACTCCATTTTGCTGAGGAGTCCTGGGAGCACTATATTGTCTTGTAATACCTTTTTCATCACAAATGCATCAAGGATTTGGTTCTTGAATTCAGTTCCTTGATCACATCTTATGGTTTTGACCTTGTGATCACATTGATTCTCAACTTTTAAGATGAAATTCTTCAGAATCTCAGGGGTTTCATCCTTAGTTCTAAGGAAGAAGACCCAAGTGAATCTTGTAAAATCATCTGTGATCACCAGACAGTAAGAGGTCCTTCCTAAACTCATTACACTGGTGGGGCCAAAGAGATCCATATGTAACAAGTGTAGGGGAGTAGTGATGGAGTTCTTTTCCTTAGGCTTGTGAGATACTTTGTGTTGCTTCCCTTTCAGGCATGCCACACAATGATCATCACTAGTAAACTCTTTCTTTGGCATTCCAGTTACCAAGTCATGTTTAATTAATTTATTCATGTTCTTAAAGTTTACATGGCACATTCTTTTATGCCATAGGAAAGACTCATCACTATTTGCTTTAGATAGAAAGCATGAAACTTCTCCTGAGGGAGATGTTTCTTGCAAATCCATCTTGTACATGTTCCCTTTCCTGGGGGCTCTGAGCAGGATATGCTCATGAGGAATGACCACACCAGGTTTGAGAACAATGCACTCATGCTCAGTAAAGAGCATGTTATGACTCTGATCACAAAATTGGGATACACTCAGAAGATTGTACCCAAGCTCCTTGACAAAGTTTACCTTCTCAATGCTGAGCTTACCATTTGTGACCTTGCCCCTTCCAGAAATGTAACCACCTTCATCTCCTCCAAAAGCAACTGGTCCTCCATCAATCCTCTCAAAATTGTGGAGTAGAGACCTATTGCCAGTCATGTGCCTGGAACAGCCACTGTCAATTATCCAAACATTCCTGTTGGTCTTGAGCTGTTCCTGCACAGAGAAGATGATTAGTTACATTTGAAACCCAAGCCTTACTTGTCTTGGGCTCATTAACAGTCAAAGAAGGTAATGCAACAGTAATAGATCCTATGGTTGTACTATAGGGATCTTCAGCTGTTGTTGATGGAGAAACCTCAGTCATTTGGTCTTTCTTAGACTTCCACACCACCTTTGGAGTCTTGGACTTGACCTTCAAAACCTTAGAAGCTTTTAGAACTTCATAAGTTTTGATGACTGATCCTTCGGAAGAGTCTACAGTCACTGCAGCAGACTTTAGTGCTTCGGAAGAATTCCTTTCTTCCGAGACCAACTTTGCTTCCGAAGGTAATTTTCCACTTACCTCCTTCTTTGATTTGGAGCTTCCGAAGGAAACAGACTTTCCTTCCGAAGCTTGAGATTTCTTGAGACTCTTTGAAGTCTTTGTTTTAGTCATGTGGACAGTACTTTTAGGATTGTATGGGCAATCCTTAGCAATGTGAGAAGTACTTTCACACATGACACATAACATTATCTTCTTCAAAGAAGTCTCCCTTTGAGAACAAGACTGACTTTGGTCACATCCCCTCTCCATCTTCATCTTGGTAGATGCTGAGACAGTTCCCTTGGGCTGTGAACTGTTCTTGGAGTTTGATGGTCCAGGCTGTGCAGCAGTGGTACACAGCAAATCAGTCTTCTTCTTGGTACTGAGATGATTTGAACAAGAACCATGACTCTTAGCTAAGGAGTCTTGGTTGATGTCTTCAGTCCTTACTACTTTGAAACCTGCAGAGATAAAAACTTGTTTCTGCTTGCATCAAAAGTAGCCTTGATTTCTTGAGCTTTCTTTGCTTTTCTTTTGCTCTTTCTGATCAAGTTCTTTCTTTTGGACTTGGTCATCACCAGTTGATTTCTTCTCCTCAGAAGGATAGTGGCCCTTGGGAGAATCCTCTTCTTCACTCTTCTCAGAGGAATTCTTCACTATCACTTCTTCATCATCCTCACTTACAGGATCTATGAGAGGAAGCTCATCTTCACAAGTTCCACACCTAGGAGATCTTACAGACAAGATTGTGTGTGGAGGAGCTATCTCATTTGATCCTAGTCCCTGTCTGTTTTGATAACAAACCTTGTTGTGCAGGGATGAGGATATCATGTTCTTGAAGGTCTCTTCTTCAAGAACACTTTTCTTCTCTGCCTTGGCTTTGCTGATCACAAGCTCAGCCTGGCACTCAGTTAACTTAGTGATGAGATCTTGGATCTGAGTTCTGAAATCTGTATGTTCATGTTTTAGTACTGAAATGGTTTTCTCCAAGTCTTCTATCTTTAACTTGTAATCATTTTCAGACTTTCTAAAATCAGATTTTAATATGTTTAATGACTCAGATCAGATCTCATCTCTAGGTTATAGGACCTGTATCTATTTACTTTAGCAATGCATTCAGGGGAGCAAAGATGTTCCAATACCTTGGCTTCATCATGGTCAGCCATCAGTGCTTGGTTTGGAGAAGCATCCTCCACCTGAAAACTCCAGTCAAAGCCTCCTTCTTCAACAGCAACAGCAGCATGTTGCTTTGTCTTCTCAGCTTGAGGAGCTTTGTCAGCAAAGTTTGGTCTGGGTTGTGTTTGGCCCCCATTTGGTTTTAGGTGCCTTACACTCCCTGGCAAAGTGACCCATAAGGTTACAGTTGTAACACTTAACTTTGCTTTTATCCAGCCCAAACTTGCTGCTGGTAGCATTGCTTGGAATCTTCTTCCTGTCCTCTTGTAGAACTTCTTGGCTCTGTGAGTGAGGAGAGCCATCTGCTGAACTATCTCCATGTATTCCAGGTCATCTGGATGGATACAGTCCAGGTCTTCAAGAGTGAAGAGATAATTCCCACAACTTTCATCTGCAGACACAAAGGCTTGAGAAGAACTTGTCTCTTGGAATGGGCTTCCTTGAGTAAAGTTCTCCCTTGGTGTCTCCGGGAAGGTGATGAAAGGACCCTTTTGTGAGTTGTCAGGGTAGCATAAGAGATGATGCTGAGGTTCTATGCTGTCCCTTTCAACCACATGAAGGGCTGAACCCATTTGATTGTTGGAGTTGCCAGATGAACCTTGCATGTTCATCTCCATCTGGTATCCACTGAGAATCCCATACAACTCTGTAAGAGTAAGAGTCTTAAGGTTCTCAGTCCTCTTGATCACCACACAATAGTGTGTCCATTGCCTAGGAAGTGATGACATGAACTTCCTTACAATGTCCCTGTTCTCAAGAGGAACTCCTCCATCCACTAGGGTATCCACAATCTCAACATACCTGAAGTATTGTGTTGAGTCATGGTCTCACCTGCCTTGAAGGTGAAATTTTCAAACTGCTGCTTCAGAAGATCTTTCTTGTTCTCCTTGGCTTCAGAGGAGCCTTCATACATCAGCTTTAGTGCATCCCACAGCTGCTTGGCTGTCTTGCACTTCTTGAAGCCTCTGTATACAGAGTTTGGGAGAGCAGTCTGAAGAGCAGTCATGGCCTTCCTATCAATTTCTACTCTTTTTCTATCTTCATCTGAGTAGTTGGCCACATCTTTAGGAATCATACCAGCACCAGTAGCAGAGGGGGTGCTGGGTATGAAAGGTCCATTCTCAACAGATTCCCACATTCTTGAATCAAGAGACCTGATGAAGCCTTCCATCCTCATGCACCAGGTGTCAAAATCATCAAGAGTGATCAGTGGGGATTTGTTCATGGTTCCAGTCTCCATATCAGTCTTAGAGATGGCAGCCATTTGAAGAGTTTAGCTTTTGTGTGTTGTGAGGGATCTTAAGATGGTTAGATCTTATATCAAGAGCCTGGAAAGCTCTGATACCAATTGCAGGACCGTTTAAGGGCTTAACTACAATTACAACACAATCAACACAATGAGGAGAATAACTAAATCTCTAATCAAACAGTGAACTGGAGTAACCAAGGTGAAGCTAAGAACACAAGTAAGTAAAGAGACAGAACAAGAGAGTGGGTTTCAAGGAGGCAGTATATTGCTTTCTCAAGTTCTCTTACAAGTGTTACAAAGCATTAAGAAAAGATACAAGAACTTGAAATACTTATACTACAACCTACAGTCGGCCATACTTTGAAGGCCAGCTGGATACAATTGACTAGACACTAACAAGATCAATTGTAGGATCAAAAGGCATATCTGCCTTTTGACCTTGTGACTATGACATGCCATAGCTCACATCCTTTTACAATACAAAAGGATAAAGTACATAAAGTGGAAAGTTACAGACTCAAGACCTCAATGTACAGTTACCAAAAGCATGACCCTTTTCACCAACTCATGTAAGTTGGTGACTTTACAGAGATGCAGCGGAAAAGGTGCTTTATGGAACAGTACATCAGATAAAGCATGTGTACTAAAGTCTTCGGAAGAAATCTGTCTTCATAGGATGAGGCTTCGGAAGACTTTGTCTCTGAAGCTTCGGAAGACTTCATGTTTGGCTTCGGAAGATATTGGTCTTGGCTTCGGAAGATTTTACACTTAGAGTATTTTCTAATGCTTTGTGTAAAACTTCCGAAGCATTCTTCACTTCAGTACTTAGTGCATGTTTGCTGAGACACTTAGCTGTTTTGGGTTGCATCAGACTTCAGGAATCCTTACAGTTAGCTACTACTAGAATGATGTATGATATGTTGAATACACCATCTAGCTCACAGGGAAATCATCTACTCAGTCAGGGGGAGTAGTCGATGACAGTGACTCCTCCTCTGAAGATGAAGCAGAAGAAGATGACCAGAACAGTCAGAGGAACAGGTTCCATTCCTGAAAGTCCACAGGCATCTACCAATGATGCACCCTTCGACTTCGAAACCACCTCAAACTCCAACTACCTCAGATGCAAACCAATGAACATAATCTTGGCTCTGATGTAGCTGTTCCTACTACTCCAGGATCACGACTAAACGTCTATCATCCCCTAGAAATGTCATTGGGGATGTCAGATCAGGAGTACAAACCCGAAATCAGCTCTACTCAGCTGATACGCCTCAGTTATGGAGAAAGGTTATATTCATGACGGTGCTTATCGATGTTTTGTCTCGCAGTTTGAGCTAAAATATGTCAGTGATGCACTAAATTATGAGGCGTGGGTAAGTGCCATGCAAGAAGAACTTCTTCAGTTCAAGAAGTTAGGAGTATGGACTCTGGTTGATAAACCTAAAGGTGCTAAAGTCATTGGCACCAAATGGGTCTGAAATGCAAGAAGGATGACCAAATGGGTCGATTGGTGGTTCAGGGTTTTCGCCAAGTCGAGGGAATTGACTACAATGAGGTGTTTGCACCCGTGGCAAGGATGAAAGCCATTCGTATCTTCCTTGCATATGCATCATACATGAAGATTAAAGTCTACCAATTAGATGTGAAGAGTGCATTCCTTCATGGGGAAATCAGAGAAACGGTCTATGTCAGTCAACCCGAGGGATTTGAAGATCCTTATCATCGGGATAGAGTTTACAAGCTCGACAAGGCTTTATACGGGCTTCATCAAGCTCCAAGAGCTTGGTATGAGAAAACTCTCGACTCATCTTGTGAAACACGGCTTTCGCAGGGGAGTCATTGACTGCACGCTGTTCATTAAGGAAAAAGATGGCGACCTACTGCTCGTACAGATCTATGGTGATGACATAATCTTCGTTCAAAGAACGGAGAGTTTATGCAAAGAGTTTGAAGCAGTTATGAAGAAAGAGTTTGAGATGAGTGCTATGGGGGAGATGAAGTTCTTTCTCGGCTACAGGTGGATCAGACCCAAATGGGATCTTTCTACATCAGACCAAGTATGTAGGAGACATTCTCAGTCGTTTTGACATGGAGAATGCTTCTGCAGCTTGGACTCCACTTGCTATGAATCACGACATAGCACCTGATGAAAATGGAGATCTTGTAGATGCCACGATGTATCGAAGAATGATTGGATCCCTCATGTATCTCACTGCCTCGAGACCTGATATCATGTACGTTACATGTTTATGTTCTAGATATCAGGCTAAGCCTAAGGTCAACCATCTGATCGGGGTCAAAAGGATTTTTCGTTATCTGAAGGGTACACCCACACTTGGGTTGTGGTATCCTCATGATGATGACTTTGAGCTCACGGCGTATAGTGACTCGGATTACGGGGGCTGCAAGATGCACTACAAGTCTACATCAGCAGGGTGTCAATTCTTTAAGAGAAGATTAGTTACCTGGCAGTGTAAGAAGCTGACATCGGTTGCATTGTCAACCTGTGAAGCCGAATATGTTGCTGCTGCAAGTTGCTGTTCACAAATCATTTGGATTCAACAGCAAATGCGGGATTACGGTTTAAAGTTCTCTTCTACTCCTATTTTTGTTGATAACTCTGCTGCAATTGCGATAACTAAAAATCCGGTCCAACATCCTAAGACCAAACATATCGGTATTAAATACCATTTCATAAGAGACTGCTTTGAAAAGAACTTAATTGATGTGGTAAAAATTAATACTGATTTTCAATGCGCTGACCTCTATACTAAAGCCTTTAATAAACCACGTTTTCAATATTTGCTAGAGGTCAACGGCGTTAAAATGAAAAGTGAGGTTATTCCTGATGATGATAATGTGTAGTCCGATGTAATTTAGTTAAAGTTTTTCTTTTTTATTTTATTTACTTGTTTATTTTAGTCTGTTTAAATTAAACTCATGTTATTTTGCTGTTTATTAAAATCCTAAAATAATTAAACCAGTTATGATTTTAGTATTTTAGGAGGAGAATAAAGTAACATTAAAAAAAACAAGGTAGAAGGAGTGGATAGCTGATATAAGGTAGATCGTATCTGTGATACTGATTCAAACTCTTTGGAAAATGATAGTAAACAGGAACAAATCAAGAGGGACTTTAAAATTTAAATTTAGAAAAGATGCAAAAATTCAAAGTATAAGTCTGTGTAGTCTAAGCAATATAAAAGGGAAGATGATAGAAAAACTGGTAACTCCTAAGGTAACACAAAAAAAGTAGACCTAGAGGTTGCTAGACCACAAATGATATGTCGGTAGATTCAACACAATAGATGATTAGACCTGACTGGTGATCTCAAGATCAAACTTAGCTGTTCAACTGACTGTGGGCTTCCATCTTATCACTGGTTAACACAATCAACACTATTCCAATAAGGGGTAATGAGCATGTAAACGCCACAAAAGTGTGCGGATGATCATAAATAGAGCAAAGCAAGAAAAAAATGAAAGACAAATGCTATAAAGCTAATGACTTATGTTGTTGGTGGATTTTGTGCAAAATAAATTAAGCTGCTCTATCAAGGATAGGTTGTGTGCCTCTCTGCTGTGCGATGGCACTGACCTGAGGATAAGCATAACCTAGATATTCTAGAATTCATTGTTGTTTGCCGCCTCTCTGCTGTGCGATGGCACTGACCTGAGGACTGGCTTCTCTTTGAAAACTCTAAGAATAGTCTCTTCTTGTAATCAATACCCGTAGACCGCTCAAAGCTCCTGAGGAATGTTGATTACCATATAAGTGTGGGATCCACAAATGTTAATTGAAATAATTAAACCTAAATAGTCACCAGTCTGTGTCAAAAGTCTGTGTATGGATTTAAGTGGACAAACATATTGACAATCATTGTGGCTGCAATTCTTGAAAGTTCAAATCAATATGGAAATCTAAGAGTTCCAGTATGATTTTCTAAAGTTGCTAACGACTCTGGATGAAAACCAAGAATTGAGCATCAAAAGATTTTGATAACAAGTCCCAAATGATTTGACTTGCCTGTATGATTCCAAAATTGAATTGGTCCAGGTGTGGTCAATCTAAATTGAAGCTGTCTATTCCGGAACCAAATCCAGTAGATTTCCATCTTAGGATTTATCTCTCACAAAAAGCCAAAAACAATTCTTATTTTTTCTTTAGTTAATTTTCTAAGTTAGTTAGTAGTTTTAGTTTTTAGTTTGTCGGACTACATCAGGAAATCAGTAAGGAATCAACTCACTAAAAGGTCATGTCTGAGATGACCACATGTGTCGTAAAAGTTTAAAACAGTCACGTCTAAGGTGACAAAGTGTTTAAAAGAGTCACGTCTGAGGTGACTAATTGTTTAAAAGGATCACGTCTGAGGTGATCAAAAAGTTTTCAAGTTAAAATGATCATGTCTGAGATGATCAAAAGCTCATAACGTTAATTTCAAAAAAGTTAAAAGGATTTTAAATATAATGGTCAAAATGGCAGAAAAATTACAAAGTGTGACCCATTCGCACGATTGGACCATGAGTATGGACCAACCATGCGAATGGCTCCCATTCGCACGACTGGACATGAGATGAGCCATTCACACGAATGGCTTATCAGAATGACCCATTCGACCGATTGGAAGGGGGCGAATGAGTCAGTCGACCGACTGAGACTCATTCGGTCAACAGAACATGCGAATGAAAGGTACGATTGAGTCAGTCGACCGACAGAACCTCAGTCGGTCAACTACATGCGACTGACTGGGCCAATCGCACGATTGAGCCTCAGTCGCCCGAATGATTTGAGCGAATGAGGCCAGTCGGCCGATTGAACTCAGCTTCAGTATTTAAAGGGCACAGTCGATCGCATTTCACTCATCACACACACCCCAATCGCTCTCAAATCACACACTATAACCGTTACTCTGCCAAATTTCATTAGACCTTGTTTTCTCATTGCCTTTGATTCACTGACGTTCGTTGTTGATTATACAGGTAGTTTGAAGTTCTATCTAACCGAAAACAGAAGGATTGAAACCCTAATATGTGTTATTCGAATGAAAAACAAGAAACGGACTGAACTTGACCTAATAACCTACTTAAACTATGCAAAATATTAAAATTAAGGTTAATAGGTTATTAGTAACAAGAATGCGAGTCTGTTGAACCGGTAATCCATGTTAATCATCTGTTTTGATAAAGATTCGAACAACAGGCGACTGAACTGTGGGACAGGCGACTGGTCGTCCGGATGAACTCCAATCGCACGATTGAATCTTGCGATTGGGTCAATCGGCCGAATGAACCATGCGATTGAGCTCAGTCGCCCGACTGAACCAATCGCAGACTCAGTCAGCAGATTGAACTCAATCGCATGTCTCATTCACCCGAATGAGCTCAGTCGCATGAAAGGACAGCCGACTGACTTCAGTCGCATGATTCATTCGCACGAATGAATCAGAATGAATTTCAACATTACACTTATAACTGAATTTTGATGTATTATGTACTAATGGTTCTGTGTCTGGTGTTTCAGGAAAATGGCTGATAGATGGTCCATTAATCCAAAGCACAACATCTGTGCTCACTTGGATCATACTACTCGGAACGGGGCCGAGTTCACTAAGATTATAGCTTTCCTCAGACGTTCACGGATCCATAAGGCTATATCTACTCCTTGCACGCCCTACAGATCACTACACCAGGCATTCTGGGAGAATGCCTCCGTGGATCGCTCTCGTGAGCCCTACAGTATTCGGAGCTCTATTCTGGGTCATGATATCAAGGTCACTGTTGCTGATATCCAGAGAGTTCTATAGTTTGGAGATGATACAGATCATCCTACCAGATTACATCCACTGACTGTCCGAGGATGCTTTCTGAGGATCAAGTACGCTGGGGACATAAACTCAGGTGTGCTCAACAAGAGCAACCTGTGCCCCCAGTACAAGTACTTAGCTCATGTGATCCTTAAGTGCGTTGCTTCGAGGAGGGGTGGGTTCGACGACCTTTCAGACCAGATTCAAAATGCCTACGTGGCACTGGTGCTGAACCACCCCTTCAGCTTCTCTAGTATGATTTTCTCTTATCTGGTGGAGAACCTGGAGGCAAAGGGGAAGGAAGGATTTTGTATGTACCCCAGGTTTTTACAGCTGATCTTCAACGAGAAGCTGCCACATCTTCCAAAGGAGAGCCATGATGCAGTTGCTCTGGAGATCATGGATGACACGACTTTAGGTCGGATGAGGGTTTATCGGGGCAAGAAGGTGAAGCCCCAGGTTAAGAGGTTGATTGACCACCTGGCCAACGAGAGATATGTGGCACCGGGGAGACGCAAATGGCGTCATGAGGATAGTGATTTTGATGATGAGAGGCTGCTGCTCCTAGAGCATGACTCTGACGATGATGATAGTGGGGAGGCTGGGGACGATATGCCTACTCCACCGAGAGGCACTGTGTCTGATGTTATACCTCCAGTGTCTGCCCCAGCTGGAGACGTTGCCGAGTCAGCAGGATTTCATCAGGATCTTGTTCCTGGTGCGGAGGAGGAGGAGGAGTCGGATGAGGAGCCCCTAACGCAAACTGTGGGAAGCAAAGTTGTTCCCACAGAACATGGGCTAAGGGTGGTTGGTGAACACCCTAGAGACTCCGGAGAGACTGATACTGACCCAAGCTATGCACCGGCGTCAGCAGGCAGGGTACAGGGGGAGCATCCACCTCAACAGGGACGAGGAGAAAGAAGATGGCTTAGCCCCATGGTCAGAAGAAGAAGAAGCGTCGGTTGACCTTCGTTACCACCATAGCCTCTACTTCTACCACTACCACTACCACTTCCACAGCCATACCATCCACCACCACAGCCACCACATCCACCACACAGCTACCACAGCCACCACAGCTACCACCCACCATACCTCCCCCTATTACAGATCCATCCACCACCATATCCTTTACTCCCACATCACCTCCACCATTCACAGACCCATCTTCACTACACCACCACCACCACACCACTTCACACCAAGCAGGACCTTCAGCCCTTCCCTCACTCACTTATGGATCACCTCTACCTCCAATCGGAGTAGAGGAACAGCTGTCTGCGCTCAACAGGATGGTGATGCGCTTACTTGCAGCAGACGAGGAGAAGGCGGCCCAGATCCGCCAGCTTGCTGACCTGACTGCTGCACAATCTCACCAGATTGCAGAGCAGGCTCGAGTTATAGAGGAGCAGGCCAACAGATGGCTGCTTAGAGCACTGAGATAGCCCAACTCCAAGCACATAGTGTCACATCAAGCAAGAAGATAGAGGAGTTGGAGGAGGCAAAGAAGACTATCATGTTAAAGCTGAAAGGATCTAAGGAGGAGCCCTTGAAGATCAAGGAAGGGGACGAAGATGATGGGGATGATGATGATGATGAAGATGATGATGAGGATGATGAGGGTGATACAGAGGAGGATGAGGAAACTGAAGGAGATAGGACAGAGGAGAAGGACGATGATGATGAAGCGAAGGAGGAGATGCAGCTGCATCGGCCTCTGCTTCAGGTCAAGAGAGAAGGTTAAAGAACAGACAAGACCAACCAGCTTCTACCTCTGCTCCTCCAAGTGACGAGACGATGATACAGGATAAAAGTAAAGACTAGATGTTTATGTATTTATTTACTTTTGTATTTGAATCCTGTATTGAAAACGATGTATTGAATGTTATATTAAGTTAATTCATTTCTGTTTGATTAATTACTAATGATTTATGTGTTGAATGTTTAAATCAAACAGATCCAAAATACCAAAGAGATGAGTTTGATGTTGCTCCCCTTCAGCAGGTCAAGACTCAGCTAACAATGATTCTTGATCTACAAGGTATCGTTAGGAGGTCAGTGAGTTATACCCCTGAAGAAGGGGAAATAATTCATGACCTATCAAACGAGCAACTCGCAGAGATTTTCAAGCTAAATCCGGATGAGATAGTGAAAGACGCTCCGACATGCGATTCGACTAGTGATGAAGAGCTCAACGATGTTGATGAAGTCGAGATCGAAGATGTCACCGCCGAAGATTACCCTCAGTACGCTGACAATGAGGGTAATGTGGTCCCCAATCTGGGTGAATCCCTCGTCAGCGATACTTTTGAGGTGTTGAACAAGATGGAGCAAGAAACAGAGAAAGCAGAAGGAACAGCCCAAGCCTCAAATGATGATGTCGACATTCGAAAGGCTGAGTGGGCTGCATGTTTTGAAGAAGTTAGAGCCCAACGTGCTGCACCGAAGAAGGATGCCTACACCAAACTCTATAGTGTCAAGAAACATCACAAGGTGTCAGGCAGGATCATAGCATGGGCGTATTTTGAGGATCTTAATGTTTATGCAGTTAAGAGGGAATAGGGCATAGAGTACTTCAGATTCCCACATGATCTGAAGACTCTACCAGGTTTTGAGCTCAACCAGCTGGCTAAGCTAAAGCTTTTGTATGCTGACCCGAGGAAGATGTCAGGCTGTTCGAGGCTGCCCTAAAGAAGGAGTACCACACCAGATGGGTTAACTTCAGACCACAACAGCCTACTAGGTATATCAGAAGGTCTGAGGTTGATGCCATTACTGGCAAGCCCAAGATAGTGTTGAAGTGGAGTCCTCCGCGCACAATGTCAAGAATCCCACTCAGGGAAATGCCACAGGACTTCACTCCACACTTTAAGTGGTGGTACTATGATTGGAGACAGCTGAAGCGGTCATAGTCCTAAGCAAAGAGGCCCAAATGGATACGATCAAGGTATTCAACCCGATGTGGCTTACTAACTTGTCGGCTAATGATGTCTATACGCTATACAAGTGGCCACTGTTCTACGACACGCAAGATATTGTACAAGCCCTCCAGTTCCAGAATGTCATACGACTCTGCTTCGCGTTTGAGATTCACGCGGGAGTCACAAAAGAGGAGAAGTACAAGAAATACAAGGAGGTTATGCAGAAACAAGAGATTAGAGAGATCTAGGTCCAAGGGGGAGTTTGTTTGATGCATGTATGTCCCTAGATCATGATATGAAATGTAATAGATCTTGTTTGTCTGATTATGATGTAATGTGTAATGATTAATGAAATGATATTGATTGTTTGTGATTTCTAATGTCTAATATTTCATTGATGTGTCGATATTGTATTGGTTAATTGGGTTTGTGATTGTTTGAATGGTTACACATAAAGTTATATTAATTAATACATTCAAACTTAACTTAATGAAGTACTCATGCGAATGGCCCATGCGAATGGACCACACGCATGAATAACTTCATACGATTGACTCAGTTGCACGACTGAACCAGGAGACTGGATCAGTCGTATGATTGACACATAAGATTGGTTTAGTCGTACGACTGAACACTCAGTCGTGCGGATGAATCAACCGCATGGTTCAATCGCACGACTGAACCATACTTATGGTCCAGTCGCACGAATGAACAATACTAACCTATAATACAACAACCCATTCGTGGAAAACGTAAGCATTCATACCATTACGACTCCAGACGTACCCTAGCCGTCCAGAAGCCTCCCAAATCGTTCTCCAAGTTCACAGAACACATTAGATCGATTCCCTATCGACTTCTAACGTTAGATTCAATTCTTGATTGATTCTTCGTGTGTTCTCACTGATTGGATCGCCAATCAAATAGGATTCCGCACTATTTGATCTGGTTTACACGCTAATCACTAGGTATTTCGTTCAAATACCAGGTCCTAACACTTAGCCATGAAAGCGACCATTTTCTTGTTGGAACTTTGCTTGGAGCTTCTATGGGATTTGGAAGACATCTACAATGTAGGTTAAAGAGAATGATGAGACTTGATCAATAGTGTTTAAAATAATTATTGCATATTTAGAGCATTATAACATAACACCTAAGCAAGTGGGTTTCAAAGCGGTTCTCATAATGAATCATATAACCACTCAAAAGAATTACCTAAACAATAATGAAAGCTTTTAAGTTTTTGTTGGTTCTTGATTATTAGCGTCTGAGGTCGAGAGATTAGCGCGATTCGGATTTGATTAAGGGTATAGCATAAATGCACAAAATAAATACAAAAATAAAAGAAATTTGATTGAGGCTTGGAATGTTCCGGTTTTGGAACTAAGACTAATCCAAAGTAGTCAAGACTTCTTTTGAGTTTGGGAATCATGCTTTGGCTTAATGGGTTAGAATACTCTCGCCGACAAGTCAGGTAACGGTATTCGCCCTTCCAGTTACTACATGTCCCTTGTCAATCAAAATCTCGAGACTTTAATAAGATTGAATATCAAAGAATGGAACTAGTCACCAAGATGTGGATATCACTCCTAACTTGGTGGTGCCGTTCCTTAAATGTGGTTGGTACTTATCCATCAAAGTAAGGAGTTTAATCCTAACTCATTGGTAAGGGTCCACAAGAGTGAGATAAGTGAAGTTACCATTAGGGTAAGGAAATCACTCCTATCTTAATGGTTTATTTTCATAAAAACAATAATGACGGATTGAAAGTCATCACCAAAGTAAGGGATTCACTCCTATTTCGGTGAGGTCATTCATTTGTAAAATATGAGTGTCTTCGTATCGTCGTTGCATGATTAAACCTTAGCAAAGATGTATTTCTTTTTGGCCGAGAATAAGATGAGGAGCAAGATTAGGTAGATTTGAGGGTTTCTTTTCCTTTTTATTTTTTTTTTGGCACAAACATAAGATAATCAAACAAATTATAAGCATTACTAACGGGAGTCCTTAGTCATAGTCTAGGTTAAAACATGGAAGTTTTCCTAATTCCCTATAACTATTGCTCTGATACCAATCTGTCACACCCCAACCGATGGCGGAAACATCGGGGCGCGAGAAATGATAGATTGTTCAAAGACATCATAGAATTAAAGTGACAACAAATTAAGATTAAATTTCATTTCCATTAATCAATATAATATTACAATATTTCAAATAAACATATAAAAATATTGAAAAATACAAGTCTAAAACAAGCATAACAAAATGATAGATTGGTTTGTTTCTAAGTCCACCTAATTGAATTTCTTGATAAAGCTTCAAGCATTTCCTCAGCATGTATAAAATACTGGTGAACATATGAATATGTTGGTGAGCATACAAGTTTGAATACATAGTATAATAGTAAATAAATCTCAATTCAACATGGGTAAAGTATACTAAAGTTTGTACATTGCTAGCATGCAAAGCCAATAATCAAACCAAAGTGTCCACTAGCGTAATCTTAGCATCAAAAGTGAGCAAGACCGTAAAGATTTATAACTTAACATAGACCTATCATGATAGGGCGGATGTGCTAGTCCTATGGCGCCATACATGTTAAGGGAGGTTTAGATTGGTTGCAAGATAATGTATTCTAGAATGTATTCACAAATAGTATAACAGGTAAGCATGTTTGTATCAATTGAGTTTTAGTGTGATTTTGATTAAATGAATAATTGGGTGTATTTGATAATTGATACATGTTGCAACCCAAATAGTGTTAAAACAAAAGGGGTGAAGTATGACTCACGGTTTGGTGATTAGAATCCACAAGAATAGATGATTGAATTTAAATAATAGAGTCACCAAATTTACCCTAAAAGATAAACAAAGTGTGTAAGTTTAGGATTCAAAGTTTGAGATTTTAGCAATTGGAAAGTATACGAAAATTACAAATATGAAAGTACATGAAAGTATATACTACTTAGACACTTATTTGGACACCATGTATTGTAAGTGTTCTTTATGAGTTTTAGTCACTCATTGGAAGTCCAAAATAAGGAATCATAAGATTAGTATAATGTCTACCTTAACACATAAAATTCCATCAAGGTTGATTGATATTATGGTTTGGTTTTGACTAAGTATTATGTAGATATAAATATTAGTCATGCATTAGAGGTAGGGTAATCCACAAACCTCAAGTGTTATATTCATATAAGTCATGTATTAGAGGTAGGGATATCCACAAACCTTATGATTATCACCATTGCATAAAATCTCCACACAAGGGTGATTCAGATGTTCATGAGTATATAAATGAAAGTACTAAAGTAAATTAACTAGTTTGACTAAGTGTTCAAGTGGGGTATGGTGGATAAATTAGTTGTAGAACCAAGGTTTAACATCACCATTTCATACCATAACACAAGTCTTTCAACATTGGTTGGAGGCTCGGTTTGGTTTCATCCACTTCTTGATTTGTAGATCACTTAGTGTTTTGTAAAGTTGAAAGAATAGAGTGTAAAAGCCCTAAAATTTAAGAAATATAACTTCAAAAAAAGCTTTCCAACATTGAAGTTGTTGGTGACTTGGTTTAGTATGTAAAAGGTTTAAAAATAAGACAAGAAAATATGTATGAAACAATCAAGTATAATATTTCCAACTTGGACCTCAAAAATGGAGGTTTACCATACTTGTGTGACCTTGGTGACTAAGTGGTTATCTCCTAGAGGTTATTCCAAGTGGTAAAGAAAATGAAGAAGAAAGTAAAGAAAAAAAAGTATAAATAAATAAGTAAAACTCACAAGTTGTTCTTGAATATTTCTTGCAAAAAAGATGGAGTTCTTGGATGAATTGAGAGAGTTTAGAGAGAGTTTAGAGTGATGAAAGTGATTAGAGGGGGATTTGGGTTAGTATTTATAGATGAAAATTATGGTTGGGCATTAATGTATGTAGTTGGGGAGATGAGTGGAGGGAAAATACAAATTTTCAATTTTAACCCTTTAACTTATTTTATTTATTAATTTACACCATAAATAGTAATTAGGAATGAGTATTTTAATATATGAATCATAAAAATTAAACTTATAAATAAATTTCTGAAAAAAACATATAAGTCCCGATAAGTTGTTTGGTTTTGCGTTGAAATGCGCATTTGTAATTGTTTAAGCGTTGCACAAACATATAATCAACAAGAATTATATAAAAATATATTTTCTCCATGATCAAGTCTTGAGATTACAAGAATTGAATAAGGAGTAATATTACATTAAAAAAAATAAATGTAAAAATGTGGAACGTTACAAAGACTATCTTCTGGATAAGGTTCTTGAGAGTCTATGGTATAAACAAATCCTCTGTTAGAACCATCTGATGTAACAAGAATATGTGGTCATTTCTCTATTGATTTCCAAATATTAGTATCAATAGAGTTTAGATGGTGTTTTAATCTGAGAGACCAGTTCTTGAAATCAGCTCTGTTCTTCAACTTAGGAACTCTGTTCTTAGAATCTTCAGACTTAACCATTTTAAGATTTGGATTTAAGAAAATAATCTGTTTTTGTTGTTTTTAAAGTTTGAAATGAAATAAGAAATGACAATATTTTTGGATTTTAGTTATTTAGAAAATTTTCAAAGTGTTGAATTGAAAGTCTGAATTCTGATGCGCCTGATGCTTGTGAAACGCCCACTTGAAATAGACACACCTAAGGGATTGCCTTGGTAGAATTCTGAAACGCCCAATTAAAGATGCGCCTGAATAGTTGCAAAAACGCCCAAACAGTTGTCAAATGCTTGAACAGTTGTCAAGCGTCCAAACAGTTGTCAAGCATCTAAATAGTTGTCAAACGCTTGGGTACCTAGTCAGAATTTCTGAAATTTCTACCTGAAGCGCCCAAACAGTCTTTAAACGCCTAGAGTTCTTAGTTTCTAAAAATGTCCAATCAGTGTAAAAACTCCCAAACAGTGTTAAAACGTTCAACTCTAAAATGCCTAAACAGTGTTAATGCACCTAAACAATTGTTATGCGCCTAAACACTTAGGTAAATTTTAGATGATTTTAACACTTCAAGGGCCTAATTCATCATCTTCATAACAACCTGATCTTATCAGGTAGTATATACACCAATAATCAATCCTAAATCATCAATTCTCTCAATTAACAACAATAAATCTGATTTTCTGTTTGAATTTGAGTTCGAATACGAAGAATACTTTCGCACACAAATCTGATGAGAATTCAGATCTAAATGTGTTAAATCACTTGATTGTGATTCAATTCATGTTTTTGATGATGAAACACAACTGAAATCAACAATTAATTGATCAAATTGCTATCAACCACAGATTCAAGTGATTCGTAGAGCACAAAAGTCGATTTTAAGCTCACAATCATTGAACCGAAAGCTCTGATCCCATTTGATAGCAAATAGATCAATTTGTGATGATGTTGTAATGGAAATGATCAATTATATGCACAAAGTAATCAAACAAATGCAAATACTTCAAAAATTCATAGAGATTTCATTGATAGCATATGCAAGTGGATACAATGTACAGAGAATGAATAACAAAAGTTCTAAGAATATTCTCCAAAAGTCTACCTGTACAAATACATAATATATTATTTATACTAAACAATGAAAACTATGAACATATATTTACATGACAAAAAACAAAATAAAGACTAATGCTAATCTTCAAAGAGCTCCAACATAAGATGGTGACATCTTGCATTCAAGAGCCTAAAATGCTCTGATACCAATTGCATGACCATAAAAGAGGGTGAATACAATCAACTTCACAATGAGAATAGACTTAGAACACTTAACATTTCAAATAGTGAACCGGGTTTAAGTTGATGTTACTATGAACACAAGTAAGTATGAGAAAAAACAAGAATAATAACAAGATAAGTCTAGTTTTCAACAATGCTATATACTGCTCTCAAATTCTATTACAAGTGTTACAAAGCATATCGATAAATACAACCACCTGAGATACTTTATACAACATCCTACAGCCGGATATACTTTGAAAGCCAGCTGGAAACACTAATCTAGACAACACGATCAATGTAAACTCAAAAGGCAGATTGCCTATTGACTAGTGTCTATGACATGTCATAGCTCACATCCTAATATATTACAAAAAGGTTAAAGGTACAAACTAGAAAGTGACAGACCAACAACCATAATCTACAATTGATAAAAGCATGGATCTTTTCACCAACTTATCTAAGTTGGTGAGTCTTCAGCGTGGCAACGAAAAGTTGTTCAGCTTTTTGTCAAAAGGTGATTAGAGAAAGCATGTTTTCTCTGTCTTCGAAAGCAATCAGTCTTTGGCTTGGGAAGACTTTGTCTCTGGAGCTTTGAAAGACTTCGTCTTTGGCTTCGAAAGGTTTGGTCATTGGCTTCGAAAGAATTTACACTTAGCATATTTTCTCTGAGTTGTGTAAAACTTCGGAAGTGACTTTACTCTATACTTCATGCATGCATACTGAGAGCTCTTTGATGTTTTGGTTGCATCAGTCTTTAAGTATAAACCTTACAGTCTACAACACATAGGAGAACAAACAACCTCCTATGGTTAAATCTTCCTCCCGACTTGAATGAACTTTGGAGCATGCAAACAAATACCTAGACAAAACAGTAAAAGAAAGACCTCGCATTTTCAGCGTTGAATATTTCTAAAACCGATGAGGTAAAACCACAAGACTACTAGAGTCGCTTAAAATACACTATCATCAAATGTCTTGTCTAGATATACTAGATACATATAACAAACATCTTATACTTGGAATAACTACCATAAAGCTGATGGAACCAATAAAGGTAAAAGAGAGAATATATCACCAAATTCTATAGTCATAAACATGGCCTTCAAAACCTGACTTCTGGATGTGACTAGGACAACTTCATCGTTGGATAAGGTTGCCATGGTGTTGTGAATATGCTGCAGAAATTTCATAAAGATCCAAGGGTTTAATCTCTAAAAAACGACCGGTCTCTATCGCTAGGTGTAAAAGTGATGAAAATGAGTCTCTTTCTCTATTCTCTCTAATCTCCCTTTTTTTTCTATCTACTAAAAAATGTATTATGCTACTACTGCTCCCAACTTCCGAATTCTTTTATTCTACTTTATTAAATGATGTTAGGCCAAAATTTAAGTTGTCCTCATAGGCCAAAATCAACTGACCCAACATCCTCGTCAACTCCCCACTGATGTTTCAAGTTCTTCCGATAAGACCCACAACCACCGTTGTAACCGAGTGAATCAACCAAATCTATGGAGACCCACACATGGGTCAACTAATCCGCAATTCTTAAACCCATGAAAATCAATGTAAACCTATCAATTAGTCAAAACTTCCTCCCAACCCCTTAAAAATGATTACAATCATCGCAAGAAAACCTACCACAACATTAGAATCGTCAGTGAACCGAGACCAATAAAGACAAGCTGTGATCAAGCTTAGCTTGTTTTTCTTTACGAGCTGGATATGTGGGGTCGAGCTTGGTTCTTCTATATCTCAGTCGAGCCATCTTGTTTATTTAAAAAATAAGTTATTATACAAAACCAAAATATAATATTTTTTATATTTATTTATGTCAGCTTATTAAAACAATAAGTCAATATTACTATTTCACAAGCTATGATTATCTATACGTTTATTATATTATTTATTTTAACTCATTAAAACAATAATATAAGATTATTATTTCACGAACTATAATTATATACTATATTCTTAAACTTATAGTTATTCATGAGAATATGTTAAAATAACTATACGTTTATACGTTTACGGATATATATATATATATATATATATATATATATATATATATATATATATATATATATATATATATTATAATTTATGAAAACTACAATTTAAATGAGCATATGAGCTAGCTAATGAGCCAACCAACGAGCGAGTCGTTAGCCGAGCTGCCCTTGGCCCTGGCTTAGCTCGTTCATAAACCAAGCTTAGTCTGCTCACTTGTTTATAAACTTATTCCTTGCAGCTAATGTCTTGCAAACTTTGAGCGAACTACCAGTCTTAAGCTTTTTGAAAAGCACTACACAACATTTTCAGAACTGGAAAGAATGTTAAATCTGAATTGGGTTTTGTTATAGTCTGATTATATGATATTTTGGTTGGGTTTGATGGTGTTGCTGGAAAGAATGTACAAAAAGGTGTGAAGGAGGTTAAGGATGTTAGGTGTGAAGATGATTTTAATTTTGATGATGATGGTGAATTATATGGCAACGATGGTGATGAATTTGATGATGAAGATAATGGGAGTATAGATGATCACAATGCTGATGATGGTGTGTCAAAATCAATGTGTTTGAGTAGAGAAGAATGATGGCAAGAATGGTGGTGGTTCTCGGGTGCTTAGGCATATGTTCAAAACAAGAACGATGGTTGGGGTGGGGGTTTTGGTTGTGGGCCCACTTTATATATTAATTAAAATGGAAGAAATTGTATAAAATTTTAGTTTATTTTATTTTTTTATGTTAGGTGTAGTATGGTATTTTTTAAAAAACTTCACAAAGTTAGGAATTAAAAATGAAATTCAGTTATAAAATACCAACGGTCCATGTAATTAAGTCAGATGTGTAATTTGTTCTTGAATTTCTGTAAATAAAACATTTAGTTTTTATCTAATGGACTTAACCAATTTGAAATTTTGCTTAAAAAACTATTATATGCATATTGACGGTCGAAAGCCTCTTATCTAGATTTGATTTTATAAAGTTGAAGCTGACACAAAAGCAATACCAAACCCTATCAATGCATCTAGAAGGGTACCATGTCAATTGTTCTTTTCATTAATATTTTCAATTTATTTTTTCTAGTTTATAGCCCCTTTGTTTTCATTAGAAAAATATATTTTTGTTTGGTTCATTGCAAACTTATCAGTCACATCTACATGTTTAGAAAGAAATACATGTGGACTATATGAATTATAACCCATAGGTTCCTTTAGGTCTATACTAATATAAAAAATTAAAAATGATTGTTATAAGTGCATTCTTATTTACATACGTATACACATACATATCGATGGACATGGATACCAAAGAAACATCATATGATTGCATTTCAAATTATTAGGGGTCTTCATTTCCAATGGTCAAGGGTCTTCATTATGTTACTCAGACTTGAATGCTCAAAAATTTTAATTTCAGTTTTTTTTTTTTTTAATTTAGTTCTTGTTTTGAGGGAATGACTAATCCGAATTCAAATATAATTATGGGTCTTCATTTCCAATGGCCACTTTTGCTAGCTAGATCTCAAAAAAAAAAAAAAACCTTAACTGAGATCTAATCTAATTAATTAGATAAATTTAACTAATTAATAATAAATGAAATAAACTATTTAACTAAAATTAATTATACTAATTAAACTCGAAGAATAAGATAAACAACGTAAAAGTTTATACTGGGACACGTGAATACGACAAATATGGCGAAATAACTATATACGTAGGAGTACCTCTAACATATAATGACATGAAGATGATAACTAATATGACTATCTCTTTAATTATGGATACAATGATTACTAGGCATGTTGTTACTCCCTAAAACAACCAAATACACGTATGAAGCACAACATAGATCTATTAAAATTTCTAATGCAAGATTACCCCTATGTTTTCTACCATAATGTATTTAAGATTGTATTCTACAACCCTAAAAACAAGGACAATCCAATCAAATCAAATTAAATACTCAAAACACTAACATCTCGAACAAAAGGCAAAACACGCTATCACAAAACTAAACCTAACAAGCAATAGGTATGCATAATCAATATCTATCACCGTTAGGTTTTATACAAAGCACACTAAATATACTATTAAAATCACAGCCAAAACTCTTAAGGTCATTTATAATCAAAGTCTAAAATTAAGAACACAAAGTAATCAACTTTAATATGCAAAACCTAGCATAAATGTCACGCATCCAATCAAGATCAAACACACATGAGCATGGAACCAATTTGCATGCATAAAACAATACACATGTCCATTAATTAGTAAAAAAAATAGGCTGTAAGAGTAATTAATGAACACACAATATAAAACCGAAACTTTACTAAGTATAATCATGTGTTTAACCAAATATAGCTAGTACAATGAAGTTAGCTACTCATAACGTTTGTAAGCCTTAAAGACATTAAAGAGAAGTTCAAACTTCAATAACATAAACAAGAGAATCAAATAAACAAAATGACAACAAAGAGAAGCCGAATGATTTTCAAGATTGAATTTGTTTTAATCCTTGCTTCTTAACCTTTTTCTGTGCTCTATGATCGCTCTCCAAAAGCCCCAAATTCTAATATGGTGATTCTTAGATGGCAATTTGTTTAGATTAATGAAATTAATAGTTTTGGGGTAACACATAACCTTACGGGTAATAATAAATTATGGTTAAGGAATATTTAAACACATGGAAGATTTGACTTTGTTCATGAAAATAGATCTTATGTACCATAGCATCCAGGATCTTACGGGTCGTTAGATCCTCTTGCAACCTCTTCTTTTTTCTTACTTCAATTTTCACCATCTCATGTGGCCTTGATTTTTGCCCTAATAATCTTTATTTATTAATAATGCATTCAAATTCATCTGATACATAATAAGTATAAAAAATCTAATGAATTTCCATAGGACCTACTTAAAATATGAAATTATATACTGTATTTTATATGTGTTACACAACACATTAAACAAGCATGGATACTTCCTACATGATAATTTCACCTTTGTGTGATAATTCCATCTCTTCATAATTAATTATGCAACTTGCATTAGAATTTAACCCACAATATTTATTCTTGCGTAATTATTTTATACAATTTGCACTCATAACAACTCTATATACCTTTCATTATATGTATATGTACTAGTAGATTAGACCCGCACTTCACCGCGATTTGATTTTGAACACCTTCGGGTATGCCGAAATATAATGCCCAATAGCGTTCCAACAAATATTTAAAAAAGAGTTCCAACAAACCCAACAACGATTCATAATATTTAAAAATATAATGCCCAATAGCGTTCTCATCTAACAGTTTCTAGCAAAATCTAGTAACGCCTCACACATTATTACTTGAAAAACATGCTAAATTATTAACATATGTTGGTTAATTCGTGTACTTACCGAGTTAAAAAATATTAGCCATGTAAGTGAAGTACAATATTGTGTGTGTATCGGGGTATAAGTAGTCAAGACATGAATAATATTGTTCATATGTCATCATTCTTAGGTTTATTCTTCAATTAGAGCTCTTTTAATTTCGAGGTTTATGTTCAATTATTATTCATGTTTATTAACTTCTTAATATCATTTAGATGTTAGTATTAAAGTTTATATTTATAGTGTAATATTTCAGCGTCTCTAATTGTACACGCACTGATGTTGTGTGAACTTCTTAGAAGTGGAAGCAGTGAAGCTCAAATAGATGTGGTATGTGAAATTATGACCTTGTGAATAAAGACGAACATTACACCAGAAAGTTTCAAATTAGACATTTGAATTTCTTTTTACTAATTGGGTGACCAAATGTTGTCGGCATGATGTGAAACCACTTGGGTTGGAACTAAATTATCAGAGCTCATATTTAGACATAAGATTCAACTTATTTTGACCTCTATCATTGACACAAACTTTCTATGAGCATTCTGTCAGTTACATTTGTTGATTATAATTTACCAAAGTCCATTACTTTTTACCACGTCTATCGCGAAAACCATTCCACAACATATTATTACATCGTTTTTGACAAAGTTACTGAATTACACCAAAATCCAAGATAAAAATCTATATAATTTTATTAAATTATCTCTAAAAAGTGAGTTCATTTTCTAAATCAATTGTAAGTCCCATTCTATTCATTTTCACGTCTTTTTAAGTGATCTAGTTTATTCAAAATGTTTTAAATTTTTTACAAAATACTTTCCCAAGATTACCAGCAAGGACCATTAGACGATGGATTGCAACTATATCAAATACAATAAATGAACGAATACAACAATCTATACAATGGTTTATCATGTTTATGATGACTCAAGCCCCACGTTGTTAACAACTTTATGATCAGCCCCATATTATGTTCAATAAACGAGTCTTAGATGAGGAAATAGATATTAAGAAGATATAAAAAACACAATACATGACCAAACAGTCATCAAATCATCAAATCAAGACGTAAAACTCTTACTAGAGTGTGTAGATGATCAAAACTCAATCCAAATCCATCTTAATAGCTCGAGCCACGTGGAATCTAATGAAAGATGATAAGATGTCGATCGACGGTGTTGATAAGGCATAGGGGCTAGGGTTTATAGTTTACAGAGAATGAGATGAGAAGTGAGATTGTAAAAACGAAAAACAAGTGAAGATGCCCTTATGGAGTCAAGGCCGAGAATGGCAACGGGCAAACAACTCGCGTTTCTAATTTACTTGCGTTTTTATGAGTTTTTTGAGCTATTATAATGTGACACCCCACCCAAAACCCGGGTGGTCATGCATAGTTGATACAACTTTTAGCGAAAACAAATTAAGTTTTATTCAAAACTTACAACATTCTAAGTACAACATATTATTTATTTACAATATCAAACACTAGGAACTTTTAGGGCTTCATTTTTTACGGTCTTAACATTATTCCTATTGTTGCCTCACTAATAACCTATGACATGTATACCAGGTAAGCACATTTTATAAAGTTTACAAAAACAACACTTGACATGCATGCAAACAAGGGTTTTGATATTTTGGGCTAGGGACAACACATGCTAACCATGATCTTTTCACAACCACCAACATTGGACTTGTTAGACCCCATGCCATCACATAGGTATGGTAGTTTCGTGATGCATATGAATGACCCCATCATCTTTTCAGCTAGTTTTAACATACGCCATTAATCTTTAATGGATCCAAACATACCCTTCCCGATAATTACACATTAAAATTTTTATTGTATACTACTAGTTTAGACAAAACGAGTATACAATCATAGTTTTATAAATAAACATAATAACTCACCAGTTAAATTTTGTTGAACAATTAATAACAATTCCTAGTATGATCTAGTAATATCTCAGTACAGTTTAAATAATCCTAGGTTCGGTAGTGGTACAACTAACGTTATTATAATGGTGGATATTGGTTAATGCTATCTTATTTAAACATAAATGATCAGTCCATGCTTAACTAAGGATAGGCTACCAATTAGCCACCCTTAACAATAAATCTAAGGCCTAAAAATAATTATGCTATACTAATGCTCCCCCAAATAATAATACTAATATAAATAATAAAATAACTTAACATAACATAAATGAGAACATACCTTAAAACTATGTACGATAGGTTGATATTGAGTGTCTCTACGCGTGCTCCTACTCGAGCTCAACAAACGACTAATAAAAACACCAATGGGGTATCAAGTACTCGGCATTCACTTTATACTAAAGCGTTCCCAAGAAAAAGTAAAACTATAAAAGAAACCTATAAGTTTCTATTTATAGCAAGTAGGCATGTTGCTAAATTCTTTGTATGAAAAGTGACTAGCCAGTGTTGTGTGTCGAATCCAGCAAATAAACAATAAAAATGTGAATCTACCGTGTGCACACTAAAGATAGTATGACCGGAAGTAGGGTTCGTGTCCTCAGGCATACGTGTCATTTATTTTATACCAAAAACATTTTAGCACAGTTACTATGTTCGATTATGGACAAAGGAAGGTGGTGGTTTTAATTAAAAACTAAAACTAAAAGTAAATTTCAAAAAGTAGAAAAATTACAGTGAGCTGACACGACCGTGTCAAAACTGTAAAGAAAATTCCACGCGGCCGTGTTAAGGTTCTGCCAGAAAAACGTAAATTGACATTTTTAGTATTTTTTTAATTATGAAAAATGGATTACTGAAGATGCTAATTAAATTATAAAATAAATTCAAATATGAAAACTAATTCCAACACTAAGGTAATTTCTTGATTTGATTTGGCTTACGATCATTAACAATTACGGTGCAATAATTATTTTAAATTAATGATTTGTATCGATACTAGACATCATGCCGTTCTGATATCCACTATATCTAATGTCCAATCAATCGCAGTTCGTTGATTAGAGCCAACCCGCTACTCTAAGCTCACGTCATTCAGATCTTAGTATGCGGTTTGCAATGATAGAAGTATCGATTATAATTAAACACACACGCCGTTCGGTATGCTTAATTAGATTTGTGATTCTATAACAAGAATGAATTCATAGACAAACTCAAACCGTTAATTGTTCCTTATACCAAATTCAAAACTTGATTAGGGTTTTAAATCTTGAAGAACTTTATTAGATAAATTAATAAAGTGGCCAATTTTATTTACAACCTAATATATACCGGATTAGATCCGGGTTTAAGATCAACCATTAAAATAAAAACATCTCATAATCGCTTCACATAAGTTCAAACAAAATCACAGAAGTTAAACCGTATGTTGAAACTAAGATTATTTTGCCAAACATGACGACTAGAACAATCAAACAAAAAATAAAAATACTTTTTGCTTTCAAAATATGAATGAACAAATCCCCCAAAGATTTCAAAATTCTACTTTTTTCTTTTCTCCAGGATCCAAGTCGGCTCCTCTTTTCTCCTTGGTTGATAGTTCTTCAGCCTCTAAAGATGCCCCCTTTAAAACTTCCACCCTATTTATCTTGCCTCCTTTCCTCCAATAGCTCCTCTTTTTTTAAGGTAGGATTTGAATTCTTTTATGAGGCATTATAGGTTTTCAAACTATGATATTTACTTTTAAGCTCATCTCTTCTCTTTCTCTCTTCTCCAGCAATTAAATGAACCTCAACACCAAAAAAATAACAAAAGTAGATTCCATCTCACAAACAATTATTTCATAATATTAAGAAGAAATGCAACTAATGCAAAATATATCTGAAATTGTAAGGATCCTATAAGTTGATGCAGCCAAAACATCCAAAGGCTCTCTGCAAGCATGCACAAAAGAACTGAAATAGAAATGCTTCGAAGTTTACACTATGCAAACTAGAAATATTCTAAGTGTAAAATCTTCCGAAGCCAAGACCAATATCTTCCGAAATTAAAAGTGAAGTCTTCTGAAGCTTCAAAGATAAAATCTTCTGAAGCCAAGACCAATATCTTCCGAAGCCAAAAGTGAAGTCTTCCGAAGCTTCAAAGACAAAGTCTTCCGAAGCCAAATAGTGAAGACAGATTTCTTCCAAGACTTTTAGAGATATGCCTTTATCTGATGTACTTTACCATAAAGCTGGACCACCTTTCCGCTGCAACTCTGTAAAGTCACCAACTTACATGAGTTGGTGAAAGGTCCATGCTTTTGGTAACTGTACATTGAGGTTTTGAGTCCATGCTTTCTACTTTATGTACTTTTATCCTTTTTGTAATATATTAGGATGTGAGCTATGGCATGTCATAGTCACAAGTCAAAAGGCAGATATGCCTTTTGATTCTACAATTGATTTTGTTTGTGTCTAGTCAATTGTATCCAGCTGGCTTTCAAAGTATAGCCGGCTGTAGGTTGTAGTATAAGTATTCCATGTTCTTGTATCTTCTTTATGCTTTGTAACACTTGTAATAGAACTTGAGAAAGCAATATACTGCATCCTTGAAACCCAATCTCTTGTGTTCTCTTGTTCTGTCTCTTACTCATTACTTGTGTTCTTAGTATCATACTTGTGGTTAATCCAGTTTACTGTTTGATTAAGTTTGGTTAATCTCCTCTTTGTGTTGTTGTGTTGTAAGTGACCACCCTTCACCGGTCCTGCAATTGGTATCAGAGCTTTTCAGGCTCTTGATATAAGATCTCACCATCTTAAGATCCCTCACACACACAAATACTAAACCTTTCAAATGGCAGCCATTTCCAAGACTGATATGGAAACTGGAACCATGAACAAGTCCCCACTGATCACTCTTGATGACTTTGATACCTGGTGTATGAGAATGGAAGGTTTCATCAGGTCTCTAGACTCAAGAATGTGGGAGTCTGTTGAAAATGGACCTTTCATACCCAGCACTCCTTCTGCTACTGGTGCTGGTATGATCCCAAAGATGTGGCTAACTACTCTGATGAAGATAGGAAGAGAGTAGAGATTGACAGAAAACCATGACAACCCTTCAAACTGCCCTTCCAAACTCTGTGTACAGAGGTTTCAAGAAGTGCAAAACAACTAAACAGCTGTGGGATGCACTAAAACTGATGTATGAAGGCTCCTCTGAAGCCAAGGAGAACAAGAAGGATCTCCTGAAGCAGCAGTTTGAAAACTTCACCTTCAAAACAGGTGAAACCATGACTCAGCAATACTTCAGGTATGTTGAGATAGTGGATACCTTGTGGATGGAGGAGTTCCTCTTGAGAATAGAGACATTGTAAGGAAGTTCATGTCCTCACTTCCTAGGCAATGGACACACTATTGTGTGGTGATCAAGAGGACTGAAAATCTCAAAACTCTTACTCTGACAGAGTTATATGGGATTCTCAGTGGTTACCAGATGGAGATGAACATGCAAGGTTCATCTGGCAACTCCAACAATCAATTGGGTTCAGCCCTGCATGTGGTTGAAAGGGATAGCATAGAACCCCAACATCATCTCATATGCTACCCTGACAATTCACCAAAGGGTCCTTTCATCACCTTTCCAGAGACACCCAGGGAGAACTACACTCAAGGAAGCCCATTCCAAGAGACAAGCTCTTCTCAAGCCTTTGTGTCTTCTGATGAAAGCTGTGGCAACTCTCTTTTCACTCTTGAAGACCTGGATTGTATCCATCCAGATGATCTGGAATATGGAAATAGTCCAGCAGATGGCTCTTCTCACTCATAGAGCCAAGAAGTTCTACAAGAGAACTGGAAGGAGGTTTCCAAGCAATGCAACCAGTGGAAAGTTTGGCTTGGACAAAAGCAAAGTCAAGTGTTACAACTGTAACCTGATGGGCCACTTTGCTAGAGAGTGTAAGGCACCTAAAACAAATGGTGGCCAAGCACAAACCAGACCAAACTACACTGAGAAAGCCCCTCAGAATGAGAAGCCAAAGCAACAAGCTGTTGTTGCTGTTGAAGAAGGAGGCTTTGACTGGAGCTTTCAGGTGGAAGATGCTTCTCCAAACCAAGCACTAATGGCAGATCATGATGAAGCCAAGGTATTGGAACATCTCTGTACTCCTGAATGCATTGCTAAAGTTAACCGATACAGGTCCTATAACTTGGAGATGAGATCTGATCTTGAGTCCTTAAAAATTTAAAATCTGATTTTAGAAAGTCTGAAAATGATTATAAACTAAAGATAGAGGACTTAGAGAAAACCATTTCAGTTCTAAAACATGAGCATACAGATTTAGGACTCAAATCAAAGATCTCATAACCAAGCTGACTGAGTGCCAGGCTGAGCTTGTGATCAGCAAAGCCAGGGCAGAAAAGAGTGTTCTTGAAGAAGAGACCTTCAAGAACATGATATCCTCATCCCTGCACAACAAGGTGTGTTATCAAAATAGACAGGGACTGGGATCCAATGAGATAGCTCCTCCACACACAATCTTGTCTGTAAGATCTCCTAGGTGTGGAACTTGTGAAGATGAGCTTCCTCTCATAGATCCTATAAGTGAAGAGGATGAAGAAGAGATAGTGAAGAATTCCTCTGAGAAGAGTGAAGAGGAGGATTCTAAGAAGGGCCACTATCCTTCTGAGGAGAAGAAGATTACTGTGATGACCAAGTCAATGAGAAAGAACTTGATCAGGAAGAGCAAAAGAAAAGCAAGGAAGGCTCAAGAGATCAAGGCTACTTTTGACTCTAAGCAGAAACAAGTTTTTATCTCTGCAGGGTTTGAAGTAGTAAAGACTGAAGACATCAACCAAAACTCTTCAGCTAAGAGTTCTGGTTCTTGTTCAAATCATCTCAGTACCAAGAAGAAGACTGATCTGCTGTGTACCACTGCTGCACAGCCTGGACCATCAAACTCCAAGAACAGTTCCCAGCCCATAAGAACTGTCTCAGCATCTGCAAAGATGAAGGTGGAGAAGGGATGTGACCAAAGACAGTCTTGTTCTCATAAGAAGACTCTTGTGAAGAAGAAAATGTTGTGTGTCATGTGTGAAAGTACCTCTCACATTGCTAAGGATTGTCCATACAATCCTAAAAGTACTGTCCATATGACCAAGACAAAGACTTCAAAGAGTTCCAAGAAGATTCAAGCTTCGGAAGGAAAATCTGTTTCCTTCGGAAGCTCCAAATCTAAGAAGAAGGCAAATGGAAAATTACTCTCGGAAGAGAAGTTGGTCTCGGAAGAAAGGAATTCTTCCGAAGCACTGAAGTCTGCTGCAGTGACTGCAGAATCTTCCGAAGGTTCAGTCATCAAAACTTCGAAGTCCCAAAAGCTTCCGAAGTTTTGAAGGTCAAGTCCAAGACTCCAAAGGTGGTGTGGAAGTCTAAGAAAGACCAAGTGACTGAAAATTCTCCATCAACAACAGCTCAAGATCCTCCTAGCACAACCATAGGATCTATTACTGTTGCATTACCTTCTATTATACTTAGTGAGCCCAAGACAAATAAGGTTTGGGTTTCCAAATGTAACTAATCATTTTCTTTGTGCAGGAACAGCTCAAGACAAACAAGAATGTCTGGATCATTGATAGTGGCTGTTCCAGGCACATGACAGGCAATAGGTCACTACTCCATAACTTTGAGAGGATTGATGGAGGACCAGTTGCTTTTGGAGGAGATGAAGGTGGTTACATTTCTGGAAGGGGCAAGGTCACAAATGGTAAGCTCAGCATTGAAAAGGTAAACTTTGTCAAGGAGCTTGGGTACAATCTTCTGAGTGTATCCCAATTTTGTGATCAGAGTCATAACATGCTCTTTACTGAGCATGAGTGCATTGTTCTCAAGCCTGGAGTGGTCATTCCTCATGAGCACATCCTGCTTAGAGCCCCCAAGAAAGGGAACATGTACAAGATGACTTGCAAGAAACATCTCCCTCTGGAAGGTTTCATGCTTTCTGTCTAAAGCAAATAGTGATGAGTCTTTCCTATGGCATAAAAGAATGTGCCATGTAAACTTTAAGAACATGAATAAACTAATTAAACATGATTTGGTAACTGGAATGCCAAAGAAAGAGTTTACAAGTGATGATCATTGTGTTGCATGCCTGAAAGGGAAGCAACATAAGGTATCTCACAAGCCTAAGGAAAGAAACTCTATCACTACTCCCCTACACTTATTACATATGGATCTCTTTGGCCCCACCAGTGTAATGAGTCTAGGAAGGACCTTTTATTGTTTGGTGATCACAGATGATTTTACAAGATTCACTTGGGTTTTCTTTCTTAGAACTAAGGATGAGACCCCTGAGATTCTGAAGAATTTCATCTTAAAAATTGAGAATCAAAGTGATCACAAGGTCAAAACCATAAGATGTGATCAAGGGACTGAATTCAAGAATCAAACCCTTGATACATTTTGTGATGAAAAAGGTATTACAAGACAATATAGTGCTCCCAGGACTCCTCAGCAAAATGGTGTTGCTGAGAGGAGAAACAGGACACTAATTGAAGCTGCAAGAACTATGTTGTCTGACTCTAAACTGCCCATCACCTTCTGGGCAGAGGCAGTAAACACTGCTTGCTATGTGCAAAACAGAGTTTTAGTAGTTAAGACACATGGTAAGACTCCTTATGAACTTTGGCACAAGAGAAAACCTTTCATTGGCTTTCTCAGGTCATTTGGATGTCCTTGCACCATCTTGAATACCAAAGATCAAATTGCCAAATTTGCTGAGAAATCAGATGATGGACACTTCATTGGATACTCTTCCCAGGCTAAGGCTTATAGAGTATACAATCTCAGAACTAGAATTGTTGAGGAGTCAGCCAATGTGACTTTCAATGAACACACACATGTGTGGCTGGTTCTGGTCCTGATTGGCTATTTGATCTTGATTTAGTTACCAACTGTTTTAACAAATCTTGTGAGAATGTTTCAGGATCTGCAGAAAATTTAAATACAGGTGATCCTGATCCAAATTTGAGCTAAGAAGACCTTCAACTCATACATCTTCAGCTCCAGTTGGAACTACTTCAGCAAATGAGGTTTCTATTAGCACTACAATGACAAACTCAGCTGATACATCTGGGGTGCCTTAAATTCCAGCTCAGAGGCTCCACAACCAGATAAAGATACCTCAATTATGGAAGACAACAATGGTGATGGTGAAAGTGATCAAGAATTCCTTGATGCTAATAACCACACCATAGATGACAACATCAATGATGTCACACACTCATTGGATCAAGTCAATCTTGATAAGTGTGGTGATGTGGAGGGTGAATCATCTATGCCAGATCTAAATTTCTCAAATTTAGATCTTTCTCAGTAACTTGATGTGATCCCTCAGCTTAGGATCCACAAGTCTCACCCCACCACAAAATCATTGGAGATGTTGTCACAGGGGTAAGAACAAGAGGACAAACCCATGAAGCAAATGTTTGTCTTCACTCTTGTTTCTTATCTCAGATAGAGCCAAAGAAAGTTGATGAGGCTCTAAAGGATGGAAGTTGGGTTGAAGCTATGCAACAAGAGTTGCTTCAATTCCAAAGGCAAAAAGTTTGGAACCTTTGTCCTCTTCCTCATGGGAAGACTACCATTTGAACCAAATGGGTGTTTAGGAATAAGAAGGATGATAGAGGCATTATCATCAAGAACAAGGCAAGACTAGTTGTTCAAGGATACACACAAGAAGAAGGGATTGACTACACTGATGTCTTTGCTCAGTAGCAAGACTAGAAGCTGTTAGGATATTCCTGGCATTTGCTGCATCCAAGAACTTCAAGGTCTTTCAACTTGATGTGAAGTGTGCTTTTCTGTATGGAGTGATTGATGAAGAGGTGTATGTCAAACAACCACCTGGTTTTGTAGACCCTGATCATCCTGATTATGTCTGCAAGCTTGACAAAGCTCTTTATGGGCTACATCAGGCACCCAGGAAATGGTATGAGACATTGTCTGAGTATCTTTGCAAACATGGATACAGGAGAGGTACTATAGATGGAACTCTCTTCATCAAAGGACATGGAAATGACATATTGCTAGTTCAAGTGTATGTAGATGACATCATCTTTGGTTCAACTAATCCAAAGCTCTGCAAAGACTTTGAGAAGCTGATGAAAGACAGATTTGAAATGAGTGCAATGGGAGAACTCAATTTCTTTCTGGGAATTCAAGTGAAGCAAGTTGAAATGGTATCTTCATAAGTCAGTCAAAGTATGTTCAGGACATACTCAAGAGGTTCAACATGACTGATTGTAAGATTGCTAAGACACCCATAGCCAGAAACCACTCCCTTGGACCTGATCTTGAGGGGGAGTGTGTAGATGAACATTTATACAGGGCTATGATTGGGTCTCTTATGTATCTTACTGCTAGCAGGCCTGATATCATGTTTGCTACATGCCTTTGTGCAAGATATTAAGCCAACCCTAAGATGTCTCACCTCATCACTGTCAAAAGGATTCTAAGATACCTCAAAGGTGCTTCAACACTTGGTTTATGGTATCCAAAGAATCCTGACTTCAATCTGTATGCTTATACAGATAGTGATTATGGTGGTTGCAATATGACTGCAAAGTCTACATCTGGGGGATGTCAATTTCTTGGTGGAAGGGTTGTCTCATGGCAATGCAAGAAACAATCTGTTGTGTCTGCATCAACTGCTGAGGCTGAATACATTGCTGCTGCAAGTTGTTGTGCTCAAGTGCTTTGAATTCAAAATCAGATGCTGAACTATGGATTTAACTTCAAGGAGACCCTATTCACATAGACAACAATAGTGCTATCTTTATCGTTGAGAACCCTGTGCAGCACTCAAGGACCAAACACATCAATATCAGGTATCATTAAATAAGAGATAACTATGAAAAGGGATTAATTAAACTAGTCAAAGTTCATACAGATGAACAATATGCTGATCTGTTTACAAAAGCTTTTGATGAACATAGATTTAAATATCTAATATCAGCTATTGGGATGATTAACTTTGAGTAGATCTTTTCTTAAAACTAATTCTAATTATTTTTTAAAATATGTGTGTCCTAAGTTGTCTAGTTCATCACTTTCATAAGCTCATGTTTTCCTTGGATAAAAAATCCTTTTGAAGATTTCCTTAGATTCTTGAAAATTTTCTGATCCTTCGGAAGATATATTTTTACCTTCGGAAGCAAATCATGTCTTCAAAATAAATAATTGTCTAAGAAATTTTACCTTCGGAAGAGGTTTCAATCTATCTTCCGAAGCTTAAATACTTGTCTCAGACACTTATTTGTTTTTAAGGACTTTTTCTTTCCGAAGCAAAATTAACTCTCGGAAGCTTTGTTGTTTTACATACAAAGCATTCAAGTTTCTATTTCTCTTCCATAGCAAAATTTTCAAGATTCTCAGAAATTCTTCCGAAGTCATTTTAGCTTCGGAAGCTTTTTCATTAAAACTACTTTTTGAGCAAAAGTAAACTACTTTTTCAGAGGTGGGACCGACATTCGGATTTCAAAGTTTATCCTCTTTCATTAACTTTGGTTCAAATCCTTTTCACATAAATACCCAACGGTTCCCTCTCTCCCTCACTATCTTCTTCAATTCTACTATTCCTCAAACCTAATTCCCAAACCGCCTTTGCTTTTCACCTTTTTCATCCTTAAGCTTCTCAAATGGCCAACCTTAACCGCAGAAACAACCCAGATTTCTCCATGCAACTTCACAGGCAACACAACCAGGTTGCTCTGTTAAGCTCTGAGAAAGATGATAGTTTCTCAGAGATTTGCCGTTTCTTAGCTTTATCAATTACTTCACCTCCCTAACCATTGATCCACTCTCTATGAGGATCATCTGCTTGAATTTTGGAAGACTGCCAAGAGGTCATCATGGATGGGGAGAAGGCACTGTCTGCCACAGTGCAAGGGAGGACAATCTTCATCACTCCAGCCATCATCAACACTCATTTGCAGCTGGATGATGAAGAAGGTGAGTTGTCCTTCCCAAAGGAAGCTGTCAATCATTCCTTTGAGCAGATGGGCTATGAGGGAGATTTCTTTGTAAAGACCTTCAGGAAAGGGAAGGTCTCATCCCAGTGGAAATACCTACTCCATGTGGTTATCCACAGCTTGTCAAACAAGCATGGAGGGTGGGACCAGATTCCTGAGGATCTCTCCTTCATAGTGCATGGAATGGTTCAAGGGTCAAGTTCAGGTACTCTCAATTTGTCTATACAAATTTGCTTGCTAACTTGGACTCCTTAGAGTATTATATGTTTCCTAGATATGTTCAACACATTCTCAACTGTGAACTGGGCTCACAGTTGAGGGAAACAGATAATATTCTTAAATTGGGACAAATGAAGCCCGGCATCTTTAAAATCATGAAGAAGCCAACTGTAGGCTTCTCAGGGGTAGAAACAGCCCTTGTCCCCAAAATGTTAGAGCTCATTGCTCAAGGTGACAACCTAGCAACACAAGCTAGTGTTGAACCCACACCTTCTACCTCTCTACCACCAAAAAGGCCACAAGTAATCCTCACCTACCAAAGAAAATCCAAACGAACCCCTGCTCAAGCTATTGAGTCTGTGCAGGTCCCCATATACTCACCAATACAGGAGGAAGTGGACACTAGAGCTCCCACTTCCCTGAGGAGCAAACCACTCCCATCTCTTCAACAATCAGGGCTGAGGTTCCTCATGCTCACCCTGATGAGCTCACAAGCCCAACTGCCTTAAGCCTTCACTCTGAGTCTCAACACTCAAGTGAACAACCTTCAGGGGACAGTTACCATCCCCAGCCTTTAGATCTAAATCAAACTATTCCCAACCTTTCATTCTATACTGATGAAGACTTAGGTTTCAGTGAGTATCATGAGTCTCTCTTCTCTTCCCCTACTCAAAGAGAGATGAGTACTCCTGAGTCTCTCAGTCTAGCCCACATCAGTCACCTATAACTGAGGTGGATACTTCTGAACCTGTTCAGGATATCCATATGGAAGAGGCTCTCACTTTTGCAAGTGATTACATTATTAAGACCTCAACCATGGCAACTCAGCCCATTGACATCTCAACTGAGAATGTCAATGAGCAGAGGAAATCCAGCAGCCAAGAACCTGAAGCTGGTGGTGAGAGAGAGGACTTTGGTCCAATCATCTCATCCCCCAATGATTCTTCTGATGAAGAAGAGGGGAATCTGAGACTAAAGGTGCAAAAACTGTCAAAAACATGCTCCTATTTAGTCTCTAAGGTTAGTCACCTTGAATCTCAGGTGACTACCCTTCACAACAGGGTCAATGATCAGCAACTTGAGATATCTTATCTCAGGGAAAAACTAGCTGGGAGACCTTTAAGAAAAGTTCAACCAGGAACACAAGAACCTGTGAATGTGGTTGACCTAACCTCTAGCTCACCTATGCAAGAGGGTGATGCTACCAAAAAGGGGGAGAAAGTCATTATAGATACAGAACCTGGGAGTTCTTCAGAGAGTATGGACTTTATGGACTCTATAGACTCTATCATCAGGAGTCTCTTTGAGGAAGGTATACCAAGGGCTATGTCATCCCCACCTCAAGGAACTTCAAACTACATCATTGGGTGGAGGTATGATGCTGATAGAAGAGCCCTTTTTCTTCACAGAGTTCAAGGGCAACAAGAAGTATTTGATTTTCAAACCTTGAACTACTATGAAGGTCTTGATCTGGTCAACATGCCACTTGTCAATCCAAGCAAATCAAGACAAGCTGACAGGTTAGCACTCAGAATTCAAGACAGAATTACTGAAGAGTTCAGCCTAAGAAGGAGACAAAGGCAATCAGGTAATGTCATTGGTCAACTGGATGCTGAGGCAGACCCTGAGATTAGCTTCAAAGGGAAAACCTTGGCTGAAGGCCCAGTGATAGAGCCTGAGAGCCCTGTCACACCAACAACTGCTTCAGAAATTCATTCCCTCGGTGAAACACCTGCTGGTGAAGGTGTCTCACAACCTCTCTCTTGCCAGAGCATGGATGCTACACCAAGCAATGAAGGCCAAACCTCTATCCACCCTGAGTCACAAAGGTCTGTGGGTGACAAAGGGAAAAGGATTTTGACTCCTGAGGAAATTGAGGAGGAGGAGAGAGAGAGGAAGAGAAAGCTAAGGGGAGAAAGTTCCTCTAGGTCTTCAGGTTTTATGCAAGCTGCAATCAGGGCTGCCCCCAGACCAAACACTCAAGATGATGAGTTAAGGGCAGTCAGGATTACTTACCTGCAGACCAGGAACTATGACATAGATGAGATTATATCTCTCCCCTTAGAGCAACTAAATGAACTGGCTGACATGGAAGTGTCAAGAGAGATGAAAGAAAAAGAGGATGCAAGGTTACTTCTCCAATTCAAAGAGGAGAAGAGACAAAAAACTATACAAGCATGCTCCTACTCTCTCCCCAGTTCAAGAAAGCCCTGTGCAAGAGACTATGGGATCTACACAAGAACCTCAGGTAGACAAAGAAACAGACAGACAAAACATGATCAACTACCTGAGTGCCACAGGTCTCTACCAGGCATCTGCACTTCTTCCCGTCCTTTGAGTATATTGAGTTTGAGTATCTCAAACAGCTTGAACATCTAAAGCTCAAAGAACAAAAAAAAGCTACAAACAAAAAGATAAGGGAAGAGGCTGCAAAGTCAAGAGCCATCATCCAAAAGAGTATGAAGAAGTCTGCTGACAGACAAAGGATGATGAGCTTCTTGAAGCTGTATGGATTCTCCGGAAGGAGACTTGGCCCTATGTCTCTATCCACAATGGATGAGCATATCAGGGTAATCAAGCAGAAGATCAAGAGTGAAGAGCTGATTGACTTACACTCTCCTCCAAGTCAAATCCCACCTGAAGTGGAGGTTAAGGTTGAACAACCTGAGACAACACAACCCGGACCTCCTGCTAAGCCTCAGCAAGCTTCATCTTTGATCCACAGCAGGGTCAAACTCCCTCTCCTTCTAACCTGTGAAGGAGGAACACCCAACTGAGAAAGACAAGGATGATCAACAAGGTGCTGCAGACCAGTCTTCTCAGTTAAAGTCTCTAAGAGGAAGAAGAGGATGGCTTCTAAACCAAATTCTAAGAAGAAGAAGCCTGAATCATATACTCTACACCTCAGGCTGAGTCAGATCAACCTGAGGAAGTGCATGAAGAGGCAGCCCAATCAACTCCAATTCAAGTGGCTCCTCTTGCAGCTGAGACACCCATCTTATCCAGGACCTTCACTACTAATCCAGAAGATGGCATGTGATCAGAGATCAAGGTGTTAGAATGTCTATACATGGCAAGACATAATCAACTTACCTCTGCATGATCTCTTTGAGATGAGAAGATACTATAAGAGTCTGAATGATCCTGACCATCTAATGAAGAAGGGTATGGTCATCATTGTGCTGAAGACTACAAACATTTGAAGATCTTCTAAATGTTTTGGTAGCATCAGCCTAGGGGGAGTTTGTAAGGATTCCTATAAGTCTGATGCAGCCAAAACATCCAAAGTCTCTCTGCAAGCATGCACAAAAAAACTGAAGTAGAAATGCTTTGGAAGTTTTACACCATGCACTAGAAATATTCTAAGTGTAAAATCTTCCGAAGCCAAGACTAATATCTTCCGAAGCCAAAAGTGAAGTCTTCCGAAGCTTCAAAGATAAAATCTTCCGAAGCCAAGACCATATCTTCCGAAGCCAAAGTGAAGTCTTCCGAAGCTTCAAAGACAAAGTCTTCCGAAGCCAAAGAGTGAAGACAAATTTCTTCCGAAGACTTTAGAGATATGCCTTTATCTGATGTACTTTACCATAAAGCTGGACCACCTTTCCGCTGCAACTCTGTAAAGTCACCAACTTACATGAGTTGGTGAAAGGTCCATGCTTTTGGTAACTGTACATTGAGGTTTTGAGTCCATGCTTTCTACTTTATGTACTTTTATCCTTTTTGTAATATATTAGGATTTGAGCTATGGCATGTCATAGTCACAAGTCAAAAGGCAGATATGCCTTTTGATTCTACAATTGATTTTGTTTGTGTCTAGTCAATTGTATCCAGCTGACTTTCAAAGTATAGCCGACTGTAGGATGTAGTATAAGTATTCCATGTTCTTGTATCTTTCTTTATGCTTTGTAACACTTGTAATAGAACTTGAGAAAGCAATATACTACATCCTTGAAACCCAATCTCTTGTGTTCTCTTGTTCTGTCTCTTACTCATTACTTGTGTTTTTAGTATCATACTTGTGGTTAATCCAGTTTACTGTTTGATTAAGTTTGGTTAATCTCATCTTTGTGTTGTTGTGTTGTAAGTGACCACCCTTCACCGGTCTTGCAGAAATATACTCTAAAAATACCATAATTTATGACTAAAAATATAACTAACAAATCTCCCCAAGCTTAAACCTTTCCTTGTGCTCAAGAAAGTCAATACTAGGAATAAACCATGAAGTGAAAGCAAAACAAATAGTCATATGATTAGGATATTGGTAATACCTCTCTTGGCCCCGCGTAAGAATATGAGCATGAAATCATCTTATTATGCTAATTTTCAGTTGTCGTGCACAAATTAAGCTTTCAAGATTTTTATAAAAAATGTGCCCAATTTGTTAGTTATGATCCTCTAACCCTTAAGTTTCGGATTTATCATTTCATATCAGTTAATCTATGTTAAATTAGTCATTTAAGTGTGCCAACACCTTTCTTCACACGGTGTAAACCTTCCTAACCTCAAGGACTATAGAGAGGAAGTGGTCAATTTTTCATCACATGAGATCACAAATGATTTTGCCATATATAACTAACTTCTTTTTTTCTTTTTTTTTCTCCTTTTTATTAATTTCCTTTTTTTTCTTTTTCTTCTTTTTCTTTTATTAGATGGACTCGGCTCTCAAACTATTTTTGCTAGGTCTCGGTCTCCTTATGCGATCAGATCAGCATTAGGCACACATGGCTATAAGGTGTTTTATCCTTGTAAACCCAAGAACAAAGGGCACTAGCATAACGGAACACATTTGTCTATTTATTACTATCAACATATTTTTACACGCTACCTACGATTAGCATAATAAAGGGTGATATCAGTTTTCATGTTGTTCTCAAAATCTTTCCCGAGGCTACGGAGGTGTTACCTTCTTCTTCTTCTTCTTCTTTTTAAATTTTTTTCACTAATGTAATGCATACCTGATATTACCATAACCATGATTAACTAAATGCAACGCAATCCTAATATTACCATGACTATGATGCAACCCTAAATGCAATATGTAATTGAATGATTAGTAAGACAAAAAGAAATTAAAATTACCTCTCCCCAAGCTTTGAATTCAGCATCGTCCTCGAGGCTTGGAGTAGAGAGTGGGACGGAATTTACTGAGGTGGTTGATGTGGTGGACAGGAGGGTGTCCAACATGGAGGTCGTGTAAGGAGAATGGCGCGACCCATCTCTTGCTGGTGATCATACATGAGACGTAGCATGGACCCTTGGTCGTGGAGTTCCCCTTAAACATGACGAATGTCTTGGTGAACTTCAGCTAGCATGGTATCAAATGAGGTGAAACGGGCCATGTACTCGTCATGACGGTCCGTTGGGGGAGGAGCGGCTGATGCGTTTCCCGGAGCACGATTATCTTCTTCATTCATATCATCGGCATGGTCTCCATAACCTTGTTGATAATTCCCTTGGAGTAGCTATTTTGTTGCTTTCACCGGTTCAGCTAAAGACAATAAATGATGAGTGTCTTCGGAGATAATGAGGTATCTTTGCTTCTGAGTTCCTTTCAACAAAATCTGAGTGTGAAACGAATTTTGAACAACCGCATTTTCTTTATTTGAACCATGTCAAGGTATCGCGACCCTTTTAATCTTTCCAAGGCAATTGGTAGACGCAGATTGGCTATAGTATGAGGTCCGAGGATGGTGATGATGGAACCACAATGAATCTGTCCAGTCGTAGATTACGCAACGTGTATTAACTTGTGGAGAGGTAAAGGGAAAAGTTTGGCTTTTGTGGCTGTGGGTTGATCATACACCATAAGAGATAGAGCTCAAGTTGGGTGACGCATCCGGTGTCTTTCCGAGCATCTATGATGTTGGAGAGGAGCCGGTGTGCAACTCGAAGTGTTGGATGTACGATATGGGATGCCTTTGCATTAGTAGCAACGTATATCCATTTATCCGTAATGGATGCCCAAAAATATCTAGCATTGAACTTGGGATGAGTGGGTGCGTCGGGTGCGAAGGTATCCTGACTAGGAGCACCAATCATACCACATATTTGATTAACAGTTAGATTGTAGGAGTCATTGAACAACCGAAAGTGCATCACATCGTCTTTGAATTCAACGAAACTTAGGAACTCGGTGGTCATTCGTTTGTAGCCTTCATCATCCCAGTCATACAATCCTTCCCACCCGATGTTGGTGAATAATTTCTTAACACCACTAAAAACCCCCAATTGCTTTCATGGCATCATCGTCTGGAAATCTGGTGTTAACCATAACCCATTTATGTAAAGCATTGAACCTTTTTCGTTGATCCTCATCAATGAATACCACATTATCATCGTTGGGTGCTGCAATTATGGATCGCGGCGTTTGTCGTGACATACCAGCTTCGTGATGTCTTGAAGATGCTTCCTGTCGTGCATGCAAAGTGTTTCGCCTGCGTCTAGACACCGAAGCTGATAACGGAACCTGTGTTTTCTTTCGAACCATTCTGGTATGTTGGTTGTTACTCTGCATTAGTAACCAAACCATCAAATGAATATTAAATGTTTATTGAGCTATCCGAAAACATAACAATGGTCCAAGAATTCAAGCAAATTCACTTAATAGAGCATATAAACTGAATTCACAATTGAAATCATGCCCAATAGACCATCGACTATCATCCTAATACCATCTATATACTTCAACCCTGTTCTAGGCGAGAAGAAAACATACCTCTAAACCCTGTTTTTGAATATACAGATGACAATTGGTGGATCTAAAATTCAATTGAGCTAGTTACAGAAATACACCCAACTTGATGGGTAGAAAAAATCCAATCTTTACGATACTTACCTGCAATGGCAGCAAATATGAATGTGTTGAACAAAAGGGGAATGGGTTAGGCTGTAGGTTGACAGGCGGTGGTGGTAGAGAGTGGTCGATCGTGACGATGGTTGTGGCGGTGGAGATGGTGCGCCTATGTGGGTTTCATCGTGAGGTGGCGACGGGTTGAATGATAACGAGGTGAGGGAAGACGGTGGTGGCGGCTGCGAGTTGGCGGTTTGGTTGGTGCATATCTTTTGTGACGGCGGTTGGCGGTGGAGATGGTCACGATGGGGTGGTGTGGCGGTTAGTGGTGGATATGGTACAGGACGATCAAGAAAGAGGCGGTTGGCAGTGGTCGTGAGGTGGTAGTGGAGCGCGATGGTGGCGGTCGTCGGTGGTCACGATGGTGGCGGTCATCGGTGGTAACGATGGGGTAGAGGGAGAGAGAGATGATAAGGGGTAAGGGTTTAGAATTAGGGCTTTTGATTCAAAAATAAATAAAATATCCCCTTCCCCTATTTTTTTCTAAATCAAACAACAGCTCAACACGGTTGTGTTAATTTCTTTAAGTGATTTTAACACGACAATTATAACATTCTGGAATTTCTAAGTTAAACATAAGCCTGACGCGGCCGTTTTGAATTTTGGTAAGTAAATTTAACACGGTCGTTTTAACTTGCTGTTTGACACCATTTTTTGTTTTCTTATTTTCATTTTCTTAAATAAAACAAAGATAAAAAAACAAACGAAATACAGGTTGCCTCCCGCGTAGTGCCTTTCTTTAACGTCTATGGCTAGACATAGACTTTATTGATGCTCGTAGTTTGGATTCTCCAATCCATCAAGTCACCTTTTTCTTTTTGTAACCCTTCATAAAACAATTTTAATCGATGCCCGTTCACTTTAAACGTTTTTTTTATTTTCTCACTCGTAATTTCCACTGCGCCATGAGGAAAAACATTAGTAATCACAAATGGCCCGACCCAGCGGGACCATAATTTTCTAGGAAATAACTGAGTTTTGATGAGAATAATACAACCTTTTGACCTACGCTGAAAGATATTCGTGAGTTTACCTTATCATGATATGCTTTGGTTTTGTCTATGAAAATTCAAGAGTTCTCAAAAGCATCGTTACGGATTTCTTCCAACTCTTGAATTTGTACTTTACGGTAAACCCCGACTTCATCAATCGTCATGTTGAATTGCTTAATGGCACAAAAAGCCTTGTGCTCTAATTCAACGGGAATATGAAAAGCCTTTCCATATATGAGACCAAAGGGTGACATACCTATGGGTGTTTTGTAGGCGGTGCGATATGCCCACAATGCGTCGTCCAAACGCAAGCTCCAATCTTTACGATTTGGGTTAACCATCTTCTCAAGAATCGACTTTATCTCCTGATTAGAATTATCAGCTTGACCATTTGTTTGTGGGTGGTAAGCCGTTAACACACGATGTGTAACACTATATTTCTTGAAAAGTGCCTCGATCGTCTTGTTGCAAAAGTGTGATCCTCTATCGCTTATGAATGCCCTTGGCACGCCAAACCTGCTAAAGATATTAGCTTTCACAAAACCTGAAACAACTATAGCATCGTTAGTCCTTATGGCCTTTACCTCTAGCCATTTAGAGACATAATCCATGGCTAAAAATATATAAACGTTACCAAAAGATGATGGGAAGGAACCCATAAAATCAATGCCCCATACATCAAATATTGCACATACATGAATGGGTGTGAGGGGCATTTGATCTTTAGCTTTTAAATTACCTGTTTTCTGGCATCGTTCACAAGATTTGCAAAAGATGTATAAATCAAGAAATATGCTTGGCCAATAAAAATCTGAATCGAGTACCTTATGTGACGTCCGTTTTGGGCCAAAATGCTCGTCACAAGCTTGTGAGTAACAAAATTCTAGAATAGAAGGTACCTCACTCATGTCGACGCATCTTCTTATAACTTGATCGACGCAATACTTCCAAAGGTATGGTTCATCCCAAACATATCTTCTTGCTTCCTTTTTTATGTTATCTTTTTGAGCACGGGAAAGATCAAAGGAAAAGTATTTGCCACTTTGTAGTTTACAATATCGGCATACCAAGGAGTGGTGATTTGAGTAGCAAATAGATGTTCATACGGGAATGAGTCATATAAGGGCATTGGTTCCTCATTGTTTATGATCCTGCTTAGGTGATCCGCCACAAGATTTTCCTTTCCACTTTTTTCTCTGATTTCCAAGTTGAATTCTTAAAGTAAGAGCACCCATGTGATAAGTCTCGGCTTGGCATCCTTTTTAGTCATAAGGTACCTCAAAGCAGTATGATCAGAATATACAATTACTTTAATACCCAATAAATATTGTCTAAATTTTTCTAAAGCAAAAACAATGACTAGAAGCTCCTTTACAGTGGTTGAGTAATTTCTTTGAGCATGGTCCAAGGTTTTTGAAGCATAATAGATCACATGTGGCACTCGATCCTTCCTTTGACCCAATACCGCTCCTATCGCATGATTGCTTGCATCACACATGATCTTGAATGGTAAGCTCCAATCTGGCGGTTGGATTATCGATGCACTAACCAATGAAGTCTTCAAGGTATCAAAGGCTTGCTTGCACGCTCCAGAAAAAACAAATTCTACATCTTTTTGTAGATACTCACACATTGGTCTTGTTATATTGAAAAAATCTTTTATAAATCTTCAGTAAAATCCTGTTAGGACCGTTTTTGTACGTAGTACTAACGGATTCTGCGTGAGACCAGATCAAATAGCGTGAAATTCTACTTGATTGGCGATCAAATCAGTGAGAACGACAACCTGATCGATTTAATAATGAAACAAACGTTAAGAATTGATTAGAAATCGATCAGGAACGAACTTTGAAGTTGGATATGCTGTTTAGGATGCTCTGGACAGCTAGGGTTTAATTATCTTTGAAGTCTCCTTTTTTTCACGAATTATGTGGTATTTATAGGTTTCTTGTGTTCATTCGTACGACTGAACTATTAGCATGGTTCAGTCGTGCGACTGACTCATGCGGTTGATTCATACGCACGACTGAAGGTTCAGTCGTGCGACTGAGTCAATCTTATGTCTCAGTCATACGACTAATCCAGTCTCCTGGTTCAGTCGTGCGAATGGTCCATAAGTATGAATCATTCATGCGTATGGTCCATAAGTATGATCCATTAGCATGAACAACCACTAATACTATGAAATATTTAAAGATAAATAAACATCAAGAACATATCATATTTCATTAAGTAGTTACATTACACACGTGTAAGAAATGAAAGACTTTTACATTAAGAACATAAACTAGGAACATGATGTATCAACAAACTCCCCCTAGGACCTAGTTTATTCTATTGTCTAACATGCTTTTCTCAAAGTTCTTCTGTTTTTATTTTGTTGTTGCTCTTGTGGCATGCAATTGCTCCAATATTGAAACCAAATCAGGCTCAACTTCCAATTTTTTCTTTAACTTGCTTCCTCCGTTCTTGGTCTTCAGCTCTTGCCAAATGAGTACACCACACAGCGTTCAATTGGTTCCTTAGAAGATACTTTATCAAGCTGAATTTATCAAACTACAGATGCACCAAGAGCTTTGATTCAACTTTATGGTCATCACCTTCTTCTAGGATCTTTAGTACTTCTTCAGCAAGCTTTTGGCTCTGTTGTTGATCAATCTGCTGTTCATAAGCTTGGGAGGTCTTCCTCTGAAGCCAATAAGCTTAGCCTATTTACTAACCAACTTCACATGCTCTTGAAATTTCTTGTACTTCTCTTCTCTGGTGACTCCTGCATGTGTCTCGAATGCAAAGCAGAGTCGTATAACATGTTAGAACTGTAGAGCTTGTACAATATCTTGCGTGTCATAGAACAGTGGCCACTTGTATAAAGTGTAGACATCTTCAGCAGACAAGTTGGTAAGCCACATTGGGTCAAATACCCTGATTGTCTCTATCTTTCCTTCTCTGTTCAGAACTATGACCGCTTCCCCCGTCCTCCAGTCATAATACCACCATTTGAAGTGGAGTGAAGTCCTGAGGCATCTCCCGTAAAGGAATCTTAGACATTATGTGTGGGGGACTCCACTTCAACACCACCTTAGGTCTTCCAGATATAGGATTAACTTCAGTCTTATGAATTAACCGCTTAGGTTGTTGAGGCCTGAAGTTGACCCATCTGGTGTGGTATTCCTTCTTCAGCATTGTCTCAAACCATCCCGACATCTTCCTCGGGTTGGCATACAAAAGATCTAAGCATGCCATTTGGTTGAGCTCAAAACCAGGAAGTGTCTTCAGATCATGTGGATATCTAAAGTATTCAATCATTTTCTCCCTTTTAACAGCATAGACTTCCAAATCTTCAAAATATGCCCACACTATAATCTTTCCTGACACTTTCTTATGTCTCTTGACTCTGTAAAGTTTGGTGTAGGAATTTTGCTTTGGAGGTGTGCGTTGGGCTTTCATTTCAGCAAAACAAACTGCCCATTCAGCTTTCTTAATATCAACATTTGCATCTGAAGCTTGGGCTTTACTTTCATCCTTCTCTTTTTCTTTCTCCATCTCCTCCAGCTTATCAAAGGTATCACTGCCAAAAGTTTCACCCAAGCTGGGGATAACGTTGCCCTCAGGGTCAGTGTACTCAGGATAGTGGTCAGCTGTGACATCTTGAATCTCTATTTCATCCACATCCTGTAGCTCCTCATCACTTAAGACATCAACTTCTGGAGCATCTTTAATAATTTCATCTAGATTTAATCTGAACATATCAGCCAGCTGCTCATCTGTCAGATCATGGATGATCTCTCCTTCTTCAGGGGTATAGCTAACAGACCTTCTTACTGTTCCTTGCAAATCCAGAATCATAGTGAGTTGAGTCTCGACTTGCTGAAGGGGTATAACATCATAGTCATCAGGCTGTTGAGCTTCATTTTTGCCTTAATCGGGTGTCTCTTCAGCTTGAGGAGCTGAGGACGAGGCTCTTTGATCCTGATTTTGCTTGGTGCGCCTCTCCTTTGCTAATAGATTTGAGGCTGATGCAGATGCATCACCTTCTTGATCATCCTCATCATCATCATCACCTTCTTTTCCCTTTCCACTTCCTCCCGCTTCCTCCTCCTCATCATCTTCTTCTAATTCATTATTTGGCGAATCATCATCATCATCATCTCCACCATCATCACCATCACCTTTGATCTTTAAGGGCTCTCCCTTAGATCCCTTCAGCCTTAGCATAATCTTCATGTTCTTTTTCTTCAGTCCTTCAATCCTTTTCACCGATGCCATCACCAACTCATTTTGACTCTGTAGTGCATGGTGAGCTCGGCCTAAAGCTCTCTCATAAAGTGCATTCTTCTCACTGAGCTGAGCTATTTGCTTGGCTTGGGCTGCATTTATCGCCATCAGCTGGTTTATCTGAGTAGCTCTCAGATCATCAGTTGCGATCAGCTTTAGCACAATGCGGTTTAGGCTTACCAGCTGTTCCTCTAACCCGATAGTGGGTAGAGTGGAGCCATGTGTCATTTGGGATTGGGTGGATGTACCGGCTTGGTGAGTGGTGGTTGTGGTGAAGATGGGAGGAGGAATGGGAGTGGATTGTGGTGGAATTATGTTGGGTATTGTAGGTGAGGTGGAGGTAGGTGTATGAGTGGTGGAGGGGGTATCAGTGGCTGTAGTGGTGGGAGTGGGTGTTGTGGTGGTAGTGGCAGTGGTAGTGGTGGTAGTGGCTGTGGTTGTGGGAGTGGGTGTTGTGGTGGTAGTGGCAGTGGTTGTGGCAGTGGTGGTGGAAGATGTGATCAATGTGAACCTTGGTCTCTTACTCATTTTGCCGAGGGGTTTGGCCATCCTTTTCTTCCTTGAACATTTGGCAATAGGAGCTCCCCCTGAGCTAATAGGCTGGTCAGGTGTGTAAGTGGGATCAGTGACATCAGGATCATCACCTGTAGTACCAGCGAGGCGTCCACCAACCACCTCTTTCCCTTTCTCGGTAGCCACAACCCGGCTACCGAAGTTCCTAACATGAGGCTCATCATCTGACTCTTCTTCTTCATCTAACAGAAAGTCCGGGTGGATAACCGCCTGCTCCGATCCACCTAGAGTAGAAGAATTACCATGTGGAGATGGAGGAGACATAGTAAAAGTGTCAGTGGCCCTTGATTGACTGGGACCAGTATCTCCACCACCTTGACTGTGATCCTGATCGTCATCATCGTCGTCGTCTTCATCGGTCACAATAGGCTCAACATCGGAATCACTATCATTGTGACGCCATTTCTTGCGAGCAGGCGCCACATAGTCTTTATTGGCCAGATGCCCAAACAATCTCCTGACCGGGGGCTTTACCTGCTTCCCCTGGTATACTTTCATCCTACCTAAGGTGGTATCATCCATCACTTCAAGCACCACTGCATTATCTCTCTCTTTTGGCAGCATAGGAAGCTTCTCATCTATGATCATCTGTAAGAAACGTGGATACATACAGAAGCCTTCCTTGCCTTTGGCTTCAAGGTTCTCGATCAGATAAGAGAAGAGCATGCGAGAAAAACTGAACGGGTGGTTCAGTACCAGTGCAACGAATGCGTTCTGGATTTGGTCTGGCAACTCATCAAATCCTCCTCGCCTTGAAGCTATGCACTTTAGGAGAACATGAGCCAAGTACTTGAACTGGGGGCACATGTTGCTCTTGTTAAGCACACCTGCATTGTTGTCCCCAGCGTACTTTTTCCTTAGAAAGCATCCCCGAACAGTCAGGGGATGCAGCTTGGTTGGGTAGGCACCATCCTCACCCATATCCAAAACCCTCCTCAGGTCGTCTTCTGTGATCTCAATCTCCTGCCCAAAGATAGAGCTCCTAATACAATGAGGCTTAACGGACCTGTCAATCGAGGCACCTTCCCAGAAGGCCTACTGAATAGATCTGTATGGTGTGCAAGGACTCGAGATGGCCTTGTAGATCCTCGATGTACGTAGGAAGGCAATAATCCTACTGAACTCAGAGGCGTTCCGGGAAGTAGCATCGAGGTGAGCACATATGTTGTGCTTGGTGTTCATCGTCCATCTTTCAGCCATATTGCTACAACACAAGAAATATATACATTAGATTGGTTGTAAGAGTTAACAATTGAATTTTGAATGATTTTGATCAACTTATTCAATCGTGCGACTGAACCATACGACTGAGTTCAGTCGTACGATTGAGTTCAGTCGTACGATTGAGCCTACGACTGAGCTCAATCGTGTCGGAGCCATGCGGTTGAGTCAGTCATGCAACTGGACTCACACGCATGATTCACTCGTGCGATTGAATCATGCTTCTAGCTTAGTTTGGCGACTGAAGTTCATCAGCATGTCCATTTGTATATCTCACTGTTTAACAGCATAGACTTGAATCTTTGTCAAGACGTGACCATACACTTCGTGTTCAGATTCATTTGGACCGAAGAGACTCGAAATAACACCTAGTATTGTTTAAACCACCATTAGTATCCGATTAATAAGTCTATTTTTAAGAGTTTAGTCCCGGTTGTTGATCTTAACAGTTTCAGTCATTTAAGGTTCGATTAAACCCTTCATTTGGATCGATTTCAGTTGCACAGTACCTGTAGAGGAGTAGGAAACAAGTTAGTATCACAATCAAGTGGTAATTTCAGTACACCAATTTTTTTGTAGAGTTTCGTCGTATGAGCGGTTTTTGAGAGTTTGAAGAGTGATAAAGAATACGACTGACTAACCCTCTTATTTATACTGATTTTAAGATTCAGTCGTGCGACTGGACCCATACACATGATTCAAGCGTGCGACTGGCTCATACTCCTTCATCCAGTCATACGAGTGGTTCAGTCTTATAATCCAATCGCATGATTGTTTCCATACTCATGGTCCAATCGTGTGACTTGTTCATACTTATGGTTCATACGTACGACTGGCTCATACTTATGATTCAATTTGGCGATTGGTTCATATTTAAGATTCAATCATGCGATTGAATCATACTTATGAGTTTGACCTCATACATTTCCATACACTCAAAATCTAACTTGTGATATATAACATTATGAACAACGATCATCTCAGACATGACCTTTTTTAACTGAACATCATTTGCTCACCTTAGACATGATCCTTTTAATTTGAAAACATTTGATCACCTCATACATGATCCTTTTAATTTGAAACCATTTGATCACCTCAAATGTGATCCTTTTTAGTTTGAAAACATTTGATCACCTCAGACGTGATCCTTTTAGCTTGTGATTTACAGTGTTCATCTAGTTACATAGTCTGACATCTACGTAAAGCAAATAACAAAAACACAGAAACAATTTGAAATAACACAAACAAAGAGAGAATATTGTGTTTTTGGTTTGAGGTGGATTGAAATCTTTTAAAATCCATTCATCGATTTTTCCTCCTGAACAGAACAGCTTCATGTTATTTTAATCATTTCTGTGAGATTCATATGGAATCATACAGGTATATCACAATTATTTGGAACCCTTTTAGGTCTATATGAATACTAGATTCTTATTTGTTTGAGAGTCAATAGCACTTGTAGGAAATCATACTAGAGCTATAATATGCACACACTGATTTTGACAGTTGAGAGTTGCAGTCACGATGATTGTCAGTATGTTTGTCCACTTAAATCCATACACAGATTTTTGACTCACATTAGTGATGAGTTAGGTTATATTATTTCAAAAAGCATTTAAGGATCCCGCACTTATATGGTAATCAACATTCCTCAGGAGATTTTTGAGCGGTCTACGGGTATTTAACAAGAAGAAACTATTCTAAGAGCTTTCAGAGAGATGCCAAGCCTCATGTCAGTGCCATCGTACAGCAAAGAGGCGCAAACAACAATGAATTCTAGAATATTTAGGTTATGCTTATTCTCAGGTTAGTGCCATCGTACAACAGAGAGTCACACAACCTATCTTCTTGTTAGATCACCTTGATTTCTTTTGCACATAACACACCAACAACATTAGTCATTAGCTTGATTGCGCTTAACATTTTTTTCATGTGCTTTGCTCATTTTTATGGTCATTCGCACACATTTATGCCGTTTATTTTGCTCGTCATTGCTTATTGGAAATGCATTGATTGTGTTAACCAGGGATAAGATGAGAACCCACAACAAGTTAAACAAATTAGTTTGAATCTGATTCACCAATGAAGTCTACTCGTCTATTGTGTTGAATCTACCGACACATCATATAATGAACTAGCAACCTCTAGGTCTACTTTCTTTATGTTACCTCAGTAGCAGACTAGTTTTTATCATTTTTCCTCTATTTTGCTTAGACTTCTCAGACTTGTAATTTGAACATAACATGTTGATCATTTAAATCCTTATGATGTCCCAAATAATTAGTTCCCTGTGTACTATCATTTTCCATAATTGTTAAATCAATCTCACAGATTTGATTTTTTAACTTAAGCTAATCTGCCAGCCCTCAATTTTTTTAAGTAATTAAATATTGAAACTACACTAAACCATTCTCCCCCTAAAAATTTAAAACCAAAAATATTTTTGTGTTTTTTGCATTTTTAAAAAACAGGGAAATAAAATTAAAAATAAGAGAAATATGGCGGACTACGAACTCAACTCTTCTGGAATCACAGCACTTTTCTTTTTCACGCCATTGACCTCCACCTGTAACCCAAGAAGATCACTTTTGGTGTCTGATCCATCTGTAACCCAAGAAAGAACTTCATCTCACCCATAGCACTCATCTCGAACTCAGCTTTCATTACAGATTCGAATTCCTTACACAAAGCTTCATTTTTAGAGCCGAAGATGATGTCATCCACATATATCTGTACCAGTAGTAAATCATCATCTTTCTCTTTGATGAACAACGTGCAGTCAATGACTACTCTGCAGAAACCATTTTTCAGCAGATGAGTTGATAGTTTCTCATACCAGGCTAGTGGAGCTTGATGAAGCCCGTATAGAGCCTTGTTCAATTTATAGACTCTATCCCGATGATACGGATCCTCAAATCCTTTGGGTTGACTGACGTACAAAGTTTCACGAATTTCACCACGAAGAAATGCACTTTTCACATCCAATTGATAAACTTTAATATTCATGTAGGATGCCTAGGCTAAGAAAATACAAATTGCTTCCATCCTTGCCACGGTGCAAACACTTCATTGTAGTCAATCCCTTCTACTTGTCTGAATCCTTGAACGACTAGCCTGGCCTTGTTTCTGATTATGACTCCTTGATCATCTCTCTTACATTTAAGAACCCATTTAGTGCCAATAACCTTTGCACATTTTGGTCTATCCACAAGAGTCCATACTCCTAACTTCTTGAACTGAAGGAGTTCTTCTTGCATAGCACTAACCCATGCCTCGTCGTTTAAGGCTTCGCTTACATATTTTGGCTCAAATTGAGACACAAAACATCGATAAGCACCATCGTGTAGATAACCTTTTTCCATGACTGCGGCATAATCAGCTGAGTATAGCTGATTTCGTGTCTGAACTCCCAATAGAACATCCCCAATGATATTGTCCAGGGGATAATACATATTTATTCGAGATCCAGGAGCGGTGGGAACAACTACTTCAGTGTCCAGATTTTGAATCCCAGGTTTAGTATTTATGGCTGTTGGAGTATGAGGTTCAGAAGTGTCAATGGCATCAAGATCAGATGCATGTGTACTTTCATTAGAGGGAACCTGTTCCTCCTGGTCCGCATTTGCAGTCTCAACTGCCTCATCATCAGAGGAAGAGTCACTAACTTCAAGCTCTCCCCCTGAAGGGCTAGAAGTATCATCTAATTGAACCGATGATGTCGGGTCTAGTGGAGGAGTATTCAGAATATCGTACATCATTCGAGCAGATAACTCATCATCAGGATAAGAAGGAGGTAGATTGAAGGACTTGAAGAATCCATCATAGTCAAAGAAGAAGGAAGGTCCTTTTCCAGCAGGGGGTGGTGTATCTTTGGACATCAACATTGCACCACACTTCTACTTGACCTGTTGAGTTGTTATAAACTCTCTTATCTGGTATACTATATCCGAGAAAGATACCTTCTTCTGCCTTCTCACAAAACTTCCCAGTCTGAGTTTTCTTTAAGAGCATGCACGGTGCTCCAAATGGTTCTAGATACTCCAAGTTGGGTTTACGTCGCTGGGGCAGTTCATAGCATGTTTTTCCATGACGTTTGACCACTAAGACTCGATTGAGAGTATAACATGCATTAGCCATTGCCTCGTTCCAGAATTCAATGGGCAGTTTAGAGTCGGCTAACATTGTCCTTGCTGTCTCTATCAAGCTCCGATTCTTTCTTTCAGCAACCTCATTCATCTGTGGAGTGTAGGCAGATGAAAATTGATGAACAATTCCTTTTTCTCGACAGAATGCCTCCATCCACTGATTCTTAAACTCTGTTCTGTTGTCTGATCGAATCTTTCTAACTTTCAGCTTGTAGAGTGATTCTAATGTAGTGACTAGATGCTTGAATGATTCAAATGTCTCTGACTTTGCTTTTAGAAACACCACCCAAGAGAATCTTGAGTAATCATCAGTTACTACAAAGCAATAAAAATCACCAGTAAGCTTTTTGTACTGACTGGGCCAAACAGATCCATATGTAAAAGCTCGAGAGGATTGTCGATAGAATTAACTTTCTTTGCTTTGTGAGACTTCTTGGTCTATTTCCCTTTCTTACATGCTACACAGAAATCTGGGAGCTGGAAATTCTTGACTGTAACTCCATTCACCAAATCATTTTGAACAAGATGATTCATCTTCCTTGAATTTATGTGTCCCATTCTCCTATGCCAGGAGACAGAATCCCTCTTTGTTGTCTTTGATAAGAAGCATTGGGCAGTAGACTCAGTTGTGGAGGCTTTTGATAGATCCAAAACATACAGATCGTTTTATCTTGAAGCTGACAGTAGAAATTTATCCTCCTCAACAATATACTCCTTCTTCAACACGTAGCACTTCTTGTTGTCAAACATAACTTTGAATCCTTTATCACAAATTTGGGAGGTAGAAAGCAAGTTGTTCTGCAATTGTTGAACATAGTTGACCTTTTCAAACTTCACTTTCTCACATTTCCCACTTCGCCTTGAGCTGTGATGTAACCTCCTTTATTCCCAGCGAATGAGACGTCTCCCCCTTTAATTTGCTTGACGTTGAAAAGGAGAGACAAATTCCTGGTCATGTGCCTGGAAGCCCCGCTATCAATAATCCAGGTATTAGTGATAGCACTGTAGCGGACACCCTGCACATACAAAGGAAATGATTATTTCAGGTTTGGGACCCAAGCCTTGACTGGCTTGGGTGTCCCAGAGGTATCACACATCATGAACTCAACCCGCTATCCTTTAGAGGATGAGGGCACATCTATTTCCTTCTTATTCTCACTATCAGATACATTACTTGTTTTGATTTTCCACAAACTAGTTTTGTGTAAGGCCTGTTTGTGGTAAACAGACGACTGACTTATGGTTTGAACTTTAGGTTCACTAATAATCTTAGGTGTAACCTTAGGTGACACGTTAGATCTAGTTTCAGAAAATCCTGGTTTTTCATCAAAAAGTTCAATTTTCTTTTTAGGTATCTGATAATAAGGACAATTTGGAGAGATATGTCCTCGTCTTCCATAACTGTAGCAGGATCTTCCTTCAACAGGTTGAGGAATTTTGTGAAGTAGGGTTGAATTTGGTCGGGGTTTAGATGAAGACTCTTCCTTTTTAGATGTTTCACCTTTTTTAACAAACTTAATTGTTTTAACATTTCGAACATCTTTCATTTTCATTTTATTTGGATTTTGATGATTAAACCGTTTAAGGTTCATTGGATTATTCCTCTTAGGTTCTGAAATAGACTTTTGTGAACCGGACCCTGATTTAACCTTTTCACTTTTAGCATCCAAATTCTCAACAGGTATATTATTTGTTGATTCCAAAGAAGAATCCTTCTGTTTAAAGAAAACATTTCACAGGTTGATCCATGGAATCTGGATCACTAACCAGAGGAGTAGACACCACATGATCCTTTACAGGGTTATTATTAATTGGTCTACATTTAGTGTTCAAAAGGATTTCATGTGGTGTTGGTACAACCTTATAACCCAGACCTTCCCCTGTATTTCGTTCTTTCATAAGGTTCTGAACAATGTGAGAAGAACTTGCCAAACTGTGCAGTTTTTGTTTTAAAGAATCAACTTCAACTTGTAAAACTGCTTTTGCTTTCTTAGTTTCCTCCTATGAATTCAGATAGAATTTGATGTCATTTGATTGATTTAATGCAACAACTTCGGTTTCCCTTAGTTGTTTCCCTAACAGTTCTATCTTTTCTTTGAAGCTGCACTCATTTTGTTTTAAAATATGATTTGCTTCAGTGCAGAGTTGTAAATCATTTACTAGATTATCATTATGTTCTAATAACCTAGCAAATTTTAAATCAATGCTTTCTCTAAATTTTTCACATTCAGTACAAGCATGGTTTTCAAATAATTCGTCTTTAGAACATACCTATGTAGAACTAGACGAATCAGCCATCAAATCAGTGTTAGAATCTTTGGTGACCGGAGATTTTGAGTTTGTAGCACTGAGCTTTTTTTTAACCAAATGATCAACGACATCTATAGATTCTTCGATATCGGAAGCTGAATGCTCAGCTATGATGTCTCCTTCACTTGTAGATCCATCATCCAATGTATCAACTAAGGCAATGTTTGATTCACCCCGAGAAACAAACCGAAAGGACCAGTCTTGTCCTTCTTCACCTTGAGCAACCAACGCCTTAGACTCTTGACTTGAAGACGAAGCTCCAATCTTATCCTTGTCTTGTCGGTTGAATGTAGGAAAAGGATTTCCATTTCCAATCTTCTTTGGCTTCACGCACTCACGTTTGAAGTGCCTTTTTTCACCATAATTGAAACATGTGACTTTGGTTTTGTCAAAACCAAACGTCGTATCTTTCGTTGCAACCAAATTGTGCCCTATCTTTTTCACAAACTTCTTGGCTCTTCTAACAACACTAAGCAAGGCCCACATTATGTCCATGCGTTCTAGCTCATTTTCATCAAGTTGCTCGTAGTCCTCGTCAGCAAGATGACAGTTTCCAATCTTACCAGCAACTAATTCATCATAAGATTGAACACAAGCAGCTAGAAGATCCATGTTCTCTTTGGCAACTTTCACGGTGACATTTCCGAGATTCTCGGTCTTCAACTTGGTAGTATTTGCCTCAGGAACTATGTATTGGGTTCCAGATGACCCTGAAGTTACAATTCCTGAAGCACTGCTTTGAGAAGGAGCAGAAGAGCAATACACAAATGTCGTTTGTAGTGGTGCACTTGAAGCAGCCGGAGTTGAAACTGAATTGTATAGTATAGGATTCTGAACATAGGACCCTTTCTTTCACTTGTATTTCATACGTAGTTCTTCCTCTCTTAACTTCAAAATGAAATCATTTATGTCTAAAGTAGCAAGGATGTCGTTTTGTCTCAAATTAGACACAAATGAATCCCATTTGTCTGGCAGACCATCTGCAAAACTATAGACTTTATCTTCCATGGATGTGGTCATGCCATGAGTGGGCAACTCACTCTCCAGATGATAGAATCTATCAATGATATCATCCAAGCTCTCATTCCCAATCGGAGAGAAATTGTTAAATTCCTTCTTAAGAGCTTTTGCCCTCAGTGCTTTCAGAGTTGTATTCCCTTCGTATCTCTTTTCCAATGCATCCCATAACTTCTTAGACTGCTTGTTCTCAGAGAACTGATGAAATATGCCCTTAGGTATAGACTGTGTCAACAAGGCATATGCTTTCTTTTCAGCATTATGCAGAGTCTTCTGGGATTCACTCTTCCTCCCAAAGTCAATTTGACTCCATTTGCACTGACTGGTACCGTGTAACCAGACTCAATGGATGTCCAAAGATTTGGGTCAACTCCATTCAAGTAGATTTCAAACCACCGTTTCAACTGTGGGTATTCATCCAAACTTAACAACTTTGGCGGTTTGTTGTGGTTTCCTATCTCATTCTCCAGAGTAAAAGGTTCTGGATACATGAGTCCTTTCCAGCAGTGAATGCAGCAAACTGATCTTCCATTGCTATAGACTTGGTAAACTTAGAACAGGACAAATTCACTCGTGCGAATGAGCTATGCGAATGGGTCACTCGTGCGAATGACCGATGCGAACGAATTCAATCGTGCGATTGGATTCAGTCGTGCGAATGAACAGGACGAATGAAAGCAAACGACTGGAGATGTTTAACTGTGTGAATGAGATACACGACTGAGTCCAGTCGTGCGAATGTGTTGGGTTTGTTGGACCATATCAAAGTAGTTTAACCTTTTAAACTATGAAAACGCAGCGGAATGTAACCTTAAAATTATCATTAGTAATCTGAAAATTAGGCTTATAACAAAACATCAACAAACCCAAGAACATAGGATCATTTATATGTGTTTGAACTAGCTATCAACAATAAATAACAACCAAAAGAAACCGTGGAACTACCTTCCAAGGCTGCTGAAAACGTTGATGAACTACCTTCCAAAAGGCTGCTGAAAAACGGGATTGGGATGAAGATGGGGCTGCTCTTGAATGACCAAAACATCAACGTAGATGTCCTCAAGCTTCCATACCCACAAGCATGATGCAAAACACCTTTCTTGCTAGGATTTGTGCACCAAATCGCAAGAACATGGCTGCTGAAAACCGATTTTAAGCCTAGTTTTTCCTTCTTGGATGAGAGAAAAATGGATCTTGCAAGTATGTGAGAGAGAGAGCTGAATGGGAGAGTGTGACTAGTGTTAATTGGAGTCTAGTTTCAAGACACAAAAATGACCAATAATACCCCCAAAGGGGCGGCCAAATGTAGTGTTTAAAATGGGTTCCCCGCATTTTTAAACACCCACTAATATGTTAACTAGTTATATTGTTAGTTATATAATTAACCTTTTAAATATATAACTTAAACACACACTCTTATTATTTGATGTTATTTAACAAACTTAAATAACATTACAAATAATGTCCATGAACAAAATATCCTTATAAGTTGTTCTTTCTCACATATAATTTATTTAGAAAACCCATTTTCTAAATTGGTGCAATGATTTAATTGTATGATCATATCATCAATTAAATACATATTGGTGTTTGCTAAACTTGTTATTGGGTATGACCCGACTTGGATCACGACGTACTAACCACATCAATATTCTTCGTTACCTTAGGCTTCATAAGCTTAGGTTTTTCGAGGTTTCGCATTAACCTTCGCTTTGATGTATTTCTTTCCTTTGGCAATAATTGCCTTAGGATCGGGATTGGCCATTTGTTATAGCCTCCCTCATTAATCGAGAGAATAGGTTGAACCTCTCTACCCATCCCTGCCTCGGTTGCTTTGAGCATTACGTGAAGTTCACAAATGCTCTTGTCCCACCCATTCATATTACAGTTTATTATGAATCTCTCAAACCTTTAGTTAGGCAGTCAAGGATCAAATCCTTGGCCAACTACTTTGAGACAGGATAGTTAAGCATCTTGAGGCTATCAATGTGGCTTTTCATCTTAAGAATATATAAGATGATATCGATTGGGTTTCTTCCATGTGACATGCATAAAGTGCTCGAACCGTTTCGAAGCAATCTACTAAAGTTTGTTGAAGGAACATTTCCTTCAACTAGATTATCATGTCATATGCCCCATGATGCTCCAAACCCTTTTGGAGTTCGGGAATCATATTCCCAACATGAGGTAGGATACTTGCACAGGATCCTTAGTGTGCCTAAGCCAATCGTCAAAAAAAAAAACTTAACATCAACAGCGTTGGTTGGTGAGGTATGGGATCGCCAAGGACATAGGCCTTTACTCATTTTTGAGAACGATTCTCAAGTTTCGAAATTGAGTCCATAAGGTTATTATGGTTAAGACGATCCCCTTTTAAGATGGTTCTCGGTGATAGGGTAGGGACGGTCGGGGTAGTAGCATCGTGGTTTGCGGCCATTACTACAAAATTACAAAGTTCATTTTAGTATTTCTGAAAAATTGCATTTTAACTATTAATACCCTTTACACGTCTCATAGACAATTAATAATTAAAATCTAGAATCCAACGTTACATTTAAATGATGGTTAGGTGACCTTTATCCCATTATTTAAATTAACAAGGTAGTCAACAGTTGACAATTGCAACCTATTGCAACTTCTAGTCTTATGGGATCGGTTAAACATCATATGTTTAGTCGGCATGTTTAATCCCATCAACACCATTGTACGCCATGCTTTGGTGACCCTAATCACATGGTTTCCAATTCAAGTCGTCCTACTTACACACACGTGTGAGTTTTCACATACAAGCGGTTAGGTGACCTTTATCCCACAAGTACGTTAGACTCACCTCAAAGATACAAGTTCCCTACAAGTGGTTAGGTGACCTTTATCCCACAAATAGTTCCCAAGTGATTTGAGTGTCGTGTAAAAGGATGGTGTTAGACTTGTTACCAAAGGGATTTAAGTTTCCATTAATTCTAGTTATGAAAACTCTATGTACCTTGTATTCGCATGCTTTCAAATACATGGTACCCTATGGTTCTCTTTTAATAAAACTACTTTTATTTTGAAATCATTAATCCTTTTAAAAACCTTTTATTAGTCACTTAATGATTAGGAACCAAAAATTTCAGCTTGTTATGATAATTTATTTAGATTGTTAAGCATATCCATATATCAAACAATCAACATAAAATGAATAATCAAACAAGCATATTTCATACAACCACATGTGCATAACCATAGCCACTAAGTTGACTACACTTGTTTGCCATCACAAGTGTTGTCATAAGGTCTTTCCTAAGGGTTAACAATGACACATCATATGTGTCCATGAACTCCCACTTGATTCCACATCCAAATGCTTCAAGTGTCCATGTCTCTTGTGTCCTTCCTTTTGTGTCTTCATCTTGTGCATCTTCTTTTACAAAATCATATCCTAATACAATTTTCTAATAAAAGAAATGCACCTATTCTATTTATTACATAACCAAATGAATAAATAAATTACAACCCAAATAAAAACACAAAAGAATAATATTACAACCCTTTACGAATGAAATCAACCAACATGACAAAATCACAATCAACCAAATCCAAAACACACATGGTCAAGGCTATGTTATGCACTAAAATATGTATCCATATACATCATTTACAACATTCAAGAACCAAATAAATCCCCATATGACCCTAAATTTTCAGCCAACATAAACCATGAATTTAGGGTCTTTTGTCCAAACAAAACATAATCAACTACTTGATATCTTACTTTCAAGGTTTAATCACTAGCATGTTAGATATAACCTTGAAAGGTTGGGGATTTATTATCATCACCACAAAACAGCCCCAAAATGGTTGTTAAAGCCTCATAAAACCAATTTTACAAGAACACATGAAACTAGTCATCCACATATCCGGCTCTAGATGCCAATGTTGGGTTTGTTGGACCATATCAAAGTAGTTTAACCTTTTAAACTATGAAAACGCAGCGGAATGTAACCTTAAAATTATCATTAGTAATCTGAAAATTAGGGCTTATAACAAAACATCAACAAACCCAAGAACATAGGATCATTTATATGTGTTTGAACTAGCTATCAACAATAAATAACAACCAAAAGAAACCGTGGAACTACCTTCCAAGGCTGCTGAAAACGTTGATGAACTACCTTCCAAAAGGCTGCTGAAAAACGGGATTGGGATGAAGATGGGGCTGCTCTTGAATGACCAAAACATCAAAGTAGATGTCCTCAAGCTTCCATACCCACAAGCATGATGCAAAACACCTTTCTTGCTAGGATTTGTGCACCAAATCGCAAGAACATGGCTGCTGAAAACCGATTTTCAGCCTAGTTTTTCCTTCTTGGATGAGAGAAAAATGGATCTTGCAAGTATGTGAGAGAGAGAGCTGAATGGGAGAGTGTGACTAGTGTTAATTGGAGTCTAGTTTCAAGACACAAAAATGACCAATAATACCCCCAAAGGGGCGGCCAAATGTAGTGTTTAAAATGGGTTCCCCCCATTTTTAAACACCCACTAATATGTTAACTAGTTATATTGTTAGTTATATAATTAACCTTTTAAATATATAACTTAAACACACACTCTTATTATTTGATGTTATTTAACAAACTTAAATAACACTACAAATAATGTCCATGAACAAAATATCCTTATAAGTTGTTCTTTCTCACATATAATTTATTTAGAAAACCCATTTTCTAAATTGGTGCAATGATTTAATTGTATGATCATATCATCAATTAAATACATATTGGTGTTTGCTAAACTTGTTATTGGGTATGACCCGACTTGGATCACGACGTACTAACCACATCAATATTCTATGTGTCTTGGGCATAAAGAATCCAACAGAATGAGTGTATACGAATGAGTTCAATCGTACGAATGGTCCAGACCTACGACTGAAGGCTGTTGTGTTTGAAAAATCGAATATTTTGAATACTTTGACACAAAATACGAATTTTCCAGAAACCCTAATCTGTGTTTGATGAAAAATCGAAACTTTAACACATGCCAACATCAAAAACAACTTTGAAGCAAAACGGTTACTCTTTTGATTGAAAAACGTAGATTTTAACACCAAAACCAATTGAATCCACGCAAAATCACGAACCTAAGCTCTGATACCACTTGTTAAGACCATTTTCATACGGAGCACTAACGGATTCTGCGTGAGACCAGATCTAATAGCGCGGAATTCTATTTGATTGGCGATCCAATCGGTGAGAACAACAACCTAATCGATCTAACGATGAAACAAACGTTAAGAATTGATTAGAAATCGATCAGGAACGAACTTTGAAGTTGGATATGCTGTTTAGGACGCTCTGGACAGCTAGGGTTTAATTATCTTCGAAGTCTCCTTTTTTTCACGAATTATGTGGTATTTATAGGTTTCTTGTGTTCATTCGTACGACTGACTCATTCGGTTGATTCATACGCATGACTAAAGGTTCAGTCGTGCGACTGAGTCAATCTTATGTCTCAGTCATATGACTGATCCAGTCTCCTGGTTCAGTCGTGCGACTGGTCCATAAGTATGATTCATTCATGCGTATGGTCCATAAGTATGATCCATTAGCATGAACAACCACCAATACTATGAAATATTTAAAGATAAATGAACATCAAGAACATATAATATTTCATTAAGTAGTTACATTACACATGTGTAAGAAATGAAAGACTTTTACATTAAGAACATAAACTAAGAACATGATGTATCAACAAACTCCCCCTTGGACACTGTTTTCGTACGGAGTACTAACGGATTCTGCATGAGACCAGATCAAATAGTGCGGAATCCTATTTGATTGGCGATCCAATCAGTGAGAACGACAACCTGATCTATCAAACAATGAAACAAACGTTAAGAATTGATTAGAAATCGATCAAGAATGAACTTTAAAGTTGGATATGCTGTTTAGGACGCTATGGACGGCTAGGGGTGCGACTGACTCATGCGGTTGATTCGTACGCATGACTGAAGGTTCAGTCGTGCGACTGAGTCAATCTTATGTCTCAGTCATACAACTGATCCAGTCTCCTGGTTCAGTCGTGCGACTGGTCCATAAGTATGATTCATTCATGCGTATGGTCCATAAGTATGATCCGTTAGCATGAACAACCACCAATAATATGAAATATTTAAAGATAAATAAACATCAAGAACATATCATATTTCATTAAGTAGTTACATTACACATGTGTAAGAAATGAAAGACTTTTATATTAAGAACATAAACTAGGAACATGATGTATCAACAAATCCTGCATGACTAAGGAAAGAACGCACTTCATGCACACTATTAGGATAAGTTAAAAATTTAATAACATCAATTTTTGCTTTGTTAACCTCTAAATCTTTTGAAGAGACAACATGACTTAAGATATGTAAGGATTCCTTTAAGTCTGATGCAAACCAAAACATCCAAAGTCTCTCTGCAAGCAATGCACTAAAGAACTGAAGTACAATTGCTTCGGAAGTTTTACACCATGCACGAGAAATATTTTAAGTGTAAAATCTTCCGAAGCCAAGACCAATATCTTCCGAAGCCAAATATGAAGTCTTCCGAAGCCTCAGAGACAAAGTCTTCCAAAGCTTCATCTTATGAAGACAGATTTCTTCCGAAGACCTTTAGTAACATGCTTTATCTGATGTACTGTTCCATAAAGCTGAACACCTTTCCACTGCATCTCTGTAAAGTCACCAACTTACATGAGTTGGTGAAAAGGTCCATGCATTTGGTAACTGTACATTAAGGTCTTGAGTCTGTAACTTTCTACTTTATGTACTTTATCCTTTTTGTAATAGATAAGGATGTGAGCTATGACATGTCATAGTCACAAGGTCAAAAGGCAGATATGCCTTTTGATTCTACAATTGATTTTGTTTGTGTCTAGTCAATTGTATCCAGCTGACTTTCAAAGTATAGCCGGCTGTAGGTTGTAGTATAAGTATTCCATGTTCTAGTATCTTTCTTTATGCTTTGTAACACTTGTAATAGAACTTGAGAAAGCAATATACTGCATCTTTGAAACCCAATCTCTTGTTCAGTCTCTTACTTGTTACTTGTGTTCTTAGTATCATTATTGTGGTTAATCCAGTTTACTGTTTGATTAAGTTTGGTTAATCTCCGCTTTGTGTTGTTGTGTTGTAAGTGACCACCCTTCATCGGTCCTGTAATTGGTATCAGAGCGTTTCAGGCTCTTGATATAAGATCTCACCATCTTAAGATCCCTCACACACACAAATACTAAACTTTCAAATGGCATCCATTTCAAAGACTGATATAGAAACTAGAACCATGAACAAGTCCCCATTGATCACTCTTGATGACTTTGATACCTGGTGTATGAGAATGGAAGGTCTCATCAGGTCTCTAGACTCAAGAATGTGGGAGTCTGTTGAAAATACACCTTTCATACCCAGCACTCCTTCTTCTACTGGTGCTGGTATGATTCCTAAAGATGTGGCTAACTACTCAGATGAAGATAGGAAGAGAGTAGAGATTGATAGAAAAGCCATGATTGCTCTTCAACTGCCCTTCCAAACTCTGTATACAGAGGTTTCAAGAAGTTCAAAACAACTAAACAGCTGTGGGATGCACTAAAACTGATGTATGAAGGCTCCTCTGAAGCCAAGGAGAACAAGAAGGATCTCCTGAAGCAGCAGTTTGAAAACTTCACCTTCAAAACAGGTAAAACCATGACTCAGCAATACTTCAGGTATGTTGAGATAGTGGATACCCTTGTGGATGGAGGAGTTCCTCTTGAAAACAAAGACATTGTAAGGAAGTTTATGTCCTCACTTCCTAGGAAATGGACACACTATTGTGTGGTGATCAAGAGGTCTGAAAATCTCAAAACTCTTACTCTGACAGAGTTATATGGGATTCTCAGTGGCTACCAGATGGAGATGAGCATGCAAGGTTCATCTGGCAACTCCAACAATCAATTGGGTTCAGCCCTGCATGTGGTTGAAAGGGATAGCATAGAACCCCAACATCATCTCACATGCTATCCTGACAACTCACCAAATGGTCCTTTCATCACCTTCCCAGAGACACCCAGGGAGAACTACACTCAAGGAAGCCCATTCGAAGAGACAAGCTCTTCGCAAGCCTTTGTGTCTTCTGATGAAAGTTGTGGCAACTCTCTTTTCACTCTTGAAGACCTGGATTGTATCCATCCAGATGATCTGGAATATATGGAAATAGTCTAGCAGATGGCTCTTCTCACTCATAGAGCCAAGAAGTTCTACAAGAGAACTGGAAGGAGGTTTCCAAGCAATGCAACCAGTGGAAAGTTTGGCTTGGATAAAAACAAAGTCAAGTGTTGCAACTGTAACTTGATGGGCCACTTTGCTAGAGAGTGTAAGGCACCTAAAACAAATGGTGGCCAAGCACAAACCAGACCAAACTACACTGACAAAGCCCCTCAGAATGAAAAGCCAAAGCAACAAGTTGCTGTTGCTGTTGAAGAAGGAGGCTTTGACTGGAGCTTTCAGGTGGAAGATGTTTCTCCAAACCAAGCACTAATGGCAGATCATGATGAAGCCAAGGTATTGGAACATCTCTGTACTTCTGAATGCATTGCTAAAGTTAACAGATATAGGTCCTATAACTTGGAGATGAGATGTGATCTTGAGTCCTTAAACATTTTAAAATCTGATTTTAGAAAGTCTGAAAATGATTATAAACTAAAGATAAAGGACTTAGAGAAAACCATTTCAGTTCTAAAACATGAGCATACAGATTTTAGGACTCAAATCAAAGATCTCATAACCAAGCTGACTGAGTGCCAAGCTGAGCTTGTGATCAGCAAAGCCAGGGCAGAAAAGAGTGTTCTTAAAGAAGAGACCTTCAATAACATGATATCCTTATCCCTGCACAACAAGGTGTGTTATCAAAATAGACAGGGACTGGGATCCAATGAGATAGCTCCTCCACACACAATCTTGTCTGTAAGATCTCCTAGGTGTGGAACTTGTAAAGATGAGCTTCCTCTCATAGATCCTATAAGTGAAGAGGATGAAGAAGAGATAGTGAAGAATTCCTCTGAGAAGAGTGAAGAGGAGGATTCTAAGAAGGGCCACTATCCTTCTGAGGAGAAGAAGATTACTATGATGACCAAGTCAATGAGAATTAACTTGATCAGGAAGAGCAAAAGAAAAGCAAGGAAGGCTCAAGAGATCAAGGCTACTTTTGACTCTAAGCAGAAACAAGTTTTTATCTCTGCAGGGTTTGAAGTAGTAAAGACTGAAGACATCAACCAAAACTCATCAGCTAAGAGTTCTGGTTCTTGTTCAAATCATCTATGTTAGGACCTGGTATTTGAACGAAATACCTAGTGATTAGCGTGTAAACCAGATCAAATAGTGCGGAATCCTATTTGATTGGCGATCCAATCAGTGAGAACACACGAAGAATCAATCAAGAATTGAATCTAACGTTAAAAGTCGATTGGGAATCGATCTAATGTGTTCTGTGAACTTGGAGAACGATTTGGGAGGCTTCTGGACGGCTAGGGTACGTCTGGAGTCGTAATGGTATGAATGCTTACGTTTTTCCACGAATTGGGTTGTATTCATAGGTTAGTATTGTTCATTCGTGCGACTGAACCATAGTATGGTTCAGTCGTGCGATTGAACCATGCGGTTGATTCATCCGCACGACTAAGTGTTCAGTCGTGCGACTGAGCCAATATTATGTGTCAATCATACGACTGATCCAGACTCCTAGTTCAGTCGTGCGACTGAGTCAATCGTATGAAGTTATTCATGCGTGTGGTCCATTCGCATGGGCCATTCGCATGAGAACTTCATTAAGTTAAGTTTGAATGTATTAATTAATATAAAATTATGTGTAACCATTCAAACAATCACAAACCTAATTAACCAATTCAATATCGACTCATTAATGAAATATTAGACATTACAAATCACAAACAATCCATATCATTTCATTAATCATTTCACATTACATCATAATCAGACAACAAGATCTATTACATTTCATATCACGATCTAGGGACATACATGCATCAACAAACTCCCCCTTGGACCTAGATCTCTCTAATCTCTTGTTTTCTGCATATCCTCCTTGTATTTCTTGTACTTCTCCTCTTTTGTGACTCCCGCGTGAATCTCAAACGCGAAGCACAGTCGTATAACGTTCTGGAACTGGAGGGCTTGTATAATATCCTGCGTGTCATAGAACAGTGGCCACTTGTATAGCGTGTAGACATCATTTGCTGACAAGTTAGTAAGCCACATCACGTCGAATACCCTGATCGTATCCATTTGGCCCTCTTTGCTTAGGACTATGACCACTTCAGCTGTTCTCCAATCGTAGTACCACCACTTAAAATGTGGAGTGAAGTCATGTGGCATTTCCCTGAGTAGGATTCTTGACATTGTGTTCGGAGGATTCCACTTCAACACTATCTTGGGCTTGCCAGTAATGGCATCAACCTCAGACCTTCTTATATACCTAGTAGGCTGTTGGGGTCTGAAGTTAACCCATCTGGTGTGGTACTCCTTCTTTAGGGCAGCCTCAAACCAGCCTGACATCTTCCTCGGGTCAGCATACAAAAGCTTTAGCTTAGCCAGCTGGTTGAGCTCAAAACCTGGTAGAGTCTTCAGATCATGTGGGAATCTGAAATACTCTATGCCCTGTTCCCTCTTAACTGCATATATGTTAAGATCATCAAAATACGCCCATGCTATAATCCTGCCAGACACCTTGTGATGTTTCTTGACTCTGTAGAGTTTGGTGTAGGCATCCTGTTTTGGTGCAGCACGTTGGGCTCTGACTTCTTCAAAACACGCAGCCCATTCAGCCTTTCGGATATCGACATCGTCATTTGAGGCTTGGGCCGTTCCTTCTGCTTTCTCTGTTTCTTGCTCCATCTTGTCTAACACCTCAGAAGTATCGCTGACGAGGGATTCACCCAGATTGGGGACCACATTTCCCTCATTGTCAGCGTAGTGAGGGTAATCCTTGGCAGTGACATCTTCAATCTCGACTTCATCAACATCGTTGAGCTCTTCGTCACTAGTCGAATCGCATGTCGGAGCATCTTTCACTATCTCATCTGGATTGAGCTTGAAAATCTCTGCGAGTTGCTCGTTTGATAGGTCATGAATTATTTCCCCTTCTTCAGGGGTATAACTCACTGACCTTCTTACGATCCCTTGCAGATCAAGAATCATTGTTAGTTGAGTCTTGACCTGCTGAAGGGGAGCAACATCAAACTCATCCCTTTGGTAATTTGGATCTGTTTGATTTAAACATTCAACACATAAATGATTAGTAATTAATCAAACAGAAATGCATTAACTTAATATAAACATTCAATACATAGTTTTCAATACATGATTCAAATACAAAAGTAAATAAATACATAAACATCTAATCTTTACTTTTGTCTTGTATCATCGGCTCATCACTTGGAGGAGCAGAGGTAGATGCTGATTGGTCTTGTCTGTTCTTTGACCTCCTCTCTTGACCTGAAGCAGAGGCCGATGCAGCTGCATCCCCTCCTTCAGCTTCATCATCATCGTCCTTCTCCTCTGTCCTTTCCCCTTCAGTTTCCTCCTCCGCCTCTGTATCATCCTCATCATCCTCATGATCATCTTCATCATCATCATCACCATCATCATCACCATCATCTCCATCCCCCTCCTTGATCTTCAAGGGCTCCTCCTTAGATCCCTTGAGCTTTAACATGATAGTCTTCTTTGCCTCCTCCAACTCCTCTATCCTTTTGGTAGATGTGATGCTGTGTGCTTGGAGTTGGGCTATCTCAGTGCTCTGAGCAGCCATCTGTTGGGCCTGCTCCTCTATAACTCGAGCCTGCTCTACAATCTGGTGAGATTGTGCAACAGTCAGGTCAGCATGCTGGCGGATCTGGGCTGCCTTCTCCTCATCTGTAGCTAGTAAGCGCATCACCATCCTGTTGAGCGCAGACAGCTGTTCCTCTACCCCGATTGGAGGTAGAGGTGATCCATAAATATGAGAGGGATGGGCTGAGGGTCCAGCTTGGTGGGTAGTGGTGGTGGTGGTGGCTGTAGTGAAGATGGGTCTGTGAAATGGTGGAGGTGATGTGGGAGTAAAGGATATGGTGGTAGATGGAATCTGTACTGTGGTGGGAGGTGTGGTGGTGGCTGTGGTAGCTGTGGTGGCTGTGGTGGCTGTGCTGGCTATGGAGGTGGATGGTGTGGCTGTGGAAGTAACAAAAGTCAAACGTCGCTTCTTCTTCTTTTGACCATGGGGCTGAGCCATCCTCTTCCTCCTCGTCCCCGTTGAGGTGGATGCTCCCCCTACAACCCTGCTAGCTGACCCCGGTGCATAACTCGGGTCAGTATCAGTCTCTCCGGAGTCTCTCGGGCGTTCACCAACCACCCTTAGCCCATGTTCTGTGGGAACTACTTTGCTTCCCACAGTTCGCGTTAGGGGTTCCTCATCCGACTCCTCCTCCTCCTCCGCACCAGGAACAAAATCCTGATGAAATCCAGCTGACTCGGCAACGTCTCCAGCTGGGGCAGACACTGGAGGTATAACATCAGACACAGTGCCTCTCGGTGGAGTAGGCATATCGTCCCCAGCGTCCCCACTATCATCATCGTCAGAATCATGCTCTGGGAGCAGTAGCCTCTCATCATCAGAATCACTATCCTCATGACGCCATTTGCGTCTCCCCGGTGCCACATATCTCTCGTTTGCCAGGTGGCCAATCAACCTCTTAACCTGGGGCTTCACCTGCTTGCCCCTATAAACCCTCATCCGACCTAAAGTCGTGTCATCCATGATCTCCAAAGCAACTGCATCATGACTCTCCTTTGGAAGATGTGGCAGCTTCTCGTTGAAGATCAGCTGAAGGAATCTGGGGTACATACAAAATCCTTCCTTCCCCTTTGCCTCCAGGTTCTCCACCAAATAAGAGAAAATCATACTAGAAAAGCTGAAAGGGTGGTTCAGCACCAGTGCCACGTAGGCATTCTGAATCTGGTCTGATAGGTCGTCGAAACCACCCTTCCACGAAGCAATGCACTTAAGGATCATATGAGCTAAGTACTTTTACTGGGGGCACAGGTTGCTCTTGTTGAGCACACCTGAGTTTATGTCCCCAGCGTACTTGATCCTCAGAAAGCATCCTCGGACAGTCAGTGGATGTAATCTGGTAGGGTGATCTGTATCATCTCCAAACTCTAGAACTCTCTGGATATCAGCAGCAGTGACCTCGATATCATGACCCAGAATAGAGCTCCGAATACTGTAGGGCTCACGAGAACGATCCACAGAGGCATTCTCCCAGAATGCCTGGTGTAGTGATCTGTAGGGCGTGCAAGGAGTAGATATAGCCTTATGGATCCGGGAACGTCTGAGGAAAGCTATAATCTCGGTGAACTCGGCCCCGTTCCGAGTAGTATGATCCAAGTGAGCACAGATGTTGTGCTTTGGATTAATGGACCATCTCTCAGCCATTTTCCTGAAACACATGACACAGAACCATTAGTACATAATACATTAAAATTCAGTTCTAAGTGTAATGTTGAAATTCATTCTGATTCATTCGTGCGAATGAATCATGCGACTGAAGTCAGTCGGCTGTCCTTTCATGCGACTGAGCTCATTCGGGTGAATGAGACATGCGATTGAGTTCAATCTGCTGACTGAGTCTGCGATTGGTTCAGTCGGCCGACAGAGCTCATTCGCATGATTCATTCGAGCGATTGGCCCAATCGCAAGTTTCAATCGTGCGATTGAAGTTCATCCGGATGACCAGTCGCATGTCCCACAGTTCAGTCGCCTGTTGTTCGAATCTTTATCAAAACAAGTGATTTAACATGGATTACCGGTTCAATAGGGTCGCATTCTTGTTACTAATAACCTATTAAACTTAATTTTAACATTTTGCATAGTTTAGGTAGGTTATTAGGTTAAGTTCAGTCCGTTTCTTGTTTTTCATTCGAATAGCACCAAATTAGGGTTCCAGCTTTCAGATTTCGGTGAAATAAGACTTCAATCTACCTGTATAATCAACAGCGAACGTAGCAATGAGAAAACAAGGTCTAATGAAATTTTGGCAGAGTAACGGTATAGTGTGCGATTTGAGAGCGATTGGGGTGTGATGAGTGAAATGCGATCGACTGTGCCCTTTAAATACTGAAGCTGAGTTCAATCGGCCGAATGGCCTCATTCGCTCAGTTCATTCGGGCGACTAAGGCTCAATCGTGCGACTGGCCCAGTCAGTCGCATGCAGTTGACCGACTGAGGTTCAGTCGGTCGACTGACTCAATCGTACCCTTCATTCGCATGTTCAGTTGACCGACTGAGTCTCAGTCGGTCGACTGACTCATTCGCCCCCTTCCAATCGGTCGAATGGGTCATTCTGATAAGCCATTCGTGTGAATGGCTCAATCTCATATCTAGTCGTGAGAATGGGAGCTATTCGCATGGTTGGTCCATACTCATGGTCCAATCGTGCGAATGGGTCACACTTAGTAAATTTTCTGCCATTTTGACCAATTTACATTTAAAACCCTTTTAACTTTTGAAATTAACATTATGAGCATTTGATCATCTCAGACATGATCATTTTAACTTGAAAACTTTTTGATCACCTCAGACGTGATCCTTTTAAGCAATTTAGTCACCTCAGACGTGACCCTTTTAAACATTTAAAGCACATGTGGTCATCTCAGACATGACCCTTTTAGTGAGTTGATTCCTTACTGATTTTCATGATGTAGTCCGACAAACAAACAAACTAAAACGACTAACTAAATTTTAAAATTCAACTAAATAATCAAAACAAGACTTGTTTTTGGCTTTTTGTGAGAGATAAATCCTAAGATGGAAATCTACTGGATTTGGTTCCGGAATAGACAGCTTCAACTTAGATTGACCACACCTGGACCAATTCAATTTTGGAATCATACAGGCAAGTCAAATCATTTGGGACTTGTTATCAAAATCTTTTGATGCTCAATTCTTGGTTTTCATCCAGAGTCGTTAGCAACTTTAGGAAATCATACTGGAACTCTTGGATTACCACATTGATTTGAACTTTCAAGAATTGTAGCCACAATGATTGTCAATATGTTTGTCCACTTAAATCCATACACAGACTTTTGACACAGACTGGTGATTGTTTTAGGTTTAATTATTTCAACTAACATTTGTGGATCCCACACTTATATGGTAATCAACATTCCTCAGGAGTTTAAGAAGCGACTATTCTTAGAGCTTTCAAAGAGAAGCCAGTCCTCAGGTCAGTGCCATCGCACAGCAGAGAGGCGGCAAACAACAATGAATTCTAGAATATCTAGGTTATGCTTATCCTCAGGTCAGTGTCATCGCACAGCAGAGAGGCACACAACCTATCTCCTTGTTAGAGCAGCTTAATTTTATTTTGCACAAAATGCACCAACAACATAAGTCATTAGCTTTATAGCATTTGTCTTTCATTTTTTTCTTGCTTCGCTCTATTTATGGTCATCCGCACACATTTGTGGCGTTTACATGCTCATTACCTCTTATTGGAATATTGTTGATTGTGTTAACCAATGATAAGATGGAAGCCCACAGTCAGTTGAACAACTTAGTTTGATCTTGAGATCACCAGTCAGGTCTAATCATCTATTGTGTTGAATCTACCGACATATCATTTGTGGTCTAGCAACCTCTAGGTCTACTTTCTTTGTGTTACCTTAGGAGTTACCAGTTTTTCTATCATCTTCCCTTTTATATTGCTTAGACTACACAGACTTATACTTTGAATTTTTGCATCTTTTCTAAATTTAAATTTTAAAGTCCCTCTTGATTTGTTCCTGTGTACTATCATTTTCCAAAGGGTTTGAATCGGTATCACAGATACGATCTACCTTATATCAGCTATCCACTCCTTCTCCCTCGTTTTTTTTAATGTTACTTGCTGACAAATTCTCCCCCTAAAATACTAAAATCATAACTGGTTTAATTATTTTAGGATTTTAATAAACAGCAAAATAACATGAGTTTAAATTAAACAGACTAAAATAAACAAATAAAATAAAATAAAAGAGAAAACTTTAAACGAAACTACATCGGACTACACATGATCATCATCAGGAATAACATCACATTTCTTTTTAACGCCGTTGACCTCTAGCAAATATTGAAAACGTGGTTTATCAAAGGCTTTAGTATAGAGGTCAGCGCGTTGAAAATCAGTATTAATTTTAACCACATCAATTAAGTTCTTTTCAAAACAGTCTCTTATGAAATGGTATTTATACCGATATGTTTGGTCTTAGGATGTTGGACAGCATTTTTAGTTACTGTAATTGCAGCAGAGTTATCAACAAAAATAGGAGTAGAAGAGAACTTTAAACCGTAATCCCGCATTTGCTGTTGAATCCAGATGATTTGTGAGCAGCAACTTGCAGCAGCAACATATTCGGCTTCACAGGTTGACAATGCAACCGATGTCTGCTTCTTACACTGCCAGGTAACTAATCTTCTCCCAAAGAATTGACACCCTGCTGATGTAGACTTGTAGTTCATCTTGCAGCCCCCGTAATCCGAGTCACTATACGCCGTGAGCTCAAAGTCATCATCATGAGGATACCACAACCCAAGTGTGGGTGTACCCTTCAGATAACGAATATCCTCTTGACCCCAATCAATGGTTGACCTTAGGCTTAGCCTGATATCTAGAACACAAACATGTAGCATACATGATATCAGGTCATGAGGCAGTGAGATACATGAGGGATCCAATCATTCCTCGATACATTGTGGCGTCCACTAGATCTCCATTTTCATCAGGTGCTATATCATGATTCGTAGCCAGTGTAGTCCCAGCAGCAGAAGCATTCTCCATGTCAAAACGACTGAGAATGTCTCCTACATACTTGGTCTGATGTAGAAAGATCCCATTTGGAGTCTGATCCACCTGTAACCCGAGAAAGAACTTCATCTCCCCCATAGCACTCATCTCAAACTCTTTCTTCATAACTGCTTCAAACTCTTTGCATAACTCTTCGTTCTTTGAACCGAAGATTATGTCATCGACATAGATCTGTACGAGCAGTAGGTCGCCATCTTTTTCTTTGATGAACAGCGTGTAGTCAATGACTCCCCTGCGAAAGCCGTGTTTCACAAGATGAGTCGAGAGTTTCTCATACCAGGCTCTTGGAGCTTGATGAAGCCCATATAAAGCCTTGTCGAGCTTGTAAACTCTATCCCGATGATAAGGATCTTCAAATCCCTCGGGTTGACTGACGTATATTGTTTCTCTGATTTCTCCATGAAGGAATGCACTCTTCACATCTAATTGGTAGACTTTAATCTTCATGTACGATGCATAGGCAAGGAAGATACGAATGGCTTCCATCCTTGCCACGGGTGCAAACACCTCATTGTAGTCAATTCCCTCGACTTGGCGAAAACCCTGAACCACCAATCGAGCTTTGTTCCTGATAATGACCCCTTGGTCATCTTTCTTGCATTTCAGGACCCATTTGGTGCCAATGACTTTAGCACCTTTAGGTCTATCAACCAGAGTCCATACACCTAACTTCTTGAACTTAAGAAGTTCTTCTTGCATGGCACTCACCCACGCCTCATCATTTAGTGCATCACTGACGTATTTTGGCTCAAACTGCGAGACAAAACACCGATAAGCACCATCATGAATGTAACCCTTCTCCATAACCGAGGCGTAATCAGCTGAATATAGCTGATTTCGGGTTTGTACTCCTGATCTGACATCCCCAATGACATTTCGAGGGGATGATAGACGTTTAGTCGTGATCCTGGAGTGGTAGGAACAGTTACCTCAGAGCCAAGATTATGAACATTTGGTTCTGCATCTGAGGTAGTTGGAGTTTGAGGTTCCGAAGTCGAAGGTGCATCACTGGTAGATGCTTGTGGACTTTCAGGAACTGGAACCTGTTCCTCCTGACTGTTCTGGTCATCTTCTTCAGCTTCATCTTCAGAGGAGGAGTCACTGTCGTCGACTACTCCCCCTGACTGAGTAGATGATTCTCCCTGTGAGCTAGATGGTGTATTCAAGATATCATACATCATCCTAGTAGCTAACTCGTCATCCGAGGGAGAGAGAGGGATGTTGAAGGACTTGAAGAATCCATCATAGTCGAAAAAGTAGGCGGGTCCTTTGCCAGTAGGTGGTGTGGTATATCTCTAAACGTCAACATTACACCACACTTCTACTAGACCCGTTGAGTTGTTGTAAACTCGCTTGTTCGGTATGTTGTATCCTAGAAATATTCCTTCATCCGCCTTCTCGCTGAATTTACCTTCTTGTGTCTTCTTCAGAAGTGTGCACGGCGCGCCAAATGGTTCGAGATACTCCAAATTCGGTTTGCGTCTTTGTAGTAGCTCGTAACATGTCTTTCCGTGGCGCTTGAAAATCAGAACTCGATTCAGTGTATAACATGCATTTGCCACTGCCTCATTCCAGAATTGGATAGGCAGTTTCGAGTCTGCCAGCATAGTCCGTGCTGTCTCTATCAAGCTTTTGTTCTCTTCTCTCAGCAACGCCATTCATCTGAGGCGTGTAGGCAGAAGTGAATTGATGCACAATTCCCTTTTCCTTGCAGTAAGCCTCCATCCACTGGTTCTTGAATTCCGTCTCGTTGTTTGAGCGTACTTGTCTAACCTTCAGCTTGTAGAGAGATTCCAGTGTGGTTACTAACTCCTTGAATGACTCAAATGTTTCTGATTTGGATTTCAGAAACATTACCCAAGTGAACCTTGAGTAGTCATCAGTGACCACAAAACAGTACAAGTCGCTTGCAATGCTCTTTGTATTGACTGGACCAAACAGATCCATGTGAAGAAGTTCAAGAGGAAGTTCTATTGAATGAACTTTCTTTTCCTTATGGGGCTTCTTCGTCTGTTTGCCTTTCTTGCAAGCTACACAAAAGTCAGAAAGCTGGAAATTCTTGACATTGACTCCTCTCACTAGATCCTTCTGAATCAAGTGATTCATCTTCCTTTGACTAATGTGTCCCATTCTCCTATGCCAGGAGATGGAATCCTTCTCAGTAGCTTTAGATAGAAAACACTGAACCTCATGATCCGTTGTAGCAGCTGTTGACAGATCCAAAACATAAAGGTCTTTATATCTTGAAGCAGTCATCAGAACTTGGTCCTCTGGGATCACGTAGTCTTTCTTTAGCATGTAACACTTCTTGTTGTCGAAGATGACTTTAAATCCCTTATCAAATTTGGGAAACAGAAAGTAAGTTATTTTGAAGTTGTTGAACGTAGTTCACCTTATCAAACTTAACTTTCTGATTCCCCACTTCTCCCTGAGCTGTGATATAGCCTCCCTTGTTTCCAGCAAATGAAACATGCCCTCCTTTTATTTGCTTGATGTTTGATAAAAGAGCCTTGTTTCCTGTCATGTGCCTGGATGCTCCGCTGTCTACAATCCACGTGTTAGTTTCAGCACTGTATCGAACACCCTACACATACAAAGTAAAGGATTAGTTTAGGTAAGGAACCCAAGCCTTTACTGGCTTGGGTTTCCCAGAGGCATCACACATCATAAATTCCACCCATTGACCCTTAGAGGATGAGGGTAGCTCAGGTTCCTTCTTGTCATCATTATCAGACACAGAGGATGACTTCTCTTTCCATAAGCCAGATTTGTGCAAGGCCTGTTTGTGATAAACAGTCGACTGGCTTACAGGTTGAACTTTAGGTTCACTAGTTCTTCTAGGTGGAGTTAAAGAACTCCTCTTAGAAGACCAAGGTTTTGAGTCCTGAAGTTCAATCTTCTTCCTATGTGTCTGATAATAAGGACAATAGGAAGCAATGTGTCCACATTTTCTACAGTTGTAGCACGACCTGCTATCAACCTTATGATTAAACTTTCTTTGTGGAGAAGTGTGTGACAGTCTAGTAACATCAATCACTTTAGGTTTTGACTCTGGTTCTTTTGATGTTTTCTCTGGTTTAACAAAGTTAACTGTTTTAACATGTTTAACATCCTTTTCTTTTTGGTTAACTGGTTTTTGACTTGAAACATGTGAAAGATTAACATTAGAAGTCTTTTTAGGTTCTGATTTGACTCTGTTTGACCCTGACTTTAAGTTAACCTTTTCAAATTCCTTTTCCAGATTAACACAAGGCAATTTACCCTTTGCCTTTGAAGTGGCCTCCTTTTGTTTGTTTCTAGATTCAATAGATGAACATGAGGAATCTGGATCACTAACAAGAGGAGTAGACACCACATGATCCTTGATGGGGTTATTATTAATTGGTCTAGTCTTAGTGTTCATCAAGGTCTTAGGTGGTGGTGGAACACTTTGTAACCCAATCCCTCCCCGTTGTTTCTTTCTCTCACTAAGTGTTGAACTATGTGTGAAGAACTAGTCCAACTGTGCAGTTTCTGTTTTAATGAGTTTACTTCTACTTCTAGAACTGCCTTTTGCTTCTTAGTGTCTTCTAGGGAGTTTAGATAGTACCTAATGTTATTAGCTTGGTTAAATACAACTACTTTGGTTTCCCTAAGCTGTTTAGTCAAAAGGTCTATCTTTTCTTTATAACTATGCTCATTTTGTTTTAATACTCTATTAGCCTCAGTGCACAGTTGCAAATCTTTTACTAAGTTATCATTATGATCTAATAACCTAGCAAATTTTTCATCTATGCTATTTCTAAAAGTATTACAATCAGAACAAGCATGATTATCAAACATTTGGTCAGTGGTACTTACCTGAGTTGGTTCAGAAGAGTTAGCCATCAACGCAACATCAGATGTCTCTAGTTCTGGTGATTCTGTCTTTTCTGTATCTGACGTGGTAGTCTCCTCTTTAGGCTTGTAACTGACCTCAGTTGCAGTTGTCTCTTCAATATTTGACATCGCTATCTCAACTGCTAGATCTCCTTCACTCGCGGAATCATCGTCAATATCTTCTACACTTGCAATGTTTGATTCCCCTGGTGAGACAAACCTAAAGCTCCAATCCTGTCCTTCATCATCATGAGCAGTCAAGGATTTTGGATCCTTGCTTGATGAAGTAGAACTAGAAGCTTGCTTGTCTTGGCGAGTGAAGGACGAGAATGGGTTCCCGTTACCCGTCTTCTTTGGCTTGACACATTCTCTCTTGAAGTGCCCCTTCTCTCCACAGTTGAAGCAGGTCACTTTGCTCTTGTCAAAGCCAAATGTGGTATCCTTAGTAGCTACCAAATTCTGTCCGGTCTTTTTAACAAACTTCTTCGCCCTCCGGACAGCACTAGCTAAGGCCCACATTATGTCCATCCTCTCAAGCTCCATTTTGTCCACCTGCTCGTAGTCCTCGTCTGCCAGATGTCAGTTTCCAATCTTCCCGGCAACAAGTCCATCATAAGAATGAACCACTGCCGCTAAAAGATCCATGTGTTCTCGAGCTACTTCCACAGTCACATTTCCGAGGTTCTCGGTCTTCAGTTTAGTAGCACTTGCTTCAGATCCAATATAGTGGGTACAAGAAGACCCTGACGTGTCCGATCCTGAAGGAGAAGCATGTGAAGGACCCGATGAGCTAGACACAAATGCAGTCTGGAGAGGTGCTCCAGATGTCTTAGCTTGCGGCGTGGCGTTGTACAAAGCTGGATTTTGAGTGTACGAAGACTTCTGAGCTCTGTACTTCATCCTCTTCTTCTCGCAACTTAAGAATGAAGTCATTAATATCCAGTTTTGCCAGCATTCCATTCTGTCTCAGGTTACACACGAATGAAGCCTACTTTTCAGGCAATCCGTCTGCAAAGTTAGTAACTTTCTCTTCCATGGTAGTAGTCACCCCATGTGTATGCAGTTCACTCATCAGATGGTAGAATCTATCTATGACATCGTCTAAACTCTCGTTCCCCATCGATGAGAAGTTATTGAATTCCTTCTTTAACTCCTTGGCCTCGATTGCCTTCAACGAAGCATTCCCGTCGTACCTCTTTTCTAGCTCATCCCATAGTTTCTTGGACTGCTTATTCTCTAGTACTGGTGGAATATGTCTTTAGGGATAGACTGTGTAATCAAAACGTTGTTTCCAGTGGGGAAACTCATATCCAATCTCGATGGCTTCCCACAGATTCGGATCCACTCCATTGAGGTAGATCTCAAAACGTTGTTTCCAGTGGGGAAACTCATCTAACGTCAAGAGCTTTCGTGGTTTATTATGATTACCCACCTCACTCTCAAGCAACAGCAGGTTCTGTATCCTAGAGTCCTTTCCAGCAGTAAAGGCTGACATTTGATCTTCCATGACGAATAAATTTAAGTCTAATAAAACAAACTGTCACTGGTGCGACTGAAGGATGCGAATGGTCTAGTCGTGCGTATAAACTCTGCGACTTGTTCAATTTTGCGGCTGAACTAAGCGATTGGTTCAGTCGTGCGAATGAAGCTGATGCGTATGAGCACTGCGAACGAACTGTTCAATCGTACGAATGAAGTTGCGACTAGGTCCAATCGTGCGTATGGGCAATGCGAATGGAGTCCATTCGTGCGAATGGGTCACTCGTGCGACTGAAGCTGCTGTTTTGTGAAATTTTCTAGGTTAAACGTGTTTTAGCCGTAAAAATTCGAATTTTCGCAAGGTCTAATCGCCTAAGTCCGTAGAAACCAAACTTTGATGAGCAGGGAACGTCCAACATCACTTTTGACACCAAAGATTGTGTTTTTAGTGCAAAAACACAAACTTTTATGCAATCTTGATTGAATCACACGTAATCAAGAGCCAAAGCTCTGATACCACTTGTTAGGACCTGGTATTTGAACAAAATACCTAGTGATTAGCGTGTAAACCAGATCAAATAGTGTGGAATCCTATTTGATTGGCGATCCAATCAGTGAGAACACACGAAGAATCAATCAAGAATTGAATCTAACGTTAGAAGTCGATTGGGAATCGATCTAATGTGTTCTGTGAACTTGGAGAACGATTTGGGAGGCTTCTGGACGGCTAGGGTACGTCTGGAGTCGTAATGCTATGAATGCTTACATTTTTCCACGAATTGGGTTGTATTTATAGGTTAGTATTGTTCATTCGTGCGACTGAACCATTAGTATGGTTCAGTCGTGCGATTGAACCATGCGGTTGATTCATCCGCACGACTGAGTGTTTAGTCGTGCGACTGAGCCAATCTTATGTGTCAATCATACGACTGATCCAGTCTCCTGGTTCAGTCGTGCGACTGAGTCAATCGTATGAAGTTATTCATGCGTGTGGTCCATTCGCATGGGCCATTCGCATGAGAACTTCATTAAGTTAAGTTTGAATGTATTAATTAATATAATATTATGTGTAACCATTCAAACAATCACAAACCTAATTAACCAATTTAATATCGACTCATTAATGAAATATTAGACATTACAAATCACAAACAATCCATATAATTTCATTAATCATTTCACATTACTTCATAATTAGACAAACAAGATCTATTACATTTCATATCACGATCTAGGGACATACATGCATCAACAATCTAAGTACCAAGAAGAAGACTGATCAGCTATGTACCACTGCTGCACAGCCTGGACCATCAAACTCCAAGAACAGTTCCCAGCCCATAAGAACTGTCTCAGCATCTGCAAAGATGAAGGTGGAGAGGGATGTGACCAAAGACAGTTTTGCTCTCGTAAGGAGACTCTTGTGAAGAAGAAGATGTTGTGTGTCATGTGTGAAAGTACCTCTCACATTGCTAAGGATTGTACATACAATCCTAAAAGTACTATCCATATGACCAAGACAAAGACTTCAAAGAGTTTCAAGAAGATTAAAGCTTCGGAAGGAAAGTCTGTTTCCTTCGAAAGCTCCAAATCAAAGAAGAAGGTAAATGGAAAATTACCTTCGGAAGAGAAGTTGGTCTTGGAAGAAAGGAATTCTTCAGAAGCACTGAAGTCTGCTGCGGTGACTGCAGAATCTTCCGAAGGTTCAGTCATCAAAACTTCCGAAGTCCCAAAAGCTTTCGAAGTTCTGAAGGTCTAGTCCAAGACTCCAAAGGTGTTGTGGAAGTCTAAGAAAGACCAAGTGGCTGAAGTTTCTCCATCAACAACAGCTCAAGATCCTTCTAGCACAACCATGGGATCTATTACTGTTGCATTACCTTCTATTACACTTAGTGAGCCCAAGACAAATAAGGCTTGGGTTTCCAAATGTAACTAATCATTTTCATTGTGCAGGAACAGCTCAAGACAAACAAGAATGTCTGGATCATTGATAGTGGCTGTTCCAGGCACATGACAGGCAATAGGTCACTACTCCATAACTTTGAGAGGATTGATGGAGGACCAGTTGCTTTTGGAGGAGATGAAGGTGGTTACATTTTTGGAAGGGGCAAGGTCACAAATGGTAAGCTCAGCATTGAAAAGGTAAACTTTGTCAAGGAGCTTGGGTACAATCTTCTGAGTGTATCCCAATTTTGTGATTAGAGTCATAACATGCTCTTTACTAAGCATGAGTGCATTGTTCTCAAACCTGGAGTGGTCATTCCTCATGAGCACATCCTGCTTAGAGCCCCATGAAAGGGAACATGTACAAGATGGACTTCCAAGAAACATCTCCCTCCGGAGAAGTTTCATGCTTTCTGTCTAAAGCAAATAGTGATGAGTCTTTCCTATGGCATAAAAGAATGTGCCATGTAAACTTTAAGAGCATGAATAAACTAATAAACATGATCTGGGAACAAGAATGCCAAAGAAAGAGTTTACAAGTGATGATCAATGTGTTGCATGCCTAAAAGGGAAGCAACATAAGGTATCTCACAAGCCTAAGGAAAAGAACTCCATCACTACTCCCCTACACTTATTACATATGGATCTCTTTGGGCCCACCAGTGTAATGAGTCTAGAAAGGACCTCTTACTGTTTGGTGATCACAGATGATTTGACAAGATTCACTTGGGTTTTCCTTCTTAGAACTAAGGATGAGACCCCTGAGATTCTGAAGAATTTCATCTTAAAAATTGAGAATCAAAGTGATCACAAGGTCAAAATCATAAGATGTGATCAAGGGACTGAATTCAAGAATCAAATCCTTGATACATTTTGTGATGAAAAAGGTATTACAAGACAATATAGTGCTCCCAAGACTCCTTAGCAAAACGGTGTTGCTGAGAGGAGAAACAGGACACTAATTGAAGCTGCAAGAACTATATTGTCTGACTCTAAACTACGCATCACCTTCTGGGCAGAAGAAGTAAATACTGCTTGCTATGTGCAAAACAGAGTTTTAGTAGTTAAGACACATGGTAAGACTCCTTATGAACTTTGGCACAAAAGAAAACCTTTCATTGGTTTTCTCAGGTCATTTGGATGTTCTTGCACCATCTTGAATACCAAAGATCAAATTGCCAAGTTTGCTGAGAAATCAGATGATGAGCACTTCATTGGATACTCTTCTCAAGCTAAGGCTTATAGAGTATACAATCTCAGAACTAGAATTGTTGAGGAGTCAGCCAATGTAACTTTCAATGAATACACACCCTGTGTGGCTGGTTTTGGTCCTGATTGGCTATTTAATCTTGATTTAGTTACCAACTGTTTTAACAAATCTTGTGAGAATGTTTCAGGGTCTGCAGAAAATTTGAATACAGGTGATCCTGATCCAAGATTTGAGCTAGGAAGACCTTCAACTCATACATCTTCAGCTCCAGTTGGAACAACTTCAGCAAATGAGGTTTCTATCAGCACTACAATGACAAATTCAGCTGATACATCTGAGGTGCCTTCAAATTCCAGCTCAGAGGCTGCACAACCAGACAAAGATACCTCAATTGTGGAAGACAACAATGGTGATGGCGAAAGTGATCAGGAATTCCTTGATGCTAATAACCACACCATAGATGACAACATCAGTGATGTCACACACTCATTGGATCAAGTTAATCTTCATAAGTGTGGTGATGCGGAGGCTGAATCATCTATGCCAGATCTAAATTTCTCAAATTTGGATCTTTCTCAGCAACTTGCTGTGATCCCTCAGCTTAGGATCCACAAGTCTCACCACCACAAACATCATTGGAGATGTTGCCACAGGGGTAAGAACAAGAGGACAAACCCATGAAGCAAATGTTTGTCTTCACTCTTGTTTCTTATCCTAGATAGAGCCAAATAAAGTTGATGAGGCTCTAAAGGATGGAAGTTGGGTTGAAGCTATGCAACAAGAGTTGCTTCAATTCAAAAGGCAAAAGGTTTGGAACCTTTGTCCTCTTCCTCGTGGGAAGACTACCATTGGAACCAAATGGGTGTTTAGGAATAAGAAGGATGATAGAGGCATTATCATCAAGAACAAGGCAAGACTAGTTGTTCAAGGATACACACAAGAAGAAGGGATTGACTACACTGATGTCTATGCTCCTGTAGCAAGATTAGAACCTGTTAGGATATTCCTGGCATTTGCTGCATCCAAGAACTTCAAGGTCTTTCAGCTTGATGTAAAGTGTGCTTTTCTATATGGAGTGATTGATAAAGAGGTATATGTCAAACAGCCACCTGGTTTTGTAGACCCTGATCATCCTAATTATGTCTGCAAGCTTGACAAAGCTCTTTATGGGCTGCATCAGGCACCAAGGAAGTGGTATGAGACATTGTCTGAGTATCTTTGTAAATATGGATACAGGAGAGGTACTATAGATGGAACTCTCTTCATCAAAGGACAGGGAAATGATTTATTACTAGTTCAAGTATATGTAGATGACATCATCTTTGGTTCAACTAATCCAAAGCTCTGCAAAGACTTTGAGAAGCTGATGAAAGACAGATTTGAAATGAGTGCAATAGGAGAACTCAATTTTTTTCTGGGAATTCAAGTGAAGCAAGTTGAAGATGGCATCTTCATAAGTCAGTCAAAGTATGTTCAGGACATACTTAAGAGGTTCAACATGACTGATTGTAAGATTACTAAGACACCCATAGCCAGAAACCACTCCCTTGTACCTGATCTTGAGGGGGAGTGTGTAGATGAACACTTATATAGGGCTATGATTGGGTCTCTTATGTATCTTACAGCTAGCAAGCCTGATATCATGTTTGCTACATGTATTTGTGCAAGATATCAAGCCAACCCTAAGATGTCTCACGTAATCACTATCAAAAGGATTTTAAGATACCTCAAAGGTGCTTCAACACTTGGTTTATGGTATCCAAAGAATCCTGACTTCAATCTGTATGCTTATACAGATAGTGACTATAGTGGTTGCAACATGACTGCAAAGTCTACATCTAGGGGATGTCAATTCCTTGGTGGCAGGGATGTCTCATGGCAATGCAAGAAACAATCATGTGTGTCTGCATCAACTGCTGAGGCTGAATACATTGTTGCTGCAAGTTGCTGTGCTCAAGTGCTTTGGATTCAAATTCAGATGCTAGACTATGGATTTAACTTCAAGGAGACTCCTATCCAAATAGACAACAATAGTGCTATCTCTATTACAGAGAACCCTGTGCAGCACTCAAGGACCAAACACATCAATATCAGGTATCATCTAATAAGAGATAACTATGAAAAGGGATTAATTAAACTAGTCAAAGTTCATACAGATGAACAATATGCTGATCTGTTTACAAAAGCTTTTGATGAACAGAGATTTAAATATCTAATATCAGCTATTGGGATGATTAAATTTGAGTAGATCTTTTCTTAAAACTAATTCTAATTATTTCTTAAAATATGTGTGTGCTAAGTTGTCTAGTTCATCACTTTCATAAGCTCATGTTTTCTTTGGATATCAAATCCTTTTTGAAGACTTTCCTTAGATTATTGAAAATTTTCTGATCCTTCGGAAGATATATTTTTACATTCGGAAGAAAATCATGTCTTCAAAATAAATAATTGTCTAAGAAATTTTACCTTCGGAAGAAGTCTCAATCTATCTTCCGAAGCTTAAATACTTGTCTCAGACACTTATTTGTTTTTAAGGACTTTTTCCTTCCGAATCAAAATTAACTCTCGGAAGCTTTGTTGTTTTATATACAAAGCATTCAAGTGTTTATTTCTTTTCCGAAGCAAAATTTTCAAGACTCTCAGAAAAATCTTCCGAAGTCATTTTAACTTCGGAAGCTTTTATTATTAAAACTTCCGAAGATAATTTACCTTCGGAAGCTTTTCGAATTCCAAGAAAACTACTTTTTGAGCAAAAGTAAACTACTTTTTCAGTGGTGGGACCGACATTCGGATTTCAAAGTTTATTCTCTTTCATTAACTTTGGTTCAATCCTTTTCACATAAATACCCAACGGTTCCCCCTCTCCCTCACTATCTTCTTCAATTCTACTATTCCTCAAACCTAATTCCCAAAACCGCCTTTGCTTTTCACCTTTCTTCATCCTTAAGCTTCTCAAATGGCCAACCCTAACCGCATAAACAACCCAGATTTCTCCATGCAACTTCACAGGCAACACAATCAGGTTGCTCTGTTAAGCTCTGAGAAAGATGAAAGTTTCTCAGAGATTTGCCAGTTCTTAGCTTTATCAAATTACTTCACCTCCCTAACTATTGATCCTACTCTTTATTAGGATCATTGCTTGAATTTTGGAAGACCTGCCAAGAGGTCATCATGGATGGGGAGAAGGCACTGTGTGCCACAGTGCAAGGGAGGACAATCTTCATCACTCCAGCCATCATCAACACTCATTTGCAGCTGGATGATGAAGAAGGTGAGTTGTCCTTCCCAAAGGAAGCTCTCAATCATTCCTTTGAGCAGATGGGCTATGAAGGGGATTTCTCTGTAAAGACCTTCAGGAAAAGGAAGGTCTCATCCCAGTGGAAATACCTACTCCATGTGGTTATCCACAGCTTGTCAAACAAGCATGGAGGGTGGACCAGATTCCTGAGGATCTCTCCTTCATAGTGCATAGAATGGTTCAAGGGGTCAAGTTCAGGTACTCTCAATTTGTGTATACCAATTTACTTGCTAACTTGGACTCCTTAGAGTATTATATGATTCCTAGATATGTTCAACACATTATCAACTGTGAACTGGGCTCACAGTTGAGGGAAACAGATAATATTCTTAAATTGGGACAGATGAAGCCCGACATCTTTAAAATCATGAAGAAGCCAACTGTAGGCTTCTCAGGGGTAGAAACAGCCTTGTCCCCAAAATGTTAGAGCTCATTTCTCAAGGTGACAACCTAGCAACACAAGCTAGTGTTGAACTCACACCTTCTACCTCTCTACCGCTAAAAAGGCCTCAAGTAACCCTGACCTACCAAAGAAAATCCAAACAAACCCCTGCTCAAGCTATTGAGTCTGTGCAGGTCCCCATATACTCACCTTTACAGGAGGAAGTGGACACTAGAGCTCCCACTTCCCTTGAGGAGCAAAACACTCCCATCTCTTCTATTATCAGGGCTGAGGTTCCTCATGCTCACCGAGATGAGCTCACAAGCCCAACTGCCTTAAGCTTTCACTCTGAGTCTCAACACTCAAGTGAACAACCTCAGGGGACAGTTACCATCCCCAGCCTTTAGATCTAAATCAACCCATTCCCAACCTTTCCTTCTATACTGATGAAGACTTAGGTTTCAGTGAGTACCATGAGTCTCTCTTCTCTTCCCCTACTCAAAGAGAGATGAGTACTCCTGAATCTCCTCAGTCTAGCCCACATCAGTCACCTATAACTGAGGTGGATACTTCTGAACCTGTTCAGGATGTCCATATGGAAGAGGCTCTCACTTCTGCAAGTGATTACATTATTAAGACCTCAACCATGGCAACTCAGCCCACTGACATCTCAACTGAGATTGCCAGTGAGCAGCAGCCAAGAACCTCAAGCTGGTGGTTAGAGAGAGGACTTTGGTCTAATCATCTCATCCCCCAATGATTCTTCTGATGAAAAAGAGGGGAATCTGAGTCTAAAGCTGCAAAAACTGTCAAAAACATGCTCCTATTTAGTCCCTAAGGTTAGTCACCTTGAATCTCAGGAGACTACCTTACACAACAGGGTCAATGATCAGCAACTTGAGATTTCATAGCTTAAGGAAAAACTAGCTGGGAGACCTTTAAGAAGAGCTCAACCAGGAACACAATAACCTGTGGATGTGATTGATCTATCCTCCAGCTCACCTATGCAGGTGGGTGATGCTACCAAAAGGGGGAGAAAGTTATTGCAGCCACAGAACCTGGGAGTTCTTCACAGAGAATGGACATTGAGGACTCACCATCCTCACTTGCAATTATGCATTCTCAGCAACTTCCTCAAGTTCACATTAATGTGGACTCTATAGACTCTATCATCAGGAGTCTCTTTGAGGAAGGTATACCAAGGGCTGTGTCATCCCCACCTCAAGGAACTTCAAACTACATCATTAGGTGGAGGTATGATGCTGATAGAAGAGCCCTTATTCTTCACAGAGTTCAAGGGCAACAAGAAGTTTTTGATTTTCAAACTTTGAACTTCTAGGAAGGTTTGGATCTAGTCAACATGCCACTTGTCAACCCAAGAAACTCAAGACAAGCTGACAGATTGGCTCAAAGAATCCAAGACAGGATCACTGCAAAGTTCAGCTTAAGATGGAGACTTAGGCAATCAGGTAATGCCATCGGTCAACTGGATGTTGAGGCAGACCCTAAGATTAGTTTCATAGGGGAAACCTTGACTGAAGGCCCAGTGGAAGAACCTGAGACCCCTGTCTCATCATCATCAACTGCTGCAGAGATCCACATTCCTTCTGAGACACCTGCTGGTGAAGCTGCTTCTCAACCTCTCTCTGACCAGAGCATGGATGCTACACCAAGCAATGAAGGCCAAACCTCTATCCATCCTGAGTCACAAAGGTCTGTTGGTGAAAAAGGGAAAAGGATTTTGACTCCTGAGGAGATTGAGGAGGAGGAGAGAGAGAGAGGAAAAGGAGGCTGAGGGGAGAAAGTTCCTCTGCTGAGTCTTCAAGACTCATGGAGTCTGCTATCAGGGCTGTCCCCAGACCAGATACTCAAAATGATGAGTTAAGGGCAGTCAGGATAAATTATCTGCACTCAAGGAACTATGATATAGACAATATCATTTCTCTCCCCTTAGATGAGCTAAATGAACTGGCTGACATGGAAGTGTCAAGAGAGATGAAAGTAAAAGAGGATGTAAGGTTACTTCTCCAATTCAAAGAGGAGAAGAGACAGAAAAGACTCTACAAGCATGCTCCTACTCTCTCCCCAGTTCAAGAAAGCCCTGTACAAGAAGATGTGGTTCAACAAGAACCTCAGGTAGACAAAGAAGAAGATAGGATCAAAATGATCAACTACCTGAGTGCCACAGGCTTCTATCAGGCAGATGCACTTCTTCCCTTGTCCTATGACTATGTTGAGTTTGAGTACTTAAAACAACTTGAGCTTGAGTTAGTCAAAGACAGAAAGACAACTAAGAAGAAGCTAAGGGAAGAAGCTGCAAAGTCAAGAGCCATCATCCAAAAGAGTATGAAGAAGTCTGCTGACAGACAAAGGATGATGAGCTTCTTGAAGCTGTATGGATTCTCCGGAAGGAGACTTGGCCCTATGTCTCTATCCACAATGGATGAGCATATAAGGGTAATCAAGCAGAAGATCAAGAGTGGAGAACTGATTGACTTACACTCTCTTCCAAGTCAAGTCCCACCTGAAGTGGAGGTTAAGGTTGAACAACTTGAGACAACACAACCTGGACCTCCTGCTGAGCCTCAGCAAGCTTCATCTTCTGATCCACAGCAGGGTCAAACTCCCTCTCCTTCTGAACCTGTGAGGGAGGAACACCCAACTGAGAAAGACAAGGATGATCTACAAGGTGCTGCAGACCAGTCTTCTCAATTAAAGTCATCTAAGAGGAAGAAGAGGATGGCTTCTAAACCAAAGTCTAAGAAGAAGAAGCCTGAATCATCTACCTCTACACCTCAGGCTGAGTCAGATCAACCTGAGGAAGTGCATGAAGAGGCAGCCCAATCAACTCCAATACAAGTGGCTCCTCTTGCATCTACGACACCCATCTTATCCTGGACCTTCTCTACCAATCCAGAAAGATGGCATGTAATCAGAGATCCAGGTGTTGAGAATGTCTATACTTGGCAAGACATAATCAACTTACCTCTGCATGATCTCTTTGAGATGAAAAGATACTATGAAAGTTTGAATGATCCTGACCATCTAATGAAGAAGGGTATGGTCATGATTGTGCTGAAGACTACTAACATCTGAAGATCTTCTAAATGTTTTGGTAGCATCAGTCTAGGGGGAGTTTGTAAGGATTCCTTTAAGTCTGATGCAAACCAAAACATCCAAAGTCTCTCTGCAAGCAATGCACTAAAGAACTGAAGTAGAATTGCTTCGGAAGTTTTACACCATGCACTAGAAATATTCTAAGTGTAAAATCTTCCGAAGCCAAGACCTATATCTTCCAAAGCCAAATATGAAGTCTTCCGAAACCTCAGAGACAAAGTCTTCCGAAGCTTTATCTTATAAAGACAGATTTCTTCCGAAGACTTTTAGTAACATGCTTTATCTGATGTATTGTTCCATAAAGCTGAACACCTTTTCGTTGCATCTCTGTAAAGTCACCAACTTACATGAGTTGGTGAAAAGGTCTATGCTTTTGGTAACTGTACGTTGTGGTCTTGAGTCTGTAACTTTCTACTTTATGTACTTTATCCTTTTTGTAATAGATATGGATGTGAGCTATGGCATGTCATAGTCACAAGGTCAAAAGGCAGATATGCCTTTTGATTCTACAATTGATTTTGTTTGTGTCTAGTCAATTGTATCCAGCTGGCTTTCAAAGTATAGCCAGCTGTAGGTTGTAGTATAAGTATTCCATGTTCTAGTATCTTTCTTTATGCTTTGTAACACTTGTAATAGAACTTGAGAAAGCAATATACTGCATCCTTGAAACCCAATCTCTTGTTCTGTCTCTTACTTGTTACTTGTGTTCTTAGTATCATTATTGTGGTTAATCCAGTTTACTGTTTGATTAAGTTTGGTTAATCTCCTCTTTGTGTTGTTGTGTTGTAAGTGAACACCCTTCACCGGTCCTCCAAAATAAGACCCTGATCAACCATGAAATGACATTTCTCATAATTTAAAACAAGATTAGTCTCAATGTATTTTTTAAGATCTTAGTCAAGTTTTCCAAACATTCTTCATAAGAATTTCCATATATGGTGAAATCATCCATGAAAACTTCAATTATCTCCTCAACATAATCATAAAATATACTTACCATGCACCTTTGGAACGTGGCGGGTGCATTGCAAAGCCCAAAAGGCATCCACTGATAAGCAAACGTGCCAAAAGGACATGTAAACGTTTTTTTTTCTTGGTCCTCTGGTGCAACGGGTATTTGATGAAAACCAGAATAACCATCTAAGCAACAATAATGAGACTTCCTGCTAATCTTTCTAGCATTCGATCTATAAATGGTAAGGGAAAGTGGTCCTTGCGGTTTGATACGTTTAGCGTTCTATAGTCAATACACACCCTCCACCCGTACTGGACACGAATGGGGACTAATTCACCTTGTTCATTTTCAATCACAGTTATACCTGTTTTCTTAGGCACAACTTACACGGGACGTACCCACTTGCTATCGGAAATGGGGTAGATCATGCCTGCATTTAGCAACTTTAGAATCTCCTTATTCACAACCTCCATTATTGGAGGGTTCAATATTCTTTGTGCTTCTCTTGTGGCTTGTAATCTTCCTCTATGAGGATTTTGTGCATGCAAAGTGATGGGCTCAAACCTTTTATGTCGGCTATGTTCAACCCAGTTGCATCCTTATATTTCTTGTGTGTGTTGATCATCTCCTTTTTGTCCTCACTTGTCAACTGGCAAAATTTCTTTCTCTCCAAGGTATGCATACTTTAGATTATTAGGGAGGGCTTTCAGCTCTGTCTCGGGTGCCTGCAAAGTAGAGGGAAGAAGCTTTTGGTTAGTAACTGAAAGTTGCATTTTTTATGACTCATACCTTGCTTTCTTTTATTCTTCCATAAATGTTACTACTTCCATCAACTCCTCCCTAAGCTTAAACTTTTCAGAAAGCTCTTTTGCTTTTACTTCATCAATGCTTCTATTTAACACCATTGCTAGAACATCATTGTAACATCCGCCATTTTTCCAAGTTAAAATCCAATTCTTAAGTTCTATTTCAAAATTATAATAATAATTGTAATGAACTAAAAGCATTAAATTTGCATCTTATATTGTGAATTTTACATTTGTTAATAATCTAAATAACTTATAAGAATTTATGATTTATAAACAATTCTTTTTCATAAAGTTATAAAGTGAATAATCATTTTACAATAAATACTTAAAAGGAAAAGTTTATTTATAAAATAACTTCTAATAAACTTATACAGTTTTAGCAGTAGTTATGAACTTCTATTGTTGAAAATAAATAATTAAATTATAAGATTTACAAGTTTTATAAAAGCTAAAAAAATTAATAAATAGTTAATCTAATCTAATATTTAAATTTTATTTTTATAAGTCAAGGGTTTAAATTGTAATCTATAAAACTTAATATAAAAGCTTCTCGCATAAAATGATAAAAATGGATACTACTTCAGGGACCTAGGTTGCCAATTTGAAAATCTTTAAACAAAACCCAACCCCTCCCCGATTTCCCGGCCACACCTCCGATCGCATGTCCGGCAAGCTCCGGCGACCACCAAACCAACCGAAACGCTTGATTAACTTGCAATAAATCGTTTCTAAACCATTGCACACCAGTTTCGAACATAAAGTCGTTGTTAATTGAATTAAGTAGGTTGATTAAGGTTGTGTTCTTAAAACCGAAGCATTCTTTAAAAACTTGAACTCGATTGTTATGAAACAGTCTTAAATCAACTAATATAACCATGTTGAAACCTGCAACTCAACTCCTTTGAACCGTCTGCGACTCCAACTTCATACAAACACACAACATACACCATGAACAAGTACTACTTCATTCGCGACCTGCAACCTAGTCTTGATCCATGCTCGAAGCTCTATTAAACCAAATTGACAGAGGGCTTTTTCTTAACACCGACCCTAAATTATACCTGCAAAGTGAATTTGATTAATATCAACGTTTGTGCCTTGAATCATCTTACACGTAGTCGCGACGGTGCTACTATCATTTTCATCGAATCCAACTCAATAACATAACTTTCACACATCCATACACTCGATTTCACTTAGGGAACAAAGCCTTAAGTTTGATTTCATTATCGTTATCGAATTGATGCTCAATCGAATTCAATTCAAATCTAGGGTTCATGTGAATTTGGGGATTTAAGCAATTAATGTTTAAACTATTTTAAAGAGGGATTTTAAACACACCTGGGCTTTAGCCCGACTGGTAATCAGCATCCATCATAAGCATGAGGTCCCGGGTTCGAACCGAGCCTCTGCCATCTTTTTATTTAGTGGTTTTCTTATATTTTCTTTTATGCAGAAAAATTCTAGTTATATTAATAAATCTAGATAAAATTTATGTGTTAACTAAAAACATTCTAGTAATTAAAGTTATTTTTTTATAACTTAAAATTCTTAAATTAAAGAATAAAAATACTATAAAAACAATATTAAATCTTTTATATGTCGTAATTATATCATAACTCAAACTTGAATTATTCTAAATGTATTAAACCTACATGTTATAAATACTTTGAATAATAAACTACACAAATGATTATTTAATAAGTATTTAAATATTATTATCTAATCATTTAACCATGTTATATCATAGTAGTTAATAAATATATTCTTTAAACTTTTATTTAATTCTTGAAATTAATAAAACAATATAATTTGCTTTATCCTTATTTTTAAGGTTTTGTATTATAAAACCTTTATGTTAAATCATTTTAAAAGCTCAAAAAATTATAAAATGATTTTTAAATAATTTTAATATCATTTAAATAAGTATTTAATTAATTCTCTTTATCATGTTTATAAATAATTAATTATTAAATTAATTATTTCTTTTCACATATTACATTTAATTTCTATTAATTCAATAACTTAAATTTTTAAATCATTCTTAATTATAGTTGGTCTTAATTGATTTATATCATCTTTATTAAACCAAAACATAAACGATTCATTATTTTACTTAATTAATTAAACCCTCAAATTCCAATTGAAACCCTAGTTCATATCCAATTGATAATCTTATTATCAAACTTAACCTTGGAATCTATACGTTTAGGCAACTTGTAAAAGAAATCGTTGGAGCCTCATTTGATTTCTTATCATCGCCTTATTTATATCAAGTGAGTATTTCTATACCTCTTTTTAATGTTTTCACACTTTGGGGTGAAACATGTTACCTTATAACCGTTGCACTTGTAAAACGTTTGATTTCTTGTAAACTTATGGCAATTCACTTGTATTTTGTGATTAGTTGATCTTTGTAGCTACCATGTAATGTCGAATATATGTACAATCATTAACTATTGCTAGCCTGGCGATGTCATAGATCTATGAGTCTGAAAAGCCTGCTTGGTAATCCAGTACACTTAGCTAATCATATATACTTGTAAACGTGTGAGACGTGTAAAAATCTGTCAAGGTTTGATTGTGCATTCTGTCTTACATCCCTAATTACTTTGTTCTCTAACCTATAACATGAATTGCTATCTTTTATATACTTATGTGTGAAAACTATGAAAATCTCACCAACTTTCAAAGTTGACCCTTTTATTTTTAACATGTTTCAGGTTTCCTACTTGACGATCTTCTTGTGCTCATATAGGACTTGGACCTAGAATAATTGAAAGTCTTATGTTGTTGTGTATATATTGTTTGTGTTGTATTTATTTAATTGTCTTGTAATGTTCAATAAAAATGATATTTAATATTATTATAACTTATTAGTTCCATGTGCTATGAACAATCGTCTCCCATTCGTCCGCCCCGATGATTCCGCCGTCGGTTGGGTTGTGACAATCATGGTTAGATATGTCAAAACAATCATCAGTTAAAGGTTCAATAACATCTAACCAATTCAACGAATAGATATCACTTGGATATCGCATAGCATAATATATACTAAAATGGATAACCTCACCATCGAGTTTCATTGAAAGAGTGCCACTATAAACATCAATTTTTGTTTTTGTGATTTTCAAAAATGGTGTTCCTAACAAAATGGAACTTGAATTTATGATATCATCATCTTCCATGTCTAAAACATAAAAATGAGCTGGAAATACCAATTCATTCACTAGGACTAATACATCCTCTAATACACCTTTTGGGTATACTATGGAACGATCGGCCAATTAAATGACTACGTCGGTCCTCTTTAACGCTTAAGTGTTTCGAAAATAGAATATGGTAGGACGTTAATGGAGGCTCCAAGGTCGAGCATGGCTTGAGGTATGCTAAGATTCCCCAACTTGCAAGGAACCGTAAAGACACCCGGATCCTTACACTTTGGTGGTAATCTTTTTTGTAAAACTGCATAAATAGTTTCACCTACCTTGACTGTTTCATTACTTTTAAGCTTTTTCTTTTATGTGCAAAGTTCTTTTAAAAACTTAGCATATCTAGGAACTTGTTTTATAGTATCAAGTAATGGTATATTTACCTCTACCTTACAGAATGTCTCTATAATTTCTTGTTCTTCCATTTGTTTTTGTGTACCTTTTAATCTTAAAGGGAATGGAGGTGGAAGAGTCTACTTTACCTTCACTTCATCGGGTTTTTGTTTCTTTTCCATGTCATTCTTCTCAAACAAAATCTCTTCTTCCTCCTCTTGTATTTTTTGGACCATCATAGCTCTTCCCACTCCTCAAGGTAATTGAACAAGCATTATGCTTAGGATTTGTTCCAGTTTGAGCGGGTAGTTTACCTTGAGATTTTATCTTGCTTACCGAGTTGGCTAATTGAGTTATTTGTTGCTCCAAGTTCTTGATGCTAGCCTTTGTTTCCTGCTGGAATGCTTCTGTCTCTTGTTGGAATGTGTGTGTGTTGGTTGCTAAACTCTTGACAATATCTTCCAAATACATCCCTGAGTTCTCTGCTTGTTGTTGTTGTCGAGGCTGAAAGTTTTGATGATTGTTTTGCATCTGAAATGGAGGTCTTTGATTGAATTGTGAGGGTCTTTGTGGATAACCAAGATTGGGTGGTTGTCCCTAATTTTGATTGTTTCTGGGTTATTCATAAGATCTTGAATTTTGTCCCGCATAACCTCCTATCGCTTGTGCCTCTTCAACATCTTCTTGAAGTGTGGGACACATATCAATGAGGTGTCTAAATTGTAAGCATATTCCACACGCTCTAGGTTTTTGCTCAACTTCCTTGCCTTTTATAAGCTGCATTATCGCTTTAGTCAATTTAACAAGTTGGCTTTCAATGTGAGGAGTGCTCACTTCTTTAACCACCCATGGTACATCATCATACCATCCATCCTCCTGTGAGGAATGTTTGGTATCTTCAGCTATGGAAGTTATCAAGACTCTGATTTGAGTTGGTGTTTGGTCAAGTAAAGCTCCTCCACTAGAGGCATTAATCAAACCCCTTTCTAGTGGTGCTAACCCTTCACAAAAGTACTGAAGTAGTTGATGTTCCGAGATGCCATACTGTGGGCATCGAGCGCATAGCTTCTTGAATCTTTCCCAATAAGTATGAAAAGCTTCTCTTTTTGCTTGTTTGATCCCAATGATCTCCTTGTGTAGAATAGAGGCTTTGACTTCTGGGAAGTACTTATCTAAGAACTATTTTGCAAGATCATTCCATGTGTTTACCAACCCCAGCGGTAGGTAATATAACCATTCTTTAGCCGAATCTTCCATAGAAAAGGGGAATGCCCTAAGCTTGATTTGATCTTTGGTAACTTTATGTGGCTTCATTCCGAAACACACAACATGAAATTTCTTAAGGATTTGTGTGGGTCTTCATTCTCAAGGCCTCGAAAGAGTAGTAACAAGTGGATGAGACCAGATTTCAACTCAAATTTCACCATAGTGGGATAGTTTATGTAGAGGGGTTGTTAGGTAACATCATGGGTTGCCTATTGTCTAAGGGTTTATTCGGCTGGAGCTACTATGGTTGGCTCGGGTGAGGGTGGTTCTTGATGGGTAGGTGATTGTGTTGGAGTTGTGGTTGTTTGAGAGAGTTGTGGTTGTTTGAGAGGGTTGTGGTGATATAGGTTCAGATTCAAATTCACTTAACAAGGGTATATCTTGCCAAATGTCGGTGACTGGAGGTGAAGTAATAGGTATTGAGGAACTTGCTAACTTCTTTCGGAGCCTCGCTTGTTTCCTTAACCACTTTGCGGTTTTTTCTATCTCCGAGTCAATCTCAAGTGGTGTACATGTTCGAAAAGATCTTGGCATAAAATGATTAGAATCGTCGTATCCCCGGCAACGGCTCAAATTAGTTGGATGTCAAATCCAGCAAATAAATAATGAAAATGTGAAACTACCGTGCACACACTAAAGATAGTAAGAGCAAAAGTAGGGTTTGTGTCCTCATGGATACGAGTCAATTATTTTATACCAAAAATATTTTAGCACAGTTACTTTGATTGATTATGGACTAAGTAAGGTGGGGGTTTTAAATAAAACTAAAACTAAATGTAAATTACAAAAAGTAAAAAAATTATAGTGAGCTGACACGGCCGTGTCAAGAGTGTAAAGGAAATTTCATGCGGCCGTGTTAAGGTTCTGTCAGAAAAACATAAATTGATATTTTTTGTATTTTTTAATTATGAAAAAAGGATTACTAAAGACGTTAATTAAACTATAAAATAAATTCAAATATGAAAATGAATTCCAAACACTAAGATAATTTCTTGATTTGATTTGGCTTACGATCATTAACAATTAAGGTGCAATGATTATTTTCAATTAATAATTTGTATCGATACTAGACATCACGTCGTTCGAATATCCACTCTATCTTTGTCCAATCAGTCACAGTTCGTTGATTAGAGCCAATCCACTACTCTAAGCTCACGCCGTTCGGATCTTAGCATGCGGGTTGCAAAGATAGAAGTATCGATTATAATTAAACACGAACGCCGTTCGGTATGCTTAATTAGATTGTGTGATTCTATAATGAGAATGAATTTATAGACAAATTCAAACCGTTAATTGTTCCTTATATAAAAAATGAAAACTTGTTTATTGTTTTAAATCTTGAAGAACTTTATTAGATAAATTAATAAAGTTTTCAATTTTATTATCAACCTAATATACACCGGACTAGATCAGGGTTTCAGATCAATAATCAAACAAACAAATCATTAAAATAAAAACATCTCATAATCGCTTCACATAAGTTCAAACCAAAATCATATAAATTAAACCTTAACGTTGAAACTAAGTGCAGGATCGTTTAAGGGCTTAACCACAATTACAACACAACAACACAATGAGGAGAATAACTAAGCTCTAATCAAACAGTGAACTGGGTAACCAAGGTGAAGCTAAGAACACAAGTAAGTAAAGAGACAGAACAAGAGAGTTGGGTTTCAAGGAGGCAGTATATTGCTTTCTCAAGTTCTCTTACAAGTGTTACAAAAGCATTAAGAAAAGATACAAGAACTTGAAATACTTATACTACAACCTACAGCCGGCCATACTTTGAAGGCCAGCTGGATACAATTGACTAGACACTAACAAAATCAATTGTAGGATCAAAAGGCATATCTGCCTTTTGACCTTGTGACTATGACATGCCATAGCTCACATCCTTTTACAGTACAAAAAGGATAAAGTACATAAAGTGGAAAGTTACAGACTCAAGACCTCAATGTACAGTTACCAAAAGCATGACCCTTTTCACCAACTCATGTAAGTTGGTGACTTTACAGAGATGCAGCGGAAAAGGTGCTTTATGGAACAGTACATCAGATAAAGCATGTGTACTAAAAGTCTTCGGAAGAAATCTGTCTTCATAGGATGAGGCTTCGGAAGACTTTGTCTCTGAAGCTTCGGAAGACTTCATGTTTGGCTTCGGAAGATATTGGTCTTGGCTTCGGAAGATTTTACACTTAGAGTATTTTCTAATGCTTTGTGTAAAACTTCCGAAGCATTCTTCACTTCAGTACTTAGTGCATGTTTGCTGAGACACTTAAGCTGTTTTGGGTTGCATCAGACTTCAGGAATCCTTACAAACTCCCCCTAGGCTGATGCTACCAAAACACTTAGAAGATCTTCAAATGTTGGTAGTCTTCAGTACAATCAGGACCATTCCTTTCTTCATGAGATGGTCAGGATCATCAAGACTTTCATAGTATCTTCTCATCTCAAAGAGATCATGCAGAGGTAAGTTGATTATGTCTTGCCATGAGTAGACATTCTCAACACCTTGATCTCTGATAACAGTCCATCTCTCTGGATTTGCTGAGTAAGTCCAGGACAAGATGGGTGTCTCACTAGTTAGAGGAGCCACTTGAATAGGAGTTGATTGGGCTGCCTCATCATGCACTTCCTCAGGTTGATCTGATTCAGCCTGAGGTGCAGAGGTAGATGACTTTGGCTTCTTCTTCTTTGTCTTTGGTTTAGAAGCCATCCTCTTCTTCCTCTTGGTTGTCTTTAACTGAGAAGACTGGTCTGCAGCACCATGTTGATCATCAGTGTCTTTCTCAGTTGGGTGTTCCTCCCTCACAGGTTCAGAAGGAGAGGGAGTTTGACCCTGCCTAGGATCAGAAGATGAAGCTTGCTGGGGCTCAGCTGGAGGTGCTGTTTGAGGTGTCTCTGGTTGTTCAAACTTGACCTCCACTTCAGGTGGGACTTGACTTGGAAGAGAGTGCAAGTCAATAAGTTCTCCACTCTTAATCTTCTGCTTGATCACCCTAATGTGCTCATCCATAGTGGATAGAGACATAGGGCCAAGTCTCCTTCCGGAGAATCCATACAGCTTCAAGAAGCTCACCATTCTTTGTCTGTCAGCAGACTTCTTTGCATTCTTTTGAATGGTGGCCCTTGACTTTGCAGCTTCTTCCCTTAGTTTCCTTTTGGTTGTCTTTCTTTCCTTGACTAGCTCAAGTTCAAGTTGCTTTAGATACTCGAACTCAATGAAGTCATAGGACAAAGGGAGAAGTGCATCTGCCTGATAGAAGCCTGTGGCACTCAGGTAGTTGATCATTTTGATCCTATCTTCCTCTTTATCTACCTGAGGTTCTTGTGGAACCACATCTTCTTGTGCAGGACTTTCTTGAACTGGTGAGAGAGTAGGAGCATGCTTGTAGAGTCTTTTCTGTCTCTTCTCCTCTTTGAGTTGGAGAAGTATCATTGCATCCTCTTTCTCCTTCAACTCTCTTGACACTTCTCTGTCAGCCAGTTCATTCAGTTCTTCTAAGGGGAGGGAGATAATTTCATCAATGTCATAGTTCCTGGTCTGTAAGTAGGTAATCCTGACTGCCCTTAACTCATCATCCTGAGTATTTGGTCTGGGGGCAGCCCTGATTGCAGCTTGCATGAAGCTAGATGACCCAGTGGAACTTTCTCCCCTTAGTCTCCTTTTCCTCTCTCTCTCTTCCTCCTCAATTTCCTCAGGAGTCATTATCCTTTTCCCTTTGTCACCAACAGACCTTTGTGACTCAGGGAGGATTGAAGCTTGGCCTTCATTGCTTGGAGTAGCTTCCATGCTCTGGCCAGAGAGAGGCTGAGAAACACCTTCACCAGCAGGTGTCTCAGTTGGAGTTTGGACCTCAGCAGCAGTTGTTGATGATGAGACAGGGGTCTCAGGTTCTGTCACTGGGCCTTTAGTCAAGGTTTCCCTTATGAAACTAATCTTAGGGTCCACCTCAACATCCAGTTGACCGATGACATTGCCTGATTCCCTAAGTCTCCTTCTTAGAGAAAACTCTGCCATGATCCTGTCTTGGATTCTTTGAGCCAGCCTATCAGCTTGTCTTGAATTGCTTGGATTGACAAGTGGTAGGTTGACTAAATCCAGTCTTTCATAAAAGCTCAGGCTTTGGAATTGAAAAACTTCTTGTTGGCCTTGAACTCTTTGAAGTATGAGGGCTCTTCTGTCATCATCATACCTCCACCTTATGATTTGATTGTTAGTTCCCAGTGGTGGAGATGAGACAGCCCTTGGTATGCCTTCCTCAAATAGACTCCTGATGAGAGAGTCTATAGAGTCCACATTAATGTGAACTTGAGGAAGTTGCTGAGAATGCACAACAGCAAGTGAGGATGGTGAGTCCTCTATGTCCATTCTCTCTGAAGAACTCCCAGGTTCTGTGGTTGTAACAACTTTCTCCCCCTTTTTGGTAGCATCACCCACTTGCATAGGTGAGCTGGAGGATAAGTCAATTACTTCCACAGGTTCTTGTCTTCCTGGTTGAGCTCTTCTTAAAGGTCTCCCAGCTAGTTTTCCTGCAGATATGAAATCTGGAGTTGCTGATCATTGACCCTGTTTTGTAAGGTAGTCACTTGAGATTCCAAGTGACTAACTTAGAGACTAAATAGGTGCATGTTTTTGACAGTTTTTGCACCTTTAGCCTCAAATTCCCCTCATCTTCATCAGAAGATTCATTGGGGGATGAGATGATTGGACCAAAGTCCTCTCTCTCACCACCAGCTTGAGTTTCTTGGCTGCTGGTTTTCCTCTGCTCACTGGCAGCCTCAGTTGAGATGCCAATGGGCTGAGTTGCCATGGTTGAGGTCTTAATAATGTAATCACTTTCAAAAGTGAGAGCCTCTTCCATATGGACATCCTGAACAGGTTCAGAAGTGTCCACCTCAGTAACAGGTGACTGATGGGGGATAGACTGAGGAGAGTCAGAGGTACTCATCTCTCTTTGAGTAGGGGAGGAGAAGAGAGACTCATGGTACTCACTGAATCCTAAGTCTTCATCAGTGTAAAAGGATAGGTTGGGAATTGGTTGGTTGAGATCCAAAGGCTGGGGATGGTAGCTGTCCCCTGAAGGTTGTCCACTTGAGTGTTGAGACTCAGAGTGAAGGCTTAAGGTTGTTGGGCTATTGAGCTCATCAGGGTGAGCTTGAGGAACCTCAGCCCTGATAGGTGAAGTAATGGGAGTGGTTTGCTCCTCAGGAGAAGTGGGAGCTCTAGTGTCCACTTCTTCCTGTAAGGTTGAGTATTTGGGGGCCTGCACAGACTCAATAGTCTGAGCAGGGGTTCGTTTGGATTTTCTTTGGTAGGTGAGGGTGATTTCTGGTCTTTTTAATGGTAGGGACAAAAGAGGTGTGGGTTCAACACTAGCTTGTGTTGCTAGGTTGTCACCTTGAGCAATGAGCTCTAACATTTTTGGGACTAGGGCTGTTTCTACCCCAGAGAAGCCTACAGTTGGCTTCTTCATTATTTTAAAGATGCCGGGCTTCATCTGTCCCAGTTTAAGAATATTACCTGTTTCCCTCAACTGTGAGCCCAGTTCACAGTTGAGAATGTGTTGAACATATCTAGGAAACATGTAATACTCTAAGGAGTCTAAGTTTGCAAGTAAATTAGTATATACAAATTGTGAATACCTGAACTTGACCCCTTGAACCATTCCATGAACTATGAAGGAGAGATCCTCAGGAATCTGGTCCCATCCACCATGCTTGTTTGACAAGCTGTGGATAACCACATGGAGCAGGAATTTCCATTGGGATGAGACCTTCCCTTTCCTAAAGGTCTTTACAGAGAAATCTCCCTCATAGCCCATCTGCTCAAAAGAATGATTTACAGCTTCTTTTGGGAAGGACACCTCACCTTCTTCATCATCCAGCTGTAGATGTTGGTTAATGATGGCCGGAGTGATGAAGACTGTCCTCCCTTGCACTGTGGCAGACAGTGCCTTCTCCCCATCCATAATGACCTCTTGGCAGGTCTTCCAGAATTCAAGCAACTGATCCTCATATAGAGGAGGATCAATGGTCAGGGAGGTGAAGTAGTTAGATAGAGTCAAAATTGGCAAATCTCTGAGAAACTTGCATCTTTCTCAGAGCTTAACAGAGCAACTTGATTATGTTGCCTGTGTAGTTGCATGGAGAAATCAGGGTTGTTTCTGCGGTTAAGGTTGGCCATTTTAGAAGCTTAAGGGTGAAGAAAGGTAGAAAGCAAAGGCGGTTTAGAGAATTAGGTTAGAGAAACAGTAGAATTGAGGAAGATAGTGGGAAAGAGGGGGAACCGTTGGGTATTTATATGAAAAGGGATTTGAACCAAAGTTAATGAAAGAGGATAAACTTTGAAATCCGAAAGTCGGTCCCACCTCTGAAAAAGTAGTTTACTTTTGCTCAAAAAGTAGTTTTCTTGGAATTCGAAAAGCTTCCGAAGTTTATTTGTCTTCGGAAGTTTTGTTTAAAAAGCTTCCGAAGCTAAAATGGCTTCGGAAGATTTTCCTGAGAGTCTTGATAATTTATGCTTCGGAAGAGAAATAAACCTTTGAATGCTTTGTATGAAAATAAACAAAGCTTCCGAAGGTTAATTTTGCTTCGGAAGGAAAAGGTTCTTGAAAATAGATAAGTGTCTGAGATAAGAATTTTAAGCTTCGGAAGATGAACTTTACTTCTTCCGAAGGTAAAATCTCTTAGACAGTTATTTATTTTAAAGACATGTTTTTCTTCCGAAGATAAAATCTTTATCTTCCGAAGTATCAGAAATTTTCAAGAATCTAAGAAAGTCTTCAAAAAGAATTTTACATCCAAAGAAAACATGAGCTTATGAAAGTGATGAACTAGACAACTTAGGACACACATATTTTAAGAAGAAATAATTAGAATTAGTTTTAATAAAAAGTCTACTCAAAGTTAATCATCCCAATAGCTGATATCAGATACTTAAATCTCTGTTCATCAAAAGCTTTGGTGAACAGATCAGCATATTGTTCATCTGTATGAACTTTGACTAGTTTGATTAATCCTTTTTCATAGTTATCTCTTATTAAATGATACCTGATGTTGATGTGTTTGGTCCTTGAGTGCTGCACAGGGTTCTCAGTGATAGAGATAGCACTATTGTTGTCTATGTGGATAGGAGTCTCCTTGAAGTTAAATCCATAGTCCAGCATCTGATTTTGAATCCAAAGCACTTGAGCACAGCAGCTTGCAGCAGCAATGTATTCAGCCTCAGCAGTTGATGCAGACACACAGGATTGTTTCTTGCATTGCCATGAGACCACCCTTCCACCAAGGAATTGACATCCCCCAGATGTAGACTTTGCAGTCATATTGCAACCACCATAATCACTATCTGTATAGGCATACAGATTGAAATTTGGATTCTTTGGATACCATAGACCAAGTGTTGAAGCACCTTTGAGGTATCTTAAAATCCTTTTCACAGTGATTAAGTGAGACATCTTAGGGTTGGCTTGATATCTTGCACAAATACATGTAGCAAACATGATATCAGGCCTGCTAGCTGTAAGATACATAAGAGACCCAATCATAGCCCTGTATAAGTGCTCATCTACACACTCCCCCTCAAGATCTGGACCAAGGGAGTGGTTTCTGGCTATGGGTGTCTTAGCTATCTTACAATCAGTCATATTGAACCTTTGAGTATGTCTTGAACATACTTTGACTGACTTATGAAGATGCCATCTTCAACTTGCTTCACTTGAATTCCCAGAAAGAAGTTGAGTTCTCCCATTGAACTCATCTCAAATCTGTCTTTCATCAGCTTCTCAAAGTCTTTGCAGAGCTTTGGATTAGTTGAACCAAAGATGATGTCATCAACATATACTTGAACTAGCAATAAGTCATTTCCCTGTCCTTTGATAAGAGGGTTCCATCTATAGTACCTCTTCTGTATCCATGCTTGCAGAGATACTTAGATAGTGTCTCATACCACTTCCTGGGTGCCTGATGCAGCCCATAAAGAGCTTTGTCAAGCTTGCAGACATAATCAGGATGATCAGGGTCTACAAAACCAGGTGGCTGTTTGACATAAACCTCCTCATCAATCACTCCATATAAGAAAGCACACTTTACATCAAGTTGGTAGACCTTGAAGTTCTTGGATGCAGCAAATGCCAGGAATATCCTAACAGCTTCTAGTCTTGCTACAGGAGCAAAGACATCAGTGTAGTCAATCCCTTCTTCTTGTGTGTATCCTTGAACAACTAGTCTTGCCTTGTTCTTGATGATGATTCCCCTATCATCCTTCTTGTTTCTAAAAACCCATTTGGTTCCAATGGTAGTCTTCCCATGAGGAAGAGGACAAAGGTTCCAAACTTTCTGCCTTTTGAATTGAAGCAGCTCTTGTTGCATAGCTTCAACCCAACTTCCATCCTTTAGAGCTTCATCAACTTTCTTGGGCTCTATCTGAGATAAGAAACAAGAGTGAAGACAAACATTTGCTTCATGGGTTTGTCCTCTTGTTCTTACCCCTGTGACAACATCTCCAATGATGTTTGTGGTGGGGTGAGACTTGTGGATCCTTAGCTGAGGGATCACAGCAAGTTGCTGGGAAAGATCTAAATTTGAGAAATTTAAATCTGGTCCTGAAGATTCACCCTCCACATTATCACACTTATCAAGATTAACTTGATCCAATGAGTGTGAGACATCATTGATGTTGTCATCTATGGTGTGGTTATTAGCATCAAGGAATTCCTGATCACTATCACCATCACCATTGTTGTCTTCTACAAGTGAGGTATCTTTATCTGGTTGAGAGGCCTCTGAGCTGGAATTTGAAGGCATGCCAGATGTATCAGCTGAATTTGTCATTGTTGTGCTGATAGAAACCTCATTTGCTGAAGTAGTTCCAACTGGAGCTGAAGATGTATGAGTTGAAGATCTTCCTAGCTCAAATCTTGGATCAGGATCACCTGTATTTAGATTTTCTGCAGATCCTGAAACATGCTCACAAGATTTGTTAAAACAGTTGGTAACTAAATCAAGATCAAACAGCCAATCCGGACCAGAACCAGCCACACAGGGAGTGTGCTCATTGAAAGTCACATTGGCTGACTCCTCAACAATTCTAGTTCTGAGATTGTATACTCTATAAGCTTTAGCTTGAGAAGAGTATCCAATGAAATGTCCATCATCTGATTTCTCAGCAAACTTGGCAATTTGATCTTTGGTATTCAAGATGGTGCAGGGACATCCAAATGACCTGAGAAAACCAATGAAAGGTTTCCTCTTGTGCCAAAGTTCATAAGGAGTCTTACCATGTGTCTTAACTACTAAAACTCTGTTTTGCACATAGCAAGCAGTATTGACTGCCTCTGCCCAGAAGGTGATAGGCAGTTTAGAGTCAGACAACATAGTTCTTGCAGCTTCAATAAGTGTCCTGTTTCTCCTTTCAGCAACTCCATTTTGCTGAGGAGTCCTGGGAGCACTATATTGTCTTGTAATACCTTTTTCATCACAAAATGCATCAAGGATTTGGTTCTTGAATTCAGTTCCTTGATCACATCTTATGGTTTTGACCTTGTGATCACATTGATTCTCAACTTTTAAGATGAAATTCTTCAGAATCTCAGGGGTTTCATCCTTAGTTCTAAGGAAGAAGACCCAAGTGAATCTTGTAAAATCATCTGTGATCACCAGACAATAAGAGGTCCTTCCTAAACTCATTACACTGGTGGGGCCAAAGAGATCCATATGTAACAAGTGTAGGGGAGTAGTGATGGAGTTCTTTTCCTTAGGCTTGTGAGATACTTTGTGTTGCTTCCCTTTCAGGCATGCCACACAATGATCATCACTAGTAAACTCTTTCTTTGGCATTCCAGTTACCAAGTCATGTTTAATTAATTTATTCATGTTCTTAAAGTTTACATGGCACATTCTTTTATGCCATAGGAAAGACTCATCACTATTTGCTTTAGATAGAAAGCATGAAACTTCTCCTGAGGGAGATGTTTCTTGCAAATCCATCTTGTACATGTTCCCTTTCCTGGGGGCTCTGAGCAGGATATGCTCATGAGGAATGACCACACCAGGTTTGAGAACAATGCACTCATGCTCAGTAAAGAGCATGTTATGACTCTGATCACAAAATTGGGATACACTCAGAAGATTGTACCCAAGCTCCTTGACAAAGTTTACCTTTTCAATGCTGAGCTTACCATTTGTGACCTTACCCCTTCCAGAAATGTAACCACCTTCATCTCCTCCAAAAGCAACTGGTCCTCCATCAATCCTCTCAAAATATGGAGTAGAGACCTATTGCCAGTCATGTGCCTGGAACAGCCACTGTCAATTATCCAGACATTCCTGTTGGTCTTGAGCTGTTCCTGCACAGAGAAGATGATTAGTTACATTTGGAAACCCAAGCCTTACTTGTCTTGGGCTCATTAACAGTAAAAGAAGGTAATGCAACAGTAATAGATCCTATGGTTGTACTATAGGGATCTTCAGCTGTTGTTGATGGAGAAACCTCAGTCATTTGGTCTTTCTTAGACTTCCACACCACCTTTGGAGTCTTGGACTTGACCTTCAAAACCTTAGAAGCTTTTAGGACTTCATAAGTTTTGATGACTGATCCTTCGGAAGAGTCTACAGTCACTGCAGCAGACTTTAGTGCTTCGGAAGAATTCCTTTCTTCCGAGACCAACTTTGCTTCCGAAGGTAATTTTCCACTTACCTCCTTCTTTGATTTGAAACTTCCGAAGGAAACAGACTTTCCTTCCGAAGCTTGAGATTTCTTGAGACTCTTTGAAGTCTTTGTTTTAGTCATGTGGACAGTACTTTTAGGATTGTATGGGCAATCCTTAGCAATGTGAGAAGTACTTTCACACATAACACATAACATTATCTTCTTCAAAGAAGTCTCCCTTTGAGAACAAGACTGACTTTGGTCACATCCCCTCTCCATCTTCATCTTGGTAGATGCTGAGACAGTTCCTTTGGGCTGTGAACTGTTCTTGGAGTTTGATGGTCTAGGCTGTGCAGCAGTGGTACACAGCAGATCAGTCTTCTTCTTGGTACTGAGATGATTTGAACAAAAACCATGACTCTTAGCTAAGGAGTCTTGGTTGATGTCTTCAGTCCTTACTACTTTGAAACCTGCAGAGATAAAAACTTGTTTCTGCTTAGCATCAAAAGTAGCCTTGATTTCTTGAGCCTTCTTTGCCTTTCTTTTGCTCTTTCTGATCAAGTTCTTTCTTTTGGACTTGGTCATCCAGTTGATTTCTTCTCCTCAGAAGGATAGTGGCCCTTGGGAGAATCCTCTTCTTCACTCTTCTCAGAGGAATTCTTCACTATCACTTCTTCATCAACCTCACTTACAGGATCTATGAGAGGAAGCTCATCTTCACAAGTTCCACACCTAGGAGATCTTACAGACAAGATTGTGTGTGGAGGAGCTATCTCATTTGATCCTAGTCCCTGTCTGTTTTGATAACAAACCTTGTTGTGCAGGGATGAGGATATCATGTTCTTGAAGGTCTCTTCTTCAAGAACACTTTTCTCTGCCTTGGCTTTGCTGATCACAAGCTCAGCCTGGCACTCAGTTAACTTAGTGATGAGATCTTGGATCTGAGTTCTGAAATCTGTATGTTCATGTTTTAGTACTGAAATGGTTTTCTCCAAGTCTTCTATTTTTAACTTGTAATCATTTTCAGACTTTCTAAAATCAGATTTTAATATGTTTAATGACTCAAGATCAGATCTCATCTCTAGGTTATAGGACCTGTATCTATTTACTTTAGCAATGCATTCAGGGGAGCAGAGATGTTCCAATACCTTGGCTTCATCATGGTCAGCCATCAGTGCTTGGTTTGGAGAAGCATCCTCCACCTGAAAACTCCAGTCAAAGCCTCCTTCTTCAACAGCAACAGCAGCATGTTGCTTTGTCTTCTCAGCTTGAGGAGCTTTGTCAGCAAAGTTTGGTCTGGGTTGTGTTTGGCCCCCATTTGTTTTAGGTGCCTTACACTCCCTGGCAAAGTGACCCATAAGGTTACAGTTGTAACACTTAACTTTGCTTTTATCCAGCCCAAACTTGCTGCTGGTAGCATTGCTTGGAAATCTTCTTCCTGTCCTCTTGTAGAACTTCTTGGCTCTGTGAGTGAGGAGAGCCATCTGCTGAACTATCTCCATGTATTCCAGGTCATCTGGATGGATACAGTCCAGGTCTTCAAGAGTGAAGAGATAATTCCCACAGCTTTCATCTGCAGACACAAAGGCTTGAGAAGAACTTGTCTCTTGGAATGGGCTTCCTTGAGTAAAGTTCTCCCTTGGTGTCTCCGGGAAGGTGATGAAAGGACCCTTTTGTGAGTTGTCAGGGTAGCATAAGAGATGATGCTGAGGTTCTATGCTGTCCCTTTCAACCACATGAAGGGCTGAACCCATTTGATTGTTGGAGTTGCCAGATGAACCTTGCATGTTCATCTCCATCTGGTATCCACTGAGAATCCCATACAACTCTGTAAGAGTAAGAGTCTTAAGGTTCTCAGTCCTCTTGATCACCACACAATAGTGTGTCCATTGCCTAGGAAGTGATGACATGAACTTCCTTACAATGTCCCTGTTCTCAAGAGGAACTCCTCCATCCACTAGGGTATCCACAATCTCAACATACCTGAAGTATTGTTGAGTCATGGTCTCACCTGCCTTGAAGGTGAAATTTTCAAACTGCTGCTTCAGAAGATCTTTCTTGTTCTCCTTGGCTTCAGAGGAGCCTTCATACATCAGCTTCAGTGCATCCCACAGCTGCTTGGCTGTCTTGCACTTCTTGAAGCCTCTGTATACAGAGTTTGGGAGAGCAGTCTGAAGAGCAGTCATGGCCTTCCTATCAATCTCTACTCTTTTTCTATCTTCATCTGAGTAGTTGGCCACATCTTTAGGAATCATACCAGCACCAGTAGCAGAGGGGGTGCTGGGTATGAAAGGTCCATTCTCAACAGATTCCCACATTCTTGAATCAAGAGACCTGATGAAGCCTTCCATCCTCATGCACCAGGTGTCAAAATCATCAAGAGTGATCAGTGGGGATTTGTTCATGGTTCCAGTCTCCATATCAGTCTTAGAGATGGCAGCCATTTGAAGAGTTTAGCTTTTGTGTGTTGTGAGGGATCTTAAGATGGTTAGATCTTATATCAAGAGCCTGGAATGCTCTGATACCAATTGCAGGATCGTTTAAGGGCTTAACCACAATTACAACACAACAACACAATGAGGAGAATAACTAAGCTCTAATCAAACAGTGAACTGGGTAACCAAGGTGAAGCTAAGAACACAAGTAAGTAAAGAGACAGAACAAGAGAGTTGGGTTTCAAGGAGGCAGTATATTGCTTTCTCAAGTTCTCTTACAAGTGTTACAAAAGCATTAAGAAAAGATACAAGAACTTGAAATACTTATACTACAACCTACAGCCGGCCATACTTTGAAGGCCAGCTGGATACAATTGACTAGACACTAACAAAATCAATTGTAGGATCAAAAGGCATATCTGCCTTTTGACCTTGTGACTATGACATGCCATAGCTCACATCCTTTTACAATACAAAAAGGATAAAGTACATAAAGTGGAAAGTTACAGACTCAAGACCTCAATGTACAGTTACCAAAAGCATGACCCTTTTCACCAACTCATGTAAGTTGGTGACTTTACAGAGATGCAGCGGAAAAGGTGCTTTATGGAACAGTACATCAGATAAAGCATGTGTACTAAAAGTCTTCGGAAGAAATCTGTCTTCATAGGATGAGGCTTCGGAAGACTTTGTCTCTGAAGCTTCGGAAGACTTCATGTTTGGCTTCGGAAGATATTGGTCTTGGCTTCGGAAGATTTTACACTTAGAGTATTTTCTAATGCTTTGTGTAAAACTTCCGAAGCATTCTTCACTTCAGTACTTAGTGCATGTTTGCTGAGACACTTAAGCTGTTTTGGGTTGCATCAGACTTCAGGAATCCTTACACTAAGATTTTCGAGCCGGACATGACGACTGGAACAATCAAACAAAAATTAATAATACTTACGAATACAAAAATTAAACTAACTCAATTGTCTTCAAAATAATGGAATGAAGAAATCCTCTAAAGACAAGATCATGTTTCTAATGAATTTATAAATATAGTGTTTTACTAAAATTTTAATATATTGATAAGACAAGATCATGTTTCTCTATGAGTTGATCTAAGTTTAGTTAAAAACAAAATAAGTCCGAATATTCTATATCTTATTATTATTAAATGGTTTGTTGAAATAAGAAATATTGTAAGATCTCACCTTAAAGACTGATGCTAACCAAAGATCTCTGAGCATGCATACTGAAGTACAACGAAGTTACTTCGAAATATTTGACAATTCACAAAGAAAACTTACTAAGTGACAAATCTTCCCAAGCCAAAGACAAAAATCTTTCAAATCCAAAAGTGAACTCTTCCAAAACTTGAAGACTGATTTCCTCCAAACACAGAGAAGACATGTTTTCTCTGGCATTACTTTTGACAAAAGTGGAACACTTTACTCTACCAGCTTTGAAAACTTACCAACTTATACAAGTTGGTGATTATCTCCTTACTTTTATTAACTGTATATTATGGTGTATGTGTCTATAACTTTCAACTCTTGTACTTTGTAAGGATTAGAAAGGCTGATGTACATAAAATAGACCAAGTCTTTCCTGCCTGCATGCACTTAGTGCGAAGTAGAAATTGCTTTGGAAGTTTTACACCCTGCATCAGAAATATTCTAAGTGTAAAATATTTCGAAGCCAAGACCAAATCTTCCGAAGCCAAAGATGAAGTGTTCCGAAGCTTCAAAGACAAAGTGATCTGAAGCCAAGAAGTTAAGACAGATTTTTTCCGAAGACTTTGAAGAACATGCTTTATCTGATGTACTTTTCATAAAGCTGACCAACTTTCCGCTGCAACTCTGAAGACTCACCAACTTATACAAGTTGGTGAATGGTCTATGCTTTTTGTAACTGTACATTGAGGTCTTGTGTCCGTAACTTTCTATTTTATGTACTTTTATCCTTTTTGTAATATATTAGGATGTGAGCTATGACATGTCATAGTCACTAGTCAAAAGACAGATTTGCATTTTGAGTCTAAATTGATTTTGTTGTCTAGATCAATGTTTTAGCTGCCCTTCTAAGTATGGTCCGCTGTAGGATGTAGTGTAAAGTATCTCAAGTCTTTGTATCTTTCTTTATGCTTTGTAACACTTGTAAAAAGAACTTGAGAAGCAATATACTGCTATCTTGATAACTATATACTTTGTTGTTTGTTCATTGTTTTGTCTTATATTTTGCTTGTGTTCTTAGCATCAAATTGTAAAGTCCCAGTTTCCTATTTGATCTGTTAAGTGTTTTAAACTCTCTCCTCATTGTGAGACTAAGTTTATTGACCATCCCTTAAACGGTCCTGCAAACTTTTATATTTTTTGTAATAAAATAGGATGTGAGTTATGACATATCATAGTCAATTGTCAAAAGACAATCTACCTTTCTAACTTTATATTGATCTTGTTGTCTAGATTAGTATAAAGTGTCTCATGTAACCAGTCTTAGGACTAAGTCTTGTAAGAATTATAAAACACTTCAGAGCAATATACATCATCCTTGAAAACCAATACTTGTTTGTTATTAGTGTTCTAATATTTTGTTCATTGTTTCTTTTACCTAATTTCATATTTGATCTATTAAGTGTGTATTCTCCAACGGTAAAACTGTTGTATAAACCAAAACCGGTCCTGCAAATATCCGTCATGATATTTCGTAATTTTAGTTTTCATCCGGCACGTTACTCACCCGTTTCACATCAAAGTTTGGGGTACTACATACAAATCGATGAAGCCTTGGTTCTAAATTATAGATTAAAAAAGTCATAATTACTGTACTTAGACAAACAACTTTCATTGAGTTTTTTTATGTAATTCTTGGTTATTTTACGTTATAGCACAAACTAGTATGTCATGTCTATTTGGTGATTCCACCACTGTAAATACGTCTCAATGTCTAACTCAAGTCTTTGCAAATAAAAAGAAATGAAACTATTCAACATGTGTGTTTTAGGGTGGTTGTAGCCTTCAAAAAGTTAAATAATTGTCAAAGATCAAATAGCGAAAATAAAAAGAATTGGAAAATAATGTTTGTTGTGTATATTGTGCCAAAACGAATAGTTTCCATCATTTTGTTCAGGTAATAAAAATTTAAGGTTCAAGTTATTGAATCATAAAAGCCTCAAAGCGGAAAGTGACCGCTTTTATATCTAATGTGTGCGTGCATCCCCTTTTAGGTGAAAGTTTTTGGGAAATTTTGTAATCTTTTAAGGCGATTTCATACATTACTATTGTTTCTTTTTGAGTTTTTTTACCAAAAGTGTGTTGATATAAAAACTATTTACTAAAACGGGTGATTTTAAAAATATTTATTAAAATGGGTGGTTTTTTGAAAATAGAAATTCTCACTTCTAATTTTATTGGATAAAAACCTTTTTTGTTTAAAAAATAATCATTAAGAAAGCAAAAGTAAGATGTGGCAAAACTTTTTTTCTCGCTAATTTATCATTGCAAAAATTTTGAAGTCTTTTTTGTTCTAAAAATTTGACGTTTGCAAAAAATTTGAAGTGTTTTTGGTTTAAAAATTTGACTAACAAAAACATTTGACGTCTGTCACTAAATTTAGGTTTCCAATTCTTTTGCTATTAGTAAAGCTTTTCTATTATTTTTATATGTATTTAATAATTCAATTTTTGTCTTAATCGAATTTTTTAAACGTTTTTGCTAACTTAATTATTAAATAGTTTTAAGAGTAAATTACAAATTATGTCCTTTATTAATACATGAAATTACACTGTGTGTCCTTTAGTTTCAATAATTACACCATATGTCCTTTTTATATAAAGTTTGCACACATATTGTCCTTTACACAAACCTTCGTTAAAATTTACAGTTAAGTCATGCATGTGACTCGCACATGAGGGGCATTTAAGTATTTTACATACTTAAAATGAGTCAAAAATATTTTTACGTCGCTTCATTCTCGTCGCCTTCATGTTAGGTGTTCAAAGTTTGATGTTTAAAGTTTTCGGATAGTAGAAATCACTATCAGTATTCGGATATCTGAAATTCAGATATTCGAAATTTCAGATATAGATACAATAGCGATTTGAATATCTGAAATTCTTTTTTCTTTCTTTTTCTTCAATAATTAGATATATGTTATTATAAAATAATGTAAAAACAACACGCATAAAGAAAGTCCTAATATACACGAACAAATCCCAACAAGAAAAACGTTTATCATTTTTAAAAAATAACAAAAGAATTTTAAGTTTTTTGATAATTTTAAAAATGTCATTTGTAGTTTTTAAAGTGTTAAAGTTTTTTTATTTTGGTTGGGACTTGTTACAGTATATTGGAACTTTTGTTAACATGTGTTATTTTTATAATTACAATTATCTAATTATTCCAGAAAATGAAGAAGAAATTCAGATGTCTGAATTGTTGTCTGAATTGTTATGTGTATCCGTATCCAAAATTTCAGATATCTGAATTTTAGATATCCGAAATTTCAGATACGGATACGGATAGCGATTTCAACTATCCAAAAATTTCAGATATTCAACTTTGAACACTCTAACATGAAGGCAACGAGAATGAAGCGACGTAAAACTATTTTTGACTCATTGCAGACATGTAATATATATATGCTCTCATGTGAGTAGCACATGCTTGACTTAACCGTGAATTTGGATGGAGGTTAGTATAAAGGATGATAGATGTGCAGATTATTCTAAAAAAAGGACATTTCATGTAATTATTAAAACTAAAGGACATAACATGTAATTTTATATATTAATAAAGGACATAATTTGTAATTTACTATAGTTTTAATAATTTAATATCTTATTAAATTTTTTTTAATTTATTTCAAGATATTCATGGATTTTGTTAAGAGTTGGGGTATAAATGGTATTTGATATAAAGTTTTTATACTTAATTTTGATTTCATTAATTTAATTTAAAAATATATTTAAAATATTACTTATAAGATAAGTAGTTATTTTAAGCTTATTTTGAGTTTAAAAAAAGAGTTTTATTCCAATTAGAATTAGGAGTGAGAAAAAAAATTTAGAAAACACCCTAAATATTTTTCAAATCACCCATTTTAATAAATAATTTTTCCACTAACACCATTTTAGAAAAAATACTCTTGTTTTTTTTATCAACTAAGACACTCAATAAGGAAAATAGCAGTTCCATACATGACTGCGAACCAATTAAGAAACATATCATTCGGGATTGAGGTTTAACTGAATTTTAATTACTATTTCACAATTTCTAAACTTAAGGGACAGTAAAAGTAATTGGTTTTGCGTTTTAGCAAGTTCAATATCGACATTCGATAGATAATGACGATGAAAAAGTAGATGATGCGTTCGTTCTTTTTGGTGTGGTGCACTATTGTTTTTAGCCACAGTGACCGTCGGTTCCAAGCCTTCTAAAATCTAAATTTATTTAAACTCCATCGTGAAGTGCGAACCAATTCCCACTGGTTTTAATAAATCCACAATGAAAATTGAAAATTCATGAACTGATGTTTACCTTCAACAGACCATAATAATCTCTCAATTTTAAAAAGGAATCCAAGGTAGTCAAAACCAATACAAAAATCATTAATTATTGATTTTCCTTTATTTATCATGTTTTGTTCATATATGATTTTATCACCAAAAAGTCAACATTATCAAACCTGCTCCATATTAAAAGAAATCTGATTCTATTTTTTTAATGAACTCATATGCATCACGTGCGCAAAGACAATACAAAAAGTATGAAGAATGATTAGTAGATATTTTTAACTAGAGCGACATCTGAAGATAAAAATATAGCGGTTGAGTGAGATAATTTAGGAAGTGAAACGACTGTGATGTTAAATTGATATGTTATATAATTATCAAAATATCATTTTTGTTTTAACCATTAATGTTTTATCTAAGGGCTTCAAAGAGAGAAAGAGAGAATTGAATACAATTATAATTATTATTCAAAAATGATTTACACTTAAGTGATAAATATCACTACGTAGAGAAATTACCACGTGTGAAGGTGAAGTTCTCATGCAAAAAGAATGAAATAATCAAGCATATAATCTGAGCCGCAATTTAGAATTATCCATAGCTCAGATCACTTTGTGTGCTTTGTATGCAAAGTGGATTTTACTTAGTGACATTCACATATACATGTTAGATATATATGTCTGTACATATATACATAGAGGGAGGTTTAACTAAAAATTGTATTTTGCCTAAAAAGGCTACAAAATGATCTTAGCATTCTATTTTTCAATCAATGGTTAATATAAAAGTGTAAAAAAGAAAAAAAGTGAAAGGGTATTTTAGGTATTATAGAACCACAGAAGGGGATCAATACAATCAGTATTACAATGAGTAGAGATTTAGAATACTTAACAGATCAAATAGGAAACCATATTTTAGTTGAACATACTAAGAACACAAGTAAGTAAGAGACAAAACAAGAACAAGAACAAGATAAATTTAGTTTTTAAGAATGTTGTATATTGCTCTCAAGTTCTATTATAAGTGTTACAAAGCATAAAAATAAATACAAGTACTTGACACACTTGATACTACATTCTAAAGCCGGCTATACTTTGAAAGTCAGCTGGAAACAATAATCTAGACAACAAGATCAATGTATAGTCAAAAAACAAAATTGACTTTTGACTTGTGACTATAACATATCATAGTTCACATCCTAATATATTACAAATAGTATAAAAGGTACATAAATAGAAAGTTACAGACCAATAAACTTAATTTACAGTTGATAAAAGTATGAACCTTTTCACCAACTTATCTAAGTTGGTGAGTTTTTAGAGTGGCAATGAAAAGTTGTTCAACTTTTATGAAAAGGTGATCAGAGAAAGCAGGTCTTCTCTGTATTCAAAAGAAATCGGTGTTTGGGTTTGAAAGACTTTGTCTCTGAAGTTTTAAAAGACTTCATCTTTGCCTTCAGAAGATCTGTTCATTTGGCTTCGGAACATTTTACACTTAACAACATATTTTCTTTGAGTTGTGTAAAACTTCCGAAATAACTTTCCTTTGTACTTCATGCATGCATGCCAAGAGCTCTTTTTATGCTTTAGTTGCATCAACCTTTAAGTTTAAACCTTACACACTTCTATTTAATTTTGTCTTTGTTTCTTTATTTGTGATTATATTGGAATTGAATAATTGAATAAAATTCTGAGGTCGTAAAATTATTTTTTTCATATGAAAGAATAAAAAGTTATGAATGATTATTTGAGATAATCATATATCAAGGACATGTTCTCGTAGTACTTGGTGAAGTTTAAGACACATTTATATAAAAATAAAGTTTAAGAGTATAATCAAAATATGTATGAGTTATAGTCTTTAAAAAGTTATGCTAACTAGTCATAACTTATTGTTTTCATATATGTAAAATGTTTCTTTGAAAAAGTATTTTGTAAAAACCTAAACAAGCATCGAAACTTCATCAAATGTGTAAAGTAGAAATGGAAGTAAAAAGTAGAGAAGCAATTGAACTACTAACAGATGAGATTGTCAATTACGCAACCATAGCAGTTTAAAAAAATTATGATTAGATTAATTTTTTTACAAGCAAATTTAACCAATTTCATCCAATCTTTACACATGTAAAAATTTAAATTTGTAAAGATTGAACCTAGAGGATCGAATTATCAAAACAAGATAATAAATATCAAGTTCACGCGCGAAAACCGTGAGCCGCGCGAGACTAGTTTGTTTACTATTTATAGTTTGCTTTGTTCATTTTGTTAGTAATCCTAATATTTTCACAATTATGTAATCAAACTATCACATAGCACTTTATTTGGAATATATTTTACATTGCTTGTTCCTTTTCTTCTTCGAGTTCTTTCTATAATCCTTGATTGAGTTATTCCACGTTTCTCTCGGGAGATCGATCTACAATAAATTCACAATCTTTACAAAGCTAATGTTGATATCAACACCATACCACAAGGACTATTTTATCATTTGGTTAATGTCGATGTCAACACCATACCAGAAGACTTTTAGAGGAAGCAACAAGATAATTGTATTTAATGAGACGAATGAAAGGTAAAAATTCCTTAAATGAAAGACTTCATGAGATATTCATTCATGTGCTGATGTTATCACAAGAATGGAAAATGAAATAATTTTACACTATATAAAGATTTGAAACTTTGAGGAATATAATTACCAACTTGTATATGGATTGTTAAAAGAGATAATTAACGTATAACAATGAATATAAAAACAAAGTCTATTACAATCATTTTAAAGTTCTAGTTCCGTCATTATGTGTGTCGGAAAATTATTCTACCACTAATATGTTGAGGTGATATTGTATTATATTTTTTGAAACCTAATCATACCCTTGTAAAACATAACAATTATGGTTGAAAATTAATAACATTATAGATATCTGGCTCATAATGCTAAAAAGGTAAAAAAAAAAATTACCTATTGAGAAAATATATGAATTTAGAGTAGCTAAAAGGTGAAGAATGAAATTATCTTCGGTTGATTCCTGACGCAAAAGGGAGTTATAATTGAACATTGTGTTAAAGTGATAAAAGGGTACATGACGAATTGAACATCCATGGCATGGAATATGAATACAATAGAAGTTTCTTAGTCCAGAAGATAAGAAATAAAATCCATTTATTTATATGCAAAGCTTATATAAAAAATAATTATAAAATTAAAAATAAAAAAGTGTATATATACATGCTCACAAAACCACATATGAGACCAACATACACACCATTGTATAACATAACATACAAGAGTAAATATGATGGAACCAAAGGAAACACGTTTAGGGAGTTCACTTCTAGTGCCTAGTGTACAAGAACTAGCGAAGGAACAGCTTTCAGAGGTTCCACCCCGTTATGTTCGTACAGGGGAAGAACCTGCAATCTCATCATGGGTTCCATGTGCACTACCTGAACTACCCATCATCGACATGCAACGACTATTATCCTCGGATACAGCTGATATTGAATTGGAAAGGCTACACCTTGCTTGTAAAGATTGGGGATTCTTTCAGGTACTTGTGTAATTCTAATTTAACGCTTAAACAAACGTAGTAAAGATGGATTTGTAAGTACTATATATATATATATATATATATATATATATATGTGTGATTATTAAAATGTTTACAGTTGATAAATCATGGGGTGAGTTGTTTGTTGTTGGAGAAAGTTAAAAAAGAAACACAAGAGTTCTTTAATATGCCAATGGAGGGGAAAAAGAAGTATTGGCAACAGGCAGATGACCTCGAGGGATTTGGGCAAGGGTTTGTGTTTTCTGAGGAGCAAAAGCTTGATTGGGCTGACATGTTCTATGTTGTTACCCTCCCTCATGATATTAGGAAGCCTCATTTGTTTCCAAAGCTACCGCTTCCATTTAAGTAACATATTACTATACCCTTTAATCTGTGAGCATCTACTCTATGGTATATATAACTGTTTATATGTGCGTGATGTGTAAACATAGGGATTCACTTGAAGAATACTCGAGAGAAGTTAAGGTTGTTTCTTTAAATACTCTCATGTTCATTGCAAAAGCTTCCAAGATAGAAGTTGAAGATATGAAAGAATTGTTTGAAGAAGGAGTGCAATCTATGAGGATGAACTACTATCCCCCATGCCCGCAACCTGAAAAAGTTATCGGTCTTAGCCCACACTCGGATCCGCTGGGAATCACCTTCCTTTTGCAAATTAATGAAGTTGAAGGTCTTGAGATAAAAAAAGATGGTATGTGGATGCCTATTAAACCACTCCCTAATTCTTTCATCGTCAATATCGGGGACACTATAGAGGTCATTTCTTTCTTTGAACCACTAGTTATATTTCATGGTTAGTAGTATCTAACATTAATTCTACAAAAAACAATGTGTGTAAAGAAGAAAAGGACAAATTACTTACTGAATTATTAAGTTTTTGTGATTTCAGATAATGACAAATGGACTATATAAAAGCATTGAACATAAAGCAACTGTGAACTCAAAGAAGGAAAGGCTCTCTATAGCAACATTTTTAGGCCCTAAACTAGATGGGGAGATTGGACCAGCTCCAAGCTTTATCAGTACTACAACACCACCAAAATTTATGAGTGTTTCAGTAGTCAATTTCTTCAAGAACTTCTTCTCTCGCAAACTATACGGTAAAGGAAACATTAACCAATACCGCATATGAATCGTTCATCATATTGGCTTGCCCATTATAGTTGATTGTGTGTAATATTGTATGTATCCAACTATCCATTATAATATAAGTGAAAACTTGAATAGTTCGATGATTTCATTGATAATCCAAAGGGGTTTAAATAATACAAAGAACCTAGCTGTAATTCCCATATTTTGGGAAGAAATATACATTACAAAATTAAAGACTAAATCAAATATATACAAGATAATACATATCAATCAATATATATATATATACACATATATATATATATATCAATATATATGTATGTATATATATATATATATACATATATATATGTATATATATATGTATATATATATATATAATAAATATATATATGTTAATACGCACCTACAGTCGAAGCATTGGCCATACCAATGCAAAGACTGGACCGAAATCATTGAAATAGTTGTCGCGGTAGTCCCTTGGTGAAATGTCAGCATATTGGTAGTCGGCAGGGACATGTAAAACACGAGCAGAACCCGGTACAACGTTATATATATATTCGTTAATAATATGTACTTGTTATCAGCAACCCATCATATGATTGTAAAACTATACAGGGCTACCCTCCAATCAAATTAGTATTTTTTTTCTTTTTTTCATTGTTTGCTTTGAAATTCTTACTCTACTTTTGTCATACCCTCAAAATTCACGTGCGGAGTTTTACCGCGAGGCGTGTGAACAAACCAGGATCACAGTCAATAGTTACTCATAACGACTCTATATGCCATATTTAAAATAAAACCAACCAAAGTTTAACCTTTAAAACCATGCGGAAGCGTTTTGAAAGTAAAGCAAACCCAAAATATATAAATGCGTAATATGGCAAAACACGCGCCAACCCAAATGATTAAACATTCTTAACTAAAAACCAACAACGATGTCTTTAAAATAGAGTCTTAGAATGCATGATGAACCCGTGCAGTGCTCCTAATGGCAAGCAAAGTTAACGAGCTGAGAATAGCATACTAAAATGTCAACACAATGGTTGGTGAGTTCAAGAGTTTGCGTTTTTCGTATATATTAACAATTGTATAACATAAGAAGTGCATTGAAATATATAGCTAGTCTATATTCACATGTATTAACAATAGTGATTTCGCGATCGAAGCTGACTGTGTTTTGTTTGTTGCCTCCCGTCACGACTTACCAGGTCATGATGAATATTTATGTATAGGACAAAATTGCACCCGCTTGACCTCCAGTCTCACGTATTGGGCTCGTCAGACCCAGTAGTACTACCCAAGATTCCCCGCTAGTTACCATTATTAACGATCCGAAAGTGTGAGGACTTTCCATGGTATTAAACACTATTTTAAAAACATACACAACTTACATAATTATAAAATAGCGTTTGAGTACAAGTATGCTACCTCCCCCAGTAGAAGGTTTATAAAATAAGGGGCATGAACTCACCTGGTGTGTAATGATAGTGAATAAAGAGACTTGTGGTAGATGCAAAGACAACCCTTCAAAGGTTACCTAGAACACATAAGTACATAAGTACGTGTACACATAGAAACTCAATAATCCTAGGTTAACCTAGTTGACCCGTTTGACCCGTTGGTGACATATTAGTTGAATATAGTTTAATCATATATGATAACTTAACATACAAGAGTATCATGCAATTTATCCATGCGTATCACATTATCAACCTAGGTTCTACCTAAGTCATCATGCCATATTAGATCATCATACACTTATGCAAATCTTAAACAATCATCATGCTTAATATAGATATAAATACATCACAACAAATAATTCATACGCGAAGACTAATCATGCACCACATGCCATGTGAAGCCACTCACGACTTCACATCCTAAACCTTGCTAATCCTACTAAGTAGGGGCCTCAGATTCGCACGCGTGTATGTCAATCATAATCACATTCATTCATTTAGTTCATTCCAATCAACATACACAGTGACAATCAATCAAATCCCAACATGATCTCCTAATCACTAACCATAATCCATCATCATATATGATCATCAAAACCTACACTTCTTACATGATCAACCCAGCATCCATACAACTCAATTACACATTCTATCACAACAAACATCATCTATAATTATTCTAACATGATCTTAACATCACAAGCATGTCCAATTCATCACATCCAAAGTTCTACAAAAATAAAGTTTTTCTTTTGGGAAGAAACACCCAAATGTGATCTAGCATCCAATTCAATCATAATTTCATCAGTATTATACCTAATCAAGTCCATGACATTCATTTTAACATGTTAATCATCTCCAAAACATCCAAATTCCCAAACATCATACACAAAAGTTTCTACTTTTAGTAAGTCATGATTAACATCTCAATTTCATGGATTTCTTGCACAATTCAATTAAACTAACATCTAAACATTACATCTAACATCCTAGCATCATCAAATCATGAATTCCAAGAACAAAAAGTTTCCTCTTATGGAAATGTATGAACTAGATGATCAAACCATAGATTTCTTGCACAATCAACACAATCTAGCATTCGTACAACCTAACTAACATCATATAATCATCTAACCATCATCAATTTCCTATTATCATCATCAATTTCGAACTAGGGTTCATCTTGAATCAAAAACTATGAACAACCAATCAAAACATACCTTTAAACGTGTAGAATCAAGAATTGAACTTGCTAGCACTATGGAATACTTGGAACTTGATCAAAATTGAATGCTAGAGCTTGTTCGACTAAAATTCGTATGATGAGGGTGAGTGGGGGCTGTTTTCGGCCGCAAGGGGTATGGGGGCTAGGGTTGGGTTTTTTTTGAAACTTAACTAAATTAGAATTTTACCCTTAAACCCTCCTTTAATTATGTTTTATAAAATTTAACCTTTGTAGCATTTTTTTATAATTTTTAACTAAAAATCACAAGAATTATTAGTCCATAATCATAATCATAAACATTTACCATAAGTCACACCACACATGAAATATATATATAACACGTTGTCGCGTTATCGCGTAGAATTTATAAAATAAACATTTCAAATTCTATAAATTCATGCATCACATAATCATAACTAATAATCAATATTATTAATTAGATTATTATTATCTGTCATAGATTAGTATTATTAAGTCACCAACGTTCAACGACAACTAGTGTGTGCCCACGACACGTGTATGCAAAACCTAACGGAACTAACGGAGTTTGGTAACGGAAAATTACCGGATGTCACAACTTTGGGCACCTTATATATTGTGTTCTTAAATAAACGAGCATTAGTACAGTGTTAAGTTCAGTAAACTTGAACATAGTTTACTTTTGTTTTACGATAAAACATGTAACACCATTATGATAGATGAAGTACTTTAAGTGTCTACTATTAAAAACATATATATATATATGATAACACAATCTAAAACATGAGACATTTGATTGATAAGACACTATATAAATGGTGTCAAGTATGCGTATGTGGATTTTCTTCTCACATGGTAATAACACCTCAAAAAGATAACGCTTATCCAAAATCTAGACCCGTCAAACATCATTCTCAAAACCAATACCACAAAATCTGGTGTCTTGCTCATAATTCTGACCGAGACCAAACCAAAGACAACACAAAAAAGAAATAATATTTTTTTCTTCCGGCAGTAGGTCCCCGTATTATTATAACGGAAAAAATTGAAAATTGAAGAGACTCTAAAAATCGATACGACTACTATTTGGTGTGTTCAGTAGAGAATTTTATTTTGAAAAGTTTTAACTGAGATAACAATGTAAACATTTTGTTTTTGTGGAGTGTTATGAGATCACCGTATAAACACGCGTGTATTGTGATGAGGGCTATTGTGGCAACATAGTGTTGTCGGCATATGAAGAACTATTTTGACGATATCTCACCGATATAGGGTTTTTCACATTTATTACCGGTCAATATCTGTGGCAGTGACATTCTTCATTATAGAGGTGGCGGGAGTTGTGAACCAAAGGATGCACCATAGTGTTCCAACCATAGTCACATGGTTTGCGATACGCTCCTGTACGGAGACGCAAAACAGGATCGCAATTTGCTAGGTCCATAAAATTTTGTATGAGATGGGGTAGGCTCATTTCGAATCGTTCCAGTACGTTGTACCATATAATATAGTACGATATATGTTTAACTCGCAGTGCGATTTTTTTTATATTTGTGACACCCGGTCAAATCAGGTCAACACTCGAAACCATTCGCAATAATGAATTTAGGATTATTTAATTATTATGTCTGATTAAACAAAAAAACCCTGCATTAACGTTTTAACAAACCTTGTAATTATTTAACAATTGCTTAAATAATAATAATAATAATAATAATAATAATAATAATAATAATAATAATATTAATAATCACTAGCAAATCCAAGGAGGATTATGAAGTCTTGCATGCAAGACAACACACCCTCCAAAACTTGTTTAAAACCATCATCCACACACACACACACACAAATCTTCATGTCCTCAAACTCTCTCCATCTTCCACACACACACACCACCACCCACCTCCCCATCGGCGCGCCCCACCCCTCTCCGCCGGCCACCTCCCGCCGCCGGCCACCTGCCGCCCGTCACCACCATCACCACCTACCACCGCGACCACCACCCCCACACCCGACACCATCTACCGCCGTGACAACCTCTCCCCCCCACACCCGACACCACCGGCACCACCACTCACACCCGACACCACCACCGCCATCACCTACACCCGACACCACCATCATCACCACCAACACCCGACATCACCACCGCCGCCACCAACACCCGACACCATCACCGCCGCCATCAACACCCGACGCCACCACCCCACCACCCTCACCTAACCATTTTGGTATAGTAACCTTCACTTGCATTTCCACTAAGGAACTCTAGTTTGGAACTTGGTATAGAACCCGAGGTTTCATCAAAGAATCGAGGATCGTGCTTGCATTGTGTTAAGAGTTCCACCTAGTGTCATCAAAGGTATATTAGATTAGATAATGTATATATGTTCATGCATGGATGATCAAGATAAGGATCTTGATGAACCCTAGTTCACCCATTTAAGGATTGTATGAAATGGTTGTTTTGATGATTTTGTATACAAAATGGTTCTTATAATGGTTTGATGAATCTGAAAATGGATTGTTAAAGGATGATTAGTTGATGAAATTATGTTACATAAGAGATCTAGGTGGTAAAAATGTATGTATGTATGTATATATCGTGTATGTATGTATGTATAATCATATAGGTTGGAAGAAGGATGAATTTTGGTCTTGGTAAGGACATTAGGTAAAGTTTATTGGATGAGGGTTATTGCTAACATGGCAACTTAGAATAATAACTAGGTTAAAGATTTTGTGTGACATTGATAACAAAATAATATTGAAAAATGAATAAGTTAGAGTAAAGATACTTGGACACAATTGAAGGACTTCCTTAGATAAAAGTCTAATAATAAACTTTGAGACTAGGAATTGTGGTTAAGATCAAACAAAAGACCAAAAGGACACCATGACTAACGAACTCGACTAAGACGACGATTGAGACTTCAAAAACCTTATAAAAATATATCCATACAAGACTAAGAATGAAACATACCTTGGACAAATCATGACTAATAAAAGAAAATATATATATATATATATATTTTAGACAACAAATTAATAAGTTATATATTGATAAAATAATATATGTATTAATAATCAAATAATCTTAAAAAGAATTATTTTATAAAAAGGTAAAATAGGACTTTTTGACACAAAATTATTAGTAAAAAGTTATTAATCAAAACTTTTAATAAAGACTAATATATATAAGATAAGATTGGAAAAATTATAGTTTATAGCACAAGACGCTCAAATTAGAAAAATCACTAATTAAATACAAGTTGTAAATGCAAGACTCACAAATAGAATAGTAAAGACATAAGACATTTAGTATATGAGCAAAGTATAGATAATAGTGAAAGGATATGTAACCCTAATAAGAAAAATAATAGTTTTTATTAAAAATTTACAAAAATATACATTTTTTTTAAATAATAAAAACATGCCATTTTTAAAACAGCCAAATAAAATGGGTGAAATGCATTCGTAAGCATAAACATTATGTATTGACCATAATGCTCATGATTAGGGTTTTACTATTGAAAGCATAGAACGTTGATTCATTTCGAAAATCGCAATCAAGGTGAGTTCTTCGGCCCCGTTTTAAATATTATTTTTAACTGTTTTGGGGGAAAAGCATGGAATGATACTTTTAAATATATGATGGGTTAAACAGGATAATATATAATATGAGGGTATAAGTTTGGGTCAGTAGTATGGATATATATACTATTGAGCCCTAAATCCCCGTATAATCATTAACCTCAGGGGTGAGGCCACAGAATATATTGGTAGATCTATCGGGTTAGAATGGCCCGCTCTCGCGACCAGTCGCGCTGGTCAGGTTGTGGCGAGAGAGTTTATATGTCTGGATAGTTGTGGGGCAACGACGTGTTTCTTGGTTTGATTATGGGCTTATGACCTAAATTATCATAGTACTAGCTAGTCTATGTGGAATATATTATGCCTTGTTTCATCATATTATTTTTAAAAAGGAATGTTTGCGAGATTACAAAACCCCGAAAGCTCACCAACTTTATGTTGACTTTATTACCATTCATGCTTTTCAAGGTTATAGGTGAGCTCTATATGTATTTTTGGAACTTTGTCTTTGGAGGGTCAAACGTTACAAACGTTTTTAAATAAAATTAAGTTTGTGTAATAAAAGTAGTATTATGTGTTACTACTGAAACGTTAAATGTTGGTTAACCAAGTACTTATATGATGTTAATATATGGTTTCCATGACTAATGATATCTTTGAATACGTTTGACTATAAAAGTTGGGTCAACTCCAACTTCCGTTACCACCACGTCACGCGACCTTCCGCTGCGGTTTTCGGGGTGTGACAGAAGTTGGTATCAGAGCCAACGGTTATAGTGAACTAGAAAGTATTTTTCAAAAATCTAGACTATAACCTTTAAAATGAATATTTGACTCCAAAGACAATTCCATGACGTGGGCTGAAAGTTAGAATAGAACATTATGTGATCATAATAGTCATAATGAGATTATGATTATTAATTTTATGTGCTAGAACTTTGTAAATTAATATGTACGCATGCATGCATTTCTCTATTTGTAGATGTCTGACCGAGTTAGCCGAGAGAGAGTACCTGACTTTAGCAGTAGCACCGATGGTTCATCAGAGCCCATTTCCTCGACACCATGGTATCACCCTACTCAGCCATACTTCGCAGCTACCATATACCCGGGTATGGAAAACTCGGGGAATGGTTGGATATCTGAGTCCGATGACGAGAGCCCTACCCCACCAGCCGTCACTCTTGAGCCTATTGCTGAGGAGCCAGTTGGCTTGGCCTCGGAGAGTGAGACCCATACAGCTGTGACTCCTGCTGCTCCTATTCCCCTCATGCAGCACCCACCGAAAATGATGGTGTATGAGCGAAGGGAGCGCAGAGAGAAGAGAAAGATGGTTGATGATGATGCACCGCAAAGGATCAGGTGGTGTATGAGCCAAGAAACGCGAGAGAGAGAAGAGAAAAGTGATTGATGATGTCGGTATGGAGAGTACACCTATGCCCAAACAGGCCAGACTTCTAGATGACCAGTGGGGATGGATCATGGAGGCCATGAGAGGATGGGCTTCGAGAGATGGGATTCCTTCCACCTTCGAGGAGGGAGAGTCGTCTTCTGCTCCACATGGGACTACTATGGGTGGCGAGCCCGTTGAACGGGTGATGATCACCTTGGTAGCCCAGTGTGTTCGACTCAAGAAGGAGTTGCTGACTACCAGAAAGAAGATGAGGATCCAGGATGAGGTGAGTCAAGCTTTGGATGGGAGGTTGATGACGATTGAGGAGGAGGTTGAGGTTATTGGATGATAGTGCTCTGAGCCAGATGCACTTTCGTATAGCAGACCTGGAGACTAGTCTCGCAGAGACTAGGGATCGACTGACCCAGGCGAAGCAGAGAGCAGATGTGGCCGAGACAGCATTGGTGACAGCACAGCAGTACGCGATTGTGATGGGAGAGCGAGCAGAGACTTCGATGGCTATGGCTACATTATGTTTGATGCTGATTTCATATCTTACGCATGTTGGTAGTGGAGGCTCGTTTTAGGATAATTGTTGATATAAGCCGGGGAGCTTGAACTCTTTCTTTTGACCGAGTAGTAAACTTCCTACTCATAAAGGTGAAGGACCAAGCACTAGATCGTTGAAAACAAAAAGAAAGACTGACTTTTAGATAACTTAACTTATTTGCATGTAGGATATTAACTTATGATCTTTTGATAACTAACTTTTATGTGCTTGATAATCATATATGTATGAACATGACGCTTATGAAAATTTAAAAAGTTTTATCTTTATGATATATGTTTGATCGCGGTAAATACTTGATTATTGTATGAATATTTTAATGAACCAGTTATATAGAATAAACCATATTATAATATAATAACAAGCGTACGTAATCTAGACCTCTTCTTCCCTACCATCGAAACAGAATTGAATCATGCCACCTGTAACACGAAACACACCCTCGAGTGGAAACGTCAATTTACCAACCACCCCAGAGGAACTAGCCCAATTGATAGCTCGGCACGTCAAATCAGCTCTAGAACAACATGATGCAAATCTAGTGGCTGGTCAAGGAAGGAGGCAAGAAAATACGGGTAACGGTCTTGGAAATGGAGCAGGAAATGGTTCAAATGTAGGTTCCGGTATTGGTGCAAACAACGGATCCGGTGCGAACAGAAACCCATGTAGTTCATCAGGTGGACAACCACAAGGGTGTTCGTATAAAACTTTTCAGGGATGCAATCCAAGAACTTTTACAGGCGCTGAAGGACCGTTAGACATAATCCGATGGATCGAAAGAATGGAGACTGTTATAACAATAAGCAATTGTTCTAACGATCAAAAGGTCAAGTATGCAACCTGTTCCTTTCAAGATGCAGCGTTATCATGGTGGAATTCCCAGCGTCAAATTTTGGGCGATACAAACGCATATGAACTTACTTGGGAACAACTAAAGGAGATGCTGCTTAAAGAATACTGCCCACGCAATGAGCTCTAGAAGATCGAGACCGAATTCTGGAATCATACCATGGAAGGAGCTGAGATCCGGACATACACTTCAAGATTCAATAACCTTGCTAGATTGGTACCTCGAATGGTTACGCCGGAATACGTCCGAATTGAAAGATACATATGGGGATTGGCACCTCAAATAAGAAGCAATGTTACAGCTTCCAAACCTACCACCATCCAAAGTGCGATCGATATTGCACACTCCTTAACTGATGACGCGATACGAAATAGAACCCTGATCAAGAAGAATGATCATGGAAAGAGTGCGATGGAAATTGAGAGGAAGACGATTAAAGTGAACAGAAGATCATTTGATGGAAAGAGGAAGTGGTTTGAAAATCCCAAGGGACTAGTAAACAACAGGAAAAATTTTAATCAGAGATCTGAACGGGTTTATGTGGCAACATCAAACAATGGAAGGACAAACAAAGAATCTCAAGGGAAATGCAGCAAATGTGGATATCCCCATACTGGTGATTGTAAGATTTGTACTCATTGCCATAAATTTGGACATCTGAGCCAAAATTGCCGAGCAAAACCTGATGGAAGGGTAATCAGAAATGATCAAGCTTGCTATGAGTGTGGTGTAATTGGACACTTCAAGAAGAACTGTCCAAGTTTGAATGGGTCCAGGGCTAGAGGGAGAGCTTTTGAAATGAATGCCAATGAAGCACAACAAGAACCGTCAGTAGTTAACGGTACGTTTCTTATCAATAATCATTATGCCTCCATCTTGTTTGACACTGGTGCTGATTTAACTTTTGTATCCAAAGAGTTTGAACCATCATTAGGAATTAAACCATGTAAGCTAAGAAAGAAGTATATTATAGAGCTAGCTAATGGAAAGAAAATAGAATCCAGTGAAATAATTAGAAATTGCACGATACAACTTAACAACCATCTCTTTAGTATTGACTTATTACCTGTCAATCTGGGAAGTTTCGACGTTGTTATTGGAATGGATTGGCTCTCTCGAAATCGTGCTGAAATAGTATGTTTTGAGAAAATCATCCGATTGCCAACTCCAAGTGGAGAACTCCTAATCATACAAGGAGAAAAGGGAAAACCCTCATTTAAAATTATAAGTGTCATGAAAACTTATGGATACTTGAATGAAGGATATCCCGCCTTTCTAGTAAAAGCCATTGACACTAAAAATGAAGAGCAAAGAATTGAAGACATTCCCATTGTACGAGAATACCCAGAGGTATTTCCCGAAGATCTGCCAGGGTTACCTCCACAAAGACAGATCAAATTTTGAATTGATTTGATACCCGGAGCTGCACCAGTAGCATGATCACCGTATCGACTGGCACCTTCTAAAATGCAGGAGTTGTCAAAACAACTCCAAGAATTATTAGACAAAGGATTCATTCGACCAAGTTTTTCTCCATGGGGAGCACCAGTGCTATTCGTCAAAAAGAAAGACGGATCATTCAGAATGTGTATCGATTATCGAGAATTAAACAAACTCACCATTAAAAATCGATACCCACTACCAAGAATTGATGATTTGTTCGATCAATTGCAAGGATCCAACTACTACTCAAAGATAGATTTACGATCTGGATATCACCAACTGTTGATAGCAGAAGAGGATGTTCCAAAAACAGCTTTTAGAACACGTTACGGTCATTATGAATTTCTAGTAATGCCGTTTGGATTGACCAACGCACCTACTATATTCATGGATCTTATGAATAGGGTTTGTAAGCCCTACTTGGACAAGTTTGTGATAGTATTCATTGATGATATTTTGATATACTCACAATCCAAGAAAGAACATGAGCAACATCTCAGGCTAATCCTAAACGTGTTAAAAGAAGAAAAGTTGTACGCAAAATTCTCAAAATGTGAATTTTGGCTTCGAGAAGTTCGATTTCTCGGACACGTTATTAACAAAAAGGGTATCCACGTGGATCCAACCAAGATTGAAGCAATTAGGAACTGGGAAGCCCCCAAATCTCCAACGGAAGTACGACAATTCCTAGGGTTAGCTGGTTATTACCGTAGGTTTATAGAAAACTTTTCGAAGATAGCCCAACCCTTGACCCTATTGACTCGCAAGGATAAGAATTACGTGTGGGGCGAAGATCAAGAAAGAGCTTTTCAATTACTAAAGCAGAAGTTGTGCAGTGCACCCATACTGTCTCTACCAAATGGAACAGAGGGATTTGTAGTGTATTGTGATGCACCACGATTAGGTCTTGGATGTGTATTGATGCAGAAAGATAAAGTAATCGCTTATGCATCAAGCCAACTAAAAGTGCATGAAAAGAATTACACCACTCATGACCTAGAATTAGGAGCTGTTGTTTTCGCTCTTAAAATATGGAGACATTATTTGTATGGGACCAAATGTGTCATATATACGGATCATAAGAGTCTGCAACATATTTTTAATCAAAAGGATTTAAATATGAGACAGCGCCGCTGGGTGGAGCTGTTAAATGATTATGACTGCGATATCCGATATCACCCAGGCAAGGCAAATGTTGTGGCAGATGCACTTAGTAGGAAAGAAAGGGAAAAGCCGCTACGAGTACGAGCGTTGAAACTTACCATATACTCGAACCTTACTAACCAGATTCGCAATGCTCAACTCGAAGCATTGAAGGATGAAAACTTGGAAAGTGAAGGTCTGCGAGGAATGGTCAAGGGATTAACAACAGATTCTGATAAAATGATGCGTTTTGCAAATAGAATATGGGTTCCTAAGTATAAAGAGTTACGCAAAGTAATTCTTGATGAGGCACACAAATCAAGGTATTCGATTCACCCAGGAATCGACAAAATGTATCATGATGTGAAGGAATTTTTCTGGTGGCCTAACATGAAGGGAGACATAGCTTCATATGTTAACCAATGCATGACTTGCTCCAAAGTAAAGGCAGAATACCAGAGAAACCATCGGGACTTCTACAACAGAGCGGAAATTCCGAAATGGAAGTGGGAATGCATTGCCATGGATTTTGTGACAAAATTACCCAGGACAACAAGTGGTTACGATACCATTTGGGTAATTGTTGATCGACTAACAAAATCTGCACATTTCCTACCGATGAAGGAGACCTACAGTATGAGCAAATTGGCAAGCTTATACATCAAAGAAGTAGTGTCACGCCACGGTGTACCAGTCTCAATCATATCAGATAGGGATAGTCGATTCACCTCTAGATTTTGGCAAACCTTACAGGAAGCCATGGGTACCCGACTAGATATGAGCACGGCCTATCACCCACAAACGGACGGACAGAGCGAGAGAACTATTCAGACTCTGGAAGATCTATTAAGAGCATGTGTGATCGATTTTGGTGGAAATTGGGATACTTATCTACCATTAGCTGAGTTTTCCTATAATAATAGTTATCACACCAGCATCAAGGCCGCTCCATTCGAAGCACTGTACGGAAGGAAGTGTCGATCACCGTTATGTTGGGCCGACATTGGAGAAAGACAATTAACAGGACCAGAAATTATACAAGAAACAACAGATAAGATTGTTCAGATCAGAAAGAGGCTAGAAGTTGCTAATAGTCGGCAAAAGAGTTATGCAGATAACCGAATAAAGCCATTAGAATTCACGGTCGGCGATAGAGTGTTCTTGAAGGTATCTCCATGGAAGGGAATTATGAGATTTGGTAAAAGAGGGAAGCAGAGTCCACGATTCATAGGACCCTTCGAAATCTTGGAACGGATTGGGAAGGTTGCATACCGACTCAGATTACCAGAGGAACTTGGTAATGTGCACAATGTATTTCACGTATCTAATTTAAGGAAATGCATGACAGATGAATCTCTAGTTATCCCTCCAGACGAAGTTAGTATCAACGACAAACTTCACTTCATCGAAGAGCCAATAGAGGTCTTAGATTGGAAAACTCAGAAACTCAGACGGAAACAAATCAAATTAGTTAAAGTTCGATGGAACTCTAGAAGAGGACCTGAATTTACTTGGGAACGCCAAGATGAAATGCAACAAAAGTACCCTCACCTGTTCAAAACCAGAATTGATTCAGGTTCAACAACGTAAATTTCGGGACGAAATTTCTTAAACGAGGGGAGACTGTGACACCCGGTCAAATCAGGTCAACACTCGAAACCATTCGCAATAATGAATTTAGGATTATTTAATTATTATGTCTGATTAAACAAAAAAACCCTGCGTTAACGTTTTAACAAACCTTGTAATTATTTAACAATTGCTTAAATAATAATAATAATAATAATAATAATAATAATAATAATAATAATAATAATAATAATAATAATAATAATAATAATAATAAGAATAATAATAATAATATAATAATAATAATAATAATAATAATAATAATAATATTATTCTATAATAATATTAATAATCACTAGCAAATCCAAGGAGGATTATGAAGTCTTGCATGCAAGACAACACACCCTCCAAAACTTGTGTAGGGGTTTTAACATGTTTATCAAAGCTCATATAACCTTGTTTATATGAAAACGCAGCGGAAAATATATGTTTTAAAACATGTTAATAAGATGATTATTAAACCCATTTAATAAAGAACCCCAAGCCATGGATCATTATACAAATGCATACAATAAAGAACATAAGAAGGTGAAAATACAACCTTTGTAGCAGCTCAAAAAAACGAATTTCTTGAGGTGAAAGAAGATGAAAACGTGGCTGAATCTTCAAGGAAGAAGACCTCAAGAGGTGATACCCCAAGCTTGTACAAACACCTTTGATTGCTAGGAATCTTGACACCAAATTTTCAGCAACCAAAACCCTTTTGAAAGCTGAAAATTCTGCTCTTTTCTTCTTCCAAAAACCGTGAGATAGAGAGAGATTTGGAGAGAGCTTCTCAAGTGTGTGTATGTGTGAAAGAGAGAGGATGCAAGAGTGTTCAAGGGGAAAAGTAATGCATGGCCTTGGAAAAAAAAAGGGGAAGAAACCAAGACAAAGGGGCGGCCGATTTTGGCACCCTTTGTCTCCCTCTTGATTCAAATTTTTTAATAAAACTAAATACACTCTTGCACCCTTATGATGTAAAATTAAACCATTTTAATTTTATATCACTAACACACACACTATTATTTGTGATTGTCTAACTAATTTAAAAAATGAACAAATAATCCCATATGAACAAATATATATATATAAACTTGTTCATTTGCAAAAGCAATGATTTAGAAAACCCGGTTTCTAAATTGGTGTTTATATTTATTTGTTTGATCTAATCAACAAATAAATATTTGTCGGTGTTTGTTTGGCTTGTTATTGGGTATGACCCGACTTGGATCATATCACACTAGCCACATCAATTTAATATATATCTTGGGCAGATCATTTCCTTCAATCTCCCACTTGCACAAGATTTATAGAAGATTGATGCAAGCAGCAAATAACGCCTAGCAACGGTTTGCTACCCCTAATGTATATGACTAAGTGCCATTCAATAACATCATTCGTTTCAAGTACCTTACTTGAATATGTTTTAGGTGAATTAATCATCTATCCTTTTGTTGCAGATGTCATGTTAAATCCAAGAGACACAGAATAGTCATTCTCCGATGATTTAACTTTAACAGGCCTTAGACATCTAACTCTCAACGAATAAGAGGAACAAATTCCATATTGACTACATACGTCTCTCACAATCACCTCATGTCATACCTGAACTCAGCCTTATGTACTGCCTTTTCAGAACAAGAAAGGTCTAAGTCAAAGTACAATACTTGGTGAATATCAAGACCCAATATGTATCTCAGGTCTGAGAATACAATGATATTCGCCTTTACTCAAAATTTCTTATGACTAATCAGAAAGATTCCATGCAGAAATAATTGAGAGCGGGTCAGTCCAATATCTATATCCCATAGATATCAATGAACCTTGGTAGCAACCTCTTGCTCTATATTCATACCTTATGAATATCAACCAATCCAAGTTCATTATAGTCTTACATTCATAGTTGTTCCCACAAGTATGATCGACTACGGACGTTGAGAATAATTCATTTATTCACGGATTTAAACATGCTAAAATAGAAGAACGAATGAAATTATAACCATATAATTAAGTCAAATAACATTAGTTCCAATATCCAAATACAAAATACAACATCAAACCCAGTCACTTGAATATCTAAGTCCCATGGCACAAACATGACCTTCATGCTTTGCCTTTTCAAGGAGTTTTGTGAGTGGATCCGCAACGTTTTTATCAGTGTGGACTTTGCGAATACATATCTTTCCTTTTTCAACTTCATCCCTTATGTAGTTGAATCTCCGTTCAATGTGCCGAGTCTTTTGATGAGCACGAGGTTCCTTGATTTGAGCAATCGCAACCTGGTTGTCACAATAGATCTCTAGGGGATCCTGAATGGAAGGGACTACCCCTAGATCGGCTATGAATTTCTTCAGCCATGCAGCATCCTGTGCTGCCATTGAAGCGGCGACGTATTCTGACTCTGTAGTGGACAACGCCACGACTTCTTGCTTTGAGCTTTTCCAAGAAACAGCTCCCCCATTCAGAATAAAGATGTACCCCATTGAGATCGTGAATCATCTCGATCGGTTTGGAAACTCGCATCCGTGTAACCTTTTACAACGAGTTCCTCTTCACCAGACCCGTAGATCAAGAACATGTCCTTAGTCCTCCTTAGGTACTTCAGAATGTTCTTGACAGCCATCCAATGACTATCACCAGGATTTTGCTGGTATCTACTTGTCATGCTTAAAACGCATGACACGTCTGGTCTAGTGCATATCATTGCATACATGATGGATCCTATAGCAGATGCATATGGGATTGCCTTCATTCTATTTTGCTCCTCCTTGGAGCTTGGACATTGAGTTGTACTCAATATTGTCCCTCTTTGAATAGGTACAGTACCTTTCTTAGAGTTTTCCTTCTTGAACCTTTTCAAGATTTTGTCAATGTATGCACTTTGATTCAAACCAATTAGCCGTCTTGATCTATCCCTATAGATCTTTATTCCCAGAATATAGGCGGCTTCACCAAGATCCTTGATGGAAAAACAACTTCCAAGCCAGGTTTTTACACCTTCCATGGTTGGAATGTCGTTTCCAACAGAGAGTATGTCATCAACATACAATACTAGGAAGGTTATTGTGCTCCCACTAGCCTTCTTATACACGCAAGCCTCATCAGCGTTTTTGATGAAACCAAATTTCTTTACTTCATCATCAAAACGGTGATTCCAACTTCTTGATGCTTGTTTCAATCCATAGATTGATTTCATTATCTTGCATACTTTATTAGGATATTTTGGATCGACAAAACCTTCAGGCTGAACCATATAAACATCTTCCTCAAGATATCCATTTAGGAAAGCGGTTTTGACATCCATTTGCCAAATCTCATAATCATAATGAGCTGCTATGGCAAACAATATCCTTATAGACTTAAGCATTGCAACAGGTGAGAAGGTTTCATCATAATCAACCCCTTGAGTTTGAGTGAAACCCTTTGCTACAAGTATAGCTTTGTAAGTATCCAAGTTTCCATGCATATCGGTTTTCTTCTTAAACCCACTTACTTCCAACTACTTTGGAATTAAGAGGTGGCACAACAAGTTCCCAAACTTGATTGTCATACATGGATTGCATCTCAACGTTCATGGCCTCAAGCCATTTGTCACAATCCAAATTGGACATTGCATCATGATATGTGGTTGGTTCATCTGAATCCACCACATAGCATCCATCCATGAAAAATCCGTATCTTTCAGGTGGATTACTAGTTCTACCACTTCTAGAACGTTTGTGTGTATTGATCAACCGCTTGATCATCCTCAACATCCTCACGTTGAGTGCTAGTTTCAACCAAACGTGCATCGGGCTGTGTTTCTTGATCCTCCTCAAGATCCACTGTTCTACTGCTAGTCCTTCCATAAGGAACTTTGTTTCTAAGAACTCACCCTTTCTGGCAACAAACACTTTTTGTTCCAGTGGATCATAGAAATAATATCCCATAGAATCTCTAGGATATCCAACAAAGATACACTTGGTGGATCGGACATCTAATTTGTTTGGGGTGGGAGTTTTAACATAAGCCTCACAACCCCAGACCTTAAGTACGATAGGGATGGAACTCTTCCATGCCATATCTCAAAAGGTGTCTTTTCCACCTTTTTGGTTGGGGCCATATTCAGAATACGGGCCGCGGAGAGCAAAGCGAAACCCCAAAATGATAGAGGTAATGTGCTTCTAGCCATCATATATCGAACCATATCCAATAAGGTTCGATTCCTCCTCTCAGACACACCATTATGTTGTGGTGTTCCAGGTGGAGTGAGTTGTGAGACAATCCCACAACTCCTAAGATGATCTTGAAAAACATCACTTAGGTATTCGCCACCACTATCGGTGCGGAGAATTTTAATTGACTGTTGAGTTGATTTTCTACTTCATTCTTGAAGATTTTGAACATTTCAAAAGCTTCATCTTTGTGCCTTAATAAGTACACATACCCATAGCGACTATAATCGTCGGTAAAGGTAATGAAGTATCTTTCACCATTCCTAGTCATTGGCTTAAAAGGACCACATACATCCGAATGTATGATACCTAATAAATCTTTTGCCCTTTCGTAGTTCCACTAAAGGGTGCCTTAGTCATTTTACCTTGTAAACAAGATTCACATACATCAAATGAATCACATTCATTTGTTTTTAAAAGACCATTCTTTTGAAGTGTTTGTATACGTTTCTTGTTTATATGACCAAGACGGCAATGCCAAAGGTAGGTATCACTCAAATCTAATTTGAGTTTTGGTGGTTGCTTGGTATATTGAGCTATCATATATGTTACGTTTTCATGAACCAATTCATAAATACCATTACAAGGTATAGCCTTAAAATAAAATACATGATTTAAAGAAACATGAATATCATTGTCAACAAACTTGAAATCATAATCACATTGTCTTAAACGGGAAACGGAAATTATGTTCCTAGTCAAACTAGGAGCATATAATACATTGTTTAAAATAAATTCCAAACCACCTGGAAGCTTCAAAATGTAGTCTCCTTGGGCTTCAACGTGAACCTTTGCACCATTGCCCATGAAGAGACTTATTTCCCCTTTTGCATAATGCTCATTTCTTTTGAACCCCTGCAATAAATTGCAAATGTGAGTTCCACATCCGGTATCTAATACCCATGTGTTAGAAGAAATAACATTTAGCTCAACATGTATCATGTAAATTATACCTAAGTTTGCCCCTGCATCCCTCTTTTCTCTCAACTCTTTGAGATAGACTGGACAATTTCTCATCCAATGCCCTATCTCACCACATTTGAAGCATGGGTCGTTTAGCAACCTTTTGCTTCTTCTCCTTGGGCTTCGGAGGTTCCGCCCTAACAACCATCTCCCCTTCCTCCAACGTGCCCCTTTCCTTTGGCAACATTTGCCTTGGGAGGGGGTAGAGACCTCTTCCTTCTCCCACCTTCATCAATGGTGAGAACGGGTAAAACCCTTTTACTCATTCCCGCCTCAGCTGATTTGAGAATCGAATGAAGTTCATTTATGCTCTTGTCCCATCCGTTCATGTTGTAATTCATGACGAATGCCTCAAACCTTTTAGTTAGGCCATTAAGGATCAAATCCGTGGCCAACTCTTTTGAGACAGGACAATTTAGCTTTTGAAGGCGGTCGATGTGGCTTTTCATCTTAAGAACATAAGATGAAATTGATTGGGATTCCTCCATCCGACATGCATGAAGCGCTCGAACCGTTTCGAAGCGCTCCACTCTAGCTGTTGCTGGAACGTTTCCCGCAACTGAGTGATCATGTCATAGGCTCCATGGAGCTCATACTCCTTTGGGAGTTCGGGTGTCATACTTGCTAACATTAAGCAAGAGACTTGGATGGAGTCTTCCGTATATCTAACCCAATCATTATAGGCCTCCACATCCTCCTCGTTAGGTTCATCGGGGATGGGATCATCAAGAATGTAGGCCCGCTTTTCTTGCTTGAGAACAATTCTCAAGTTGCGGTACCAATCCATGAAGTTGTTAGGTGTTAGACGATCCCTTTGAAGGATCGCCTGATAGAGATTGGTTGTTTTGGTTTGGTACATCGTTATTAGCGTTGGTGTGGTCGGCCATCTACAAGATTTTACAAAGTTCCATTTTAGTAATCGTTGATATAATTATATATATTTCATTTATTAATACCCTTTACGTCTCATAGACTATTAATAAAAATTTTTTTAGAATCCAACGTTATATTAAATATTGGTTAGGTGACCTTTATCCCATTATTTAAAAAACAAGGTAGTCATAAATGACAATTGCAACCCATTGCAACTTCTAGTGGTATGGGATCGTTTGAACATCTTATGTTTATAACGGCATGTTTACCCCATCAACACCTTTATAAAAACATTTTAGGTGATCCATTTAATATATTTTATAAATCAAGTCGTCCTACTTACACACACGTGTGAGTTTACTACATAAGTGGTTAGGTGACCTTTATCCCACAAACATGGTATTCTCACCTCAAGTACGAGTTCCCTCAAAGTGGTTAGGTGACCTTTATCCCACTAAAAGTTTGCAAGTAACCTAAGTGTTGTGTAAAAGGATGGTGTTTAACTTGTTTTCAAAAGGGATTTATAATTCACAATTCTTGTTTTAGAAAAAAGACCATGTACCATATGATTGTATGCATTCAACCATATGGTACCCATTGGTTCTTTTAAATAAAACCCATTTTATTTTGCAAACCATTAACTCTTTTATAGACCCATTCTATTTTGCTTAATGATTTGAGAACCAATTTCTTGTAATAGCTTGTTCTAGTTGATGGTTTGTTAATGACATCCAAATATCACAAACAAAACAACATCATAAGCATTCAACAAGCATAACCAAACAATTCATATATGCATAACAAAGCATACTAAGTTGAGCACACTTGTTTAGCCAGAAACAAGTGTGTCAAAAGGTCTTGTCCTAAGGGTTAAGAACATGACACATGGTTGACAAAAGGAACTCCCACTTGAATCCACATCTTCAAGCATCCTCTTTGTCCATCTTTTCTTCAAGTCTTGATCTTGAGCATCCTTACAAAATATGTATCCTAATACATTTTTCTAGTAAAGATAAACTCCTAATCTATTTATTACAAACCATATGAATGAATAGATTACAAAATAAGACTTGAAACAAAATAAATTATTACATGCCCAAATGAATATAAACATGACAACAATCATTCAATCCAAATGGTCTAGGCTTTGTCATGCATAATCAACAACAACATGATCAAACATACACAAGATAATCGATTTTGGCAGCCCCTTATAGCCCATGTTTTGGCCAACATAAACCAAGAACAAATGGGTTAAGAACATATAAATAAACATCTAATAATCTAGAGTTTTAAAGATCCTTATATGCATAAAGAAGCATCTTTAAAACACCAAAGGGGGTCAAAATCCAGCCCCTACTCACGGATTTTTGGTGTCAAGCACCACAAAAACAGTGAACTAGGGAGGAAATACATGTTGCATAGTATAAGTGGCTCTTGATGCCATTGTAGGGGTTTTAACATGTTTATCAAGCTCATATAACCTGTTTATATGAAAACGCAGCAAAAAATATATGTTTTAAAACATGTTAATAAGATGATTATTAAACCCATTTAATAAAGAACCCCAAGCCATGGATCATTATACAAAGATATACAATAAAAAACATAAGAAGGTGAAATACAACCTTTGTAGCAGCTAAAAAAAAAACGAATTTCTTGAGGTGAAAGAAGATGAAAGCGTGGCTGAATCTTCAAGGAAGAAGACCTCAAGAGGTGATAGCCCAAGCTTGTACAAACACCTTTGATTGCTAGGAATCTTGACACCAAATTTTCAGCAACCAAAACCCTTTTGAAAGCTGAAAATTCTGCTCTTTTCTTCTTCCAAAAACCGTGAGATAGAGAGAGATTTGGAGAGAGCTTCTCAAGTGTGTGTATGTGTGAAAGAGAGAGGATGCAAGAGTGTTCAAGTGGGAAAGTAATGCATGGCCTTGGAACTAAAAAAGGGGAAGGAACCAAGACAAAGGGGCGGCCGATTTTGGCACCCTTTGTCTCCCTCTTGATTCAATTTTTTTAATAAAACTAAATACACTCTTGCACCCTTATGATGTAAAATTAAACCATTTTAATTTTATATTACTAACACACACACTATTATTTGTCATTGTCTAACTAATTTAAAAAATGAACAAATAATCCCATATGAACAAATATATATATATATATATATATATATATATATATATATATATATATATATATATATAAACTTGTTCATTTGCAAAAGCAATGATTTAGAAAACCCGGTTTCTAAATTGGTGTTTATATTTATTTGTTTGATCTAATCAACAAATAAATATTTGTCGGTGTTTGTTTGGCTTGTTATTGGGTATGACCCGACTTGGATCATATCACACTAGCCACATCAATTTAATATATATCTTGGGCAGATCATTTCCTTCAACTTGTTTAAAACCATCATCCACACACACACACACACACAACTCTTCACCTCCTCAAACTCTCGCCATCTTCCACACACACACACCACCACCCCACCTCCCCATCGGCCGCCCCACCCCTCTCCGCCGGCCACCTGCCGCCGCCGCCCACCTTCCGCCGCCAGCCACCTGCCGCCCGTCACCACCATCACCAACTACCGCCGCGACCACCACCCCCACACCCGACACCATCTACCGCCGTGACCACCTCTCCCCCCCCACACCTGACACCACCGGCACCACCACTCACACCCGACACCACCACCGCCATCACCTACACCCGACACCACCATCATCACCACCAACACCCAACATCACCACCGCCGCCACCAACACCCAACACCATCACCGCCGCCATCAACACCCGACGCCACCACCCCACCACCCTCACCCGACGCCAACTTGAAACCCCCCTTCCTTTCTCTTTCGGTGACCGCTAACACCACCAATAGTAACCTTCACTTGCATTTCCACTAAGGAACTCTAGTTTGGAACTTGGTATAGAACTCGAGGTTTCATCAAAGAATCGAGGATCGTGCTTGCATTGTGTTAAGAGTTCCACCTAGTGTCATCAAAGGTATATTAGATTAGATAATGTATATATGTTCATGCATGGATGATCAAGATAAGGATCTTGATGAACCCTAGTTCACCCATTTAAGGATTGTATGAAATGGTTGTTTTGATGATTTTGTATACAAAATGGTTCTAATAATGGTTTGATGAATCTGAAAATGGATTGTTAAAGGATGATTAGTTGATGAAATTATGTTACATAAGAGATCTAGGTGGTAAAAATGTATGTATGTATGTATGTATATATCGTGTATGTATGTATGTATAATCATATAGGTTGGAAGAAGGATGAATTTTGGTCTTGGTAAGGACATTAGGTAAAGTTTATTGGATGAGGGTTATTGCTAACATGGCAACTTAGAATAATAACTAGGTTAAAGATTTTGGGTGACATTGATAACAAAATAATATTGAAAAATGAATAAGTTAGAGTAAAGATACTTGGACACAATTGAAGGACTTCCTTAGATAAAAGTCTACTAATAAACTTTGAGACTAGGAATTGTGGTTAAGATCAAACAAAAGACCAAAAGGACACATGACTAACGAACTCGACTAAGACGACGATTGAGACTTCAAAAACCTTATAAAAATATATCCATACAAGACTAAGAATGAAAAATACCTAGGACAAGTCATGACTAATAAAAGAATATATATATATATATATATATATTTTAAACAACAAATTAATAAGTTATATATAGATAAAATAATATATGTATTAATAATCAAATAATCTTAAAAAGAATTATTTTATAAAAAGGTAAAATAGGACTTTTTGACACAAAATTATTAGTAAAAAGTTATTAATCAAAACTTTTAATAAAGACTAATATATATAAGATAAGATTGGAAAAATTATAGTTTATAGCACAAGACGCTCAAATTAGAAAAATCACTAATTAAATACAAGTTGTAAATGCAAGACTCACAAATAGAATAGTAAAGACATAAGACATTTAGTATCTGAGCAAAGTATAGATAATAGTGAAAGGATATGTAACCCTAATAAGAAAAATAATAGTTTTTATTAAAAATTTACAAAAATATACATTTTTTTTAAATAATAAAAACATGCCATTTTTAAAACAACCAGATAAAATGGGTGAAATGCATTCGTAAGCATAAATCATTATGTATTGACCATAATGCTCATGATTAGGGTTTTACTATTGAAAGCATAGCACGTTGATTCATTTCGAAAATCGCACTCAAGGTGAGTTCTTCGGCCCCGTTTTAAATATTATTTTTAACTGTTTTGAGGGAAAAGCATGGAACGATACTTTTAAATATATGATGGGTTAAACAGGATAATATATAATATGAGGGTATAAGTTTGGGTCAGTAGTATGGATATATATACTATTGAGCCCTAAATCCCCCTATAATCATTAACCTCAGGGGTGAGGCCACAAAATATATTGGTAGATCTATCGGGTTAGAATGGCCCGCTCTCGCGACCAGTCGCGCTGGTCAGGTTGTGGCGAGAGAGTTTATATGTCTGGATAGTTGTGGGGCAACGACGTGTTTCTTGGTTTGATTATGGGCTTATGACCTAAATTATCATAGTACCTAGCTAGTCTATGTGGAATATATTATGTCTTGTTTCATCATATTATTTTTAAAAAGGAATGTTTGCGAGATTACAAAACCCCGAAAGCTCACCAACTTTATGTTGACTTTATTACCCTTCATGCTTTTCAGGGTTATAGGTGAGCTCTATATGGATTTCTGGAACTTTGTCTTTGGAGGGTCAAACGTTACAAACGTTTTTAAATAAAATTAAGTTTGTGTAATAAAAGTAGTATTATGTGTTACTACTGAAACGTTAAATGTTGGTTAACCAAGTACTTATATGATGTTAATATATGGTTTCCATGACTAACGATAACTTTGAATACGTTTGACTATAAAAGTTGGGTCAACTCCAACTTCCGTTACCACCACGTCACGCGACCTTCCGCTGCGGTTTTCGGGGTGTGACAATATTAAATTTCTTAACTAACTCAATTGATGTTAAATGTAAGGCCCCGTTCCCGGGACGCTTACAACTGGCCAATCATCGCACATAAACATATAATTTCATTAACTTAAATAAAACGTTGCAGCGGAAACATTAAATTCAACATTTCATTTCATCATAAAAGTTTTTGCAAAATAATATAATCATTCATTACACAATATCATTTGTTCGCATTACAATGCAAAAATATTAAACAAAAGAATGTCATCCAAAAGAGCTGAGTAGCTGCCCCGTGCCACCCTCAGCAAAGCTCACCTGCCAACTGGAAACACATAAAAGTCAGCGTTGCTAGTGTGTTCTAGTTTTAAATAAAACATACTTTACTTCCTTTTTAAAACCATCCGTTAATTTCGTACGCGATCACACAAAATACATACGTACAAATAATATAATTATTATCTTCCATTACGTTCGTTACATTCTTCCATTCATTAGTTATCGCACGGTACTTTACCATTCGCTTCATTCGTTCATAATTTCTTTTCTTGCGTTCGTTCATATCACACATATCGCACGTTCGCACATTTCGCACTTTCGTATCTTCGTACCCATCATACATATCGCACAAATCGCACAAATGGAGTGGTCAATAGGACAGACTCCCCCTTTGTGTGTGAACTCTTAGGGGTTTAGCTAAAATCGTTGATAGGATCGGATCAATTAGATTTGAATTTTGCAGCGGAATATAGCACAATAAGATCCAATTCAAGCAAGAAAGTAAGTAATGAATATGTAAACACTCAATCACAATTATAGAGAGAATATTTCTGTTAAAGGAATGTTTTCATTCACGCGTAATGCTTCGGTTAGAATACAGCTAGGTCAACATCCCTTATATAGAGGAATGTGACGTCTGCTGATGTCACTTGATAGTGACATCTAACAGAATTATACAAAACAACTGAAATAATGAAAACTACTGAAATGTTCTTAACAACTGATCACATCTCAGAGAATGCTAAGTACAAATACATAAAACTACTGACTTAAAACTACTGAAACAATAAACTACTGAAATGTAAAATTACAAGTACTGAAAAGTAAAACCATCACAACTACTGAAGTTAACAACTTCAGTTGTTGTGACAACTACTGAAGTTAACAACTTCAGTTGTTGTGACAACTACTGATCACTCTGGTCTTCAGTCTTTGTCTTCAGTACTTCACTTTCAGACTTTGTCTTCAGTTCTTTACTTTCAGACTTTGTCTTCAGTTCTTTACTTTCAGACTTTGTCTTCAGACCTTTGTAATCAGCTGATGTCTTCAGCTGTTGTGATCTTCTTCAGCAGTTGTAATGTCTGTGGGACTTAGAGTTTTTTCTAATCAGGCTCATTGGTTCTTTTGGTCCAACAAACTCCCCCTGAACCAATGCAGCCAACACCTCTAACTTTATTGATGATCCCACTTATTCTTTGGCAGAAATACTCTCTTGATCAGCTTCAGAGATAAACAAATAAGCATAGGCCGGGAAAAGGTTTCTAATCTTTTGATTGGCTAAGTATGGAAGGGAACTCTGTCTTGGGGAAACTGGACACAGAGTCTTGTCCCAACCATGAAACCTATTTCCCATTGATGAGTTTGTAAGACTACCTTGCATAGGCCTCAAGGAGAACAACTTGTTCCTCCTTAGTGAGTTCTTCTGCTTCTCCCTCAAATAAGAATTCAGGCCCATAGTATTTAGACAAATACCTTATTGTCTTCCCATTCTTCAACTCAACAGTTGTGATCTCTCTGTATGCAAATTCATCTGGATGAGAGCCTTCAAGCATCAACTGGAGTTCACTCTTTTGAAGATCTTCAAGTCTTTTGTATAGCAACCCCTTCTTGATCATTTTGTTCTCAAGAATAGACATAGGGGTTGATTTTGAAGTGTGTGCTCTCTTGAAATTCTTCAATAATTTCCCAGGGTGAGACTACCATGGCCAACATAATTGCAGCATTCAAAGTCTTTCTTACTTGGCCATGATATCTACTTGGTAAGTTTTTCTTGTGTATTCTGGAACTTACCCTGGGGTCTGGCCAAATCCTCACTCTTTCTCTTTGATGTTGAAAGGTATGTCTAAGAGTGTACAGCCTCTGAGCTTGTTTCTTCATTGCTTGAATGGATGAGGACTGAGGGAAGTCCTTGTCAACCATTTTAAGAAATTGCTCATCATGCTGCTTCTGCTGTTCTTCTTCTTCAATCTTGACTTTAACCATTTGCCTTTGAGTTTCAGGAGTTATAGTTTGTGGTTGACTCCTAGGCTTAAGTTTCTTCCTTTCAAGAATAGCTGATATTGGCAGATTATCCTCTTCATCCTCTTCTTCTTCTTCTTCTTCTTCCATCCTCAGCAGCCTTCTTTTTCTTTTAGGTGCATCACTGGTGGAATCTTGAATGGGTTTATTAGGTAAAGAGGTTGGTTTAGAGGGTTGTGAGGTTGATTGTTTAGAGGATTGTGAGGGTAATTGTTTTAGAGGTTGAGAGGTTGGTTGTTTTGAGGGTTTTGAGATTGGTTGTTTTTGTTGTGATGTTGGATTTGAAGGTTGTTTTGGTAAAGGAGATTTTAAGGGCTGCTCTATCATTTTGTAGGTGAGGGTGGCTTTGGATAGCTTAGCCATGTCAGATCTCTTCCCAGCACCAGCTTCATCCAGAGCATCAATGATTAAGCCTTTGTTGAAGCTTTCAGATGAGCATATTTTGGTGGTTATCTCCAATATGCTATCTCTGGACCATGACTTGATCTCAATGATAGGTCTTCCCAAGTGTTTGGATAGGAATCTGATCATAGCCTCCAATCTCTCCCTTTCTTCTTCATTGCAGCTTGCCCATCGATTCTCAATCTCCTGAATCTCAAGTCTTCTGATCTCTGAATCAAGTTTGGCAGTATCAAATCCTTACCTGAAGAGCTGATCAATGATCCTGTCAATGGATCTGCTATGTTGCTCATCAGCTTCCTTGATCATCTCATCCAACCTCTTCTCATCCTCAGTTTGTTCACCAACACTCTTCTTTCTTTTGTAGGTAATGATCTCTTTGCCTTTATTTTCCTCCTTAGCTTCTTCCTCTTCAGCTCTTTTCCTTTTATCATCTTTCACTGACTTAGACTCCCCCTTTTTGGTTGCATTAGGTTCAGGGGTTTGAATGTCAGAAAGTTTTTGTGACACAGCATCATCCACAAGGGCTTTTAGGTCTGAGGAAATCCTCTCATCAATGGTTTGATGGACAATAGATGTGATGATGGTAGTGATGAGAGGTAAGGAGGATTTGAAAGTAGCAGCCATTTGCTCAGAGGGGTTCTCTCCCTGAGAAATGGTGCCTGAAACAGGGGTTGGTGGCTTGTTTGATTTGAGTGGCTCAGTGTTTGGTAAAGCTTCAACAGAAGCTGCCATCTGTGGGTTAATTGGGGCAGATGGACTTGATTCCTGAGACATATTGGTAAGCAGTTCTTTTAATCTGCAAACCTCAGTCTCAAGAATGGGGTTTTGGGCTAAGACTTCAAAGAAAAAGCCCAGGTCATCATCAGTATAAGCTGATTCAGCTGACCTCCTGAGTGAATCAGGATGAACATGTGCTGAGTGTAAATCAGTAATCACATATGCCCCTTTGTCTTGGAACTGGGGACTTCCTGCATCAGGAGCAAGTCCTTCATTGGCAGTTGCCTCTGGTGAGGTCTTAGAGATGATACCTGCTTCATCCTGTTCATGTGTTGAAACAGGGGAAGAGGTAGCCTCACCAGATGTTCTAGTCTCCACATCTACACTAGGAGATAGAACTTTAGAATCCCTATGCTGTGGGTTGTCAACTACATTTTGGTCCTCTCCCTCAGTTGTTGAGGTTTTCCCAGTAGTAACAGGTTTCTGGGGAGGGGTAGAGGAATGTAGTTGAGTCAGCACTTGTGCAATAACTGCAGTTGGGCTTGTAGGGGTGGTATCAGTGGGAGATGGAGGTGAAAAGGTTTGCACCTGGGGAGAGTGGTGCTCTTCAATGGCAATCTTCTCAAGTGAGATAGATTCCAGTAATGTGGTTTCCCCAATGTTGGTTGCATCAGGATCTTGTTGAGAGGATACCTGAGCGGTTTCAGCTGGTGGAGTCATTGAAACTACAAGGGGATTAAGGCTTGTAGTTTCATCCTGCGTTTGTGCTGCAGGGGCATCATCAGGGGACTCAACTCCCTGAGTAGCCTTTTTGGTTTTCTTTGGTTTTGGTTTGGAGGGGACTTTAGATTTGGAGGTGGAGGCTGTGGGTTCCCTCTTCTTGGGTTTGAGCAGTTTGGCAGCCTCTTTGAGTTGTGGGTTTGAGTTGTGCCTGGAGTATACCTCTGGCAAAACTACCAGAGCAGGGACTCCAAGGCCAACAAGGCCATCAGATTTTAATTGATTTAAAATTATAGCCATAAGAAACCTTGGATATAATATCCATCTATTTGCCACAGGTTTCATTGCCAAATCTTTCAATTCCAAAAAGATAATATCAGAAAAATTTAGATTTTGATGTTCAAGGATAGAGTATAATACCTGTTGCCATCTGGAGGACATTTGATCCCAAGAGGATGTTTTGGGAGCAAGACAGACATTGATCATGTGGAATATGAGTCGCTCGGCATCATGGAAGTGCTTCTTCAGAATGGTAGTAGCACTTAGGTCACCCTCATAACCATGATTAGCAAAAGATAGATCAATGGTGCCTTTGGGGTATTTGGTGGGATAGGTGGCATCATTCAGGTCTAGGGTTTGACGAATGATCTCAGGAGTGATGACCACCCGTTTCTGGTTGACAAACGACTGGAGAGTGATGGTGTCATCATTCTCAGCAGTATGAACAGTAACGTTTGTCCAGAATTGGCACAGGGTATCGGGGTAGATGGTAGGATTTAAGAGAAAGGCTGTGCGGTATTAGGAATCAACCATCAAATCTATGGCAGCATCAAACTTGTTCCAAAAGGGTGATTTGGTAAGGTGAGCGACATAGTTGTGTCGAGGTTTGATTTGCATGGTCGCCATTAATGGAAGATGAACGTTTGGAAAGTGGGTTATGAAAAGTTTGAAGTTAGGGTTAGGTATATATAGGTTATGAAACGGCTGAGAGAAAACAACTGAAAGTGTTGGTGTTAGTCATCAGGTGTTAGAAAACAACTGAAGACATGGTTTTAACTTTCAGATGTTGTAAACAACTGAAGACTTGGTGTTGGTCATCAGTAGTTATAAAACTACTGAAGACTTGGTTTTGGCTTCAGTTGTTTGGAAATGAAACAGTAGTTGTCGTCAATTCACAAAGTTCAGCTGTTTCAATGACCTTAACACTTACTCATCAGATCATCTGATTTTCAGATGTTTCATTGGTCATTAGTATTTATTTATTATAAAAGACATCAGTAGTTTGAACTACATCAGTGCTTTCTAACAAATGAAGTACTTCAATACTTTTAAGTAATTTAGTCTTCAGTAGTTAGAAAACTACTGAAGATAAAATAATTTATCAGTACTTATTTTTGACAAAAGTATACTAATGCTCATCAGTATTTATTGACTAAGAGCATCAGTAGTTGTCAAATTATTCTAGTTGCAGCATACCAAGCCTGAGTACAAGATTATGAAAAGTTACACTATCCAAAGGCTTAGTAAATATATCTGCAAGCTCATCAGCACTAGGCACAAACTTTGGATCAATCAGACCTTTTTCATAGCAATCCCTGATGAAATGATGTCTGATCTCAATATGTTTGGTCCTAGAATGCTGGACAGGATTCTTAACAATACAAAGAGCTGAAGCACTATCCATTAATAATGGAGTCTTAGTCTCTGTAATGTCATAATCCAATAACTGATTTTGAAGCCAGAGTACCTGAGATGTACAGCTTGCAGCTGCAATATACTCTGCTTCAGCTGTGGATGTAGCAACTGAAGTTTGTTTCTTACTCTGCAAAGAAACCAAACAGTTTCCTAGAAATTGGCATCCACCAGAAGTTGATTTTCTGGTTAACTTACACCCTGCATAGTCACTATCAGAGAAAGCAACAATTTACAAGAGTGCCCAGTGGAATACCATAGTCCTAGAGATTGAGTTCCTTGCAAATATCTAAAGATCCTCTTGACTGCAATCATATGGGAATCCTTAGGAGCAGCCTGAAATCTAGCACAGACACAAGTTGCAAACATAATATCTGGTCTAGAAGCTGTTAGGTACATCAAGGAACCAATCATACATCTGCAAAGAGTTTCATCAACTGCTTTACCTTTTTGATCAGCATCTAGTTGTGTGGTGCTGCACATGGGAGTAGAACAGGGTTTACAGTTTTGTAAATCAAACTTGGTTAACAAATCTTTTGTGTATTTGGACTGATGAATGAAAGTTCCATCAGTCAGTTGTTTAACTTGCAAACCCAGAAAGAACTGTAAATCTCCCATTGCACTCATTTCAAACTTTTGTTGCATCAATTTTGTAAATGCATCACACAACTGTGGATCAGATGATGCAAAAATAATGTCATCAACATAAATTGAACAAGGAGCTTATGCATGCCTGCTTTCTTTATGAACAAAGTTTTATCTATGGAGCCTCTAGTGAAATTATTTTGATGAAGAAAGTTAGATAATGTTTCATACCAGGCTCTGGGTGCTTGTTTCAACCCATAAAGAGCCTTATCAAGCTTATACACCCAATCAGGGTGTTTATGATCTTCAAAACCTGGTGGTTGACACACATAAACTTCTTCTTTTATTTTACCATATAAAAATGCACTTTTGACATCCATTTGAAAAACTTTAAGGGTATGAAAAGCAGCATAAGCTAAAAACAATCTAATTGCCTCCAGTCTGGCTACAGGGGCAAAGGTTTCATCATAATCAATACCTTCTTCTTGTTAAAACCCCTGTACAACCACTCTGGCCTTGTTCTTGACAATTTGGCCTTTTTCATCAGTTTTATTCCTAAACACCCATTTAGTGCCTATTGCACACTTACCTTGGGGTAGAGGAACCAATTCCCACACTTGCTGTTTTTGAAATTGAAGAAGCTCAAGCTGCATGGCTTCAACCCATCCATTGTCCCTTAAGGCCACATGATAATTCTTTGGCTCTTGCTGACTGATGAAGAGAGCATAGAGACAGAAATTGGACAATTGACTTCTTGTTGAAACACTAGCATGAATATCACCAATGATCTGGGACATGGGATGATTCTTCAATTCTTGATATGCAATAATATCTGTGCAAGTGTTTGTAGGAGATTCAGCAGCAACAGATGTTGATTCAGACTCTTGAAACCTAGACTGAGATGGCAGTTCAAATGAAGTAGAGGATTCAGAGATTTCATCAGCATTTGTTGTAGATGGAGCTGCTGAGGCTACAGGGACATCAAGTGTAGTAGAAACAGGCAGATGATCACTACAACTTGCATTTGAATCATCAGATGGAGAGGATGGAACTTCAGAAACAACAACAGATGGAGGCTGATATGGAACATATTGCAGTATGTCCAAGTCAAACATCTCAACAGGGTTTTGATGAATCTTGTCTTTTGGAGATTCATTAAACTTGACATGCAATGTTTCTTCAACAATCTTTGTTCTGTAATTGAAAACTCTGTATGCCTTGCAAGTAGATGAATAACCAACAAAATACCCTACATCCACCTTAGATTCAAACTTCTGAAGTATATTCTTTGTGTTAAGAATATAACATGGACACCCAAATGCTCTAAAGAATGAAATCAAAGGAGCCAAATGATGTAAGAGCTCGTAAGGAGTCTTCATCAACCTATGATTCACTAATACTCTATTCTGAACATAGCAAGCTGTGTTGACAGCTTCAGCCCAAAAGGTTAGTGGCAAACCTGAGTCAGCCAACATTGTCCTTGCGGCTTCAATAAGGGTCCTGTTCTTTCTCTCCACCACTCCATTTTGCTCAGGAGTTCTTTGAATACTATATTGTCTTTTGATTCCCTTAGACAAATAGAATTCATCAAGAGTGTGACTCCTAAACTCTGTCCCATTATCACTTCTCACACATTTGACTGGAAGTGAATGTTGCTTTTCCACATGTAACACAAAATAGATGATACTTTAAGCAGCCTCATCCTTGGAATGCAAGAATAAAGTCCATACATATCTGGAATAATCATCCACAATTCCAGACAGTACTTTTTCTTTGCCATGCTCATTACTCTCACAGGACCAAAGAGATCCATATGCAGTAATTGCAAGCAGGCATTGGACTTAGGTTCTTCTATAGGAGGGAATGAAGCTTTGTGTTGCTTTCCTTTTAAGCAAGCTGGATAGTTATCATCACACTTGAACTCCTTCAATGGCAAACCTCTCACTAAACCATGATGAATGAGCTGATTCATGTTCTTAAGATTCACATGACCGAGCCTTCTATGCCATAGTTCAGATTCTTGAGGAGAGGCTTTGGAGAACAGACATGGATGGCCTTTTAGATCAATTTTCTTTGATAGATCTAAAGCATATACTCTTCCAATCCTGTTGGCCTTCAGAAGAGTATACTCATCCAATATCTTGTCAATTTTGTGCAAAACTTTGGAAGACAGAATCCTACAGTTTTGACTTGTGAAAAGTGCAACATGCCCTTTATCACACATTTGACTGACACTCAAAAGATTATATTCGAGGTTCTCCACATGGTTAACATCATCAAATCTTATCTCTCCATTTGAGACAAAACCCTTCCCAATGATGTAACCTTTGGCATCATTTCCAAAAGAAACAAATCCCTTCTTCCTTTGGGAATAGTCATGAAGAAGAGAGCTGCTCCCTGTCATATGCATGGATCCTCCACTGTCCACATACCAGATGCTTCTTTGGCATGTTGAAGAACCCTGCATTTATCACAAACATTAGTCAGCCTTTGAGACCCAAACCTTTTTGGTTTTGGGTCTGTTTTCATCAACAGATGTTAAACTAACAAATTGTGCATGATTAACAGCTTTTGAAGATGTAGATGGTGCTGAAAAGGATTCCTTAGATTTTGGCTTAGGTGTCCTTTTCAGTGGTTTAATCACAGAAACATCCAATTGGTTAACTCTCCCCAATAGATGTTGAACCATCATCACAAGTTGTGTCTGATTGGTTGACAGAGTTTTCAACTCAGTTGACACATCAGTACTTGTAGATGATTTGTTCTTGTGATTCACTACATCCTTCTTTTGAAAAGACACAGACTTAGTCTGAGTTTTTAATATTCCCTGAGGAATAATTTCAGCTGTTGTTTGACAAACCCCTTCCTTCTTTGTGACTTTTTGAGAAAGCTTAGGTTTATCAGAATAAGATGATTGTGGTACAAACTTGGTTTGAAATTCATTTTTCATTTTATGCATTTCCTTCTTAATGATTTTCTCTTTATTAAATTTTAAACCCTTGTTATACCAGCATTCATCAGTAAGATGATTGAACAAACCACATATTTCACATGGCTTTCTTTTCATTTTTTCTTGATCAACTGCTGAAGTTGATGAAACTACTGAAGCTTTGTTCTTCAGTACTTTCTTCCTTTCAGTACTTTTGGGAAGTACTGAAGGATTTTCAACAACTGAAGATTTCTTCTTCAGAGGTTTTCTATCAGTACTTTTTAGAATCCTGATAGATTCTTTAGCAGTTGTCAAGGAATGCTTGTTTTCCTCTGATTTGAAATGCTCTTCAGGTGTTGTGTTTTGCCCTTCAGTACTTTGAGTACCTTGTGGAACAACACCTAAATTTCTCAGCCTCTTCTTGATCAAGTGTTTCGAAGCAGTGGGACCATCAGTAATTTGATTAACTGAGGTACTCACACTATCTTCATCCTCAGATTTTGAATTATCATTTGAGGATGAAACACCTGATGATGTGGTTTGGGAATGACACTCAACCTCAGATTGTACTTCTAACTTGGGAGTAAAATCTGTGGGAGGTATGGTATGATTATACCCAATCCCAAACTTCACATTGGAAGCAGTTTGCTTACTGAGAAGCATTTCAAATCCCTTGCATGATGTTACCCAGCGTTCACAATCAACTTGGGTAGCTGCAAGTGTTTCTTTGAGATTCTTGTGATTTTCTAGAATGACCTCTACCTTTGCTTTTTCATCAGTAATTTGACACTTAAGTTTATAAATCTCCTCATCCTTCTCTTTTAAAACAGACTCAAACTCAGCTTTTCTTTTGGAAATTGCTTTTTCTAGGTCAAGGTTTTGATTAATTAAAGCTACATTTGCTTCCCTAATAGAAACAAAAGCAGCTATGCATGATTCAGAACATAACTTGGCCTTAGCCTCAGAAGATACCTGTGGTACCTGTGATGATGAAGAATTTTCATCAGTAGATTCCAGGGCCATTAAAGCAAGATTTCCAAAAGGGTTTTCACCACCATGTTGACCAGCACCAGCAAATTGTTCAGAATAACCAGAGACATCATCTGGTAGGCTGCTCCAGTCAACCCTCAGGGGTGAAAAAGCTCTGATGAGATTGAGATTGAGATTGCTGATTTGTTTGAGATGGCTGAGGATCAGGTAAGCATGTGGTTGTTGAGCCATGGGTACAGAAACTTGACCAGACTGAGGCATGTAAAAACATGGATAAGGATATGGCATTGGGCTTTGAGGGACAAAGTATGCAGGAGATGATTGATGTTGTGAATGATGATCAGAACTGGTAGAATGTTGCCCTTTGGATTGTGAGCTATTGCTTGGAAAAGTCACAAAGGGTGCAGATGAGTTAGATCCAGATGATCTACACTCTCTAGCAAAATGTCCAAGTCTATGGCACTTGTGACATCTCAACTTACTCTTGTCAAAACCAACTTTGGTTTTGCCAGAGAGACCAGGGAATTTTCTACCTGTTCTTTTATAAAACTTTTGAGATCTGATATTAATCAATGCCATTTGGCTCAGAATATCCATCTCTTCCAGATCATCATCAGCAATTCCTTTCAAATCATCCATCATAAAACACAAATTATCAACATTAAAACCTGAGTTTCCCTCAACTCCAACAAAAGCATGATTTCCACTGTTTGAAGAGAAATCAATATGCTCATCATATGAACTTTCAGATGAAGCATATTCAGACTCATGACCAACCAGAGCAGTGTTACCTGGTACAAAGTCATCAGTGAGCTTTCCAGATAAAGATAGTTTCCTTTTCTGTTCTATCTCTCTCTCAAATGTTAAGAGTTTCCCATGAAGTTGGGTGAGAGATAGAGTATCCAGATTTGCACTAGAGCGTAGGACAATGGTGTAAGTGTCCCATCTCTCAGGCAGGGATCTGAGGAATCTGTTATTCATCTGGCTGTTTGTGTATTCATGTTGAACCATTTTAAGCTCAGAGATCAAACATGAAAACCGCTCAAACTGTTGAGTCAATGTCTCACCCTTCTTATGAGAGAATGTCTCATATTGCTGGGCAAGGATTTCTCTGTTGTTTGCTAAGACCTCATCAGTTCCTCCAAATTGTTCCTTCAGAGCAACCCAGAGATCATAAGCATTTCATGATGCATAAGCCCAGAATAGATTTCATTGGCAGTGCCATGGCCAGAATTCCATGGGCTTTAGCATCAATCTCAAACAGTTTTAAATCCTCATCAGAATATTGTTCCTTCTTTTTAGGAACCATCTCATTGGTTTCAGGATTACTCACCATAGGCTTGTATGGTCCATGAACCACAGACTTCCAACAACCTGAACTGTTAACAGACAGGTGATGGAGCATTCGGCGTTGCCATATGTTATACTCACTCCTAACAAGCATTAGAGGCTTAGTTGAGGAGCCAGTATTGTGAGGATCATTCATTGAAGTAGTCATTTTCACTAATTCAATCGAATTCAATGAGATTAAAATCGGTCTAGTTTGAAAACTCAACAACACAATTTGAAAACACAAGTAGAATCTCAATTAATTAACCGAAAGCAACAAAAAATCAATCTCTATAATCAATTCTTGCAAAAATGCTAATTCGATCAACCTTCGCTATCAAAAGAGCAGTTTCAATGATCAATTGTTAGATCGATCAATGATTAACCAGCTCTGATACCATTTGATAGGATCGGATCAATTAGATTTGAATTTTGCAGCGGAATATAACACAATAAGATCGAATTCAAGCAAGAAAGTAAGTAATGAATATGTAAACACTCAATCACAATTATAGAGAGAATATTTCTGTTAAAGGAATGTTTTCATTCACGCGTAATGCTTCGGTTAGAATACAGCTAGGTCAACATCCCTTATATAGAGGAATGTGACGTCTGCTGATGTCACTTGATAGTGACATCTAACAGAATTATACAAAACAACTGAAATAATGCAAACTACTGAAATGTTCTCAACAACTGATCACATCTCAGAGAATGCTAAGTACAAATACATAAAACTACTGACTTAAAACTACTGAAACAATAAACTACTGAAATGTAAAATTACAAGTACTGAAAAGTAAAACCATCACAACTACTGAAGTTAACAACTTCAGCTGTTGTGACAACTACTGATCACTCTGGTCTTCAGTCTTTGTCTTCAGTACTTCACTTTCAGACTTTGTCTTCAGTTCTTTACTTTCAGACTTTGTCTTCAGTTCTTTACTTTCAGACTTTGTCTTCAGACCTTTGTAATCAGCTGATGTCTTCAGCTGTTGTGATCTTCTTCAGCAGTTGTAATGTCTGTGGGACTTAGAGGTTTTTCTGATCAGGTTCATTGGTTCTTTTGGTCCAACAATCGCACGCTGTCTCATGGGTTAGCCAAAATCGCACGCTACATAGCACACAGTGAATACCACATCGCACGTATCGGGGCAATTACCAAAACTGAACCCCCTACTGTGTGTAAGAACCCACATGAGTTAGCCAAAATCACACGCTACATAGCACACAGTGAATACCACATCGCACGTATCGGAGCAGTCACCAAGACTGAACTCTTACTGTGTCTATGGTCCCTTAGGAGTTAGCCAAGATCGCACGTTGTAAATACACACAAAGTTGAGCTAACAAATCTCAATGAGTTGTGAACCTCCTTTCTTTTACTTGCAAGCCATTCTTACTTTCATTCATTCATTCATGCATGCATTCATTCATCATGTTTCTCTTTTCGTTATCTTCCACTTTACGTTACATAATACTTTCATTTCATTCATTAACATTCATCGCAAAACCATGGGAAGGTAAACATACATAAACATGAACATCAACGAGATCATGCAAATCATCATACATATCAGCATGCATACATAACATTTATCACACATACCATCATGCATAACATCATACATAACATCATCATCATACATCATCATCATCATGCCCATCATAATGTCTATGACCTCAAAAGTCAACTTACATAAACCCCCAGGAAACTCCCAAGTCAAAACCCACATCTGCACTTTCCCTCGAAAGTCAGAAAATAAACCATTGTTCTTTCGGGCGTATGAGCCCTACTTGGGCGTATGGACACCCTCCAGTCGCATGGCCTCCTAGGCGACTGAACACTTAGGCGAATGGACCTCAGGCGAATGGACCCTATGCGAATGGACCTATGGGCGAATGGACATCTATGCGTATGGACTCTAAGTCGCATAGCTTTCATGCGAATGACCCTCCGTCGCACGACTCACAAGCATATGGCCTTCAGCCGCATGACTTCAGGCGCATGGGTTTCAGTCGCATACCCTTCGTGCGAATGAACCTCAGTCGCATGGCCTCCAGGCGCATGGACCTTAGTCGTATAACCTTCAATCGCATACCTTGCTGGCGCATGAACTTCAGTCGTATGACTTCCGTGCGTATGGACCTCATTCGCATGGCAATCGTGCGCATGGACCTCAGTCGCATGCCATTCGGCCGTATGGCTCCAGTCGCATGCCATTCGGTCGCCTAGCCCTAGCTGATGCAGAATGTAGTTCATCCCGAACGCAAACTGCCATTTTCGACCTCCAAGCTCACCCAAACTCGTTCTAATCTCAAATCAACCATCCTAAGCATTAGAAACACCACACCACAACACCATTCAAGCACACTCAAGCCCGAAATCAAACCCCACCCGCATCAAACACATACACATACGCATACATACGGGTTCAACACCCAACTTTTCAAAAACAGGTTTCAGATGTGTTCCAGCCCCAAAATCATTCAAAAGTGTGCAAAAGAGGGGTCCTAGAACTCACACAAACGAACCCGTCAAGTAGAGCTTCAATCCAACCCGCTACACCTCAACTTTCACGTTCGAATCCATGAAAACCCGAAGCTTGAGACCACTTTTCATCCCTTTTCTCTCTATGGCTGATTTTGTGAGTGTGGGGGAGGGTGTGGGCTGCCCTCCCCTCTTTTATACTCCCATTGATTCAACCTTCTCCCGTTTTGGCAAGTTTGGTCCCTCAAATTTGGACTTTATTTCTTTTTCTTCATTCGTCGACTTCAAAGAAAATTTCCAGGTGTTACATTGAAGTTAGGTCCAGTTAATACTATCTAATAAAATTACCCAACTTAATTTATTTAAAAGCTCATTCAAAAAAATAAATCCGGCTCACACCTTAAAAGACACATTCTTAAAAATTAGGTTTTGTCCTCAAACCAGCTTGCATGTCACATCCCGGCAGAAGCGTGAAATGCTTTAGATGTGACTAGCTTGTTCAGAACGTATTGATCATATAATAAACAAACAACACGTAAAAACATAATACAGGAATAGAGAGATAGAGAGAGTAGAGAGATAGAGAGAGAGAGATATATAGAGAGATGAGATAGAGATAGATATAGAGATAGAGAGGGAGGATATAGATAGATATAGATATATATATATATATATATATAGATATATATAGATAGATATATATATATATATATATATATATATATATATATATATATATATATATATATATATATATATATCATATTTAGTGCCAGTTCGGGTTACATTAGTATCAGTACAAAATTTTAATATAAACCTATTACAAAACATGCTAATTTAACTGCTACATCTTTAGTAACGATGGAAGTGAGCATCCACCGCCAAGGTAAGATCGTACAGATTAACAGTTGAATTCACACAAACTTTCTCCATAACTTCGCCCCAGCCATTATACACACCAAATGAGAACATAATACTGTTACACATGATTAATACCTGAAAAAGCATACTCAAAACAATCAACATAAAGTCGGTGAGATCATTGGTTTGATTTCTGAACAAAATACATATATTGATGCAACATAAATAAGACTACAACCAAACCTACTTATAAATCAGGTGATTCATAACTGTTACAAATATAAATCACAAAATCAGATAATGTAGCATCACAACACTCATCCTGTTGGTGTAGGAAATAGTTTCCTAAGTAGCGCTACCTACATTATCAAACGGTTCCACATCCGAATTAATGGTTGTAACATAATGACAGTAAAACTCAAAAATCTTATATATATATGCATTAATCTCAAACAGTATGTTTTTTCCAAAATAAAACTTATAAATACAAAATAGGGCTATGAGACTCACCTATTAATCCATCAGACAACCTATAAAAATATTTATAGATTAGAAATAAATATCTTTTCTTTAAAATTTTTAGCATCTCAGATTACAAAAATCAAACAGGACTTATAATTACCTATTTGTCACAAAATTTTTGTAGCAGAAACATACAAAAATCTATTTTAATATGAATATATTTCATATATCAACTAGTTACAGTTTGTTTTCTGGAATTTTTACAATATTTGAGTAAATAAGAAAAGTACCTACGGGTTGTTAAAATTCACCAAAATTTATCAAAATCTATATACTAAAATTCATATTATCTCATAAGTTCCTGGAGTATTAATTCATAACAGACCCCTTTCTTATGATTTTTACCATTTTAATAATAATCAGTAATAATAGCAAAACATTTCTAAAAATTCTCAAATTTATACAAACTCTTCTAATCAATATCTAACATTTTATGTAAATTTTTCATGATTTATCTTGTAGTTTAAATATTATTCCTGATGTTTGAATTACAGATTTTTTTCCTAAAACATATAACTCAGGCATAACTACAAATTAGATTGTGAAATTTATTCTACAGGTCCTATAAAACATAAGAATTGTTATATAATTTTTCCAGCTCTTTAGCAGGTTCGGATCTTCCGGTTGATAATTTTCTTTCAATAACTTAAATAAATTAGATAAATTATTTTACCTATCATAATCATACCAAAATTTGCAAATGTTATTTCTAATATTTTCTAACAATTTTCTATTTTTATTCCCACAATCACAGTCATTTAAATATTTTATTCAACTCATCAAAAATATTAAGTTTTTATCTTCTTATTTGTAGTTTTCTCAAAATCTTTGTTCAAAACAAGTTTCCTTCTTATTTTTAAATATCTTGTACTTACTGATTTAAAAGAAAACTAGAGGTTATGTGGTTTTTAGGGATCATTCTTGATGATTTGCTATCAAGAAATTTAAATCATATGTGTTTGTTTTAAACACATATGGATTCTTTAGATATGGTCAAAAATCTAACCTTTTAGTTGAATGAGTAACTAAGAAATCGATGGCTTGGTTGAGGTGTGCTTGATTTCCAAGCTCTTGAATTGGAATAGATCTTAGTCGATGAGATAATGATGAGATGGTTGGTGACTTGAAAACCAAGAGAAGGAAGTGTTGATAATCTTGGGACCGGTTGATGATTGTGTTGTGGTTGTTTGTGGTGGTTCACGGTGAGGGTGCTTGGGGTATGTAGAACCGAAGGATGAGAGTGATGATGTGTGGTGTGTAGCTTGAGAAAGTGATGGTAGTGAAAGACCCATCGGCCGAGTCCTTCATGTAGCGGAGATGCCATCATTAGGCCTACTCCTTAGCTTGATGTGGTGGTTGTTAATAGGGGTGCTTAGTCAATTCTAAGAGAGGAGGTGGCAAGCATTGGGAAGGGCTTAGTGTAAGGATGGTGATAGGTGGCGATTTATGGGAAGAGTTAGTGTCTAGGTGGCGGTTTTGATGCTAATGACTTACTTAGTCATTAAGCTTAGGATTAGCCGAGTTTAAATACTTAATCGGGTTTGGTCTAGATTCCTTAATGAACCAAGATTAATTATGGTTATGCTTATGTTGGTTGTTTAAGTGATTAGGGTTTTCTTAGCTTTAATGTTGGTAGAAGGTTTTCTTGATATGATTTTGTTTTGTGCTATGTATCTTTATGTAAGTATGATGTTTACATTATTGAAATAACTAATGAAGTAATCTCACTATTTGATATCCAAACACATAAATTATGAATACACGTATACGAATACATGCACACGTAAATTTTTATGCATGCATGCAAGCATGCATACGTATCACATACATGTATAATTGATAAAACACATATAATTCAATAGGTGTTAGCTAAACATAGTGTAATATGTAATTATGAAAATTTCTTAAACTATTAGTTTGTCTAACCTTAGCTTTTAGGGTTGTCACATTCTCCCCCCGTAAAAAAAATTCGTCCCGAAATTTATTGGAGAGTAATCCCTAGGGTGGTGAAGTACTCATCTTACTACTTATTTCCCGAATAAATATGGGTATTTTCTCTTGATTTCGTCTTCTCTTTCCCATGTATATTATGATCCTCTTTTTGCATTCCACTTAACCTTCACTATGGTATTCTATTCCTCCTTAATCTTTTTACTTCCTTGTCTACAATGGCTATTGGTTCTTCCACAAAATGGAGTTTCTTATCTATTTTGACTTCTTGAATTGGCACTTTTAATGTCTCATCTGTTAGATATTTCTTTAGGTTGGACACATAGAAAGTGTTATGTACCTCACTTAATTCTTGAGGTAAATCTAGTCTGTATGCTACAGAGCCAATTCTATCAGTGACTTCAAATGGGCCAACATATCTGGGGTTTAACTTATTTCTCTTTCCAAATCGGATGATTCCCTTCGAGGGTGATATCTTTAGATATAGTTTATCTCCGATTTGAAATTCCAGTTCCCTCCTCCTTTTATCAGCGTAGCTTTTTTGTCGACCACGGGCCACTTTTAATTTGTTTTTAGTTTTTGAGATCTTATCAGATGTTTCTTGTATAAGTTCAGGCCCTGTAATTGTATGTCTCCTATTTCATTCCAACACAAGGGTGATCTACACTTTCTTCCATACAAGACTTCAAACGGGGCTGTCCCAACACTGGCATGATAATTATTATTATAAGAAAATTCTATTAAAGGTAAGTGTGTATCCCAGTTACCTCCAAAGTCTAACACACAGGCTCGTAACATATCTTCCAATGTTTGAATTGTTTTCTCACTTTGTCCATCCGCCAGTGGATGATATACTGTACTTAGATTTATCTGAGTTCCTAAGCCTTTTTGCAGAGTTTGCCAAAATCTGGATGTAAACCTACTATCTCTATCTGATATAATTGAAATGGGTATTCAATGTCTGGATACAATTTCTTTCATGTAAATCCTTGCTAACTTTTCCATTTTATAGTCTTCTCTGATTGGCAAGAAATATGCTAACTTGGTTAACCTATCAACTATAACCCAAATTGTGTCATACCCACTTGAGGTTCTTGGCAATTTGGTTACAAAGTCCATAGTAATCTGTTCCCATTTCCATTCTAGAATTTATGGTTGTTGCAAATATCCTGAAGGTTTTTGATGTTCAATTACTCTTTAACATATATCACACTTTTCTACAAATTTCTCGACTGATCTCTTCATGCCAGGCCACTAGTATTGGCTTTTAAATCTTTGTACATCTTATTATTTCCCGGATGTACTGAATATCTCGTCTTATGTGCTTCTTGTAGAATAGTCTCTCTAAGCATAGCATGGTCTGGAACCTAAATTCTTCTTTTAAATTTCAGGATTCCGTCTGACATTAATTCCAAATCTTTTATTTGTCCCAGTATTCTTATCTTATCTTTTTGTTGAGCCTCCCGAACTTGATTTAATAAATCCGAGTGTAATTTCATTCTCATGGCACGCACTCGTATTGGCTTAGTTTTCTTTTTTCTACTTAAAGCATCAGCTACCACATTTGCTTTCCCTAGGTGATATTTGAACTCACAGTCATAGTCACTTAATAATTCTACCCATCTTCTTTGTCTCATATTCAACATCTTCTGATCAAATATGTGTTGTAGGCTCTTAGGATCTTTATATATTGTACCTTTACATTTCGTGAAACATGTTAAAAATAAAAGGTCACCTATTAAAGTTGGTGAGTTTCCATAGGTTAAGTATACATAAGTATATCAAAAGATTTACAAGTAGCAATTCATGTCAATGGTTATGAATTATTCAAGTATAGAGAACACATATAGCTATAATCAAACCTTGACCAAGAATACGTTTACAAGTTTATAACGATTAGCTAAGTGTACTTGGTTCCCATGATGAATAAGCATACGTCATCAGGAGCCAGCAATAACATTGGCTTTAGCACCAAATAGGCTTGTCAGGCCCGTAGATCTATGATGTCGCCAGGCTAGCAATAGTTAATAATTGTCAACATATAATGTATCTCACATAACACTCAAAATAATACAGATAACCATGACAAAAATAAAAATAAATTGTATGTGCATTACAAGTATAAAAAGTTTACAAGTGTAAGTTGATAAGTTTAACATGTTTCACCCCACAAAAGGGGTGAGTGAAAAATATAAAAAGGGGCATGAAAACTCACATGACGATTAAGTGTATATAAGATGATTAGTAAGAATAATAGTCGATGTTCCATAGAAATTCTTCACAAGGTACCTAAACGTATATATATTTACAAGATTTAAGTTTTATTGATAAGATTAACGTTTAAACATGATCTAAGGTTTCAAGGGGGAATTTGGGGTTTCAAAGGGAAATTTGGGGTTTCAAGTGTAAATGCATTTTTATATTTTTACCTGTAAAAATTATAATTTTAAACAATAACGTTTGAACCAATAATGATTTTTAATGTTTTAAACCATTATTTAAAGTCTTTTCTTTATAATAATAAACTAAATATAATTCTTGTTTTATAAAATATTAAAATTATTTAAAGAATAAATTTTGCGGAAATTTAATAAAGTGATTAAAAATAAATAAAATTTATAAAATTATTAAAAATAATTTTATAGAATTTTTACATACTTTTTTGAAGGCTGAAAAAGCCTTAAAAAGTAGTGGAGGTTGCCGGGTTCGAACCCGGGACCTTAGGTGCAGAATGGATGTGTGTAACCAGTGAACTAAGGGTTGTGGTCGTGCTAAGACTTGGTTCTAATATTTTAAAAACATAATTCCACAAAACCCCCAATTCACCAAGAACCCAAGATTCGAATTTTCCAAAATTGAAGGTCAATTCGTTGTTGTTAATGTTAGAGATCATGGGGCTTTTGTTCCCCATATAGAAATGAGTTCATATTAGTGTTTAATTACCCGGTTGAAGGTGGATTAGGGATGAACAAGAAGAAGAACAGGCCGTGATCAAACTTGTGAATCCAAGTATCCCGCAACCAGGAATTATCAGTGTTAAAGAAAATCAAGTTAATGTTTTTGGAATCAACATTAACCTTGTTTAATTGTTTAATAAATAAATATCAAATATAATGAATGATGCTGATGATGACGAACGCAATGATATGAACACAATTAATAAGCAAACAGGATTTGATTCAAACGTATTTCATTAAAACTGATTAATGATTACAGATGAATAAATAATAGATGACATAAACAATAAATGCTTTAAACATGTTGATGTTGATGTGACGGCTGCTAGGGTTTATGTTTGATTGATTGTGTGAATCGATGTGATGTTTGTGTTTGCCGTCTGGTTGCTCGTGTGTTGGTATTTTCTTTTGATGTGAAACCTAGGACCCATATTTATAGGCACACGTGTTTCTGTTAAGGAAACACCAGATCTCTTAGGATTTGAAATTAAATTGTTGACTTGTAACACTTGTATTATTTAAATACAAGTGTTTGGACTCTACAGCTTAACAGGTCTTCCGGATGTAATTTGTTCTTCCGAAGGTAATGTCTTTCGAAGGTACTTTGTCTTCCGAAAGTGTTTGCTCATCCGCAGGAGTCTTCACTTGAACTCTTTGATTGACTTCTTCACTTGAACTCTAGAGCTGGTTGTTCATCCACAGAGGATCTTCGGATGTTTGTTATTGTAAGAAACATATCTATGGCAGAACACAATATTCATCCGTAGATGTTTCTTAGTCAATTTCAGTAATTGACCAAGTATAATGTTTGTACGTGCAATCATACACATAAATCAACACACATATTGGTTAACTATATATACATAATACATACATCAAATAATGAATTACAGATATTCATTACAAGTTTTGATTAAAATTCTATGCCTATACAAAATGAGCTAGATCTATTGACCCTAGATCTAACAAAACTCAATCCAGTTGACGTGCAATTGATGATGATAATCCAATTTGTTGCACAGATAGCTCCTACTGGACTCGATGATTAAAAGCCCTCTAACAATTGAAGTTCAAAGTGTCGAAATGGTGATGTTCGAGTAGGTTGCAGGTCGTGATTATGTTGGTGATCGAATCATTATGTTTGTGTGTTTTCAAGTGAAACTGAGAGTTGTGTTTGATTACAGATAGATAGACGTTCGATTTGGTTGAATTAATTGAGTTATTATTAGTGTTTAAGGCTTGAACGGCTATGTGATTAACGGTGTTTTGGTTATGTATTCGATTAGCTTAGTAACCGGTGATTAAACGCGATTAATGGGTGCATTCAAGTTCGAAGCATGTTCTAGAATGATTTGGAATGGTTTTTGGATTAAGAATTGATTGAATTCGATGGTTTTTGGGGTGGCCGGAGCTCGGCCGAAGTATGGCCGGCTCCTTGGCCGGAATTATGGGGATGAAGGTGGGTGGGGGTTGGGTTTGTAATTTAAGTTTTACACATTGGCCCCTTGTAGTTTGATTTGTTATTATTTTATGCACATAACTTTCTTTTAAAGTTTATAAAATAATAAAAACACCCCCTTAATAACTTTAAGCTTAACATTAATCTAACTAGTTAACTTTTATAACTTATAATTAATATAATAATAATAATAATAATAATAATAATAATAATAATAATAATAATAATAATAATAATAATAATAATAATAATAATAATAATAATTATTATTATTATTATTATTATTATTATTATTATTATTATTATTATTATTATTATTATTATTATTATTATTATTATTGTTATTGTCATTACAATTATTATTGTTATTATAATTTTTATTGTTATCATTATTTTTATTAGTATTATTATTATTATGTCCAATTTAATAGTTAAATTATTAACTTTGAAATTAAAGAATTAAAGACAAACTAAGAAATAAGCGTAAGTAACCCATAAGTTTCATAATTTATAACAATGGTCCTTACAAGAATTTAACGATATTAACTTTTAATTAACAAAAAATATGAGATGTTACAGTCTCCCCAACTTATAAGAATTTCGTCCCGAAATTAAGAATGAAACTATACGAACAAATATGGGTACTTCTTTTTCATATGTTCCTCACGCTCCCAAGTAAACTCAGGTCCACGCTTATTCTCCCAGCGAACCTTGATGATTGGGGTAGTAGTGGTTCTAGTCTTCTTCATAATGCGATCCATGACTTCAACGGGATTCTCAACAAAGTGTAATGAATCGTTGATCTGGATGTCATCCAACGAGACATGCAGACTTTCGTCAGCCAAACACTTCCTCAAATTTGAGACATGGAAAACAAGATGAACTCCACTAAGGTCGGAAGGTAATTCCAGTTTGTAAGCCACTTTCCCGATTCTTTTCAGAATCTTGAAAGGTCCTACGAATCTTGGAGCTAGTTTACCCTTCTTTCTAAAGCGAACAACGCCCTTCCATGGTGAGACCTTAAGAAGAACCATATCCGCAACTTGGAATTCCAATGGCTTACGTCGCTTAGCTGCATAGCTCTTTTGTCGACTTCTCGCCACTTCAGGTTCGTGCGTATTATGGAGACTTTATCGGTCGTTTCTTGTATAAGTTCAGGACCATTGATGAAGTTTTCACCAATGTCGGTCCAGCAGATCAGAGAACGACATTTACGACCATAAAGCTCTTCGAAAGGTGCCATCTTGATACTCGAGTGATAACTATTGTTATACGAAAATTCCGCGAGCGGTAAATGCGTATCCCAATCACCACGAAAGTCAACGACACATAAATGTAGCAAATCCTCCAAGGTTTGGATGGTTCGCTCGGTTTGACCGTCTGTTTGAGGATGGTAAGTCGTGCTTAAATCCAGTTGAATACTGTTGGATCTAGAAAGGCTGGTGAAACCAATACCAAATCACTTAGAAGATTTTGGTACAACAAATAAAGAACTTCCGAAGCTAAATGTGGAACTTCCGAAGGAAAAAGGAGCTCTTCCGAAGACAAAGTGTAATACTTACTTCCGAAGGAAAACTCCAACTTCCGAATATCAAGACTTAAAATGAAAGATCTGAAGTCAACTTCCGAAGTATATAAGTCCTCAAGCCTCGGAAGTATAGAAGCCTCTTTCGAAGTATAAGTGGCTTCGGAAGAACTTGTTCTTCCGAAGCCAACTTACCTTCGGAAGACACTACTATTATCCAGTGGACATAAGTATGGTCTCCCTGACACTCCGTTGCAGACCTTTGAGATACTGCATGGCGTTTTCTCAAAAGCCATGTAGTTGACCATACTTTATTCCACTGTTTACCTTTTTATGTTAGTACAGTTGCCATCTTTAGTTGGTGACAAAAGGTAAGTCATGGACATGTCATGACTACCATATCTTAGATAATACTTTATCTAAGATACCTAAACTTCAGCATTGTAGTATATGCTTTAGTCTTAGGTTTCCAGCTGGTGTCAAAGTATATCCGGCTGTAGGATCTAGTATATATAGTTACTCATTGTAACTCATGTTTCATGCTTGTAAGAGTCTTGTAATATCTTGAGTTGAGAAGTAATATATACAAGTGCCTTGGAAATTATTTCTGTGTGTTCCTTGCTACTTATTATATTATTATCAACTCTTGTAAAAGACTTTACTTCATCTGATTTGAGTGTTTTGTAAGCGAGTTTGAGAGAAATCCAAGTGTTTAAGTGACAAACCCGATCCTGCAATTGGTAGAGAGATTTTTAGGCTCTTGATTGTGAGATCTTACCATCCTAATCAATCTGTTTTTCACTCCTCCTTATACCTCACTCAAAATGGCCCTCAACAAATCTGAAGTAGAGATGGGGACGATGACCAAAGCACCCATCATCACCCCTGAAAACTTCAGGTCCTTGAGCAGAAGAATAGAAGGTTTCATCAGGTATCAAGACAGCAAGATGTGGCAATCCATTGTCAATGGCCCGTGTAAGCCAAAAGTAGCTGGTGGAAACGGTGGCATGATTGAAAAAGCTGTTGAAGATTATTCTGATGAGGACCGAAAGAAGCTGGACATCGACAGTAATGCTACGACTGTTCTTATGACTGCAATTCCCAACTCCATCATGGTCAAAGAACTGTTTGATGCGCTTGCTCAAATGTACTCAAGCTCAAATGACTCCAAGAAGGACTCTCGGTAGCAGCAGTTCGAGAACTTCACCTATATTGCTGGAGAGACTCTTAGCCAGCAATACTTCAGTTACATGGATCTCATTTCTTCCCTTCAATCTGTGGGAATTGCTCATGAACTTAGAGACCTTACAAGAAAGTTCATGAGTGCATTACCCAATGAGTGGACATTCTACTGTGTCTCTATCAAGAGAACAGAGAATCTGAATACACTCACCATGACCGAACTCTATGGGATCCTTGATGGATACCGTTTGGAAATGGAAAGTAAGAGGGGTCATCAGACAAGCAGACCTTTGAGTCTTCCTGCTAGCAACGCTTTAATGGTTGCTGAAGGCTCAGGAACCTCCCAGCCTCAACAATACCTAACTTACACCCAGCAGCCATCTTGTTCTTCTGGGCCATACATCACATTTCCCGACACTCCAAGGTCTCAACTAGCTCAGGAAAGCTCCTTTCAGGACAGTTGTGCTTTTGTCTCAGGAAGTGAACACTCAAATGATTATCAATATTGCTTTGATGATCTAGAGTGCTTCAACCCGGATGACGTGGAATACGTGGACATAGTCCAACAAATGGCTCTTCTAACCTACAGAGCAAAGAAGTTCTTTAAGAAAACTGGAAGGCAATTTCCCCATAACCCAATCAAAAGCAAATTTGTGTTTGACAAAACCAAGGCCAAATGTTACAACTGTAACCAACTTGGTCATTTTGCAAGGGAATGCAAGGCTCCCAAGTCCAACCCGGGAACCCCACAGGCCTCCACACATCCCTCTACACCAAAGCCCATCGGAAAGTCAACAGAACCAACTGCAATGGCTCAAGAAGTTGACTGGAGCTTCATGGTACAGGATGTGACTCCTGCTCAAGCACTCATGGCCGGAACAGATGAAAATAAGGTATATGAACATCTTTGTACTCCTGCCTGTATTGCTAAGGTTAAATTGTATCAGGACTACAATATGGAAATTAAATCCGATATTGAGTCTCTAAATGTTTTAAAATCTGATTTTAAAAGGCTGAATCTGACTACCAAAGAAAATTTGAGGAGTTAGAGAAAACTGTGTCCTTATTAAAACACGAACACACAAACTATAAGACTCAAATAAAGGATTTAATATCCAAATTGACTGAGGCTCAAGCCTAGCTTGTCACAGCTGAGGCTCAAGCCAGGAAGTATGCTATTTCCGAGCAGAACTTCCAAGCCATTCTCGCATCATCCTCTCACTCAAAACTTTGCTACCAAAACAAAGATGGGTTGGGAACCAATGAAATTGCCCCACCACACTCCTATGAGTCTATAAGACAACCAAGGTGTGGTACTGAGGAGCAAGAGGTTCCATGTGCTGAACCACCTTCTCATGAGTCAAAGAATGATGCAACCATGGAGACTATCACAGGGAAGAACCAGGTAATTATACCCTCCCCTGCCAATGATGATCAAACCCTAACCACTAAAGCCAAAAGAAGCAGAGCTAAGGCAGCCAGAAAAACTGCCAAGAAAGTGGCTGAGTCTAAGCTGAAGATAGACCCAAAGCAAAAGGGTGTATTCATCTCAGCTGGATTCCAGGTGGTTGGAAACTCTGATTCAGGAAAGGGGTGTAGTACCAGCACTCCTATCCTATCAAAGGATCAGAAGTTAAAGGGAAAGGTTGCTGATGAAGAGAAAAAGAACAAGAAACAGCAATCCTCAAGTTCCCAAAAGATTAACATTGCATGCATAATGTGTGGTCTGCAAAACCACATAGCCAAAGATTGTTACTACAATCCTGCTAGCACACATTATGCAAATAATGTTAAAAAGGAAGGAGTCGGGGAAGGTTTCTCATTTGGACCATATCAAATGGTTCAAGTGATGAAAAAGGGAAAGCTTGTTTCCGAAGCAAGGCTGCTTTCGGAAGAAGATCCTTCTTCCGAAAGTAAAAAGGCTTCGGAAGCTAAAGCTGTCAAGACTCAAAAGAATAAAAGAGTCCCCTTGAAACCATCCCAGAAGAAGACTGCTTCAGAAGAAAAGGTGGTGAAGGGTTCTTCCGAAAAGAAAGAAGCTTCGGAAGAATGCCAAGCTACAAAAGCTTCAACAAGCTCATCCTCCATGATCAACCAATGGACGCAATGGAAGATCAAAGAAGATGATGTAGCCCAAACCTCTTCTTCAAAGACATTCATTGAACCCCCATGCATAAATTTTGGTTCAATTATGTCACTATCATTGGAAGAACCCAAGATCAATAAGGCTTGGGTTTCCAATCAAAACTAATCATCTCATCTTATGTGCAGGGACATCCATATGACAAGAATAACAATATTTGGATCGTGGATAGTGGATGCTCCAGGCACATGACAGGGAACAGATCTCTCCTTCAATAATTTCAACATTATGATGGAGGTCTTGTCCAGTTTGGAGGTGAGGCCGGAGGATATATTTCTGGCAGAGGAAGTATATCCAATGGAAAATTAAAGGTTGACAAAGTTAACTTTGTCAAACAGCTTGAACACAACCTGTTAAGTGTTTCTCAATTCTGTGATCAAAAGCATCAAATGCTTTTCACATAACATGAGTGCATAATCCTCAAACCCGGGATGACAATTCCTCAAGAATTGGTGCTTCTTAGATCTCCTAGGAAAGAGGATATGTACAAGGAGGATATGAACAATGCTTCCCCAATGGGAGAAGTATCATGCTTTCTTTCCAAAGCTGATGGTGATGAGTCAACACTATGGCATAAACGAATGTGTCATGTAAATTTTAAGACAATGAATAAATTGGCTAAAAATAACTTGGTATATGGTTTGCCTAAAAAGGAATTTTTCTGCAAAGATAACTGTGTTGCATGCCTGAAAGGGAAGCAACACAGGGCATCTCATAAATCCAAAGTCGTTAACTCTCTATTTGGTCCCACAAGTATAATGAGCATTGGAAGAAAATAATATTGCCTTGTGATTGTTGATGATTTTACTAGATTTACATGGGTATTCTTTTTAAGAACCAAAGATGAAACTGCTGAAACTTTGAAATCTTTTATTCTTAAAATAGAAAATCAAGTTGATCACAAGGTTAAAATAATTATAAGTGATCAAGGGACTGAGTTTAAGAACCAAGTTCTTGACTCATTTTGTAACTCAAAAGGGATTGCCAGACAATATAGTGCTCCCAGAACTCCTCAACAAAATGGTGTTGCTGAGAGGAGGAATAGGACACTTATTGAGGCTGCTCAGACTATGTTAGCTGATTTGAAGCTGCCTCTAACATTTTGGGCAGAGGCAGTCAGCACTGCATGTTATGTGCAGAACAGGGTTCTTGTAGTAAAGCCATATGGAAAAATCCCTTATGAGTTATGGAACAAGAGGCCACCATTCATTGGCTTTCTAAGGTCCTTTGGCAGCAGGTGTACCATACTTAACACAAAAGACAATTTGGCAAAATTTGCTGAAAAATCGGATGATGCTATCTTTGTTGGATATTCCTCTTACTCTAAAGCTTATAGAGTTTATAACATTAAAAATCAACAATTTGAGGAATCTTCCAACATTGTAGTCAATGAGCACACTCCTTGTGTTAGGGGGAATGGCCCTGATCATATCTTTGATTTAGAATTGTTTTCAAACTATTCTAAACCATCTTGTGAGAATGTTTCAGCTAGAACAAGTGCTCAAAGTGACTCTGATGAAGATAAACTGTTTGAGCTTCCCAGACCTATTTCAAGTTCTCCAAGAGCTGCAGCAAATCAAGTTCCCACTATTGGAAGATCTGATAGTATAACCATCTCAAGAGATAGTGGAGCTTCAACAAGCAGTTCACCTGTTGACTTTCAAATCTCTTCAGGTGAGCATGCACAACACCAAGCTGATGAAAGCAACATTCTGAAGGAACAGGCAACTATTGATGATGCTTTACAGCAAACAAATGATGATGTTTCTCTTTCATTCAATCAGTCCTCATTGAATGAGCTTGAAACAACAGCTGGACCAAGTATTCAAGCTCCTGAGCAAAATATGTCCAATTTGGATTTATCTTTGCAACTGGAGGTGATTCCTAGACTTAGGATTCATAACACTCATCTTGCTGAGAACATCATAGGGGAAGTCTCTGAAGGTGTGAGAACAAGATGACAAACTCACAATGGGAATGTCTGCTTGTACTCATGTTTTTTATTCCAAATGGAACCCAAGAAGGTGGAAGATGCCTTGAAAGATAGTAGTTGGGTTGAATCAATGCAAGAGGAGCTTCTTCAATTCAAAAGACAAAAGGTTTGGAACCTATGTTCGCTACCATCTGGTCATGTACCTATAGGCACTAAATGGGTTTTCAGAAACAAGAGAGATGATAGAGGATTGATTATCAAGAACAAGGCAAGACTGGTGGTTCAAGGATACACTCAAGAGGAGGGAATCGATTATACTGATGTATTTGCACCTGTTGCAAGACTTGAGGCAGTTAGGATCTTCCTTGCTTATGCTGCATCCAAGAATTTCACAGTCTACCAGCTTGATGTCAAGTGTACATTTCTATATGGGGATATAGATAGGGAAGTCTATGTATGCCAACCTCCAGGATTTGAAGATCCACAGCATCCCAACTATGTGTGCAGATTGGATAAAGCTCTATATGGGATGCACCAAGCACCTAGGCTGTGGTATGAGACATTGTCTCAGTTTCTCCTGAAGAATGGTTACACTAGAGGTACCATTGACAAGACTCTTTTCATAAGGAAGTCTGGGAAGGACATCTTGCTTGTTCAAGTCTATGTTGATGACATCATACTTGGTTCTTCAGATGACCAAATGTGTAAAGACTTTGAGAGCATTATGAAGAAGAAGTTTGAGATGGATTCTATGGGAAAAATGGACTTTTTCCTTGGAATTCAGGTAAAGCAAATGAAGGAAGGGTTCTTTATCAATCAATCTAAGTATATCAATGATATCTTAGAAAGATTTGATATGAAAGATTTTAAAGCAGCAAAAACACCTATACCCAGAAACCACAATCTCTGCCCTGACTCTGAGGGGGAGGATACTGATCAACATCAGTATAGAGAGATTATTGGCTCTCTGATGTATCTCATAACAAGTAGACCTGATATCATGTTTGTAACTTGCATTTGTGCAAGATATCAGGCTGCTCCAAAGGTGTCTCACCTAATTGTTGCCAAGAGAATTCTTAGATACCTTAAAGGAGCACCTAAACTAGGTCTCTGGTATCCAAGAAATAGTGATTTCCATCTCTATGGTTACTCTGACAGTGATTATGGTGGCTGCAATATCAACAAGAAATCAACATCTGGTGGATGTCAATTTCTTGGTGGAAGGATCATCTCATGGCAATGCAAGAAGCAATCCTATGTCTCTACATCAACTGCTGAAGCTGAATACATTGCTGCTGCTAGTTGCTGTGCTCAGCTGCTGTGGATTCAAAACAAGATGATAGACTACGGATTCAACTTCATGAGCACTCCTATCCACATTGACAACAACAGTGCTACATCCATTACTAAAAATCCAGTGAAGCACTCCAAGACTAAGCACATTGATATCAGGTATCATTTCATTAGAGATATTCATGAGAAAAATCTTATCAAGCCAATCAAAGTTGATTCAAATGAACAATATTCTGACTTGTTCACCAAAGCCTTTGAGGAACAAAGATTTAAATATCTCATTACAGCTATTGGGATGATAAACCTTGATTAGTTGATCTCATTTGAAAACCTTTTAATGTGTAAAGTCTTATGTCAATACAATCTAAGCCCTGTTACAAAAGATCTTTCTCTAAAATTTTATCCAAGTATGAATTCTTCCGAAGAGGAATTAACCCTCAGAAGATATTTTACATATCTTCCGAAGCAAATTTCTCTCAGGATAATTTTCTTCTCGGAAGAGTGTTAAGTCTCGAAAGAAGCGATTGATCTCATATCAGATCTACTTCCGAAGCTTTTAACACTCTCCATTTAAAAAGCAATATATACTCTCAGAAGTAATCACTTTACCTTCGGAAGTAAGTTTTCCTTCGGAAGAACATTACCTTCGGAAATGCTTTATACTCGGAAGAAAGATTTTACTGTGTAACGGAAATCTTTGGGGCCCCACTCTGTAAAAAGTAAAGATTTTGTTAATGATGTCGGATTATTTAAATGGACTAACCTTACCGCCCATGTCACATCATCCACTGAAACCTCACATCGTCTTATCCAAACCCCCTTTAAACCGCCATTCCACCCATTTAAATACCTCCGGCTAATCACTTACATCCTTTTTACCAAAATTACTGCCCTAAAAGCTTTCTTCATCTTCAATTTACCCTATTCCGAACTATCTTCTTGTAACTTTCATCAATGGCACTTAACCCTCAGCACAACCAAGTCGCACTCCTTGACTCTTCAAGGGATGTTGACTTCTCAGACATCATCTCCTTTCTAACCCAATCTTCTTACTACACCGCTCTGACTATTAACCCCATGATTTACTCAAACCATATGTTTGAATTTTGGGCAAACGATCAGATTGAAACCCTAAATGGGGTTCGTGTCATTTGATCGAGCATCTGTTGCCAAGAGTTGGTCATTTCTGAACAAATCATCAGGGAGCATCTAGAGCTTCATGATGAGGGTGCTCTAACAGAACTCCCCAAAGCAGATTTGGACAATACTTATATCCAAATAGGATATGGTGGAGATGTTAGCAGGTCAACTGTCTACAAATTCAACTTCTCTTACAACTTGAAGTTCCTGCTGCATGTGGTTCTTGGATGGGATCAAATCCCATATGAACTTAGGTGCCTAGTTCATGGTTTGGTGAAAAGCCTCCGCTTCAACTACTCAAGATTTGTGCTGACCAATCTCATGGGAAATCTTCAAAGGGACACATTCTTCATATATCCCAGGTTTCTCCAGCATATAATCAATTGTGAGCTGGACCAGAGCAAGCTTGTCTGCGCAGCTGCTCTGACTGCTCATCAAATGAGGCCGACCATCTTCAAAACTTTGAAGAGAAGGTCCACCAACTTCACCGGAAGAGATACTGCACTTCTTCCAGGTATGATTGAGCCAATGGCTCCTAGTGACATCCCTGTTAACCCCACAGGTGATGAACCCACACCAACAACTACCCTCACTTTGCCAAATCTACCTTCTCCACCCATTACCTTTACTTATCAAAGACGCCCTAAACGAACCCTTGTTCAATCTTCTCTGATTGAACAAGCTCCTCATGTTCTACCCAAAAAGGCTAGAGTGGAACAAAGGGCTCCCACTCAGCCTGAGGTCCAACCATCCTTCACAATTGACCTCAATATGGGTCTTGAGTCTCCTCAGTCTCAGACCCATGAGCCGAAACCCAAGCTGAAAGCCCTCGGGGAGAGCCTCTATACTCCCCTGAGTACCAAAAAGGGACAGCCCCATCACAGGCTCAATGCCTTTAGACATTGATCAAAGTCCCGGGTCACTAGGTTTCACTTCCATATCCTTTACTGACCTTTTAATTGGAGCTAATGAAGAGATTATGTCTCTTCAGGGCAATGAAGTTGATCCACAACACCCTCTCAAGGATCAACAGAGCCCAGAGAGATCTCTTATCTCTAGCCCACATCAACAAACCTTTACTGAGGTGAGTCCCATTGATGTGGAGGGGACTCATGTAGATTCAGCTGCCACTACTGAAGGAGCCTTAAGGGATCCTCAGGACAGTGGTAAAATCACTGAGACTGAATCTATGGCAACCATGCCCTTTGATGACTCTGAAAGAGACATCATTGAGCAAGGGAAACCAGGGCGCCAAGAAACCACATCTGGTGGTGAGGATGAACATACAAGGTATGTTACCTCATCTCCCCATGATTCTTCAAAAGAAGATGAGGGAAGAATGCAACTCACCATTAAAGACCTACTTTCTAAAGTTTCAAATCTTGAATCCAAGGTTAGGACTTTAGAGGATAGGTCTGCCACTCAGCAACTTGAGATTGAAAATCTCAAGGCCAAACTAGCTGAGAAACAGATTGAGAGGTCTGTTAGGCATGTACCAACTCAGGTCTCCTTGACCTCTTCCTCTAGTTCATCAAGCTCTTAGGATGATGCTACCAAAAAGGGGGAGAGTGTTTAGAGACAAAGTCAAAGATAAGAGGAACCCCAAAGTCAAGCTCTCACTTCCCTGAGCTCAAAGTATCCTATGCAACAAGCTTCAATTTTCCCTGAGCCTCCTCCAGTTGTAATTCAAATGGATCAAAGGATGCTCCAAGATCTCAATAGGTTCTTTAAGAAGTTCCTATTGGAATCTCTTATTGAACAACCAAGTTCTGATCTGTCTGTGATCTACTTTGGAGCTCAAGAGCTTCAGAGGTTAAATGCACCTTCTACCACTATTGAGGAAGTTGGTCAACCTAAGGTCCAAGTGGAACCTGAGATTAACTTCGAAGGGGAAACAAGGACTGATGGCCCAACAACTAAGACAATTGGGACAGATAGTGCATTCTCACAGACTTCCGAAGCACAATTCAAAGCCTCGGAAGAACAATTTCCAACTTCTGAAGCTGAGATTGCTGCTGCGGAAGGACTATTCTCATTATCCAATGATCTAATAGTCATAGATGCAATCCTAGAACTTGCATCTGAGGTTAATAGGGAGGATTTTCTCACCCAACCACTAGCTCAAACATCAGCATTAACTCCAGCTTTCATCTCTACTACTCAACTTGAATCTTCCATCCAAGAACCCCCAAACTCTAGCACTTCCGAAGACATCAAAGGAAAAAGGAAGATGACAAAGAAAGAGCTTCAGGAGGAAGAAAGGTTAGAGAAACTCAAAAGAAAGGTAGGCTTCCAACTGGAAAACTGCTAGCTCCCAGTACCAAAGCAGCTGCAGCCAACCAAGAGGCAGTCAACAATAGAAGAAGAGTAGAGATCATTGATAGACTTGTCAGTCTAGGAGCTGCAAATGAAGATGTACTCCTGCTACCATTAGAGGAGTTAGTTGAGCTAGAAAAGGCAACTTCGCTGCAAAAACAGCAAAGAGAAGAGGCAGCAAGGTTGGCCTTAGAAGAAGAAAGGGAGAGGAAAGAAAGAGAAGCTGATCAGCAACTCAGGAGGGAAAGGATAACTTTCCTAACCTCCAGAGGTTTCTCTCAAGAAGAATTATCTCCACACAACAATGTTACGATCTTATGGCTCTTCAACAAAGAGCAAGATCAAATGGAGAAAGGGAGAAAGAGAGCTGCCAGGGAAAAGCTGATGCAGAAGAAGGAAGTGGAAGCAGGACTAACTGCTGCCAAGAAGATAGGTGAGAAGGCGTGGATGAAAAGCTATCTCAAGGCTCATGGTTTCTCTGGCAGGCAGGTGGGTCCTATGTCGAAAAGACTCTCCAGCGACACGTCAGTGACATAAAGGCTGACATTCGCTCGGGGAAGAGGAAGGAGATCTACAGAAGGGGACAGGGGATGATCTTCAAATCAACTACTCAACCCCAACTCCAAACCCAACCACAACCTGAACTAATACCCTTTCCATTCCCCATCAAAACCGAACCAACCACTGAACCATACACCCCTGAACCTACACCATCACCCCTACCAATCTCTTCACCTCAACCACCTAAACACCCATCCTCCAACCCAAAACTCTAGCCAGAACCCAAACACCTCAACCTACCCATCAACCCATCAAACCATCCCCTCAGCCTTCTAAACATCTCTCATTAGAAGAATTCAAGGCAGTCAAGACAAAGCTCATCAATTGCACAACCCTGAGCGATATCTCCTGTAAGGAGGATTCAGTCAACTTGACTTATGTTGATGGATCCTCACGTTCCCTCACTAGAGATTAATTTCTTGATCTGCACAGAGGAACATTGTACCAAGCTGCAAATCTCCTTGGCCTCAATTCAGACACTGAATGAGGAAGAAAAGAAGTTAAGGAGAAGACTGGTGACTCTGCCGGATACCAAGAAAGGTGACCGGGTGCCAAGACAACCTCTTGCATTAGGAAGAAGATCATCCAGTGGAGGTTCGAAGACTCTTCTCACAACTTTGTTGTTGAAAGAGAGAATGGAGAGCTCAACAGGCTAAGTCCCTCATCTCTGCTACACTTGAGCAGATTTGACATTGCTGAGTTAGCAGAGAAGCCATTCTCCAACCCTTCAAACTCTGATGTAGCTGCCCATATCAGAAATCATCTAGGCAGTCTTCATATGGCCGAGCTAACTGCCAGAAGTAAGGTTGAAGAAGAGTTGAAACTTAGAGAGGAGGAGAAAAGGAAGGGATCAACAACCAAAGGCAAAGCCTTTCTACAAATGGTTGAAGGTCCTGAACTTGAATCCATAGTTAGATGGGAGTATGACTATAACTCCCGTCAACTAACTCTTTTCAGGGGGACGCAACAAAGGGTACATGTCATTCAGAGTGATAGACTGGATCTCCTATCCACCAATGACTTGTACAAGCTTCTCAGCACCACTTCAGGGAAGAATAAGGAGACAAACAAATATCTTTTGTCCCTGGTGTTGAAAGCTTTGAGAAGCAGAAACAAGTGAGGTTTTGGTAGCATCAGCCTAGGGGGAGTTTGTTGGATCTAGAAAGGCTGGTGCAACCAAAACCAAATCACTTATAAGATTTTGGTACAACAAATAAAGAACTTCCGAAGCTAAATGTGGAACTTCCGAAGGAAAAAGGAGCTCTTCCGAAGACAAAGTGTAATACTTACTTCCGAAGGAAAACTCCAACTTCCGAAGACAAAGAACTTACTTATGAAGATCAAGACTTAGAATGAAAGATTTGAAGTCAACTTCCGAAGTATAGAAGTCCTCAAGCCTCGGAAGTATAGAAGCCTCTTCCACAGTATAAGTGGCTTCGGAAGAACTTGTTTTTCCGAAGCCAACTTACCTTCGGAAGACACTACTATTATCCAGTGGACATAAGTATGGTCTCCCTGACACTCCGCTGCAGGCCTCTGAGATACTGCATGGCGTTTTCTCAAAAGCCATGTAGTTGACCACACTTTATTCCACTGTTTACCTTTTTATGTTAGTACAGTTCCATCTTTAGTTTGTGACAAAAGGTAAGTCATGGACATGTCATGACTACCATATCTTAGATAATACTTTATCTAAGATACCTTAACTTTAGCATTGTAGTATATGCTTTAGTCTTAGGTTTCCAGCGGGTGTCAAAGTATATCCGGCTGTAGGATCTAGTATATATAGTTTCTCATTGTAACTCATGTTTCATGCTTGTAAGAGTCTTGTAATATCTTGAGTTGAGAAGTAATATATACAAGTTCCTTGAAAATTATTTCTATGTGTTCCTTGCTACTTATTATATTATTATCAACTCTTGTAAAAAACTTTACTTCATCTGATTTGAGTGTTTTGTAAGCGAGTTTGAGAGAAATCCAAGTGTTTAAGTGACAAACCTGATCCTGCAAGTACCCAAGAGTTCTTGCATAGACGACCAAAAATGCGAAGTGAAACGAGCCAACCTTGATGTTCTGTAAGTGTCACGTATGGGTATGAAATGTGCCGACTTGGTCAATCGGTCAACAATCACCCATATGCTATCATGACCATGAGAGGTACGGGGTAGTTTGGTTATGAAGTCCATGGATATGTGTTCCCATTTCCACATAGGAATCTCGGGTTGTTCAAGTAATCCACTTGGATGTTGATGTTCGGCTTTAACCTTCGTACACGCAAGACACTTAGCTACATAAGTCGCTATGTCTCTCTTTATTCCAGGCCACCAATATTGACCACGCAGGTCCATAAACATCTTATCGGATCCAGGATGAATAGAATAACGAGTCTGATGAGCTTCGTTCATGATAAAGGTACGAAGATTATCACGATTCGGAACCCAAATTCGATTCGTGAAATACATCAACCCATTGGGTTTCGTTTCTAGTTGAGCTAGAAGATTATGCTCCAATTCATCTCCCATTCTTCTTTTTTGTTGAACCGCTTGTTGAGCCTCTAAAATACTAGTCTCGATGTCGCTTTCAATCCTCAAATTTTGTAGCAGCATAGTAGTCTCGTTGACATCTAGACATATCTCAGTATCAAATTCTCCCAAAGTATCAAACCATTGTCGTTGATCGCGAATTTCTTGAAATGAGACCATCTTGTTATGGACCTTACGACTTAGTGCATCGGCTACGACATTTTCCTTTCAAGGCTGGTAACGAATGTCACAGTCATAATTACTAATCAACTCCACCCAACGACGTTGTCTCGTATTGAGATCCTTTTGATTCAAAATGTGTTGAAGGCTTTTATGATCGGTGTAGACTATACATCCCGTACCATAAAGGTAATGCCTCCAAATCTGTAAGGCAAACACCAATGCACCAAGTTTGAGATCATGTGTTGTCTAATTCACCTCATGGACCTTCAATTGTCTCGATGCATATGCTATGACCTTTCCTCGTTGCATGAGAACACAACCAAGGCCTTGTTTAGATGCATCACAATACACGGTGAAATCGACGTTTCCATTGGGTAGGGTCACGATAGGAGCATTGCACAACTTGTGCTTAATGCTTCAAAGGCTTCCTCTTGCTCGGACCCCACTCGAATGGTTTATTCTTTTGAGTCAAATATGTAAGCGGCTTCGCGATTCTAGAAAAGTTGGCAATGAAACGCCGGTAATAACCAGGAAGACCAAGGAAAGAACGAACTTCGGTTGGAGTTGTAGGAACACACCAATTTTTCATAGCTTCCACTTTTGCAGGGTCAACGTGAATTCCTTGGCTATTCACCACGTGTCCTAGACATTGAACTTCCTCAAGCCAAAATTCACACTTTGAGAACTTCGCGTACAGTTGTTCTTTCTTCAACAGCTCAAGAACTTGTCGCAAGTGAAATTTCATGATTGGTATTGGACTTGGAATAGATAAGTATGTTGTCAATGCAGACGATCACAAACTTGTCTAGATAAGGCTTGCATACTCGATTCATGAGATCCATCAAGACAGCAGGAACATTTGTTAAACCAAAAGGCATAACCATGAACTTATACTGCCCATATCGAGTACGGAATGCAGTCTTTGGGATATCATCATCATGGACTCGTAATTGATGATAACCAGAACGTAAGTCAATCTATGAGAAAATGGCAGCTCCTTGAAGTTGGTCAAAAAGATCATCGATACGAGGAAGAGGGTAGCGGTTCTTGATGGTAAGTTTGTTAAGCTCATGATAGTCGATGCACATACGAAACGATCCATCTTTCTTCTTCACGAACAGAATAGGTGCAACCGAAGGCGAAGGGATAGGACGAATAAAACCCTTGTCGGACAACTCTTGAAGTTGACTAGCTAGCTGTTGTATTTCCGATGGTGCAAGTCGATATGGTGACTTAGCCACGGGGTTTGCTCCCGGAAGCAAATCGATTTTAAACTCAACTTCACGCACGGGAGGTAAAGAACTAAGGCCATCGGGAAATACTTCAGGAAACTCGCGTACAATCGGGACATCCTTAAGGTCTTTCCCTTTGACTTTTGTGTTGACCATGTAGACTAAGAAAGCCATATAATTCTTGCTTAGGCATTTTCGGGCTTGAGTGCACGACATGAGTTTGAGTCATTTGGAGGATTTTTCACCGAAAACCTTCAATGTACCCCCCGAAGGCAAAGGAATACGGATGCATTTCTCGAAGCAAATAATCTCGGCATGATGTTTGGCTAACCAATCCATGCCAATGATAACGTCAAAGCTTCCAAGTTTCATAGGAATAAGGTCGATAAAGAAATCATGCACGTCGAGGCTCAAGGTGCAATCACGAATAATGACATAAATGGTGATAGATTCTCCATCGGCGACTTCAACGGTAAGAGGTCTTTCTAGTTTCGTATGTGGCTTAGCAAGAATAGACTCAAACTCTAACGAGACAAAACTTTTATCGTCTCCAGAATCAAATAGAACGTGTGCATAAGAATTATTAATAAGGAACATCCCTGTTCAGTTTTAAAGTATTTAACGATACAGGTGAAGCATAAAAAAGATTGGGTTTGACATACCGTTCCCCACATCGTTGTTTGCTTGTCCTTGGTTTGCATTGATATTGAAAGCACGTCCTCGGGCTTGTGGAACATTACCCGCAAGACGAGAGCATTGTGGGCGAAAGTGACCGGGTTCCCCACAATTGTAGCAAGCACGATTAGCAACCATTGCGGCATTGTTTGGTGCACGGTGACAAGTAGCCACCAAGTGTCCATACTTACCGCATAAAGTACAGATGCGGCACGGAGCATTCCCCGGATGATGGTACCTACAAACATTGCACATAGGTAGATGACCAGCATAGGCCCTAGCTACAGGTGCTTGTGCCAATGTACAAGTTGTCTTTGAGGTGCTTTGGGTGCAGCCACAGCAAAGTTACGAGCCGGTGTGAACTTGCGTTTCTTGTTGTTGTTGTTGTAAGACGATTCAGACTTAGTCTCCTTAGCAGCTTTAGGGACCGTCTTCTCAACCTTCTTAGCACCGTTAACAGACATGGTGCCCGCTCGTATATGATCCTGGGTAAGTTGAGCGGTGATAGTAATTGCTTCCTCCAAAGTTGTGGGTCGACTACCCAACACAACATCTTGAATTTAGGGTGGTACCCCCTTGATGAATTTCTCGATGTTATGAGGAATAGTGTCGACCATATGAGGCAACATAATGCTCAACTCGTGATGCCTAGTTGAGTATGCCAAGTGATCACCACCATCTTGCTTGAGGTTCCAAAACTCCTCCTCCAGCTTTTGCAATTCACTTCTCGGGCACAACTTTGCAATAGCAATACTCTTGAACTCGTCCCAAGTTAGTGCTAACACAACATCAACACTATGGTTCCTTTTCTCTCTATTCCACCATGTAAGTGCCGTTTGTTGGAGCATACTAGTGGCATAATGAACTTTAAGCGCCTCGGGACACTCACAATTGATGAACGTATTTTCCATGTTCTCGAACCACTCGAGAAGTCCAGTGGCTCCTTCTTTTCCACTATAGCTAGTGGGCTTGCATGAACTAAAGTGTGTGAATGTGCAGGTTTGGTTGTTGCGCCCTTGGTTCGCACATTTCTCTCCTTGACCATTTCTATTGTTGCTTGAGTTGGTCATCATGGTGCTATTCAGTTCAGCAACCATGGTCGGTATGACAGTAGCCATTTGACGAGCAATCATGGCGGCTAATTTGCGGTCGGAACTTCCACGCTTTCCATGGTGACAAGACATGCTGGATACAAAGTAAGTTAGTCACAGGAATTTGGAGATAAAAGGACAGTAAATCAACCAAGGATTTTCAAGACTTGTAAAACAAACATGGAATGATTTCATTTGGTAACGCATTACCATTTGGAAACGTTGACACGTCAAGGTAAGTGACCCATTTGCCTTAGAAACTTGAGTATGTTGACCATAGTTTATCACTCATCCCAGAAATCCCCAGGTAAGCATAACTAGTCCCGTAGGATTTATGCGAAATGCTTACCTTAGCCCGAAGGCTTTTTGCCATGAAATCCAGAATACAGGTATCTATGTGTCACACAATATTTCTTTAGGCTCATGGAATCAAAACCTTGATGAGATTTTCATAGATTCGACTTAAAGTCTAAAGATTTAAACCTTCGATATAAAACATACGATCTCTCGTGTCGCCGAGAATAAGTTTAAAAAATTTCATTCGTCGGGGAGAATAAAGATTTAAGAATAAGTTTAGGGGAGACAAAAGCAACCAAGTTTATCAATTACAAGGCAACCCTAACTAAAGGCATCAAATTGCATATTAAAAGGCATCCCTAAATAGATAGCATCATGTAGCATATATTTACAAGAATATAAAAATTTTCCTATGAGGTTCATGCATAAACTATAGTCTAGGTCACTGTTTCTAATAACCTAAATCCCTATAGTTATGGGCTCTGATACCAATCTGTCACACCCCAACCTTAACGACGGAATCATCGAGATGTGAGGGTTAAGATTGTTCATAACCACATAACGCTACCATTAAATAAAAATATTATTACCATAAGTTTTAAAATGCAAATTACATCCATAAGTCTCAAGCAAGAATAAAACATAACATGAGATAACATTCATGACAAATTATTTATATTTCCTAGGTCCAAATCCTAGGTGTGAGCATGCTTCAAAGAGATCATCAAAGTTGAGCATTTTCTGAAACATGTTAAAAATAAAAGGTCAACTATGATAGTTAGTGAGTTTCCATGGGTTAAGTATACATAAATATATCAAAAGATTTACAAGTAGCAATTCATGTCAATGGTTATGAATTATGCAAGTTTATAGAACACATATAGCTACAATCAAATCTTGACCAAGAATAAGTTTACAAGTTTATAACGATTAGCTAAGTGTACTTGGTTCCCATGATGAACAAGCATACATCATCAGGAACCGGCAATAACATCGGCTTTAGCACAAAATAGGCTTGTCAGGCCCATAGATCTATGACGTCGCCAGGCTAGCAATAGTTAATGATTGTCAACATATAACATATCTCATATAACACTCACAATAATACAAATAACCATGACAAAAATATAAATGAATTGCATGTGCGTTACAAGTATAAAAAGTTTACAAGTGTAAGTTGATAAGTTTAACATGTTTCACCCCAAAAAGGTGTGAAATAATATAAAAAGAGGCATGAAAACTCACATGACGATTAAGTGTATATAAGATGATTAGTAAGAATAATAGTTGATGTTCCATAGAAATTCTTCACAAGGTACCTAAGCGTATATATATTTACAAGATTTAAGTTTTATTGATGAGATTAATGTTTAAACATGATCTAGGGTTTCAAGGGGGAATTTGGGGTTTTGATATATAAAGTTCATAATAAAAATACTTTTGTTTTCCTTTTAATGAAAACAATTGCTTCAATTTAGTAATTTATCACAAAGAAATAAATTTTGAATCGTTTGATATAATTAACAAAAATAATTAGTGTAAATGCATTTTTATATTTTTATTTATAAAAATTATAATATTAAACAATAACGTTTGAACCAACAATGATTTTTAATGATAAATTATTATTTAAAGTGTTTTCGTTATAATAATAAACTAAATATAATTCTTGTTTTACAAAATATTAAAATTATTTAAAAAATATATTTTTCAGAAATTTAATAAAGTGATTTATAGCATTTTTACATATTTTATTGAAGGCTGAAAAATCCTTAAAAAATAGTGGAGGTTGCCAGGTTCGAACCCGGGACCTCGGGTGCAGAATGGATGTGTGTAACCAGCGAACTAAGGGTCGTGACCGTGGTGAGACTTGGTTCTTATATTTTAAAAACACAATTACAGAAAACCCCCAATTCACCAAGAACCCTAGATTCGAATTTTCCAAAATTGAAGGTCAATTCGTTGTTGTTAATGTTATAGATCATGGGGCTTTTGTTCCTCATATAGAAACGAGTTCATATTAGTGTTTAATTACCTGGTTGAAGGTGGATTAGGGATGAACAAGACGAAGAATAGGCCGCGATCAAATTCAATTCAGTTGACGTGCAATTGATGATGATAATCCAATTCGTTGCATAGATATCTCCTATTGGACTCGATGATTAAAAGCACTCTAACCATTGAAGTTCAAAGTGTCAAAATGGTGATGTTCGAGTGCAGGTCTATTGAAGGGTATGCACTTACAACACAACAACACAGTGAGGAGAGTTCTTTAGAACACTTAACAAATCAAATAGGGAACTGGTTGACTATTGAATGAAATATGCTAAGAACACTTAGTAAAATGTGAGACAGAACAAGAAAGCTAAAACATAAGTATTTGGTTTTCAAGAATGTTGTATATTGCTTCTCAAGTTCTTTTACAAATGTTACAAAGCATAGATTGAAAGTTACAAGTACTTGCGATACTTTATACTACATCCTACAGCTGGCTATACTTTGAAGGCCAACTTGATACATAAGACTAGACAACAGCAAAATCAAATGTAGAGTCAAAAGGCAGATTTGCCTTATGACTAGTGACTATGACATGCCATAGCTCACATCCTAATATATTACAAAAAGGATAAAAGTACATAAAGTAGAAAGCACATACTCAAGACCTAAATGTACAGTTTACCAAAAACATGGACCTTTTCACCAACTCATGTAAGTTGGTGACTGAATAGAGTCGCAGTGGAAAGGTGGTCCAACTTTATGGTAAAGTACATCACTTAAAAGCATGTACTTAAAAGTGTTCGGAAGAAATCTGTCTTCACTCTTTGGCTTCGAAAGACTTTGTCTTTGAAGCTTCGGAAGACTTCATTTTTGGCTTCGGAAGATGTTGGTCTTGGCTTCGGAAGCATTTCTACTTCTGCACTTGGTGCATGCATGCAGAGAGACTTTGGATGTTTTGGCTGCATTAGACTTATAGGAATCCTTACAAACTTCCCCTAGGCTGATGCTACCAAAACTTTTGAAGATCTTCAGCAGTCAAGAGTCGTCATCATGATGATGACCATACCCTTCTTCATTAGATGGTCAGGATCACTCAGATTCTCATAGTATCTTCTCATCTCAAAGAGATCATGCAGAGGTAGGTTGAATAAATCTTGCCATGTGTTGACATCTTCACCACCTTGATCTCAGATCACATGCCATCTTTCTGGATTAGTTGTGAAGGTCCAAGATAAGATGGGTCTCTTAGATGCAAGAGGAGCCACTTGAATTGGAGTTGATTGGGCTGCCTCTACATGCACTTCCTCAGGTTGAGTAGACTCACCCTAAGGTATAGAGGTGGATGATTCAGACATCTTCTTCTTCTTTGACTTTGGTTTAGAAGCCATCCTCTTCGTCCTCTTTGAAGACTTTAACTGAGAAGACTGGTCTGCAGCACCTTGTTGATTAGTCTTGTCTTGCTCAGTTGGGTGTTCCTCCCTCACAGGTTCAGCAAGAGAGGGAGTTTGACCCTACTGCGGATAAGAAGATGAAGCTTCCTGAGATCCAGAAGGAGGTCCAGGTTGTGTTGTCTTAGGTTGTTCAACCTTAACCTCCACTTCAGGAGAAACTTGACTTGGAGGGGAGAGTAAGTCAATTAACTCTCAACTTTTGATCTTCTACTTGATTACCCTGATGTGCTCATCATTGTGGATAGAGACATAGGGCCAAGTCTTCTTTCGGAGAATGCATACAGCTTCAAGAAGCTCATCATCCTCTGTCTGTCAGCAGACTTCTTCATACTCTTTTGGATGATGACTCTTGACTTTGCAGCCTCTTCTCTCATTTTTCTTTTTGTTACCTTTTGTTTTTTGAATACTTGAATTTCAAGCTGTTTGAGATACTCAAACTCAACGTACGCAAAGGACAAGGGAAGAAGTGTAGAAGCCTGGTAGAGACCTGTGGCACTCAGGTAGTTAGATCATATTTTGCCTATATGTTTCTTTGTCTACCTAAGGTTGTTGTGTAGCTGCCACAGTCTCTTGAACATGGCTTTGTTGAACTTGGGAGAGAGTAGGAACATGCTTGTACAATCTTTTCTGTCTCTTCTCCTCTTTGATTTGGAGGAGCAGCCTTGCATCCTTTGCTTCCTTTATCTCTCTTGACACTTCCATGTCAACCAATTCATTAAGTTCCTCTAAGGGGAGAGATATTATCTCATCAATGTCATAGTTCCTGGTCTGCAGGTAGGTAATCCTGACTGCCCTCAACTCATCATCTTGAGTGTTTGGTCTGGGGGTAGTCCAGATTGCAGCTTGCATGAATCCTCTAGACCCAGAGGAACTTTCTCCCCTTAGCTTCATCTTCCTCTCTCTCTCCTCCTCCTCAATCACCTCAGGAGTCATAATCCTTTTCCCTTTGTCATCCACAGACCTTTGTGACACAGGGTGGAGAGAGCTTTGGCCTTTATTGCTTGGTGTAGCTTCCAAACTCTGGCTAGAGAGAGGTTGTGATCCACCTTCACCAGCAGGTGTTTCACTAAGGGAATGGATTGCTGAAGTAGTTGTTGGTGTGACAGGACTCTCAGGCTCTATCACTGGGCCTTCAATCAAGGTTTTCCCTTTGAAGTTAATCTCAGGGTCTGCCTCAACATCCAGTTGACTAATGACATTACCTGATTATCTTTGTCTTCTTCTTAGGCTGAACTCTTCAGTAATTCTGTCTTGAATCCTTTGTGCCAGCCTGCCAACTTGTCTAGATTAACTTCGAATGACAAATGGCATGTTGATGTTGTCTAGACATAGGAGAGTCAGGAGCACTCATCTCTCTTTGAGTAGGGGAAGAGTAGAGAGACTCATGGTACTCACTAAAACCTAAGTCTTCATCAGTATAGAATTCAAGGTAAGGAATGGGTTGGTTTAAGTCTAAAGGCTGGGGATGGTAACTATCCCCTGAAGGTTGTTCACTTGAGTGTTGAGACTTCTAGTGAAGGCTTAAGGCAGTTGGGCTTGTGAGCTCATCAGGCTGAGCATGAGGAACCTTAGTATTGATTCTTGAAGAGATGGGAGTAGTTTGCTCCTCAAGGGAAGTGGGAGCTCTAGTATCCACTTCCTCCTGTATGGGTGAGTGTATGGGGGCCTGCATAAGCTCAATAGTTTGAGCAGGAGTTCGTTTGGATCTTCTTTGGTAGGTGAGGGTGATTTGTGGTGTTTTTGGTGGTAGGGAGGTAGAAAGTGTGGGTTCAACACTAGCTTGTGTTGCTAGGTTGTTACCTTGAGCAATGAGGTCTAACATTTTGGGGACAAGGGCTGTTCCTACCCCTGAGAAGCTTATAGATGGCTTTTTCTTTCTTTTAAAGATGCCATGCTTCATCTGTCCCAATTTAATAATATTATATGTTTCACTCAACTATGAGCCCAGTTCACAGTTGAGAATGTATTGAACATATCTAGGAAACATGTAATACTCTAAGGAGTCCAAGTTAGCAAGCAAATTTGTATAAACAAATTGAGAGTACCTGAACTTGACCCCTTGAACCATTCCATGCACTATTAAAGAGAGATCTTCAGGAATCTGATCTCACCCTCCATGCTTGTTTGACAACCTCTGGATAACCACATAGAGCAGGTATTTCCACTGGGATGAGACCTTCCCTTTCCTGAAGGTCTTTACAAAGAAATCTCCCACATAGCCCATCTACACAAAGGACTAATTAACAACTTCCTTTGGGAAAGACAACTCACCTTCTTCATCATCCAACTGAAGATGAGTGTTGATGATGGCCGGAGTGATAAAGATTGTCCTCCCCTACACTATGGCAGACAGTGCCTTCTCCCTATCCATGATGACCTCTTGACAGGTCTTCAAAAATTCAAGCAAATGATCCTCATATAGAGTAGGATCAATGGTTAGGGAGGTGAAGTAGTTGGATAAAGCCAGAAAACGACAAACCTCTGAGAAAATATCATCTTTCTTAGAGTTCAACAGGGCAACTTGGTTGTGTTGCCTGTGAAGTTGCATGGAGAAGTCAAGGTTGTTTCTGCGGTTTAGGTTGGCCATTTTAAGAAGCTTAAGGGTGAAGGAAGGTGAAGAACAAAGGCGGTTTGGGAGAATTTAGGTTTATGTAATAGTGCAAATGAAGAAGATAGTGAAAGAAGAGGGGTAACTGTTGGGTATTTATGTGAAAAGGATTTGAAATAAAGTTAATGAAAGAAGATAAACTTTGAAATCTGGATGTCGGTCCCTCCTCTGAAAAAGTAGTTTACTTTTGCCAAAAAAGTAGTTTTTTTGGAAGTCGAGAAATCTTTTGAAGGTTATTTTGCTTCGGAAGTTTTGAATAAAAGCTTCTGAAGGCAAATTGGCTTCGAAAAATATTTCAAAGGTTTTTTAGAATTTTGATTCGGAAGAGATTTATTACACAGAGTTTTTATTTTAAGAGGAATAAAAACTTCCGAAAGTTAATTGCTTTTGGATGAAAATTGTTCTTTGAAAACATATAAGTACTTAAGTTGAATTTTAAGCTTCGGAAGATATTTTAGAAATTTCTTCCGAAGTTAAAACTACTAAAATAGTTATTTGTTTCTAAGACATAAGTTTCTTCTGAAGGTAATTATAAATCTTCCAAATAATAAAGAGATCAAAATTTTCAAAAATCTAAGGAATGTTTTTTCAAAAACGATTTTTCTTCCAAAGAGAACAAGGGCTTATGAAGGTGATAAAATAGACAACTTAGGACACACAGGTTTTAGAAATAATATGATTAAGTTTTAAGAAAAGCTATTCAAAGTTAATCATCCCAATAGCTAATACAAGATATTTAAATCTCTATTCATCAAAAGCTTTGGTGAATAGATCAGCATATTGTTCATTTGTGTTAACTTTGTCTAGTTTGATTAACCCCTTTTAAAAGTTATCTCTAATCAAATGATATCTGATATTGATGTGTTTTGTCCTTAAGTGCTATACAGGATTCTCTGTAATTGAGATAGAACTGTTGTTGTCTATGTGGATAGGAGTCTCCTTGAACTTGAATCCATAGTCCAACATCTGATTTTGAATCCAAAGCACTTAAGCACAGCAGGTTGCAGCAGCAATGTATTCAGCCCTAGCAGTTGATGCAGACACACTGGATTGTTTCTTGTATTGCCAAGAGACTATCCTTCCACCAAGAAACTGACATCCCCCAGATGTAGATTTTGCAGTCATGTTGCAACCACCATAATCACTATCTGTATAAGCATACAGATTAAAGTTAGAATTCTTTGGATACCAAAGGCCAAGTGATGAAGCACCTTTGAGATATCTTAAAATTCTCTTGATAGTGATTAGGTGTGACATCTTGGGATTGGCTTGATATCTTGCACAAATACATGTAGCAAACATAATATCAGGCCTACTAGTTGTGAGGTACATAAGAGACACAATCATAGCCCTGTAGAGATGCTCATCAACATACTCCCCCTCAAGATCAGGTCCAAGGGAGTGATTTTTGGCTATGGATGTCTTAGCAACCATACAATCAATCATGTTGAACCTTTTAAGTATGTCTTGTACATAATTTGACTGACTTATGAAGATGCCATTGTCAACTTGCTTCACTTGAATTCCTAGGAAGAAATTGAGTTCTCCCATGGCACTCATTTCAAACCTATCCTTCATCAGCTTTTCATAGTCTTTGCAGAGCTTTGGATTAGTTGACCCAATGATAATGTCATCTAAATATACTTGAACTAGCATTATGTCATTTCATGTTCCTTTGATGAAGAGAGTCCCATCAATAGTACCCTTTTTGTAGTCATGATGACAGAGATATTGAGATAGAGTCTCATAACACTTCCTTGGTGCTTGGTGCAGCCCATAAAAAGCTTTATCAAGCCTGCAAAATAATCAGGATGATCAGGATATGCAAACCCAGGTGGTTGTCTGACATACACCTCTTTATCAATCACCCCATAAAGAAAAGCACACTTGATATCAAGTTGGTAGACCTTGAAATTCTTGGATGCTGCAAAAGCTAGGAATATCCTAACAGCTTCAAGTCTTGCTACAGGAGCAAAAACATATGTGTAGTAAATTCATTCTTCTTGAGTATACCCTTGAACAACTATTCTTGCCTTGTTTTTGATGACAAGTCCTCTATCATCCTTCTTATTCCTGAACACCCATTTGGTTCCTATAGTATTCTTCCCTTGAGGAAGAGGACATAGGTTCCAAACATTTTGCCTTTTGAATTGAAGCAGCTTCTCTTGCGTAGCTTCAACCCAACTTCCATCCTTTAGAGCCTCATCAATCTTCTTTCGCTCTATCTGGGACAAGAAACAAGAGTAAAGATAAACATTTGCATCATGAGTTTGTCCTCTTGTTCTTACCCTTGAATCAACATCTCCAATGATGTTTGTGGTGGGGTGAGACTTGTGGATCCTTAGCTGAGGGATCACAGCAAGTTTTTAAACAGATCTAAATTGGAAAAATTCTAATATGGTAATGTGGATTCACCCTCCACATCAGCACACTAATCAATATTGACTTGATGCAATGAGTGTGTGACATAATTGATGTTGTCTTCAATGGAGTGGTTATCAGCATCAAGAAATTCCTGTTCACTTTCACCACCACCATTTTCTCTAACATTTAAAGATCCTTCATCTGAGTTTTGTACCTCTAAGCTGGAATTTGAAGGCACCCTAGAAGTATCAGCAGGATTTGTCATTGATGTGCTGGTAGAAGCTTCATTTGCAGGGTTAGTTACCACTAGAGCTGAAGATGTGTAGCTTGAAGGTCTTCTTAGATCAAATCTTTGGTCAGGATCACCTGTAGGTAGTATATCTGTGGACCCTGAAACATGCTCACAAGATTTGGTAAAATAGTTGGTAACTAAGTCAAGATCAAATAGACAATCCGGACCAGTACCTTTCATACTGGGAGTGTGATCATTGAAAGTCACATTGGCTGACTCCTCAACTACTCTAGTTCTGAGATTGTATACTCTATAAGCCTTAGCTTGGGAAGAGTATCCAATAAAGTGTCCATCATCTGATTTCTCAGCAAACTTGACAATTTGATCTTTGGTATTCAAGATGGTGCAAGGACATCCAAATGACCTGAGAAAACCAATGAAAGGTTTCCTCTTGTGCCAGAGTTCATAAGGAGTATTACCATGTGTCTTAACTAGTAAAACTCTATTTTGCACATAGCAAGCAGTGTTCACTGCCTCTGCCCAAAAAGTGATGGGTAGTTTAGAGTCAGACAGCATAGTTCTTGCAGCTTCAATTAGTGTCTTGTTTCTCCTCTCAGCAACACCATTTTGATGAGGAGTCCTGGGAGCACTATATTGTCTTGTAATACCTTTTTCATCACAAAATGTATCAAGGATTTGATTCTTGAATTCAGTTCCTTGATTACATCTTAGGGTTTTGACCTTGTGATCATATTGATTCTCAATCTTTAAGATGAAATTCTTTAGAGTCTCAGGGGTCTAATCCTTAGTTTTAAGAAAGAAAACCCAAGTGAATCTTGTAAAATAATCTGTGATTAGCAAACAATAAGAGGTCCTTCCTAGACTCATTACACTAGTGTGGCCAAAGAGATCCATATGTAATAAGTGTAGGGAGTAGTGATTAAGTTTCTTTCCTTTGGCTTGTGAGATACCTTGTGTTGCTTCCCTTTCAGGCATGCAACACAAAGGTCATCACTTGTAAACTCTTTCTTTGGCATTCCAGTTACCAAATCATTCTTAATTAATTTATTCATGTTTATAAAGTTTACACGGCACATTCTTTTATGCCAGAGGAAAGACTCATCACTATTGGCTCTAGATAGAAAGCATGAAACTTCTCCTGAGGGAGATATTTCTTGCAAATCCATCTTATACATGTTCTTTTTCCTGGGGGCTCCGAGCAGGATGTGCTCATGAGGAATGACCATCCTGGGCCTGAGAATAATGCACTCATGCTTAGTAAAGAGCATGTTATGACTCTGATCACAAAATTAGAATACACTCAGAAGATTGTACCCAAGCTCCTTGACAAAGTTTACCTTCTCAATGCTGAGCTTACCATTTATGACCTTGCCCCTTCCTGTAATGTAACCCCCTGCATCTCCTCCAAAAGCAACTGGTCCTCCATCAATTCTTTCAAACTTTTGGAGTAGTGACCTATTGCCTATCATGTACCTGGAACAGCCACTACCAATGATCCATACATATATATTTGTCTTGAGCTATTCCTGCATAAAAGAGATGGTTAGTTACATTTGGAAACCCAAGCCTCATTGGTCTTGGGCTCATCAAAAGAAGTTGAAGACAATGCAACAGTAATTGATCCAATAGTCATGCTAGAAGGATCATTTGCTGATGTTGATGAAGAACTCTTAGCCACTTGGTCTTTCTTTGTCTTCCACACCACATTTGCAAGCTTAGACTTGACATTCAATACTTCGGAAGTTTTGTTAACTTCGGAAGTTTTGATGACTGGACCTTCTGAAGATCTTGTTTTCGCTACAGCAGGCTTCAGTACTTCGAAAGTATTCCTTTCTTCCGAGACCAAATTTTCTTCCGAAGGCAAGTTTCCACTTGTCTTCTTCTTTATTTTGGAGCTTCCGAAGAAAAGAGATTTTCCTTCCGAAGCTTGATTCTTCTTCTCCAGACTCTTAGAGGTTTCTTTCTTGGTTATGTGGAGAGTACTCTTTGGATTGTAAACACAATCCTTAGCAAGATGAGAGGTACTCTCACACATAACAAAGTCCATTTTCTTCCTTCTAGGAGTCGTCTTCTGTGAACAAGGCTGAACTTGATCACTTTTCTTCTCAATCTGCATCTTTGCAGATGCTTTGGCAATTCTTGTTGGGATAGAACTACCTTTGGAGCTAGATGATTCAGGTTGTATAACAGTGGTGCACAACTGATTAGCCTTCTGTTTTATGATGGGATGATTTGGACATGAACTAGAACTCTTGTTGTTGGAGTTCAAGTTTGTGTCTTCAGCCTTAACCACCTCAAATCCTGCAGAGATGAAGACTTGTTTCTGTGAAGAGTTAAAGGTGGCCTTGATCTCTTGAGCCTTCTTGGACTTTCTTTTGGCCTTCCTGATCAAGTTCTTTCTTTTGGACTTGGTCATCCCAACAACTTTACTCTCCTCAGAGGGATGGTGACCCTTCTTAGAATGCTCTTCTTCACTCTTCTCAGAGCCATTCTCCACCATCTCCTCTTCATCCTCTTCAGTGCATCCCTTGGAGATCTTACAGACAAGATTGTGTGTGGATGAGCTATCTCATTGAAACCCAGTCCCTGCTTATTCTGATAACAAACTTTTGCATGGAAGGATGAGGATATTATGTTCTTGAAGGTCTCTTCTTCAAGAACATAGTTTTCTACCTTGGCTTTGGTGATTACAAGCTCAGCCTGGCATTCAGTTAACTTAGTTATAAGATCTTTGATCTGAGTCCTGTAGTTTGTTTGATCATGTTTAAGAGTTGAAATGGTTTTCCCTAAGTCCTCTATCTTTAGTTTATAATCATTTTCAGCTCTTTTAAAATCAGCTTTTAAGATATTTAAGGACTCAAGATCAGATCTCATCTCTAAGTTATAGGACCTGTATCTATTATCTTTAGCAATACAGTACAAACATGTTCCAATACCTTGGCTTCATTGTGGTCTGCCATGAGTGCTTGGTTTAGAGATGCATCTTCCACCTGAAAGCTCCAGTCGAAGCCTCCTTCTTCAACAGCAACTGCAGCTTGCGGCTTTGGCTTTTCATTCTAGGGAGCTCTCTTAGTGTAGTTTGATCTGGCTTGTGTTTGGCCACCATTTGTCCTTGGTGTCTTACACTCCCTTGCAAAGTGTCCCATCTGGTTACAGTTGTAACACTTTACTTTGATTTTATCCAGCCCAACTTTCCATTGGTTGCATTACTTGGAAACTTCCTCCTTGTCCTCTTGTAGAACTTCTTGGCTCTATGAGTAAGAAGCGCCATATGCTAAACTATCTCCATGTACTCCAGATCATGTGGATGGATACAGTCCATGTCTTTAAGGGTGAAGAGAAAGTTGCATGTGCTCTCATCAGTAGAGATAAAGGCATGAGATGAACTTGTCTTTTGGAATGGACTTCCTTAAGTGTAGCTTTCTCTTGGAGTCTCTAGAAAGGTGATGAAAGGACCCTTTTGTGAGTTGTCAGGGTAGCATATAAGATGATGTTGTTGTTCAATGCTTTTCCTTTCAACCACATGGAGGGCTGAACTCAGTTGATTGCTGGGGTTACCAGATGAGTTTTACATGTTCATCTCCATCTGGTATCCACTAAGAATACCATACAACTCTGTAAGAGTAAGAGTCTTAAGGTTCTCAGTCCTCTTGATAATAACATAATAATATGTCCATAGTCTAGGAAGAGAGGACATGAACTTCCTCACAATGTCCCTCTTCTCAAGAGTTACTCCAACATCCATTAGAGTATCCATAATTTCAACATACCTGAAGTATTGTTGAGTCATGGTTTCACCTACCTTAAAGGTGAAGTTTTCAAACTGCTGTTTCAGGAGATCCTTCTTATTCTCCTTAGCTTCATTGGACCTCTCATACATAAGCTTCAGTACTTCTCATAATTGCTTGGCAGTTTTGTACTTCTTGAAGCCTCTATAGATGGAGTTTGGAAGAGCAATTTGAAGGGCTGTCATGGCTTTCTGATCAATCTCTATTCTTTTTCTGTCTTCATCAGAATACTCAGCCACAACCTTTGGAATCATACCACCACCAGCAACTGAAGGGGTGTTTGGTATGTAAGGTCCTTGAACCACAGAGTCCTACATCCTGGAGTCTTGAGACTTGATAAAGCCTTCCATTCTTTGACACCAAGTATCAAAGTCTTCAAGAGTGATCAGTGGAGACTTTTGTCATAGTTCCAGTTCCATATAAGCTTTTGTAATAGCTGCCACTTGAGTTGTTAAGTATTTTGTGTGTGTGAGGGATCTTAAGATGGTGAGATCTTATAATCAAGAGCCTGGAATGCTCTGATACCAAATGCAAGACCATTTAAGGGTATGCACTTATAACACAACAACACAATGAGGAGAGTTATTTAGAACATTTAACAAATCAAACAGGGAAGTGGTAACTTATATATAAGATACTAAGAACACTAGTAAAATGTGTGACAGAACAAGATAGCAAACAACACAAGTGTATGGTTTTCAAGAATGATGTATATTGCTTCTCAAGTTCTTTTACTAGTATTACAAAGCATAGAAAGAAAGTTACAAGTACTTGAGATACTTTATATTACATCCTACAGCCGGCCATACTTTAAAGGCGAGCTGGATACATAAGACTAGATAACTACAAAATCAAATGTAGGGTCAAAAGGCAGATTGTCTTTTGACTAGTGATTATGACATGCCATAGCTCACATCCTAATATATTACAAAAAGGATAAAAGTACATAAAGTAGAAAGCTCAAACTCAAGACCTCAATGTACAGTTTACCAAAAGCATGGACCTTTTCACCAACTCATGTAAGTTGGTGACTGAACAGAGTCGCAGCGGAAAGGTGGTCCAGCTTTATGGTAAAGTACATCAGTTAAAAGCATGTACTTAAAAGTCTTCCGAAGAAATCTTTCTTCGCTTTTCGGCTTCGGAAGACTTTGTCTTTGAAGCTTCGGAAGACTTCATTTTTGGCTTCGGAAGATTTTACACTTACTATATTTTCTAGTGCAAGGTGAAAATCTTCCGAAGCATTTCAACTTCTGCACTTAGTGCATGCATGTAAAGAGACTTTGGATGTTTTGGCTGCAGCAGACTTATAGGAATCCTTACATCGAGTAGGTTGCAGGTCGCGATTATGTTGGTGATCGAATCACTATGTTTGTGTGTTTTCAGGTGAAATTGAGAGTTGTGTTTGATTAGAGATAGATAGACGTTCGATTTGGTTGAATTAACTGAGTTATTATTAGTGGTTAAGGCTCAAACGGCTATGTGATTAAGGGTGTTTCGGTTATGTATTCGATTAGCTTAGTAACCCATAAGTTTTATAATTGACAACAATGATCCTTACAAGAATTTAACGATATTAACTTTTAATTAACGAAAAATACGAGATGTTACATAGATTTATCTTATCTAGTTCTGTATCAACTATATGGGCCAGGAAAGCTAGGCATCTCTTTCTTAAACATTTTTGTGCTTTCTTACAAGAAATTATCTTCATAGCACCACTAGGTTTTTCTCCATACAACCAGAGTATTCTATTTTCCTTAATCAAAGGGATTTTTATCATCCTCTTACCACATACAATTTCAGCCTGATTCTTACTTAACCAGTCTATACCCACAACAACATCAGAACCTCCTTTCAATAGGAATCAGATCTATATTAAAACAATACCCATCTAGGTTTAAAGTAAAGTTAGGAATGATTTCACAGGCTTAAATTATCTTACCATCAGCTAATTCTATCATATATTTATGCTCTAGCTGCTCTGAGGTTAGATTAAGTAACGGTCTAAATATATTTGAAATGAAACTACGAGTTGCTCCTGTATCAAATAACACTGTTGCGTACTAATTATTAATGAAAAATCGTACCCGTTACTACTTCTGGTTCATGTCGGGCTTCTTCAGCTTGCATCACGAAAGCTCTTCCACGGGTGTTGTTTTGGTTGACTGGAGCTTTGCCCTTCAGTTGTGGACACTCATTACGAAAGTGATTTTCGTTTCCACACTGATAACAAACTGGTTTAGGGTTGGTGGGGCCCTTACAGTCTCGGGATATATGTGTAGGATTCTATGTGCCCAAGACACGTAGAATATTGATGCGGTTAGTATGTAATGATCCAAGTCGGGTTATACCCAATAACAAGCTTTGCATCACCAAGAATTATTTAATTGATGATGGGTTCATACAATTAAATAATTACACCAAATTTAGAAAAAATAGGTTTTCTAAATAATTATCTGCGAGATGAAACAAGTTATAAGGATAATTTGTTGATGGGTTTATTATTATTTTGTTATTTAAAAGGGTTTAAATAACACAAATAACATGTGAGTATACTTTAGTTAAAATGTTTAATTAGAGAAGGTATATGTCACAATTTTAATAAGTCTAGTACATGACTTATTAATGTGTGATATAAGACAAGTTTAGGAGGGAAAACCCTCCCCTTTTAGACCATTTTGGGCGGCCACCTTGTGTGGAAAAGTGAAAAATCTTGTCTTGAAACTTACACTCTTTATGAAAGAGTGTAAGACACACTTCTCATCCATCAATTCATTTTGCATGCTCCAAAATCTCTCTCATCTTCTTCTCTCTTGAACCTCACGGCTGAAACAAGAAGAAGAGAACATTTTGGGTGTTTTTGGTGCTCTCTCCCTAGCAAGAGTGGTGGTTGCTTCAAAGGCTTGGGGTATACAAGCTTGAGGGCTTCTTCTCTTGAAGTCTTGGTCGTTTTTGGTGCATCTAACACCTCCATTCTTGGTCGACATTTCAGCTGCAGAAAGGTAGTTAATCACAGCTTTATATAGCTGTGATTTTATGTGCATTTCGTTATGTTCATAGCTTGTTCATTCACATAAATGATCCTTTTTGATTTGGGTTTGTTTTCATCTTAAAACATTACTAAGAACATGAAATTTTCAGCTTTAAAATCGGTTTTAAAAGCTACATATCCGCTGCGTTTTCTGAAAGTTTAAATGGTTAAACATGGATTTTGTGTTCTAGCAAACCCTTCAATGGCATCAAGAGCCGGTTATGTGGATGACTTGCTTGTTTTGTCCTTTAAAATAGGTTTTAAAGGATGATAATGATCTATATATAAGCTGATTTGGGGCTGCTATGTTTCTGTTTTGTTGAATCTCCAACTTTCAAGATTATATTTTACATGCTTAAGATTAAATCTTGAAAGATATATATATGTTGATATGTTGTGTTGTTTGGACAACATCTAAACCCGAATTTTTCAGTTTATATTGGCTGAAAATTCGTTGGTTTTAAGGGGATTCATAGTTATATTTTGGATGATATAATGGATGCTTATTTTAGTGCATAACCTAGCCATTGACCTTGTGTTGTTTGGGTGTTTGTAATGGTTGTATTCATTCATTCAATTGGGTTGTATTATTTGTTGTTTGTGCTTTGTTTCAAGTGTAATTTTATTTATTATTGGGTTGTAATAAATAGATTAGGTGTATTTTCATTTTACTAGATATCTTGTATTAGGACTTTATATCTTGTAATATGAAGACATACACATTGGAAGCACAAAGGAAGGTCATGAAAGAAACATGGAGCATTTTGGATGCGGTTTCAAGTGGGAGGCTTTTGGAAGTTTTCTATATGCTTTGTTTGTGACCCTTAGGAATGTCCTATGGACCACACTTGTGATGGCAAACAAGTGTGGACCACTTTAGATGCTATGGTTATGCACATATGTACATATGGTTGTTTATGTTTATGCTTGGTTGATTGTTTGTTGTTTGATTGTTTGGTTGATATTTGGATATTCATAACAAACTCATTAACAAACTTAACAAGCTGAAAATTGATGGTTCTTAAAAGTTAATAAAAGGTTATTAAAATGATTTAATGATTTTAAAGATTAAAATAGGTTTTAATCAAAGAACCATAGGGTACCTTGTATTTGAAAGCATGCAAATACAAGTACATAGAGTTTTCTAAACTAGAATTTTGAAACCTCTAAACTTTTTTTTTACAAACAAGATCAACACCGTCCTTTTACACAACACTTGAGTCACTTGGGAACTCTTAGTGGGATAAAGGTCACCTAACCATTTTGAGGGAACTTGTGACTTGAGGTGAGAATGCCTTATTTGTGGGATAAAGGTCACCTAACCACTTGTTTTGGCAAACTCACACGTGGGTGTAAGTAGGGTGTCTTGATTTGCAAATCATGTCAAATGGATCACCTACGATGTGGTTTCCAAATGGTGTTGATGGGATTAACATGCCGACTTTACATATGATGTTTCAAGTCGATCCCATATTTCTAGAAGTTGCAAATGGTTGCAATCGTCAAACGTTGACCACCTTATTAATTTAAAACGTGAGATAAAGGTCACCTAACCACAATTTAAATGTAATGTTGGGATTCTAGATTTTAATATGAAAAGACCTTAAAAGGCATTTATTATTAAAATTACAATATCGAAAATACTAAAATAAAACTTTGTTAAATTTTGTAGATGGCCTCAAATAATGATAATTCCGATAACTCATCCGCGTCCAACCAATCTCTACGAGCGATCCTCCAAATGGAACGTCTAAATCATAACAACTTCATCGATTGGTATCGAAACTTGAGAATCGTTCTCAAGCAAGAGAGAAGATCGTATGTTTTAGACGACCCTATCCCCGATCAACCTAGCGAGGATGATGAGGAGGCCTTCAACGATTGGTTGAAGTACACTGAGGACTCCGTCCAAGTGTCTTGTCTCATGCTAGCGAGCATGACTCCGGATCTCCAAAAGGAGTATGAACATCACGGAGCTTATGACATGATAACCCAGCTGAAGGAAACGTTCCAACAGCAAAAGGGTTGAGCGCTTCGAAACGGTTCGAGCACTCCATGCATGTCGTATGGACGACAACCAATCTGTTTCATCTTATGTTCTTAAGATGAAAAGTCATATTGACCGCCTCGAGAGGCTTAATTGTCCCGTCTCGAAGGAATTGGCCACGGATTTGATCCTTAATGGCCTTACCAAGAAGTTCGAGACGTTTGTGTTGAACTACAACATGAATGCTTGGGACAAGAGCATTGGTGAGCTTCACTCAATGCTTAAAACGGCCGAGGCGGCCATGGGTAAAAGGGTTTTACCCGTTCTCACCATCAATGAAGGTGGGAACAATAAAAGACCTCGTCCCGCACCCAAAGCAAAGGTTGCTAAGGGTAAGGGACCCGCTTGGGGAAAAGGGAAAGGGGTGGTAAGGGTACCACCCAAACCACAAGAGAAAAAGCAAAAGGTTGCTACTAAGGACCCATGCTTCAAGTGTGGGGAGATTGGACATTGGGCAAGGAATTGTCCTGTCCATCTCCAAGAGTTGAAAGCAAAGAGGGATGCCGGCCAGACCTCAGGTACAATATACATGATCCATATTGATTTAAACATGATATCCTTAACACATGGGTATTAGATACCGGATGTGGAACTCACATTTGCAATTTGTTGCAGGGGTTCAAAAGAAGTAGTGACTTCAAGAAAGGGGATGTAAGCCTCTACATGGGCAATGGGGCTAAAGTTCAAGTTGAAGCCCGTGGTGACTACATCTTGAAACTTCCAAATGGTTTGGAAGTGATTTTGAACAATGTTTTGTATGCTCCTAGTTTGACTAGGAATATTATCTCTGTAGCCCTGTTAAAACAATTTGGATATGTATTATCATTTGTTGAAAAAGATATTCATGTTTCTTTTAATGGTATATTCTATTTTAAAGCTATTCCCATTAATGGTATTTATGAATTGGTTCATGAAAATACTTTAAATAGCTCATTGTACCAAACTAACACCAAGAAACTCAAGTTGGACTTGAGTGATACCTATCTTTGGCATTGTCGTCTTGGCCATATAAACAAGAAACGTTTACAAACACTGCAAAAGAATGGTCTTTTAAAAACAAATGAATGTGATTCATTTGATGTTTGTGAATCTTGTTTACAAGGAAAGATGACTAAGGCACCCTTTAGTGGAACTAACGAAAGGGCAAAAGATTTATTAGGAATCATACATTCGGATGTATGTGGTCCTTTTAAGCCAATGACTAGGAATGGTGAAAGATACTTCATTACCTTTACCGACGATTATAGTCGCTATGGGTATGTGTACTTATTAAGGCACAAAGATGAAGCTTTTGAAATGTTCAAAATCTTCAAGAATGAAGTTGAAAATCAACTCAACAAGTCAATTAAAGTTCTCCGTACCGATAGAGGAGGTGAATACCTAAGTGATGTTTTTCAAGATAATCTTAGGAGTTGTGGGATTGTCTCACAACTCACTCCACCTGGAACACCACAACATAATGGTGTGTCTGAGAGGAGGAATCGAACCTTATTGGATATGGTCCGATCTATGATGGCTAGAAGCACATTACCTCTATCATTTTGGGGTTTCGCTTTGCTCTCCGTCGCTCGTATTCTAAATATGGCCCCAACCAAAAAGGTGGAAAGGACACCTTTTGAGATATGGCATGAAAGGGTTCCATCCCTATCATACTTAAGGGTCTGGGGTTGTGAGGCTTATGTTAAGACTCCCACCCCAAACAAATTGGAAGTCCGATCCACCAAGTGTATCTTTATTGGATATCCTAGAGATTCTATGGGATATTATTTCTATAATCCACTGGAACAAAAGGTGTTTGTTGCCAGAAAGGGTGAGTTCTTAGAAGCAAAGTTTCTTATGGAAGGAACTAGTAGTAGAACAGTGGATCTTGAGGAGGATCAAGAACCACAACCCGATGCACGTTTGGTTGAAACTAGCACTCAACATGAGGATGTTGAGGATGATCAAATGGTTGATCAATACACGCAAAACGTTCGCAGAAGTGGTAGAACTAGTAATCCACCTGAAAGATACGGATTTTTCATGGATGGATGCTATGTGGTAGATTCAGATGAACCAACCACATACCATGATGCAGTGTCCATGTATGACAATCAAGTTTGGGAACTTGTTGTACCACCTCTTAATTCCAAGGTAGTTGGAAGTAAGTGGGTTTTCAAGAAGAAAACCGATATGCATGGAAACTTGGATACTTATAAAGCTAGACTTGTAGCAAAGGGTTTCACTCAAACTCAAGGGGTTGATTATGATGAAACCTTGTCACCTGTTGCGATGCTAAAGTCTATAAGGATATTGTTTGCCATAGCTGCTCATTATGATTATGAGATTTGGCAAATGGATGTCAAAACCGCTTTCCCAAATGGATATCTTGAGGAAGATGTCTATATGGTTCAGCCTGAAGGTTTTGTCGATCCAAAACATCCTAATAAAGTATGCAAGTTAAAGAAATCAATCTATGGATTGAAACAAGCATCGAGAAGCTGGAATCACCGTTTTGATGAGGAAGTAAAGAAATTTGGCTTCATCAAAAACGCTGATGAGGCTTGTGTGTATAAGAAGGCTAGTGGGAGCACAGTAACTTTCCTAGTATTGTATGTTGATGACATACTACTATTTGGAAATGACATTCCAACCTTGGAAGGTGTAAAAACCTGGCTTGGAAGTTGTTTTTCCATCAAGGATCTTGGTGAAGCCGCCTATATTCTAGGAATAAAGATCTATAGGAATAGATCAAGGCGGTTGATTGGTTTGAATCAAAGTGCATACATTGATAAGATCTTGAAAAGGTTCAAGATGGAGAACTCTAAGAAAGGTACCGTACCTATTCAAAGAGGAACGATATTGAGTACGACTCAATGTCCAAGCTCAAAGGATGAGCAAGATAAAATGAAGGCAATCCCATATGCATCTGCTATTGGATCCATCATGTATGCAATGATATGCACTCGACCGGACGTGTCATGCGCTTTGAGCATGACAAGCCGTTACCAGCAAAATCCTGGAAACAGTCATTGGATGGCTGTTAAGAACATACTTAAGTACCTAAGGAGGACAAGAGATATGTTCCTGATCTATGGATCTGGTGACGAGGAGCTCGTTGTAAAAGGTTACACGGATGCGAGTTTCCAAACCGATCGTGACGATTCACGGTCACAATCGGGATACATTTTCATTCTGAATGGAGGAGCCGTCTCTTGGAAGAGCTCCAAGCAGGATGTGGTGGCTCTATCAACTACAGAATCAGAATACGTCGCCGCCTCATTGGCAGCTCAAGAAGCTGCATGGTTGAAGAAATTCATTGCCGATCTAGGGGTTGTCCCTTCCATTCAGGACCCCCTAGAGATCTTTTGTGATAACGAGGGTGCGATTGCTCAAATCAAGGAACCTCGTGCTCATCAAAAGACTAGGCACATTGAGCGGAGATTCAACTACATACGAGATGAAGTTGAAAAGGGAAAGATATGTATTCGCAAAGTTCACACGGATCAAAACATTGCGGATCCTCTCACGAAGCTCCTTGAAAAAGCAAAGCATGAGGGTCATACTTGTGCCATGGGACTTCGATATTCTAGTGATTGGATTTGATCTGTAAACTTTGTATTTGGATATGTGGAACTCTTTATAATTTGAATAAAATTATTTGGTTATAATGTTTCAATTAATGTTCCAATTTAGCATGTTTAATCCATGAGTAAATTGTTTACTCTAAATGTCCATAGTCGTTCATACTTGTGGGAACAAGTGTGAGGTAAGATTATTATGAACTTGGATTGGTTGTTATTCATAAGGATGAATATAGAGCAATGGGTTGCTACCAAGGTTCATAGATATTTGTGGGATACAAATATTGGACTAACCCGCATCTCAAATTTTACTACATGGAATCTTATTGATTGATCATAAGTAAATTTGAGTAAAGGCGAATATCATTTGGTATCCTCCGACCTGAGATACATATTGGGTTTTGATATTCACCAAGTATTATACCTTGAGCTTTTTCTTCACTGTCCTGAAATAGTGGACAGCACATAAGGGTATGTTCAGGTTTGACACGAGGTGTTTGTGAGAAACGTATGTAGTCAAGATGGAATTTGTTCCTCTTATTCGTTGAGAGTTAGATGTCTAAGGCCTGATTAAGTTAAATCAACAAGGAATGATCATTCTGTGTCCTTGGATTTAACATGACATCTGTAACAAAAGGATAGATGATTGATTCACCTAAATCATTTCAAGTAGGGTACTTGAAAGGGATGATGTTATTGAATGGCTATAAGTCATGCGTATTAAGGGTAGTAAACCGTTGTTAGGCGATATTTACTGCTTGCATCAATCTTCTATGAATCTTGGGCAAGTGGGAGATTGTAGGATTCTATGTGCCCAAGACACGTAGAATATTGATGCGGTTAGTACGTAATGATCCAAGTCGGGTTATACCCAATAACAAGCTTTGCATCACCAAGAATTATTTAATTGATGATGGGTTCATACAATTAAATAATTACACCAAATTTAGAAAAAATAGGTTTTCTAAATAATTATCTGCGAGATGAAACAAGTTACAAGGATAATTTGTTGATGGGTTTATTATTATTTTGTTATTTAAAAGGGTTTAAATAACACAAATAACATGTGAGTATACTTTAGTTAAAATGTTTAATTAGAGAAGGTATATGTCACAATTTTAATAAGTCTAGTACATGACTTATTAATGTGTGATATAAGACAAGTTTAGGAGGGAAAACCCTCCCCTTTTGGACCATTTTGGGCGGCCACCTTGTGTGGAAAAGTGAAAAATCTTGTCTTGAAACTTACACTCTTTATGAAAGAGTGTAAGACACACTTCTCATCCATCAATTCATTTTGCATGCTCCAAAATCTCTCTCATCTTCTTCTCTCTTGAACCTCACGGCTGAAACAAGAAGAAGAGAACATTTTGGGTGTTTTTGGTGCTCTCTCCCTAGCAAGAGTGGTGGTTGCTTCAAAGGCTTGGGGTATACAAGCTTGAGGGCTTCTTCTCTTGAAGTCTTGGTCGTTTTTGGTGCATCTAACACCTCCATTCTTGGTCGACATTTCAGCTGCAGAAAGGTAGTTAATCACAGCTTTATATAGCTGTGATTTTATGTGCATTTCGTTATGTTCATAGCTTGTTCATTCACATAAATGATCTTTTTTGATTTGGGTTTGTTTTCATCTTAAAACATTACTAAGAACATGAAATTTTCAGCTTTAAAATCGGTTTTAAAAGCTACATATCCGCTGCGTTTTCTGAAAGTTTAAATGGTTAAACATGGATTTTGTGTTCTAGCAAACCCTTCAATATGTCCCTTCTTTTTTTAGTTATAACAGATCACCATCACGCACTTACCATGATGATATCTTTGACAAGTACTGCACCATGGCGGACCCTCTGTATGCGGTTTCTTTTCTCGCGCCACTCCTGAGAAATTCCTTGTTAGTTGTCGGGTTAACTTTTTCTGGGAATTTCCTCCAAATTTTCCTCCTGAGTTATTGTCATTCCATTTTCTTTTCTCCCCTATTTTTGGATTACTTAATGATCTATTTCTTATCATTTCATCAATCAGACTTCCTGATAAGCTTACTGCATCTTGAAAAGTTCGAGGCATGGCGGATTTAACTAATCATCTTATTTGTGGTACTAAACCCCAAATATACCTTCCTATTCTTTTTGCTTCTGAGGTTACCAGGTGTTGTACTAATCTAGAGAATTTATTGTATCTGTCAGTATACTCTCGATGTGCTACTCCTTTCATTTCCAATGCCAAGAATTCAGTTTCTAGTTTTTTTATTTTGTTATAGGGGCAATATTTTTCAATTACCAGAGTTCTGAATTCTTTCCAACTTAATCTGTTCATGATATGCCTTCCTTTTGTGTGCATCTCAATTTTCCACTAGGATTGTGCCTCTCCTTTTAGTGAATGTGAGGCAAACATGGAATTGTAATTGTCGGCACAATTACTAATTTCTAATGTTGATTTCATTTCATCCAACCAGCGTAGGCCTTGTACAGCTCCTTCTTTTCCATCAAATTCCCGGGGTCTGCATTACATAAAAGTCTTGTAGGAGCATCCCTTCCCAACTCCATTTACAATTTTCCTCCTCTTGTCGTTCTCCTATATTGTCATCTTCCGGTTCTTCGTTTCCGTGTGATGTAGCTCCAAAGTTCACGTTTTGTTGTAGTTGAGCTATTAATGTAAGTATGGCAGCTTCTATTTGCTGGGTTACTAACTGAGAAATCCTATCGTTCTCATTTGTAGTAGTATTAACAGGAGGTTCTTCTCCAAGTCTAGTTCTTGGTCGTCCAACCCTGTCGTCCTCGTACAGGCTGAGTGTTTCTTTTTGGTGGTATGGATTTCTGTAGTTAATTATAATTAATATTAAAAGTCAAAAACATAATTTTAATACAGTTTATTTAACACATAACAGTTAATAGTCACAACGAAAGATATATTTCATTATGTTCTTATTTTCAGAAGTTAACATGTTAGTTCTAATTCCTGCAAACCCAACTCCATATCTTTCTAAAGATACTTTTCTTATGCGCCTTTATTTCCTTAACATCCTTTTGAATTGTCTTGATCCCTTGTTGTATCTTTTTAACCTTCTTAAGGATCTGTTGGGCTGTTTCTATCCGACTTTCTTCCAGCTTCTGTCTTTTGGTTCCCTTTTCCTCAGCTTCGAAGTCACTTGATTTTTGAATTTCCAAGTCCTTACTTTTCTTGGCCAAAAATCTTTCTCCGCGTCGTACCCTTTTTCTGGGAGTCTCGATTATGTAACCTCCAACTATTATTGGTGCGCATCGAACATAAACGTTTTGTTTGGGGTTAATCTTAATTTCAGGTTGGGGAGTTTCCATATCATTCTGGGGCTCTGGTTCGGGTGTTGTTTCTTTAGGGTTGCTATGGTCTGAACATTCGGAGGGGTCAGTCTTACTATGGTAATTATCTGAACTATAAGCACTCATAGCTGCAGAGTTCTTTATAAATTTTATCAAAACAATTACTCACATAATCTTACATATATCTCACATATTATATGATACAAAAATACGTTTTGCTCTTTAATCTATTTACACATAGTATTAAAATATACATGAAGTCACAAAAGTTCATATATGCACATAACATGTATATAGGTATTTTTCAGACATGCCGAAATTTATTATCATATGAGCTTATGGTTATAGTCTAGGCATTTTATAATACCTAATTCTCTATAACCAATGGCTCTGATACCAACCTGTCACATACCGATGGAAGTGTGAAATGCTTTAGATGTGACCAACTTGTTCAGAGCGCCTTGATCATATAATAAACAAACAACACGTAAAAACATAATACATTAATATATATATATATATATATATATATATATATATATATATATATATATATATATATATATATATATATATATATATATATATATATATATATATCATATTTAGTGCCAGTTCGGGTTACATTAATATCAATGCAAAATATTTTAATATAACCCTATTACAAAACATGCTAATTTAACTGCTACATATTCAGTAACGATGGAAGTGAGCATCCACCGCCAAGCTAAGATCGTATAGATTAATAGTTAAATTCACACAAACTTTCCCCATAACTTCGCCCTAATCATTGTACACATCAAATGAGAACATAATATTGTTCCACATGATGAATACCTTAAAAAGCATAATCAAAAAAATCAACATAAAGTCGGTGAGATCATAGGTTTGATTTCTGAACAAAATACATATAGTGATGCAATATAAATAAGACTACAACCAAACCTACTTATAAATCAGGTGATTCATAATTGTCACAAATATAAATCACAAAATTAGATAATGTAGTATCACAACACTCATCTTGTTGGTGTAGGAAATAGTTTTTTAAGTAGCGCTACATACATTATCTAATTAATGGTTCCACATCCGAATATATATATATATATATATATATATATATATATATATATATATATATATATATATATATATATATATATATATATATATATATATATATATATATATATATCACATCTTACTCCAGCAGGCAATCTATAAAAATATTTATAGATTAGATATAAATATCTTTTCTTTAAAATTTTTAGCACCTCAAATTACAAAAATCAAAATAGGAGTTATAATTACCTATTTGTCATAAAATTTTTCTAGAAGAAACATACAATAATCTATTTCAATATAAAAAAAATTTCATATATCAACTAGTTACAGTTTATTTTCTGGAATTTTTACAATATTTGGATAAATTAGCAAAAATACCTACGGGTTGTTAAAATTCACCAAAATATATCAAAATCTATATACTAAAACTAGTATTATCTCATAAATTCCTGGAGTATTAATTCATAACAGAACCCTTTCTTATGATGTTTACCAGTTTAAGAATAATTAGTAAAAGTGGCAGAACATTTCTAAAAATTCCTAAATTTATACAAACTATTCTAATCAAGATATAACATTTTTTGTAAATTTTTCATGATTTATCTTATAGTTTAAATATTTTTCCCGATTTTTAAATTACAGATTTTTTTTTCCTAAAACATATAACTCAGTCATAACTACAAACTAGATCATGAAATTTATTCTATAGGTCCTATAAAATATAAGGATTGTCATATAATTTTTTCAGCTCTTTACCAGGTTGGGATCTTCTGGTTGATAATTTTCTTTCAATACCTTAAGTAAATTATATAAATTATTTTACTAATCATAATCATACCAAAATTTGCAGAATGTTATTTCTAATATTTTTTAACAAGTTTCTATTTTTATTCCCATAATCATAGTCATTTAAGTATTTAATTCAACTCATCAAGAATATTAAGTTTTTATTCTTCTTATTTGTAGTTTTCTCAAAATCTTTGTTTATAACAAGTTTTCTTATTATTTTTAAATATCTTATATTTACTGATTTTTAAATATTTTAAATATGTAATTATGAAAATTTCTTAAAACATTATTTTGTCTAACCTTAGTTTTTAGGGTTGTCACATTGCAGGTTCTTCCAACAAGTGAAGATTAAAGGCTTTTAACTCTCAATGGAGGTTAACAATTTTAGAATCTAACAGATGCTGAAAATCGAATTCTTCATCTCAATCTTTGTTCTTCACCTTTTTCATTTTTGTTCTATGTTTCATCAATCTCTCTTCTTCATCCGTTACATTTCTGGAACGCTAATTTCAAGGACGGAATTGCGATCCGGAGCGTTCCCGGAACACGTTCATACCGCGTTATGGTACGGCGACTCGGATGGAAAATCGTGGCATAACCAGCGAACCATGTAACTATGGTTCTGAAGACGTGTCGTCGAAATAGTTTGATACCGTGAGTCTTTTAAAGTGAGTCAACAATTATAGATCCAACGTTACCAACAACACGTAATACATTATCAACTAAAACTAAAATTGGCAAAGGAAACAACTCAGTTCAGTAACAAACTAACCATTACCAACAGTATTTTGTTGCAATAGTAGCAAAGCTTAAAATGATTTAAGCTTGACAACATTTAAATTTAATGTTCTGCTCTCTTAAGAACCAGTGAACATTCAAATATACAAAGACACCAAATACACACCGTAAACCATTTCAATTCCACTCAATCATAAACTATATAAAGAAATAAAGTGAAAATCTGAGTACCTAAGGGTATCTTTTTCAAGTGGTTGAACATCAATCACTTGTAACCATCTTCTTATATCTTTAAACCTCGGGTCATCTTGTATGCTATTTCGTTTTCATGTATATGCAATTGGTGACGTTAAGACTAAAAACATCAAACATAATCAAGATTCAAGAAGAAATTGTGAAATTTAAAATATATCCAAACTAAATATACGCAACATTGATAACCATCAACTGCCACAAATGTGCATTTCATGATACCAAATGGCCTTCACCATCCGCTTAATAAAACTCAAGATGCATATCAACAAAATGTATGTCTTTCTAAGAAATAGGAGCCGATCAAACACCGCCTGAAATTGTTGACACCACGCTAAATTAAATCGCATGGGTCGACACAAATTAATAAAAACCCTCCCTCCAGATACAATTACAATCGAATAAAGAAACATCAATCAACAAAGCTCTTCATAATTCACATGTAAACCCAAATAGTTGTAGAACAAAAGGATAGAAGACGAACCACATAAATATGGATATACAACACAATTGAATATTTAAGCTGTCAAACTCTTGTCTATATGGAATCATTGCCACATAGGTTGCAGGTTTAGAATTACAAAAACAACTATATAAGATTGAATAAACATACGTCAAAGAAATATATACACCGGTGTTGTTTAGTGAAGTCAAAGTAATCCAATCAACAGGCCAAAGTAACTAAAACAAAAGAAAATACAATCATAATATGTCAAATATTACTAACTATGATGATACAATACTACCATATGCACGAATATAATTCCAGTGGCTTAATATTAATATCTTGATTACGATGTATAAGTAATAATTGATTTCTTCAAGAGATCATGGAATTCCCATTTCTTGTTTCAAAAATATGTGATTAAATTCAAAAGTAAATACACGATTAAACATCGTCAAGTAGTTTGTCTTGTATCTTCCTATTTCACATATTCTTTTCATTTTAATGAATTTTACAAATAAATGTAAGCATTTATATATTTTGATTATACTTCGGCCTATTAAGAAAGATCCAGATTGACCCATTTGTCATTAACAGGTCGAATAAGCCAACAATAAAGAGACCACGTACCTAACTGCATACAAACGGTGATATGATGCCAATGTCCCTTTGCAATAGAGCTCATATAAGCTATTCAATTAGAGGTTTTCCAAACCCTTGTCCCTATCATAGAAATTCTATAACATATTTTTTTGAGCACCTGTAAAATGCAAATAAAATAAGCTCTAAAAATCCGTCAGCTACAACCAGTATGATAAGTCTGATGCTTTTAACTCTCATATGGTAGTTTGATGCTTGCTTACATCTTTCTAGATCCATTGCCAATTGGTAAATCTGATGCTTGCTTTAGCAAAAAGAAAACATATCAAATTGCAAGACTCACTTCAACTTTTTCAAACATATGTACTCCACTACCCCATATCAAAACTGAAAACATTAGCTAAGCAGGTAGTAGTATGTTGATTATGGTTCTTCAATCACTTAAGATATCTCCTCAATTTAGATAACCAAAGTAGAATAATCGGTCAATTGAATCAAAAGATAATTCAAACCTTTAACCAAACTTCATAATTTCGTTAAAAAAATAACCTAAATTAATACACCACTACCCCAAAATTAGATGATGACGAAGAGGATGACGATGGGTGTGGCGCACCATCGCCTTCCTACACCTCTTTTATTGACCAACTTCGTAGAGAATGAACATGGTTGATAAAAAAAGTTGAACTAAAAACGAACCCAGAAATAATTCGAAACATACCTGTGATCGGATCTAAGAATCGAACACAATTGCCACTTGTTTTTTCGGTGGCCCGACCGGCTTCGGTAACGACAGCCAGAGACACCCCGCGGCCGGCTCCCGCCGCCAAGTCCACCGCAATCACAACCCACTAACGCTGTGTTCCCGAGTTTACTTAACGAAAGAAAAGAAAGGAAACACTTTCTTTTCCTTTCTCTTCTCTTCTCTTCTCTCAATTTCTTTTCTTTTCTTTCTTTTCTTTTCTCTCAATTTCCTTCCATTCTGAAAGGATTAAATTTAGTCTTTGTTTTCCTTCTATTTCCTTCCACTTCCTTTTTTTTCCTCCTTAAGTAAACTCGGTAACACAAATTTCTTACAATCCTTCCATTTCCTTCAATTAAGAAAAACTAGAACGCAACTATTTTTTCTTTCCTTCTACTTCCTTTCTTTTCTCTTCTTTAATGAGACGCGGGAACACGGCGTAAGGAGCAACGTGTGATATTTAAAGGAGAAATCTAGGGCCGGTCCCGAGAGACTTCGAATAATTTTAAGCCCTGGGCAGGTAGAAAAATGGGCCCCTATAATATAATGTTAATAACTCGTACGTAAAAAATTCATAATACGACAATTGTTTTACCAATAAACAAAAGTATTGCAGCAAAATAATCTAATTTACTTACTTAAGCTAATCGTAAGACTCTCCTACCGTTTTTTAATTGAGTTTAGATTGGATAAATGGTAGTGGGTCAACTAAACTCATTAGAACGTTAAGGGGCCCTAAGTTTCAATAGGTCAAGATAATTGAACTACTATTGGGTGTGTTAATTAGTTTATTAATAGCTTATAATTGTTTTTAAAATTATATATACATACATAATATAATATTTTTAAAAATTTTAGCACCTGAGAAGATCTCCCACATCGCCCACCCTCGGGGCCACCCATGGAGAAATCCCGAAATATACCAAATGCAGCTGAAGTTGTACTTCAATTGTTCATTGAGTTTCATATAGGCAAATATTTTAAACATTTTAATGTTTTATGGTAATATGTATGACAATCGAATTTGGTTTGTATGAAATAATAAAATATTGTTACAAAAATAAGTAGTTAAAAAACTTGTAAAAAAATAAGTCTAAAGGGCCTATAACAACATGTCGTTACCATAGACCAGAAGGATTAATAAACATAAGGAGCCTTCGGTGACATGCCATCAACATAGATGGGAAATTAGTTAACTAGTTTTATTTTTATGTGAGAAATGTATTTGACAACGATCCTAAGACTTTGACATGTCATAGGGAAAAGGTGACTGGCGGCAAAATTTTCCACATGCAACCATAAAGCTATGCCGATGACATGTCGTTAGGAGACACTATGACAACGAAAAAGGAACCATATAGCTATGACATCCTCAATAATTGATGTTTGATGTATTAACATGTTTAAGTATTTTTTTTATGTTATATTAATGTGAAATACTGTTACTTTGAGAATAAATGGAATTTCATGTTTATTAATGTGGAAACAATTCAAGTGTTTTTCGGGAGTTATAAAAAAAGTCGGAAGCTCGCGAAGAAAACAAGACTTAAAAAAAGAAGAAATGAAGACAAAGCGATGGGTGACATAATTACGCCCTATGGACGTATTTTACGTAATATGTCAAAATCAACCAAAGAAAGCATGTAAGCTAGGACATACAACAAGAAGGAAATAGTATGTTTTCAAGGGGCCGTAAATTACATCAACGATAACGTTAATTATGTCCTTGTGTTGACAACCATGATTTTTTATGTTTTTGTGACCAAAATAAAGGGTAAAAATGGGTGTTACAAAAATTCTTCTTCACAAGTCATTTTAACCTTTCTAGGAGCGATTTTGAGATTAAAGAACACTTAGTAATTTATCTTTTCATGCAAGTCGTTCATACAACAACCGATTTTGATTCTATTAAGACCATGTTGGATCTAGAAAGGCTGGTGCAACCAAAACCAAACACTTAGACAATTTTGGTGCAACTAATAAAGGACTTCCTAAGCTTAGTGTGGAACTTCCGAAGGTAAATGGAGTTCTTCCGAAGACAAGTACAAAGATCAACTTTCAAAGGAAAACTCCAACTTCCGAAGACAAAGTTTTCTCTTCCGAAGTTCAAGACTTAGAAGAATTCAAACACAATGACTTCCGTAGTAGAAGTCCCCAATCCTCGGAAGAAGTAGCCTCTTCCAAAGTATAAGTGGTATCGTAAGAACTTGTTCTTCCGAAGCCAATTAACCTTCGAAAGACACTGCTATGAACCAGTGGACATAAGTATGGTCCTTTTGACACTCCGCTGCAGACCTCTGATATACTGCATGACGTTTTCTCAAAGCCCATGTAGTTGACCGAACTTTATTCCACTGTTCACCTTTATCAGTTATTACAGTTGTCAACTTTAGTTGGTGACAAAAGGTAAGTCATGGACATGTCATGACTACCAAATCTTAGATAAGACATTATCTAAGATACCTTAACTTTAGCTTTGTAGTATTTGCTTTAGTTATAGCTTTCCAGCTGGTATCAAAGTATATCCGACTGTAGGTGATAGTATATATAGTTTCTCATTGTAACTCTTGTAACATGCTTGTAAGAGTCTTGTAATACTTTGAGTTGAGAAGTAATATATACAAGTACCTTGAAAATTATTTCCTTGTGTTCTTTGTTACTTACTATATTATTATCAACTCTTAGAAGAGATTCTGCTTCATCTAAATCCATGTGTGATTAAGTGAGTTTGAGAGAAAACCCATATGTTAAGTGACAAACATTGATCCTGCAATTGGTATTAGAGCTTTTTAGGCTCTTGATTATGAGATCTTACCATCCAAATCAACTTGTTTTTCATCATACTTTCACCACACCCAAAAAAGGCCCTCAACCAAAAGTCTGAAGTTGAGATGGGGACGATGACTAAAGCACCTAACATCACCTCTGAAAACTTTAGATCATGGAGCAGACGCATAGAAGGCTTCATCAGGTATCAAGATGGGAAAATGTGGCAATTTATTGTCAATGGTCCTTACAGACCAAAGGCTGCTGCACCATGTGGAAACTGCGCCATGATAGAGAAAACCGTTGAAGACTACTGTGATGAAGACCGGAAAAAGTTGGACATTGACAGCAATGCTATGACTACTCTTATGACTACTATACCCAACTCCATCATGGTGGGGTTTGAGCACTGCAGGTCAGCTAAAGAACTGTTTGATGCATTGTCTCAAATGTACTCTAGCTCTAATGACTCAAAGAAAGATCCACTAAAGCAGCAGTTTAAAAACTTCACCTACATTGCTGGAGAGACCCTCAGCCAACAATACTTCAGGTATATGGATCTTATCTCTTCCCTTCAATCTGTGGGAATTGCTCTTGAATTGAGAGATCCCACTCAAAAATTCATGAGTGCACTCCCAAATGAGTGGACATTCTACTGTGTCTCTATCAAGAGGACAAAAATTTGAACTCTCTCATAATGACTGAACTATATGGCATCCTTGATGGTTACTGTGACATCCGTCACCTTAAGGTCCGTCAATTAACGTGGTTTTCCGTTAACTATTCTTTGGACATTCATTCCTCATCTTTATTAACTCCTTGTGTGGATATTATTCTTACTTTATCATCGTTGTGCTTGTGCTTTCATTGTGATCGTGTGCCATTTTCAAAAACTTTTACAACTTTCGTCGTCGTTACCGCTAAATATATCGTTTTTACATAATATTATTATCATTAATAAAAACCATTTTTAAATTATAAACATCATTAAATGCATTTTTATAATTAATATAATTACCCTAACAAAGTTGTTTTTCAACCGAAACAAATTTGAGAAACTCGGGGGTTAAGTGCAGGGACTAAAATTGTCATTTTGCAAACTTGGGCTGGGTATATAAACTCATTTCCAGCCCTAAAAATTCATTATCTTCTTCTTCATCTCCTTCATCTTCTTCTTCACCTCTCATCTTCATACTAGCACCAAAACCGACCCATTTGGTCTCGTTTTTGCCATCTAGACTTCATCTACAACCTAGTCTACTCCATTCTAGTAGGATAGACGACTTTGGTTGTCCCTTTTCTTGCTTATTCACGGCTGTCCAAACTAGGGTTTCGGGTGTTCGGGTTCAACCCGAACACATGAGGTCGTGTGGGTGCGTGTGAGGTCTTTCTGCGTGTGCTTCTTGTTTGTGTATGTGTGTTGAGTGTTTCTGGAAGTCCTTGTTGTGTAAAACCCGTGTTCGGAGCAGCCGGAGGCTGCTCAGCCCCTCAACAGTCGCGATTCTGCTGTTCAGGCGACTGGGTCTATCATACGATTGAGCCGTGCGACTGGGTGAGTCGTGCGGCTGAATCATGCGTCTGAGTCAATTGTGCGACTGAGTTGTGCGACTGGGTGTGTCGTGCGATCGAATGAATGTGTGCGATTGAGTCTATGCGAATGAATGTTGTGTGCGATTGAGTCTATGCGAATGAATGTGATGTGCGATTGAGTCAGGTGACCGAATGAACGTATGCGATTGTGCGTGTATCGCACGACTGGAGTCCAATCGCACGAATGAGGTTCAATCGTACGAATGTAGCTGATTCGTACGAATGATGGTTGATTCGTGCGTATGGAGGTTGAGTCGTGCGATTGAGTGTTGTGTGGTACGACTGAATGCCAGTCATACGAATGAAGGTTCAATCGTACGAATGAAGTTGATTCGCACGATTGAGGGTTGATTCGTGCGAATGGAGTGTTGAGTCGTGCGTCTGGTCCTGTCGTGCGACTAAAGTTGTTGTGTGTGATTTCCTTTCTTGTGTGTGGTGTGTGTATGTCGTGTGATGTCAAGGTGACATCGACACGGTTGCCATTACTAATGACAACTTTAAAAGCAACATAATCAAACTTACTAATGTTATTCCAAAACGAAATAAACTTAACATTTTACGAGTATCAATAACCGATTTGTAACTACTAATATTTATCAAATACTTCCTCAATAACAATGAAACTTTTACACAAATATCATCAGCAATGGCGACGATGTCTAGTACTTGGATCTACGTAAGATCTAATACGTGAGTCTGTTTGTGTGTGTGTTACACGCGACCCAACCGATACAACCCGAACCGACCGAACATTATTATGCGCTCTATACATATCATTAATGCTTAACAATAACTGTCAATAGGTGTTTGACCGTTCATTTGCATACAACATTTGGATACGTTGATCATACATACTTACCACTTAACAAGTGAGTTTTGTGGCCCCTTTTTACGCTTACAATATTTCAATCATTTACAACTTGGGGGAAAAGTATGCTCACCCATTTTCAATGCTGTACAATTTACTTACAATTTACATACATGGAATCAACGTGATACTGTTTTACAAGTACTTATCTGATACATGCTTGGGTCTGCTGTGTGTTTCTTTCTTTGCAACTATTTAATTCCAGTGTGGGAACCAACGGATAGGTATTGGTAGTACTACTGGGTTGACACCCTCACCTTTGTTCGTTGGTATACTAGTTGGTACCATCAGTGGCCAGGAACGGGCCCTTGGGTGAATATATTCTAACAACATCTTTGTGTACGTCGCTAGGTTTGGTTGCAAAGCTCATTGTCATGTGATTTTACTTGCTTATATAACTGTATTCACAGTATTCCACATCGCTTACTATATACCGCATCACTTACTTATTTACTACTTAAACCTGCGAGCTCACCAACAATTTTGTTGACCATTTTGAGAATATCTTTTCAGGTGATCATGCAAATTGAGGAATCTAGGTGTGCTGCCTTAGTGGAGACCCTAGGATGCATTTTTGGGACTAAGCATATTTGAAAAACAATTATTTTGATACAATGTTGTAGTCTGATTAAACAAACTTATTCTTTTGATACTTGTTCCCGGGTTGTGGGAATTTACATTTCAATGTTATCATCTTTGACTATGTGAATCATATATCATGTTTATTGCTTATGGCTATGTTGTCGTGCATATTGACTAAACACGACACAAGTCCCCTTGTTGTCGGGTGTCGTCATGACACGCTTGTCATCATTTATTATATTGCATCTCTATCGCTTACCATGTGTTATGACGATCCCGATCTCCTTACATCCCCGTGTTTCCGCTTTAGCGGGGGTGTGATAGATTGGTATTAGAGCCATTGGTTATAGAGAATTAGGCAATACGCTTGACCTAGACTATAAACTAGGAACCTTCATTTAGATTTGCATGCTAGGATCTGTATGCATATTATATCTCGTGTATGTGTTCCTCATTACTTGATTTGTCTATCTATCTATTATGTGATCTCTTCACCCTGTGAGAGAGCCCTTGTGCTCACTCCTTATGGGATGCTTCTATTGGATCTTCCGTTCCCTCTGCGCGCCGAGTTGGTTTATCAAATCTGGGTATTAAACCCGAAGAGATCTTCACAGATCATGCTATTGCGCTTGACCTCGGACATTGAGATTGACCCTGAGGAGGTTATGTCTGAAACCTCAAAAGAGGAAGAGATAGACAACCTCCGCTAGACTAAACATGATTATATACATGGATTTACAATTGATATGATGGACTATTGTTGAGACATTACCAATTCATGGTGTGAGAACTACACGACTTGCATGCGATGTGTGGTGACTATAAGTGTGATATTAACTTGGAATGCTGGACTTAATGAGTGTTATGGATAATACACTTTGAAATGATTTAAGCTTACGTGTTTACTACTTTTATGCTTAGAAAATGCCGTCTCGAAGAGTTACCCGCAACAATAGTGGCGGGAGTGAAGCCCCAAGGGGCAGAGGCAGAGGCAGAGGTAGAGCACCAAGAACAAATGATGGTCCTGCCAGTAACAATCAGGAAACAGGAAACTCTGAGATGGTAGCTCTGATCGCTCAACAGTTGGCCGCACTCATTCCTACTATCGTGGCCCAAGTGAGCGATGCACTCCAGCAACACCACCCCCACGGGGATGGTGGTAATGATAATGAGGATAATGGAGAAAGAGGTCAAGGTGGGATTGAAACTGAAGTGGGAAATGGAAACCCGACTGGAAACGAAAGTAATCAGGAGACCGGAAATGGTGGAACAGCCGGTATTGAGACTGGGGTTGTTAATACCAGAAGGGGATGTTCATACAAAGAGTTTGTGGCTTGCAAACCGAGAGAATTTGATGGGAAAGGTGGGGCGATAGCCCTAACTAGGTGGCTAGAAAAGATGGAGGTCGTGATTGACATTAGTGAGTGCCTCGACAGCCAGAGAATCAAATATGCCATATGTTCACTGCAGGGCAAGGCCCTAACCTGGTGGAACACCCAGGTTCAAGCTAGAGGAAGAGAATCAGTGATGCAGATGTCATGGGATGAATTCAAAGCTTTGATCACCGAGGAATACTGCCCCCTTAATGAGATGCAGAAACTGGAGCATGAATTCTGGAATCATGCTATGGTGGGGCCGGGCATGCAGCTTATACGGATCGTTTTCATGAGCTGGCAAGATTGGTTCTGCATCTGGTTACGCCGGAATCGAAGAGAATCGAGAGGTACATTTGGGGACTTGCGCCTCAAATCCGAGCAATGGTAACAGCAGCTGCTCCTCCTACTATCCAGAGCGCAATTCTGAAGGCTGGCGCTCTAACTGATGAGATGGTGAGAACAGGGGTGTTAGGAAGAGGGGCAGAGAAGAGAAAGGATGTTGGGGAAACGAGCCGGTCGAGTGCCGGGAAATTTGATAAAAGAGCCAAGACGACCAAGAATTTTTTGGCCGTGACCCAAGGCAAGAGGGAGTATGTGGGGCCGCACCCCAAATGTGACAGGTGCAACTATCATCATCCCCCAGGAGTGCAGTGCCGGGTGTGCGCGAACTGTAGACGCCCGGGGCATTTAGCGAGAGACTACAGAACGGCGCCGAATGTGGCACCAGTCAACGCGGTTAACCCCGCCGGGAATGCCAGGGCCTGTTATGAGTGTGGAAGCCCAGATCATTACAGAAACATGTGCCCCAGATTGAATTGGGCACCGGGTCAACAAGGAAACAACCAACAGCAAGTGATGGCCATAGCTGGAAATCAAGGCCCGACCAATAAAGGAAATGCAGCTCGGGGACGTGCATTTGTCATTGGAGCCAACGATACTCGTCAGGACCCAAATGTTGTCACGGGTACGCAATTACTCAATCATCACTTCGCATCTATATTATCTGATACTGGAGCTAGACAATAGCTTTATATCATCTGAGTTTGTGTAATTCTTGATTTGAGTTCTAGTAGGCTAGAAACTAGCTACTCTGTAGAAATGGCCAATGGTAGAGTTGTTCAGGCCGACGAGATTATTAGGAAGTGCTCGATAATATTGGAGGACCATGCCTTCGATATAGACTTGATACCCTTTGAGCTAGGAAGTTTCGACGTTATTGTGGGTATGGATTGGTTGTCGCAAAACGGAGCAGAGATTGTCTGTCGGGACAAAGTAGTACGAATCCCCATGCCAAACGAGGAGGTACTCAAGATTCGAGGAGAACGACCGGGAAGGAACTTAAAGCTTATCTCCTGCATGAAAGCACGCCGAAGTTTACGAAAGCAGTGCTACGCTTTTCTGGCTCATGTGGTAGAAAAGAAGGACGAAGAGGGGAAACTAGTAGATATTCTAGTGGTACAGGACTACCCAGATGTATTTCCTGATGACTTGTCTGGTTTGCCTCCTCCACGACAGGTGGAATTCCGTGTAGAGTTGGTTCCTGGAGCTACACCGGTAGCAAAGACGCCATATCGGTTAGCGCCATCAGAAATGCAAGAGTTGTCTAGTCAGTTGCAGGAACTACTGGAGAAGGGTTTTATTCGGCCGAGTCATTCACCGTGGGGAGCACCGGTATTATTTGTCAAAAAGAAGGATGGGTCGTTTCGCATGTGTATCGATTACCGTGAGTTGAACAAGTTAACCGTGAAGAATCGATATCCTCTCCCCAGGATCGACGATCTGTTCGATCAGCTGCAAGGAGCTTCATATTTCTCAAAGATCGACCTTCGTTCTGGATATCATCAACTAAGGGTTTTCGAGGACGACATACCGAAAACAACGTTTAGAACTCGTTATGGGCACTATGAGTTCTTGGTCATGCCGTTCGGGCTGACTAACGCACCAGCTGTGTTTATGGATCTAATGAATCGGGTGTGCAAACCTTACTTGGATAAGTTTGTGATTGTATTCATAGACGATATACTTATCTACTCCCGATCGAAAGAGGATCACGAAGAACACCTTCGGGCAATAGTGGAACTGTTACGGGAAGAAAAACTTTTCGCCAAGTTCTCATAGTGTGAAATTTGGTTGCGAGAGGTAAAGTTTTTGGGTCATGTGATTAACGAAGATGGAATTCATGTAGATCCCGACAAGATTGAAGCGGTGAAGAAATGGGATGCACCCCAGACACCATCAGAAATACGGTAATTCTTAGGATTGGCCGGTTACTATTGACGCTTCATCGCGAATTTTTCAAAGATCGCGCAGCCATTAACCCTGCTTACTCAGAAAGACAAGAAGTTTGATTGGGGACATGCACAAGAGCAAGCGTTCCAAACGTTGAAAGAAAAATTGTGCAACGCGCCGATATTGTCCCTCCCTGACGGAACTAATGATTTTGTGGTGTACTGCGATGCTTCACATCAAGGATTGGGATGTGTGCTAATGCAGAAGGATAAGGTGATTGCCTATGCTTCGCGACAACTTAAGGTGCATGAAAAGAACTATACAACTCATGATCTTGAGTTGAGCGCTGTAGTATTTGCACTCAAGATTTGGAGGCATTACCTGTACGGAACCAAATGCATCATCTACACAGATCATAAGAGCCTCCAACATATCCTGGATCAGAAGGAACTTAATATGCGTCAGCGACATTGGGTAGAGCTACTTAGTGACTACGATTGTGAAATCCGGTATCATCCGGGGAAAGCTAACGTGGTGGCTGATGCTTTAAGCCGCAAAGAACGCGTGAAACCTCTACGTGCTCGAGCGCTGGGATTGACTATCCAAACGAATTTGAAAGCTCAGATCTAAATTGCACAAAGTGAAGCGTTGAAAGAAGAAAACCTTGCAGGAGAAGTCGAGGGTTGGATAAATAGATGATTTGCAAGGTTGATGGTATATAGTACTTCATGGATCGCATATGGGTACCCAGATGGGGAGGTGTACGTACCTTAGTCATGGACGAAGCACACAAGACGTGATATTCTATTCATCCTGGTGCAGACAAGATGTATCACGATCTTAAAGATCTGTACAGGTGGCCAGGCATGAAGAAGGACATTGCCATGTACGTCAGCAGATGCTTGACATGTTCGAAAGTTAAAGCTGAACATCAGAAACCATCGGGATTATTACAGCAACCTGAAATTCCCGAGTGGAAATGGGAGAATATAGCCATGGAATTCATTACCAAACTCCCTAGAACGAGCAGCGGGCATGACTTGATATGGGTCATAGTGGATCGAATGACGAAGTCAGCTCATTTCTTGCCGATCTGAGAAGACTACAAGATGGATAAGTTGGCAAGATTGTACATCAAAGAGGTCGTGACAAGACACGGAGTACCAGTGTCAATCATATCCGACCGTGACAGCCGATTTACTTCACGATTTTGGCAGACACTACAGAAAGCGATGGGCACTCGATTAGATATGAGTACCGCCTATCACCCTCAGACAGATGGCCAAAGTGAACGAACTATACAGACGCTAGAAGACATGTTGAGAGCGTGTGTAATCGAATTTGGTGGTAGTTGGGATGCTCATCTACCGTTGATCGAGTTCTCTTACAACAACAGCTACCATACAAGCATTGGATGTGCTCCGTTCGAAGCATTGTATGGAAGGAAATGTAGATCACCTGTTTGTTGGGTCGAGATTGGTGAAAGTCAGTTAACAGGCCCAGAGATCATTCAAGAAACAACCGACAAGATCTTTCAAATCAAAGACCAACTGAAAGCTGCTAGAGATCGCCAAAAGATCTATGTCGACAACCGTCGGAAGCCTCTAGAATTCAACATTGGGGATCGAGTTTTACTTAAAGTCTCCCCTTGTAAAGGAGTCGTTTGGTTTGGAAAGAAAGGGAAGTTAGCCCCAAGATACGTTGGACCATTCGAGATTACAGAAAGAATCGGTCCAGTGGCTTACCGATTAAGGCTGCCACAAGAACTCAGCGGTGTACATGATACTTTCCACGTGTCAAACCTCAGGAAGTGTTTGGCCGACGAATCCCTTCACGTACCAATTGAGGAAATCAAGATTGATGAAAAGCTTCATTTTGTTGAGGAACCCATTGAGGTCATGGATCGAAAGGTCAAGCAACTGAAGGGAAGTAGAATACCTATTGTTCGCGTAAGGTTGAATTCAAAACAAGGGCCAGAGTTTACATGGGAACGGGAAGATCAGATGAAACTCAAATATCCACATCTATTCGAGGATGACACTCTTGGACCTAACTCCAGCTGAATTTCGGGACGAAATTCTCTCAACTAGGGGATACTGTGACATCCGTCACCTTAAGGTCCGTCAATTAACGTGGTTTTCCGTTAACTATTCTTTGGACATTCATTCCTCATCTTTATTAACTCCTTGTGTGGATATTATGCTTACTTTATCATCGTTGTGCTTGTGCTTTCATTGTGATCGTGTGCTATTTTCAAAAACTTTTACAACTTTCGTCGTCGTTACCGCTAAATATATCGTTTTTACATAATAATATTATCATTAATAAAAACCATTTTTAAATAATAAACATCATTAAATGCATTTTATAATTAATATAATTACCCTAACAAAGTCATTTTTCAACCGAAACAAATTTGGGAAACTCGGGGGTTAAGTGCAGGGACTAAATTTGTCATTTTGCAAACTTGGGCTGGGTATATAAACCCATTTCCAGCCCTAAAAATTCATTATCTTCTTCTTCATCTCCTTCATCTTCTTCTTCACCTCTCATCTTCATACTAGCACCAAAACCGACCCATTTGGTCTCGTTTTCGCCGTCTAGACTTCATCTACAACCTAGTCTACTCCATTCTAGCAGGTAGACGACTTTGATTGTCCCTTTTCTTGCCTATTCACGGCTGTCCAAACTAGGGTTTCGGGTGTCCGGGTTCCACCCAAACACATGAGGTCGTGTGGGTGCGTGTGAGGTCTTTCTACGTGTGCTTCTTGCTTGTGTATGTGTGTAGAGTGTTTCTGGAAGTCCTTGTTGTGTAAAACCCGTGTTCGGAGCAGCCGGAGGCTGCTCAGTTCCTCAATAGTCGCGATTCTGTTGTTCAGGCGACTGGGTCTATCATATGATTGAGCCGTGCGACTGGGTGAGTCGTGCGACTGAATCATGCGTCTGAGTCAATCGTGCGACTGAGTTGTGCGACTGGGTGTGTCGTGCGACTGAGTCGTGCGATCAAATGAATGTGTGCGATTGAGTCTATGCGAATGAATGTTGTGTGCGATTGAGTCTATGCGAATGAATGTGATGTGCGATTGAGTCAGGTGACCGAATGAACGTATGCGATTGTGCGTGTATCGCACGACTGGAGTCCAATCGCACGAATGAAGGTTCAATCGTACGAATGTAGCTGATTCGTACGAATGAAGGTTGATTCGTGCGTATGGAGGTTGAGTCGTGCGATTGAGTGTTGTGTGGTACGACTGAATGCCAGTCATACGAATGAAGATTCAATCGTACGAATGAAGCTGATTCGCACGATTGAGGGTTGATTCGTGCGAATGGAGTGTTGAGTCGTGCGTCTGGTCCTGTCGTGCGACTAAAGTTGCTGTGTGTGATTTCCTTTCTTGTGTGTGGTGTGTGTATGTTGTGTGATGTTAAGGTGACATCGACACGGTTGCCATTACTAATGACAACTTTAAAAGCAACATAATCAAACTTACTAATGTTATTCCAAACTAAATTAACTTAACATTTTACGAGTATCAATAACCGATTTGTAACTAATAATAATTATCAAATACTTCCTCAATAACAATGAAACTTTTACACAAATATCATCAGCAATGGCGACGATGTCTAGTACTTGGATCTATGTAAGATCTAATACGTGAGTCTGTTTGTGTGTGTGTTACACGCGACCCAACCGGTACAACCCGAACCGACCGAACATTATTATGCGCTTTATACATATCATTAATGCTTAACAATAACTGTCAATAGGTGTTTGACCGTTCATTTGCATACAATATTTGGATACGTTGATCATACATACTTACCACTTAACAAGTGAGTTTCGTGGCCCCTTTTTACGCTTACAATATTTCAATCATTTACAACTTGAGGGAAAAGTATGCTGACCCATTTTCAATGCTGTACAATTTACTTACAATTTACATACATGGAATCAACGTGATACTGTTTTACAAGTACTTATCTGATACATGCTTGGGTCTGCTGTGTGGTTCTTTCTTTGCAACTATTTAATTCCAGTGTGGGAACCGACGATAGGTATTGGTAGTACTACTGGGTTGACACCCCCACCTTTGTTCGTTGGTATACTAGTTGGTACCATCAGTGGCCAGGAACGGGCCCTTGGATGAATATATTCCGACAATATCTTTGTGTACGTCGCTAGGTTTGGTTGCAAAGCTCATTGTCATGTGATTTTACTTGCTTATATAACTGTATTCACGGTATTCCACATCGCTTATTATATACAACATCACTTACTTATTTACTACTTAAACATGCGAGCTCACCAACAATTTTGTTGACCATTTTGAGCATATCTTTTCAGGTGATCATGCAAATTGAGGAATCTAGGTATGCTGCCTTAGTGGAGACCCTAGGATGCATTTTTGGGACTAAACATATTTGATAAACAATTATTTTGATACAATATTGTAGTCTGATTAAACAAACTTATTCTTTTGATACTTGTTCCCGGGTTGTGGGAATTTACATTTCAATGTTATCATCTTTGACTATGTGAATCATATATCATGTTTATTGCTTATGGCTATGTTGTCGTGAATATTGACTAAACACGACACAAGTCCCCTTGTTGTCGGGTGTCGTCATGACACGCTTGTCATCATTTATTATATTGCATCTCTATCGCTTACCATGTGTTATGACGATCCCGATCTCGTTACATCCCCGTGTTTCCGCTTTAGCGGGGGTGTGACAGTTACCGTGTAGAGATGGACAACAAGAGAGGCCATCAGATGAGCAGACCTTCAAGCCTTCCTGCTAGCAATGCTTTAATGGTTGCTGAAGGCTCAGAACCCCCCAACCTCAGCAGTACCGGACATATTCTCAACAGCCATCCTGCTCTTCAGGACCCTACATCACATTCCCTGAGACTCCAAGGTCTCAACAGGCTCAGCAAGGTTCTTTTCAGGACATATGTGCCTTTGTCTCAAGAAGTGGGTACTCTAGGATCACCAGTATTGCTTTGATGATCTAGAGTGCTTCAGTCCAGATGATGTGGAGTATGTGGACATGGTCCAACAAATGGCTCTACTAACCTACCGAGCAAAGAAGTTCTTGAAAAGAACTGGAAGGCAGTTCCCTCAAAACCCAACTAGCAGCAAGTTTGGGTTTGATAAAACAAAGGCCAAATGTTACAACTATAACCAACTTGGTCACTTTGCCAGGAAATGTAAGGCTCCCAAGTCAAATCCGAGAATCTCACATGCCTCCTCATATCCCTATACACCTAAAGCCACTCGGAAGTCAACTGAAACAACAGTTGTGGCTCAAGAAGTTGACTAGAGCTTCATGGTACAGGATGTGACTCCTGCTCAAGCACTCATGGCTGGAACAAATGGCAACAAGGTATATGAACATCTCTGTACTCCAGCTTGTATTGCTAAGGTTAAGTTATATCAGGACTACAATATGGAAATTAAATCTGATATTAAGTCTTTGAATATCTTAAAATCTGATTTTAAAAGGACTGAATCTGACTATCAAAAGAAAATTGAAGAGTTAGAGAAAATTGTGTCCTTGTTAAAACATGAACATACCAACTACAAGACTCAAATCAAGGATTTAATATCCAAATTGACTGAGGCTCAAGCCCAGCTTGTCACAGCTGAGGCTCAAGCTAGGAAGCATGCTATCTCAGAGCAAAACTTCCAAGCCATTCTTGCATCCTCCTCTCACTTAAAACTATGTTATCAAAACAAAGGTGGGTTGGGAACCAATGAAATTGCTCCACCACATTCTTATGAGTCTAAAAACAACCAAGGTGTGGTACTAAATAGCAAGAGGTTCCATCTGCTAACCAATCTTCAAATGAGTCAAAGAGTGATGCAACTTTGGAGACCATCACAGGGAAAAACCAGGTAAACCAAACCCCTCTTACCAGTGATGTCCAACCCCTCACCACCAAAGCCAGAAGAAGTCGGGCTAAGGCAGCCAGAAAAACTGCCAAGAAAGTGGCTGAATCTAAGATGAAAATTGACCCAAAGCAAAAGGGTGTGTTCATCTCAGCTGGATTCCAGGTGGTGGGAACTTCTGATCCTGGAAAAGTGTATAGTACCAGTACACCTATCCAACAAAAGGATCAGAAGACAAAGGGAAGAACTGTTGCTAAAGACAAGAAGAACAAGAAACAGCAGCCTTCGAGTTTCCAGAAGACTAACATTGCCTGCATAATAAGTGGTCTACAAAACCACATGGCCAAAGATTGTTATTACAATCCTGCGCACACATTATGCAAACAATGTTAAAAGAGAAGGAGTCCGGGAAGGTTTCTCATTTGGACCTTATCATATGGTTTAAGTGATGAAAAAGGGAAAACTTGTTTCGAAGCAAGGTTGCTTTCGGAAGAAAGTCCTTCTTCCGAAGGGAAAATGGCTTCGGAAGTTAAAGCTGTTAAGACTCAAAAGAACAAGAAAGTCCCTTTGAAACCCTCCCAGAAGAAGACTGCTTCGGAAGAAAAGGTGGTGAAGGCTTTTTCCGAAAAGAAAGAAGCTTCGGAAGAATGCCTTTCTGATCAAGCTTCATCAAGCTCATCCTCAATGATCAACCAAGGGATGGAATGGAAGATCAAAGAAGATGCTGCAGCCTAAGGTTCTTCTTCAAAAACACCTATTGAACCCCCATGCATAAACTATGGTTCAATACCATCCTCATCATTGGAAAAGCCCAAGACCAACAAGGCTTGGGTTTCCAATAAAAACTAACATTTTCACCTTATGTGCAGGGACATCCATATGACAAGAACAATAATGTATAGATTGTAGATAGTGGATGCTCCAGGCACATGACAGGAAACATATCTCTCCTTAAGAATTTTAACATTTTGACGGAGGTCCTGTTCAACTTGGAGGTGAGGCTGGAGGATACATTTCTAGCAGAGGAAGTGTATCCAATGGCAAGTTAAAAGTTGACAAAGTACACTTTATCAAACAGCTTGAACACAACCTGTTATATTTCTCAATTATGTGATCAAAAGCATCAAATGCTTTTCACAGAACATGAGTGCATTATCCTCAAACCCGGGATGACCATTCCTTAGGAATTGATGCTTCTTAGATCTCCCAGGAAAGGGGATATGTACAAGCTAGATATGAACAATACTTCCCCACTGGGTGAAGTATCATGCTTTCTTTCCAAAGCTGATGGTGATGAGTCAATACTATAGCATAAACATATGTGTCATGTCAATTTTAAAACCATGAATAAATTGGTTAAAAATAACTTGGTACATGATTTGCCTAAAAGGAATTTTTCTGCAAAAGATAACTGTGTTGCATGCCTGAAAGGGAAGCACCATAGAGCATCTCATAAATCCAAAGTTGTTAACTCTATAACCACTCCATTACACTTATTGCACATGGATCTATTTGGTCCCACAAGTATAATGAGCATCGGAAGGAAATCATACTGCCTTGTGATCGTTGATGATTTTACAAGATTTACATGGGTCTTCTTTTGTAAGAACTAAGGATGAAACTGCAGAAACGTTAAAATCTTTTATTCTTAAAATTGAAAATAAAATTGAACATAAGGTTAAAATAATTAGAAGTGATCAAGGGACTGAGTTTAAGTATCACGTTCTTGACTCATTCTGTAACTCAAAAGGCATTGCAAGACAATACACTGGTCCTAAAACTCCTCAACAAAACGATGTTGCTGAGAGGAGGAACATGACACTAATTGAGGCAGCTCAGACCATGTTAGCTTATTCAAAGCTGTCTCTAACATTCTGGGCAGAGGCAGTCAGCAATGCATGCTATGTGCAGAACAGGGTTCTTGTAGTTCAGGTACATGGAAAAACCCCTTATGAGCTATGGAACAAGAGGCCACCATTCATTGGCTTTCTAAGGTCGTTTGGCAGCAGGTGTACCATACTTAACACAAAGGACAAATCGGCAAACTTTGCTGAAAACTCGGATGATGCTATCTTTGTTGGATATTCCTCCAACTCTATTGCTTATAGAATGTATTACATAAAAAATCAACAAATTAAGGAATCATCCAACATTGTTGTAAATGAGCACACTTCATGTATTAGGGGGAATGGCCCTGACCATATTTTTGACTTAGAATTGTTTCCCAACTATGCTAAACCATCTTGTGAGAATGATTCAGCTGGAACATGTACTCAAAGTGATTCTGATGATGATCAACTGTTTGAGTTACCTAGACCTCGTTCAAGTTCTCCAAGAGTAGCTGAAAATCAGGCTCCCACTATCTTAAGATCTGATAGTATGACTATTTCAAGAGATAGTGGAGCTTTAACCAGTGGTCCACCTAGTGAGCCTCAAAACTCATCAGGTGACAGTACATAACACCAAGCTGATGGATGTAGCATTTTGAAGGAACATGCAACTGTTAATGCTGCCTCCCAGCCAACAGATGATGATGATATTTCCCATTCATTCAATCAGTCCTCTTTGAATGAATTTGAAACAATAGTTGGTCCAAGTGTTCAAGCTCCTGAGCAAAATATGTCCAACCTTGATCTATCTTTGCAACTGGAGGTGATTCCCAGGCTTAGGATTCACAACACTCATCCAGCTGAGAACATCATAGGAGAAGTCTATGAAGGTATAAGAACAAAGGGACAAACTCACAATGGGAACGTCTTCCTATACTCATGCTTTTTGTCTTAGATGGAAGCCAAGAAAGTAGAAGAAGCCTTGAAGGATAGTAGTTGGGTTCAGTCAATGCAAAAGGAATTGCTTCAATTCAAAAGACAAAAGGTTTGGAACCTATGTCCGCTACCATCTAGTCAAGTACCAATAGGCACCAAATGGGTTTTCAGAAACAAGCGAGATGATAGAGGCTTGATAATCAAGAACAAGGCAAGACTAGTAGTTCAAGGATACACCCAAGAGGAAGGAATTGATTACACCGATTTCTTTGCACCAGTTGCAAGACTTGAGGCAGTAAGGATCTTTCTTGCTTATGCTGCATCCAAAAATTTTACTGTAGACCAACTTTATGTCAAGTGTGCCTTTCTATATGGGGATATATATAGGGAAGTCTATGTCAGTCAACCTCCAGGATTTGAAGATCCACAACACCCCAACTATGTGTGCAAGTTGGATAAAGCTCTATATGGGCTGCATCAAGCACCTAGGCTGCGGTATGAGACTTTGTCTTAATTTCTCCTAAAGAACGGCTACACTAGAGGCCCCATTGATAAGATTCTATTCATAAAGAAGTTTGGGAAAGACATTTTGCTCGTCCAAGTGTATGTATATGAAATCATATTTGGTTCCTCAAATGACCAAATGTGCAGAGACTTTGAGAGCATTATGAAGAAGAAATTTGAGATGAGTTCCATGGGAAGAATAGACTTTTTCCTTGGAATTCCTGTAAAACAGATGAAGGAAGGGTTCTTTATCAATCAATCTAAGTATGTGTCTGACATCTTAGAAGTTTTGATATGAAGGATTGTAAGTCAGCCAAGACACCCATGCCCAGAAACCACAATCTTTGTCCTGACTTTGAGGGGGAGGATACTGATCAACATCAGTATAGGGCAATCATCGGGTCTCTGATGTATCTCACAACAAGTAGACCTGATATCATGTTTGCAACATGCATTTGTGCAAGATATCAGGCTGCTCCAAAGGTGTCTCACCTAGTTGCTGCCAAGAGAATCCTTAGATACCTTAAAGGAGCAACTAAACGAGGTCTTTGGTATCCAAGGAACAACAATTTCAATCTCTATGGATGTTCTGATAGTGACTATGGTGGCTGCAACATCAACATGAAATTAACATCAGGAGGATGTCAATTTCTTAGTGGAAGGATCATCTCATGGCAATGCAAGAAGCAATCCCGTGTCTCTACATATACTGCTGTAGCTTAATACATTGCTGCTGCAAGTTGATGTGCTCAGCTGTTGTGGATTCAGAATCAGATGCTAGACTATGGATTCAACTTCATGAGCACTCCTATCCACATTGACAACAATAGTGCTACCTCCATTACTGAAAATCCAGTGAAGCACTCCAAGACAAAGCATATCGACATCAGGTATCATTTCATACGAGATATTCATGAGAAAAATCTGACTAAATCAATCAAAGTTGATTCAAATGAACAATATGCTAATTTGTTCACCAAAGCCTTTGATGAACAACGATTTAAGTATCTCATTACAGCTATTGGGATTATAAACATTGATTAGTTTATCTCCTTTGAATAACCTTTTTAAATGTGCAATGTCCTTTGTCAAAACAATCTAAGCCCTGTTACAAAAGGTTTTCTCTAAAATTTTTCTAAGTATAAATTCTTCCAAAGAGAAATTAACCCTCAGAAGATGTTTCGTATATCTTCCGAAGAAAAATTTCTCCAAGGAAATCTTCTTCTCGGAAGAGTTTTTAGTCTCGGAAGTAGCGATTGATAATTTACCAGATCTACTTCCGATGTTTTTAAAGTTTTCATTCGGAAACCACTTTACTCTCGGAAGTAAGAAATTACCTTCGGAAGTTAAGTTGGCTTCGGAAGAAAATTACCTTCGGAAATCTTTTATACTCGGAAGAAGACCTTACTGTGTAACGAAATCTTTGGGCCCATAATTGTAAAAGGTGAATATTTTCTTAATGATGTCGGAATATTTTAAATGGATTTAACCTTACCGCCCTTGTCACATCATACCCACACCATCACTTCACCTTATCCATCCGCCACTTTCACCCATTTATATATTTCGACTTATACATTTTAATCTTTTTATCGATTTCACTGTCCAAAGCTATCTTCATCTCCAATTTACCCAAATCAAGCTCATTTCTCTGCTTCTTTCCCAATGGTGCTTAACCCCCAGCACAATCAAGTTGCATTCTTGGATTCGTCCATCGATGTTGACTTCTCTGAAATCATCTCCTTTCTAACCCAATCTACTTACTTCACAACCCTAACTGTAAACCCCACCGTGTATTCAAACCACATTGCTGATTTTTGGGGAAATGCACAAATCATAACCCAGAATGGGGTTAGGGTTTTGAGGTCCAGCATTTGTGAACAAGAGTTGATCATATCCGAATAGCTCATCAGGGAGTATCTCAAGCTCCATGATGAAAGTTCAGCAACGGAGTACCCCAAGACTGAGGTTGACGAAACATATACCTTAATGGGATATGGAGGTGATGTTAGCAGGTCCACTGTCTACAAGTTTAACTTCTCATACCAGTGGAAGTTCTTGCTGCACATTTTCCTTCACTGCTTGTCAAACAAGTCAGGGGGATAGGATCAAATCCTATATGAACTAGGTTGTCTAGTTCATGGGTTGGTAAGAGGTACTCAAGATTTGTGCTGACCAATTTGATGGGCAACCTTCAAAGGGAGACATTCTATATGTATCCTGGTTCATCCAGCACTTCATCAACTGTGAGTTGGACAAGAGCAAGCTTGTCTGTGCAGCTGCTCTGCCTGTCCCTCACATAAGTCTGGCCATCTTCAAGATTCTGAAGAGGATGTCCACCAACTTCACCGGAAGACACACTCCACTTCTTCCAGGTATGATTGAGCGCATAGCTCCTGGTGACATCTTTGTTAACCCCATAGGTGATGAACTCACACCAGCAACAACCCTCACATTGCCAATTCTACCTTCTCACCCCATCAAACATACATATCAGATACGCCCTAAACGAACCCTTATTCAATCTACTCTTATTGAGCAAGCCCCTCCTGTTCAAACTAAAAAGACTAGAATGGAAACATGGGCTCCCACTCAGTCTGAGGTCTCACCTTCCTTCACCATTGACCTCAATACGGGATTTGAGTTTCCTAAGTCTCAATCCCCTGAGCCCGAAACCCAAGCTGAAAGCCCTCAGGGTGAGTCTCTATACTCCCCTGAGAAGCCAAAAAGGGATAGCCCCACCATAGGCTCAATGCCAATAGACATTGACCAAAGTATCGGGTCATTAGGTATAACTTCCATACCTTTACTGACCTATTGATAACAACTGATGAAGAGATTATGTCTTTTCATGGCAATGAAGTTGATCCACAACACTCTCTTAAGGATCAACAGAGCCTAGAAGGACTTCTTATCTCTAGCCCCCATTAGCAAAAACCAAATGAGGTGAGTCCCACTAATGTGGAGGGAACTCATGTAGATTCAGCTGCCATTACTCAAGGAGCCTCATTGGATCCTAAAGGTAGTGGTAACATTTCTGAGTCTGAATCTACAGCAATCGTGCCCTTTGATGCCTCTGAAAGAGACATCATTAGGCATGGGAAACTAGGGTGCTAAGAAACCACATTTAGTGGTGAGGATGAACATACTAGGTATGTTAACTCATCTCCCCGTGATTCTTCAAAAGAAGATGAGGGAAGTCTGAAACTCACCATTCAAAACCTACTTTCTAAAGTCTCAAACCTTGAATCTAAGGTTAAGACTTTAGAGGATGGGTCTACCACTCAGCAACTTAAGATTGACAATCTCAAGGCTCAACTAGCTGAGAAACAAATTGAGAGATCTGTTAGGCATGTATCAATTCAGGTCTCACTGACCTCTTCCTCTAGCTCATCTAGCTCTCAAGATGATGCTATCAAAAAGGGGGAGAGTGTTCAGAGGCAAACACATGTGGAACCACAGAGCCAAGCTTTAACATCCCTGTTAGGTCTAGAATCAGTAGATCTAGTCATTATGTATAGGCTTAGTACTTGAATTAATATCTGTAATGAATTTTTTGTATTTCATTATTGTGTATGCATTAAATATATAGGTTAACCCATTTATATATGTGTTGGTTTATGTATGGTTGCAGGAACAAACATTATAATTGGTCAATTTATGAAATTGACCAAGTGTAAGAAACATCTACGGATGAACATTTTGTTCTTCCGTAGATATATTTCTTACAAGCAATTCTACATCCAAAGATCTTCTGCTGATAAACAACAAGTTACCTTCGGAAGAACAAGTTACCTTCGAAAGAACAAGTTACCTTCGGAAGAACAAGTTACCTTCGGAAGAACAAGTTACCTTCGGAAGAACAAGTTACCTTCGGAAGAACTAGACTCCTTCGGAAGAACACAATATCTACGGAAGAACAAATTCCTACTGAAGACAATATTCCTGCAGAGTCCAAACACTTATATTATACAAGTGGTACAAGCTAACAAGTCAACAAGTCAACAAGTCAACAAGGCGGTTATGCAAATCCCGAGAAATCCGATGATTCCTAACTGAAACAAATTAAATCCCAAGATATCCGGTGTTTCCTATAACTGAAACACCTCTGTCTATATATATGGATCCTAGGTTTCGATTCAAACACGATTGAGTTAGACGATTGATTGATTGAGAACAGCAATAGCAATATAACAATCACCAAAGTCTTTCAATCAAACCATAGCAGCCATAACATTCTTTGATATCATTCATTCAATACTTTTGTAATCATTAACACATTATAATGAATACTGATTAATCATTAATTGTGTTTTGTTACGTGTGTTCTTGATCTTTTATTGATATTTAAAGTTGTTTAACACAATTAAACCAAATCAACGTTAATTCCACAAACGTTGACATGACATCGATTAACACTGATAATTCCTGTTGACGATCCTTGGATTCACAGGTGGTATCAGAGCCAAGTGCTCATTGATTTAGATCAATTGATCTATCAGTGTTAGTTGTGTTTTAATTGTGTTTGATTTCGTTTAACTGCATTCGTTTTTAATTAACTTGTTTCTATATTCAAATCAATTGAATAGCAGATCTTGTTAACATCATGAGCAACTTCAGTGGTTCATCTTACCAACCTCCGAAGTTGGAAACAAAAGCAGACTTCAAGTCTTGGAAAATCAAGTTCAGGAATCATGTAAACTATACTGATTCTGACTTGTGGATATCCATCACTGAAGGTCCTTATATTCCACCCACTCTTGGGCCGAATTATAATGACAAAAATCAACCAATCAGTACCAAAGATCTATCACCTGATGATGTCAAAAAGGTAAAAGTTGACATAAAAGCATACAGTTTGCTTAGTATGGCTTTACCTGAAGAGATATTAATCAGGTGTGAGAACTATAAAACAGCACACTCCTTGTGGAAGATACTTCACACTCTCTGCGAAGGGAGTGATGAGATAAGAAGTATAAGGAGAGACACCCTCAGATCACAATATGAAACTTTTCATCATATTGAGGGTGAATCAATTCCGCAGCAACTCCATAGATTCATGCAGTTAGTCACTGAGATGAATATTTTGGAGTTGAAGTATACAAGTGAGGAATTAAACAAGAAAATGCTCCACACTTTGCCAGAAAGTTGGAAGCATACTGTGTCCATGTTCAAGAACACTATAGATCTGAAAGCAACTGGTTTAGATACTCTGGTTGCAAAAGTGGAAGCTCTTGAAATGGTCGAAAAAGTAAGAAACAAGAGTGTGAGAACTCATGTCTCACCCTATCACTTCAAAGAAAAAAATAATGTTGGAAGTGCATTTATTTCAAACAATGAAAGTGATAACTCTTGTGTTAGGAGTGATGATGAGGAGGAAGTTAGCTTCTATGCTTCAAAACCCTCAAAGAAATCATCTCAGACAAGCAGCAAAAGAATAAAGGAAGAACTACTGATAGACAAGATACAACTACAGCAACAACTAAGTCTTCATTTTCAGCAAATCAGTCAGAACCAATAACTGTGATATTGGACTCTGAAGAACAAAGAGCAGCCTTTGCAGCCTTTAGTTCCAGTTTTCAAGCATATCTGGGAAGCTCTCTAACATCAGCCAATATTTGCCAACAAGACTTAGAAGAAATGCCTCCTGATGTAGTGGAAGAAATGGATCTACAATGGCAGATGGCTATGATTGCTTATAGAGCTAAGCAATATCTCAGGAGAAATAAGAACTTGGCTTCAGCAAGCAAAACATCAAAGATTGGCGTTGACAAATCAAAAGTAAGATGCTACAAATGCAATCTCTATGGACATTTCTCAAGAGAATGCATTCAACATTCATATCCAGAGATGAGACAACACCAGCAGCATCAACAACATCAGATTCAAGCTAATCAACAATCAACTTCTCAAAGACCTCTGCACAAACAATCTCAACTGATCAATGCTTCCCCACCCGCCACCAAAGAATCAGCTGGACCTAGCAACTCAAAGGAGTCAGGGTTGATCATACTTCAAGATGGAACGTGTGACTGGAGTTTGTATGAAAAGGAAGTTTTGGAAGAGAATCAAGCATTGATGGCTCATATGGATCAAACAGTTCCACCAATGGCAAAAGAGGTAAAAGAAAGATTGTGTTCATCAACATGTGTTGAGGAAGTTGAACGATATAGAGTCCATGCTCAACAGTTGGCTGACAAAGTAAAAGAAACAATGATTTTGAATGAATCCCATGTTAGAGAACATAAATTGTATCAAATAAAAATTAATTCTTTACAAAAGGATTTAGAAAAATTTGTTTCTGAAAATTATAGCCTAAAAGCCCAAGTTCAGCATTTGACCACTTCCATAACAAAATCCATGGCTGATCATGCATCAACTGAAGTGAAACTTCAGAAGTTTTAATTACCATCTCAGCAATATGAGAAATTACTAAATTCTCATATTGAATCAAAGAAAAGGTCCGGGTTGGGTTATAATGCGGTTGCACCACCTATAAATGATAATTACATATCCTTACCTACAACAATGACAAACACTCTGTCAAATCATTTTGTGCCTGGCACTAAGTTTGAAAAAGATTCAATTCAAACTAAAATTAATGATAAAGCTGAGGTGAGTGAAACTGAATCTTCTGAATCAGAATCATTAGATCAAAATGATTCAAAATTTGATTATGATAAGTGTGATGACTTGGATGATTCTGATGAACATGATGTTGATCGAACAAGCACTGGTAAGAATGTTCATCTGAAAACTCATATCCCAAAAGTGCTTGAAGAAACAAAGTTGCCATATCCTCCTAAACAAAGAAACATGCTGAAGACCATCTGCAAGAGGATAGCTCAATTGAATGAAGGTCTCCAAGAACTAAGTATGCAAGACTCCTCCAAGAAATTGACTGATGAATCTGTCATCACTAAAGAAAAAGGAAAGAAAAAGGCATCAGCAGATCATCAACTGAACAAGAAAACTTCAGCTGCTGATCTACAGAAGAGGAATTCTGCAACAAACAATCAAAATGTGCACAAAGTGGAAAAAGGAGAAGCACATCCAAAGCTGAAGAAGAAAGAACAACAACAAAAATCAGCAAACAAAAGGAATGATTCTGAGAAAGAATCAGAAGAAAAGTATTGCAAATGGTGTGACATGAAAAATCACAATACTGAAGACTGTTACTTCCGCAGCTACTGCTCTATTTTCAATATGAACAATCATATGACTGCTGATTGCTACTTCAACAAACATTGTTCTATCTTCAACAAAAATAATCATTCCACACAGGAATGTTATTTCAACAAAAAGAACAAGACAAAAGGCTCAAAGAAGAAAGAATCAGACAAATCTGAATCAGATTGTCAATCTACGGATTCTGCAAAGGGTTCAAAACTGAAAAAGTATGAACAAAAATCAAAGTCAAAATCAAAGGACAAAACATCATCAAGTGTTCATGTACTGAGGAAAAGACCATCTTTCCAGCAGTCAAAAACACCCCATAAAAGAGTAGATTTTTCAGACAAGGAATCAAAGGATGATGATTCATTCTTTGATAAATTTGAAAAAGGAATTCATATACCTCTTTCAAAAACAAAAGATAATGAGACATTTAAAGGTTCATTATCAAAACAAAAGACTCAAACAAATGAAGTTGATCTGAGTAAAGCAGAAAATATGAATCATGAATCTACTTCATCAACATCCCATTCAGCAGAATCATCCTCATCTAAATCAAATCAGAATGAGTCAATCAAATCTGAAACTGAAACTTCAAAAACTATTCATGAAAGAGTAACTGTTTTAAATCCTGTTGACAAACCCAAGATCATTAAGACTTGGGTTGTCACTTCTAATTGATTTTCTTTTCTGATTGCAGGAACAATATTGGAGAGCTGACAACATGTGGTATGTTGACAGTGGTTGTTCCAGGCATATGACAGGAAACTATTCTCTTTTCCATAATTTCAAACATAAAAATGCTTCTTATGTGGCATTTGGTGGGGATAAAAAGGGAGGTAAAATTGTTGGTGAAGGAATGATAACCAATGGTGTACTTAAATTTGATAAAGTAAATTACTGTAAAAACTTACAGTATAATTTACTTAGTGTATCTCAAATTTGTGATCAAAATTACACTACATTGTTTGATGACACTAATTATTACATTCTTAAGCCAGGATTTATTGTCCCAGAAGATTGGATTCTCCTCAAAGCAGCAAGAAAAGGAGACACTTATGTTTTGGATATGAACAACACTTCTCTCACAAAACATGAAACTTGCGTTATATCTAAACTCTCAGAAGATTTGTCTCAATTATGGCATAGAAGGCTTGTCCATTCTAACATGAAGAACATGAATAAATTGGTGAAAAATGACCTGGTCATTGGATTGCCAAATAAAGAGTTTCATTGCTCAACTCATTGTTCTTCTTGTTACAAAGGAAAACAACACAGAGTGTCACATAAATCCAAAACCATCAATACTAATACTACACCACTCAAATTGCTTCACATGGATCTTTTTGGTCCCACCAATGTAATGAGCATTGGAAAAAGGCAATATTGTTTGGTGATAGTTGATGATTTCACAAGATTTACATGGGTCTTTTTCTTAAAACAAAAGAGTGAAACATCAGAAACATTAATGGACTTTCTAATCAAGATTGAGAATCAACTTGATACAAAAGTCAAAATTTTTAGGAGTGATAATGGTACTGAATTTGTCAATTTTGAACTGGATTCCTTTTGCAGGAGCAAAGGTATTGCAAGACAATTCAGTGCACCAAGGACTCCACAACAAAATGAAGTTGTTGAAAGAAGAAACAGAACTCTCATTGAAGCAGCAAGAACAATGCTAGCTGATTCACAACTACCTATCACCTTTTGGGCTGAGGCTGTGAATACTGCATGCAATGTTCAAAACAGAACATTAATTGTCAAAGAATATAACAAAACTCCTTATGAGCTCCTATTTAAAAGAAAACCATACATAGGATATCTAAGAGTCTTTGGATGTCAAGTAACTGTTTTGAACATAAAAGAGTCATTAGGAAAATTTTCACAAAAAGCATATGATGGTTTCTTTGTTGGATACTCTTCAACATCAAAATCATATAGGGTGTATATTCCACAACATAACATTGTTGAAGAGACTCCTAATGTATCTTTTGATGAAACTGTATTTACTAAGTCAATTAAAGGTTCATCGTGGTTATTTGACATAGATGCTTTATTTAAATCATTTAACTATGATCATTTGACCAATGCAGGATCTGATGAAGTATGCTATCCATTTGTTCCACCTATTATGACTGAAGTAACCTTATCTGCTGATCCTCCAAGGATACATCCATCTTCAGATGAAAACACTTCAGTAGAAGCAGATATTACATGTGGAATTGAACAAAATGCATCCGGAGAAGTTCCTTCGGAAGACCAGATTGCATCCGGAGCAGTTCCTACGGAAGACCAAATTGTATCCGGAGAAGTTTCTACGGAAGACCAGAATGCATCCTAAGTTTCTATGGTAGACCAAAATGCATCCGGAGTAGCTCCTACGGAAGAGCAAAATGATTCCAAAGAAGTTCCTACGGAAAATCATAATGCATCCAAAGAAGGTACTACGGAAGAGCAAAATGCTTCCGAAGAAGTTCCTGCGGAAGAGCAAAATACAACTGTAGATACTTCTGTAGCCCAATCAACAGACTCTCAATTTGATTATTTCTTGAATTCTCAAATTGAGATGAATCAGTCAGAGGCAATGGAAATGACTAACCTGGAATCATCTATTCCAGTTGAATCAACTCCCTCAATGAGAATTCATAAGTCTCATCCACTTGACAACATCATTGGAAATTCTGAAAAGAGAACTACAAGGAGCCAAAGTGGTACAGCCAACCTTTGTCTCTTCAACTGTTTTCTTTCTCAAGTGGTGCCTCCAAACATTACAGCTGCTTTAAAAGACAATAGCTGGATTGAAGCTATGCAAGAAGAGCTTCAACAATTCAGAAAACAAAAAGTGTGGTCTCTTGTTGATTTACCTGAAGGTCAACATCCTATTGGAACTAGATGGCTATACAAAAACGAACTGGATGATAGAGGGATTATTGTCCGATACAAAGCAAGGTTGATTGCACAAGGATACACTCAAGAAGAAGGAATAGACTATGATGAAGTTTTTGCACCAGTTGCAAGAATTGAGGCAATAAGAGTGTTTTTGGCATATGCATCATATAAGAAGTTTACTGTGTATCAGATGGATGTCAAGTGTGCATTCTTATATGGGAGAATTGATGAGAAAGTTTATGTGTCACAACCCCCTGGATTTGAAGATCCTCATTATCCTCACAGGGTATACAAACTAGATAAAGCCTTGTATGGTCTTCATCAAGCACCAAGAAAATGGTATGAAACACTATCATCTTTCTTACTCAAGCATAGCTACAAAAGAGGAACTATTGATCAGACACTTTTTCTCAAACAAGAACATCAAGATCTCTTAGTAGTTCAAGTATATGTTGATGACATTATATTTGGATCAACTAATAAGAGATTGTGTGTGAATTTTGAAGAGCTGATGAAATCTGAATTTCAGATGAGCTCAATGGGTGAATTAACCTTCTTCCTTGGCCTTCAAGTTCATCAAAAAGCAGATGGAATATTCATCAATCAAGAAAAATACATACATCAAATTCTAAAGAAATACAATCTTGCTGAAGTATCCTCATGCAAAACACCAGCATCAACAATTGATAAGATTGCTCCTGATCCCTCTGAAAAATCTATTGATAAGAAATTTATGATAGGTTCACTTATGTACTTAACTGCCAGTAGACCTGATATTATGTTTGCTGTGTGTGTATGTGCTAGGTACCAATCTGATCCAAGGAGTCACATCTCAATGCTGTAAAAAGAATTTTCAGATACCTCAAGGGAAAATCAGGACTTGGTCTGTGGTATCCCAAGGATGGAGACTTTACACTCTACTCATACTCAGACAGTGACTATGGTGGATGTAATAGCAATAGAAAATCAACAACCGGTGGATGTCAATTCATTGGACCAAGGCTAGTGTCATGGCAGTGCAAGAAACAAACAAATGTTTCTGTATCCACAGCTGAGGCTGAGTATATTGTTGCTTCAGCTGGTTGCTCTCAAGTTCTTTGGTTGCAAAACCAATTGCTTGATTACGGTTACAATTTTCTTCAAACTTCAATCTATATAGACAATTCTACTGCTATGTTTATCACTGCTAATCCCGTACAACATAGTAAAACAAAACATATTGAAATAAGATATCATTTTCTGAGAAATTGCTCAAAAAAGGGATTGATTAAGTTAGTCAAAGTGGACACATCAAATCAGCTTGCTGATTTATTCACTAAGGCCTTTGATTTAGTCAGATTTAATTTTCTGATTGAGTCTCTAGGCATGATTAACTTAGATTAATCAAGTTTAAACAAACAAAATGCTGTGTGTAATGATGCATCAGCATGACATATGAATGGGAAATGATAGTACACTATAGCTTTGCCTATTCCTGAATAAATAAATAACAATAAATCTCAGCAAGTTTTCTTGATATGTGAGTAGGTTCATCTTGAGTGGAAACAAACCTGAGTGCATGCAAAACATTATACTAAAATGATTGTTTGTGGGAAACTTCATTTTGAGAAAACAAAGTGAGTCTTATCCTAATGTGATCAAATCATTCATCTAAACACACTATGTAAAACACTTTATACTATCTATCTTTGCAAATCATACTCCCTCTGTTTTGTGTGAACAAAGACCTGGGTGTATGATCACCATACTGAATATCAGTTACAAAAGGTGAAAAGATCATGATCCTCATCATCCCTCTGTTTTGTGTGAACAAAGACCTGGGTTAAAGGCACCTCTGTTTTACGTGAGTAAAGACCTGGTGACCTGATGATGATCATATCTAAAGCTCTCAAAAGAATCCTATGTGATCAATTGTATATTATCTTGAGCTTTTACAACATTGCATCAATGAGATGCCAAATACATCTCAAGATAGCTATTATAACTTAAAGTACATAGTCTTAAGTGTGAAAAAGTGATGATTTGGCTTGCAAAGGGAGGACAAAACCTTTGTGAATTGAATGTGAAGTTCATAACAGTTATTTCAAAAACAATATGAAAACATGATAAACAGCATGCCTAGTTGATACATGAGCTCTTGTATGGATTTATGTGGACTATATACTTGCAATCAGAACTTGTTCAAGTATCAAATAAACGACATAACTCATCAGGAAGAGGCTTAGCATTATAGTATGATCCCATCTTATGTATATCTGATCATTATCATATAGTTAAAATTCATGTTATTCCTCTTAAAGAAATTTATGATAAATGCTTAAGTTCACCATTAATCACAAATTTAGGGGGAGTAGAATACATAAAAAAAACATCTCAATCAGCAGCAGCAATGTCTATATCATTATTAATTTGAAGAAATTGGAATCTGAGCATCATCTTAGCTGTTGGATACATTAAAATTTTTAGTAAAAATCACTATTTTAAATTTTCTTGTACTAAATTGTCATGTATACAAAGCCAACGAGGTCCTAAAGCAATAAATGGTTCTAACCAATGGAGTTGGGCCATACATACAATAATATTTTCTTTGCATCAGCAGAAGCTACTGTGTGGAAATCAATCTTAAATGTTTATCCGTAGATTGGTAAACTACGGATGAATAAAGATCAATAATTTAATGTTACAAGTTCACATCATCAGCAGATGTTGTTGATCCGTAGATGTTCTACGGAAGAGTACATTGTGGATCTCACTTAATGAGAAATTACTTCTACGGAAGAATACATTGAGGGTCCCACTTAATAAAACAGAGAAAATTAATGTGTCTGAGGGTATAAATAATGAGGTTTGACTTGTCAAATTCATTATTCGCTTTTTCCGTTGACTTTTTCAGACCTAGAAAATCTCACTCAACAAAACTTTTCCCACTTCCTCAGCATTCAAAATTTATCAAATCAAAACCTTAAGCAAACATATATTTGTGTTCTTAATCAGCATTCATTAAGGTAAAACATGTCGTAATCATCAAGAATGAACCATTCGATTCTTGTTTTATCTCACAACTGTTCGTATTCTCATATCAATAATGTGATTTTAACGAAGTCTTTTCTTATGAACAGATGGATCATCGATTCGCAAAAGAACACAATGTGTGTGCGTTCTTAAACCCTGACGATCCTGTGTCAGAAGGATGTCAAGAAATTATGAGATATCTGAGAAGATCGAGGATATTCTATGCCCTATCAGCAGAGCCGGTAATTTATCAAGCTCATATCATTGATTTCTGGAATTTTGCATACGTAGAAGAAGATGGTGAAGGCATTATTGCTGAAGTTAAGAATCGAAGGCTGAGAATTGATGAACAAACAATAAGAAGGGTTCTTGAACTAGGAGATGTTGAAGCTGGACACCCTGATGTATTTGAAAATGAATACATAGAAAAGGTCTTTCTCTTAATGGGTTATGATGGAGACTTTGAATAGGGAGAATTTAAGAAGGGAAGACTCTGTAAGCCATACAGATTTCTGTGTCACACTTATCTGAAGTGTATCTCAAACAGAAAATCTGGGCTTGACAGATTTTCAAAGCATATATCATCTGGTATCATTGGTATCTTTGAGGGAAGGACATACAATTACTCAAAGTACATCTTCAATTGTTTGTGTGATCACATTAGAGTACAGAAGGCTAATAAGATGTACATGTTTCCAAGGTTCATTCAACTTATCATTAATGCAGACCTGCCTGGAACATCTATGGAGGGTGGTGTGTTATTCAAGCACACCTTGGCAGATCTGTGCTGAACGAAATCTCTGGGAAATATGAAGGAGGTGACATAGACATGTTTGCTCATGTGATTGATGCTAATGCAGACATACCTCGAGAGCTTGTGTGGGAAATTGAACAAGAGAACTCTGCAACCAACTCTGCTCAAGACACTCACTCACCAGATACATCACCTCAACAACAACAAACACCTCAACCACAATCTCCAGCTAGCCAAAACACAGAACCAATTTCACCTATCCTCCATCTATCACCACATCAACAACAAATACCCCAACCACAATCACCAGCCAGCCAAAATACTGAACCAATATCTCCCATTCAACCCCAATCACCAAATCAACTTCAGATGCAAATTTATCAACAACCACCAAATCCTACAAATTCAGCTACTGAGAGTATCTACACTGGGGAGACAGAGTTAGTCTCACAAGCAAGTACAGTTAAACTGTCATTATCCAAGACTGAATCCCTGTGCATTCCAATGAAACTGAACAAGTATTTCCAGTGACTGATCATCAACAACAACAAACTCATCAAGAGCATGTAGATCAAACCACTGAACCAATGTCAAGCTCAGCAAGTGTTGATCAAGAGGAAGTTAAAGATGATGAGATTGAGTCTCAGCAGCAGGAAGTAGATGCAGCAGCTGACCATGTTGATGTTATTGCTTACAATGAAGATGATCTAAGTGATAATGATATCCCTGTCAGCAAGAGCTATCTGGTTGCTGAGTATAACAAACTGGTACTCAAATCAAACAAAAGAAAGGAAAGGATATAAGAACTGAAGGGAATAATCAAAGAAAAGGATGAAGAGTTGATGAGACAACAAGCAAGAATAAAAAGACTGAGAGAAGATGCTCAAAGTGATAAAGAAGTCATTGATGCTTTACTGGATAAGGAAGCTGAGCTTAAAGAGTCAGCAGAATCTGAGAAGATAGAAAAGGAAAAGATTATGATGAAGTTTGAACAAGCATCTAGCACTATGACTGCTCAGTCAAATGTGATAAAGAGAAAAGAAGAAGAGATTGAGCAACTAAAATTGAAGATCAGTACATTGGAATCTAATGCTAAGGCCTTAACTGCACAAACAAAACAGTTTTCTGAGGCATCAAAAGAGATGATCCTGTATTCAAGAAAAAGAAAGTACCTTGGTACTGCTGAGAAGAAGATAACAGTTGATGAAAGTGCCTCCAAGAAACAAAAGCTGACCTCTCCTGAACACACACCTTCAGTAGATTTATCTACTGTGAAGCCTATCTCTCAGCCAGAAGATGAAAGTGATGAAGAGTGGGAAGAACTAATCAAAGAAGACTCTCCACCAGAACAAGAAGTCTCAAAGGCTGATGATCTTCTGACTACAAGAGACATATTAGAAGAAAGGCCGGAATCAACCATGTTCATGACACTTATAAACCATGGTTTCCCTTATGACATGGTTGAGAGACTAAACATGACTGAGATGAAGGATCTGTTAAAGGAATTTGAGCTTGCATGCCCTATGATTCCAAATTGTGATTATGAAGCCTTTAGCACCTTTCAATCCATTCAGAAAACAAAGAAGGAGTTGGGACATTGTGACACAGCCAAGCTGAGCAAATACAACATGACTTGCTGGTTACAAGGCCATAATTACAAACCTCATGAGCTTAAAGGAAGATCAGTAGGGGAACTCAGAAGGATGATGGAGCATGTGATGAAAGTTGAGCTGGATACTGGTGTAAGATTCAGAACTGAAGCTCCACATGCATCTTATGAGGAACAAAGCAAATTTCCTGCTGAACCTATAACAGTTGAACCTAAAGATCAACATAAAGGAAAGGAGAAATTGATCAGAGAGCCAAGAGAAGTAATATCTGGCAAAGTATGGCCACTTGGGACTACAGTGAGAGAAATAACTGAGCAGAAGTCCACTCTGATTCAACTGATAGACCACCTCACAACTCCTAGCTCTGTGGAAGAAAACAGGATCATGGCCTGGAAATATGATCCAGACTTGGATTGTGCCATTATTAAAAGAACATCTGGAAGAGTTGAATACTTCCATGATGTACTCTAAGTGGTGAGTCTGCCAGAGAATGACATCAAAGATCTTCAAAGTTTAATCATCAGCAATTATCCAATTCACCCTAGAGGAAGAGATTTCTCAACTCTAGTGGGAAAGTTGAAGACAAAATTTAAAGATGATGTGCTGATAGAAGCTAAAAGAGAAGATGTAGAACATCAGAAGAGAATCAAAGGGGCCAAAAGATACAAGTCCAATGCCTCAGAACATATAGATGATGAATTCTTGAAGTGGGTTGGCTACAACAACAGAAACAAAGCAGCACTCAAATGCATTGAAGGGACTCAATTCACATACCCAATCACTGAATGGGGTTATGTTGAGAAGACAAAGGAGTTAGTCCTACTAAGAAATGCTGAGAACAAGAAAGCTGACAAGATCAGGATCTTTGATCCTGTTGAAATCAAACTACTCCATCCCAGCTACACTTCATATCTAGATGACAAATTCTTTCCTAAGCTGACTGATGAAAAAGCACAAAATGATCTGTTCCTGCATGTCCATGTGATTCAAGTAATTGACAAACTACATGCCAAAGCATGCAAAAGAAGAATATTTAATGCTGGACTGCTGAAGGGAACAACTTTTGATGAAGTAACAGAACTTAGAATCTCAGAGCAAGATGAGCTAGAAGTGGTGAATAACAACAAGGTGTTAGACACACTCATTACAGAGGAAGATGTTCTGGGAATCAGTTTTGAGACTCTGAAGAAGTTCAGCAAGATGAAGATCAACTACAAGTATGATGATCAGAAGACTGCTGTTTCTTACTTCTACAACAAAATTATTGCCAGAGTCAAGGATCTTTCAGTTTTGAAGAACTGATTGCAAGTATCTAAGCCTAAGGGGGAGTATTGTTAGGTTTAGAATCAGTAGATCTAGTCATTATGTACAGGCTTAGTACTTGAATTAATATCTGTAATGAATTTTTTTGTATTTCATTATTGTGTATGCATTAAATATATAGGTTAACCCATTTATATATGTGTTGGTTTATGTATGGTTGCAGGAACAAACATTATAATTGGTCAATTTATGAAATTGACCAAGTGTAAGAAACATCTACGGATGAACATTTTGTTCTTCCGTAGATATATTTCTTACAAGCAATTCTACATCCAAAGATCTTCTGCGGATGAACAACAAGTTACCTTCGGAAGAACAAGTTACCTTCGGAAGAACAAGTTACCTTCGGAAGAACAAGTTACCTTCGGAAGAACAAGTTACCTTCGGAAGAACTAGACTCCTTCAGAAGAACACAATATCTACAGAAGAACAAATTCCTACTGAAGACAATATTCCTGCGGAGTCCAAACACTTGTATTATACAAGTGGTACAAGTCAACAAGTCAACAAGGCGGTTATGCGAATCCCGAGAAATCCGATGATTCCTTAACTGAAAGAAATCAAATCCCAAGAGATCCGGTGTTTCCTATAACTGAAACACCTCTGTCTATATATATGGATCCTATGTTTCGATTCAAACACGATTGAGTTAGACGATTGATTGATTGAGAACAGCAATAGCAATATAACAATCACCAAAGTCTTTCAATCAAACCATAGCAGCCATAACATTCTTTGATATCATTCATTCATTACTTTTGTAATCATTAACACATTATAATGAATACTGATTAATCATTAATTGTGTTTTGTTACGTGTGTTCTTGATCTTTTATTGATATTTAAAGTTGTTTAACACAATTAAACCAAATCAACGTTAATTCCGCAAACGTTGACTTGACATCGATTAACACTGATAATTCATGTTGACGATCCTTGGATTCACAATCCCTAACTTCAAGATACCCTGCTCATCAAGCAATAGTTTTTGCTAAGCCTCCTCCAATTGTTCTTCAAATGGATCAAAGGATGCTCCAAGATTTTAAAAGATTCTTTTCTAAGTTCCTGCTTGGATCTTCCATTGAACAGCCAAACCTCATATTGTTGTGGCGTACTTTGGAGCTGAAGAGCTTCAGAGGTTGAATGCACCTTCTACCACTGTACAAGAAGTTGGTCAACCTAAGGTCTACATGGAACCTGAGATTAATTTTGAAATGGAAATGGAAACTGATGGCCTAGCAACTAAATCAGTTGGCATAGAGAGTGCATTGCCATAGACTTCTGAAGTTGAAGTCAAAGCCTCGGAAGAACCATTTCAATCTTCCGAAGCTGAGATGGAAGATGTGGAAGGGCTATTTTACCTATCCAAGGATTTGATTATCACAGATGCAATTCTAGAACTAGCATCTGAGGTGAACAGTGAGGATTTTCTCAACCAACCCCTCACTCAAACAACATCACTACAAGAAGCTCCAATAACCATCTCTCAACCTGAAACTTCCATCCAAGAACCCCCAAAGTCTAGCACTTCTGAAGATGTCAAAGGAAAGAGGAAGATGACTGAGGAAGAGTTTCATGAGGAAGCAAGGTTAGAGAAGCTTAAGAGGAAAGGTAGACTCCAAACTGGGAAACTGTTAGCTGCAAGCAGCAAAGTAGCTGCAGCCAACCAGGAGGCTGTCAACAACCGTAGAAGGCTGGAAATCATTGACAGGCTTGTCAAGCTTGGAGTTGTCAGTGAAGAAGTGCTCCTGCTACCACTATAGGTGCTGATTGAGTTAGAAAAGGCAACCCTGCTGCAAATTGATCAAAGAGAAGAGGCAGGAAGGTTGGCCTTAGAGAAAGAAAGGGAGAAGAAGGAAAGAGAGGCTGACTTGCAGCTAAGGAGGGAAAGGATAACTTTCCTGACCTCTAGGGGTTTCTCTCAAGAAGAATTGTCTCCACATGATAATGATATGATCTTATGGCTCTTCAACAAAGAGCAAGATCAAATGTAGAAAGAGAGAAAGAAAGCTGCAAAGGAGAAACTGAGGGTGAAGAAGAAGAAGGAAGAAGAAGCAGGACTCGCTGCTGTCAGGAAGATAGTTGATAAGGCCTGGATGAAGGACTATCTCCGGCCTTATGGCTTCTCTGGCAGGTAGGTGGGTCCCATGTCTGAGAAGACCTTGCAACGACATGTCAGTGACATCAAGGCTGACATTCGCTCAGGGAAAAGGAAGGAGATGTATAGAAGGGGACAAGGAATGACCTTCAACCAACACCTCAACCCCAACCACAACCTGAACCAACCTCTTTCCCATTTCTCATTAAACTGAACCCACCTCTGAACCATACACCCCTGAACCTACACCATCCTCCATATCTGCCTCATCACCAAAACCACCTCAACTACCCATTCTCAAACCCAAAACACTTCCCAGAACCCAAACACCACTACCTACCCTACAACCACTCAAACCATCCCCTCAGCCTTCCAAACATCTCTACTTAGAGGAGTACAACGAGATCAAGATGAAGCTCATCAAGTGTACAACTTTGAGTGACATCTCTAGTGAGGAGGAGTTAGTTAAATTGACTTATGTTGATGGCTCCTCCTGTTCTCTCACAAGAGATCAATTCCTTGATCTGCCTAGAGGAACACTGGACCAAGCCGCCAAACTCCTTGGCCTCAACTCTAATTCCCTAAATGATGAAGAGAAGAAGCTAAAAAGAAGGCTGGTGACTCTACTTGATTCCAAGAAAGGGGATAGAGTGCCAAGTAATTCCCAGGTGCCAAGAAAGAAGATCTTCAAGTGGAGGTTCGAAGACTCTTCTCACAACTTTGTTGTTGAAAGAGAGAATGGCGAGATAAACAGGCTCAATGCCTCATCTCTGCTACACTTAAGCAGATTTGATATTGCTGAGTTAGTAGAGAAGCCATACTCCAACCCCTCCAACTTCGAAATAGCTGCTCACATCAGAAACCATCTGAGTAGCCTTCATCTGGCCGAACTGACTGCAAGGACCAAGATTGAAGAGGAGCTGAAACTGAGAGAGGAGAAGGAAAGGAAAGAATCAGCAACCAAAGGCAAATCCTTTCTTCAAATGGTTGAAGGTCCTAACCTTGAATTCATAGTTCATATGAGTATGACTATAACTCCCGTCAAATAACTCTCTTAAGGGGGGCGCAACAAAGGGTGCATGTCATTAAGAGTGACAGACTGGATCTCCTGTCCACTAATGACTTGTACAAACTTCTCAGCACAACTTCAGGGAAGAACAAAGAAATGGATAAGCATCTTCTGTCCCTGGTGGTGACGTTTTTGAGAAGCAGGAATAAGTGAGGTTTTGGTAGCATCAGCCTTGGGGGAGTTAGTTAGATCTAGAAAGGCTGGTGCAACCAAAACCAAACACTTAGACAATTTTGGTACAACTAATAAAGGACTTCCAAAGCTAAGTGTGGAACTTCCTAAGGCAAATGGAGTTCTTTCGAAGACAAGTAAAAAGATCAACATTCAAAGGAAAACTCCAATTTCCGAAGACAAAGTTTTCTCTTTCGAAGTTCAAGACTTTGAAGAATTCAAAGACAATGACTTCCGAAGTAGAAGTCCCCAGGCCTTGGAAGACACTGCGATGAACCAGTGGACATAAGTATGGTCCTTCTGACACTCCGTTGCAGACCTATGATATACTGCATGGTGTATTCTTAAAGCCCATGTAGTTGACCATACTTTATTCCACTATTCACCTTTATTAGTTAGTACAGTTGCCAACTTTATTTGGTGACAAAAGGTAAGTCATGGACATGTCATGACTACCAAATCTTAGATAAGACATTATCTAAGATACCTTAACTTTAGCTTTGTAGTATTTGCTTTAGTTATAGGTTTTTAGCTGGTATCAAAGTATATCCAGCTGTAGGTGATAGTATATATAGTTTCTCATTGTAACTCTTGTAACATGCTTGTATGAGTCTTGTAATACTTTATGTTAAGAAGTAATATATACAAGTACGTTAAAAATTATTTCCTTGTGTTCTTTGTTACTTACTTTTTTTATTATCAACTCTTAGAGAGAATCTACTTCATCTAAATCCGTGTGTGATTAAGTGAGTTTGAGAGAAAAGCCAAGTGTTAAGTGACAAACATCGATCCTGCAGACCATGAGCGGAAAAATTTATTCGTGATCTTCTAGGATTTAGGGTTTGTGTTTATGACACATGTCAATAGAAACATCATGCAATAAGTTCCTACAACAACCGATTTTGATTCTGTGAAGACCATGAGAAGCGGCTAAATCACTCATGATCTTCTCCAATGTTGGGTTTGTACTTATGACATTTGTTGAACATTAGTCTTAGATTGATATAATATTTTGATTGACATGTAAGCCATATGATATTAATTATTGGTTAATTTCGCTAGATATTTTAGATTTGCTTTGGACTTTAATCTAATTCTAATCAGATTTTAGTTTGTTCACATCATGAATATTGTTAGTGTTAGATTTTGGTTAACAACTGAAATTGATAGTTTGTGAATGGGCCTATCTACACACGTTCTATCTTTATCATTAAAATCAATCAAATCAATATGATCATGTCTATATGATTGTTCGTTAGGTAAAATTAATCTACAACTTGTGTTTTATATACCTGAAAGCTGTATTGGATAATTATTTTAGTTATTATTTACAAAACAAAACAAGTTTGTTACTTTTTAAATTTAGTTTTCAAAATATATTGTTAAATAAAAGTTATACTTTTTATAAAACTAATGTTATTTAACTACAATTACAATTTATACAAATTCCTCGTGGATATGGTGTTACTTACTTGTACTAGTATAGGTGTGCTAAGTCTTTAGTTTAATTTGTTTTTGAGTGGAGCATGATAATCTACATCAAAAAGGAAACCTTGCTAGGGAATTAGTGTGTCAAGTGCTTTTAGTTCATTAGTTTTGTTTTGTTTGTTTAGTTTTCTTATTTATTTAATAGTTGTTACTTAGGTGTGTTTGCTTGTGAATGTGACAATATTGTTCTTGCATACCAAGTTTTTAAGAAATACTTCACTTTTCATTTTTGATCTAGATATCGATAGGAACGCCTAACATAACCATGTTATTAATCAGTCTAGAGTCAAAGTCAAACCAAGCAATTCAATTGAAATGGTCTATCAAAACTAATCGCATGACCCAAACATACCTCACCAAAACCAAGCCTCAAATCCGTCTCCTCATGGAAAAGCTCACCAACAAAACCCTCACCAACCACAACCCTTTGATGATTTGAACTATGGTGCAGGAAGTGAACATACTTGGTGAACCGTTTGGCATGAGTATGGAAACGAAGATAATTAGAATCAAGATTGGTGTTATGAAGAAGGATATGATGATGATTTGACATATAATAATACTCCACAATACAATCAAGGAGGATATGGTGGTAGGCAAGGTAACCCACAACATCAAAATAACAATATGGGTATTAAAAAATATAGAGGTCTAAAAGTTAGGTGTAAGGATTCCTTAAGTCTGATGCAACCCAAAACATCCAATGTGTCTCTGCAACATGCACTAAGTACTGAAGTAAAGAATGCTTCGGAAGTTTTACACAATGCACTAGAAAATACTCTAAGTGTAAAATCTTCCGAAGCCAAGACCAATATCTTCCGAAGCCAAAAATGAAGTCTTCCGAAGCCTCAGAGACAAAGTCTTCTGAAGCTTCAATCTATGAAGACAGATTTCTTCCGAAGACTTTTAGTACACATGCTTTATCTGATGTACTGTTCCATAAAGCACCTTTCCACTACATCTCTGTAAAGTCACCAACCTACATGAGTTGGTGAAAAGGTCCATGCTTTTGGTAACTGTACATTAAGGTCTTGAGTCTGTAACTTTCTACTTTATGTACTTTATCCTTTTTGTAATGTATAAGGATGTGAGCTATGGCATGTCATAGTCAGAAGGTCAAAAGGCAGATATGCCTTTTGATCCTACAATTGATTTTGTTAGTGTCTAGTCAATTGTATCCAGCTGGCTTTCAAAGTATAGCCGGCTGTAGGTTGTAGTATAAGTATTTCAAGTTCTTGTATCTTTCTTTATGCTTTGTAACACTTGTAAAAGAACTTGAGAAAGCAATATACTGCCTCCTTGACACCCAACTCTCTTGTTCTGTCTCTCTACTTTACTTGTGTTCTTTGTATCAACTTGGTTAATCCAGTTCACTGTTTGATCAAAGTTTAGTTGCTCTCCTCATTGTGTTGTTGTGTTGTAATTTGTTCAAGCCCTTAAACGGTCCTGCAATTGGTATCAGAGCTTTCCAGGCTCTTGATATAAGATCTCACCATCTTAAGATCCCTCACACACACAAAAACTAAACTCTCCAAATGGCATCCATCTCAAAGACTGATATGGAGACTGGAACCATGAACAAATCCCCACTGATCACTCTTGATGATTTTGACACCTGGTGTATGAGAATGGAAGGTTTCATCAGGTCTCTTGATTCAAGAATGTGGGAATCTGTTGAGAGTGGACCTTTCATACCCAGCACTCCTTCTGCTACTGGTGCTGGTAGATTCCAAAAGATGTGGCCAACTACTCTGATGAAGATAGAAAAAGAGTAGAGATCGATAGGAAGGCCATGACTGCTCTTCAGACTGCTCTCCCAAACTCTGTATACAGAGGCTTTAAGAAGTGCAAAACAGCTAAACAGCTGTGGGATGCACTGAAGCTGATGTATGAAGGCTCCTCTGAAGCCAAGGAGAACAAGAAGGATCTCCTGAAGCAGCAGTTTGAAAACTTCACCTTTAAAGCAGGTGAAACCATGACTCAACAATACTTCAGGTATGTTGAGATAGTGGATACCCTAGTGGATGGGGGAGTTCCTCTTGAGAACAGGGACATTGTAAGGAAGTTCATGTCCTCACTTCCTAGGCAATGGACACACTATTGTGTGGTGATCAAGAGGACTGAGAACCTCAAAACTCTTACTCTGACAGACTTATATGGGATACTCAGTGGATACCAGATGGAGATGAACATGCAAGGTTCATCTGGCAACTCCAACAATCAAATGGGTTCAGCCCTTCATGTGGTTGAAAGGGATAGCATAGAACCCCAACATCATCTCATATGCTACTCTGACAACTCACAAAAGGGTCCTTTCATCACCTTCCCGGAGACACCAAAGGAGAACTTTACTCAAGGAAGCCCATTCCAAGAGACAAGTTCTTCTCAAGCCTTTGTGTCTACTGATGAAAGCTGTGGGAACTCTCTTTCACTCTTGAAGACCTGGACTGTATCCATCCAGATGATCTGGAATACATGGAGATAGTTCAGCAGATGGCTCTCCTCACTTAGAGAGCCAAGAAGTTCTACAAGAGAACAGGAAGAAGATTTCCAAGCAATGCTACTAGTGGAAAGTTTGGACTGGATAAAAGCAAAGTTAAGTGTTACAACTGTAACCTTATGGGCCACTTTGCTAGGGAGTGTAAGGCACCTAAAACAAATGGGGGCCAAACACAAACCAGACCAAACTACACTGACAAAGCCCCTCAGAATGAGAAGCCAAAGCAACATGCTGCTGTTGCTGTTGAAGAGGGAGGCTTTGACTGGAGCTTTCAGGTGGAAGATGCTTCTCCAAACCAAACACTGATGGCTGACCATGATGAAGCCAAGGTATTGGAACATCTCTGTACTCCTGAATGCATTGCTAAAGTAAACAGATACAGGTCCTACAACTTAGAGATGAGATCTGATCTTGAGTCATTAAACATATTGAAATCTGATTTTAGAAAGTTTGAAAATGATTACAAGTTAAAGATAGAGGACTTGGAGAAAACCATTTTAGTACTAAAACATGAACATACAGATTTTAGAACTCAGATCTAGGATCTCATAACTAAGTTGACTGAGTGCCAGGCTGAGCTTGTGATCAGCAAAGCCAAGGCAGAGAAGAATGAAGGGTTTGTTAGAACACAAAAACATAGTTTAACCTTTTAAACTTTTCAGAAAACGCAGCGGAGATATAGGATTATAACAAGTTTATAATCTGAAATTTCGTGTTCTAAGTGTGGTTTTAAGATGGAAAACAAAACCCAAATCAATAGGATCTTAAATATATGAATGGAACAAGCTATGAACATACAAAATCGTACATAAAATCACAGCTAGAACAAGCTGTGACAACTACCTTGTTCCAGCAACAAATGTCGACCAAAATGGGGTTTTGATGCTTGTTCTTTTGGCCAAGACTCCAATGGAGGACTCCTCAAGCTAGTATACCCCAAGCTTGATGGCAACACCCTTTCTTGTTAGGTAGAATCACCCAAAATAAGCTTCAAAAACTCTTCTTTTCTTGCTTGAACCGTGAGGTTGAGAGAGAGAGAGATTGGAGCCTTTTGCATGTAATTTTTGTGGTTGTTTTTTTTGTGGAGTGTTCAAGACAAGAGTTAAATGTGTGTTGGTACCCAAAACAAGTTTGGTCCAATGGGATTAAAGGGGAGGGCGGCCGAAAATGGGTTTCAAAACCCTTTCCCCTCCAATTTATTTATCACACATTAATATGTCTTGTGAACTAGACATATAATAAATTGTATGTACAATATTTATATATATGTATTTACATACTTATACAATTAACCATTTAATTTATAAGTTGTAATTCCCACTATTATTTGATGTCATCTAACTAATTTAAACAACACTTCAAATAATATTGTTTGAACAAATTATCCTAATAAGTTGTTCCCACTCACATGCAACTTATTTAGAAAACCCATTTTCTAAATCGGTGTAAATATTTAATTGCATGATCATATCATCAATTAAATATTTAATTGGTGTTTGCCAAACTTGTTATTGGGTATAACCCGACTTGGATCATAACGTACTAACCACATCAATATTCTAAGTGTCTTGGGCACACAGAATCCAACAATCTCCCACTTGCCCAAGATTCATAGAAGATTGATGCAAGCAGTAAATACCGCCTAACAACGGTTTACTACCCTTAATACGCATGACTTATAGCCATTCAATAACATCATCCCTTTCAAGTGCCCTACTTGAAATGATTTAGGTGAATCAATCATCTATCCTTTTGTTACAGATGTCATGTTAAATCCAAGGACACAGAATGATCATTCCTTGTTGATTTAACTTAATCAGGCCTTAGACATCTAACTCTCAACGAATAAGAGGAACAAATTCCATCTTGACTACATACGTCTCTCACAAACACTTCGTGTTATACCTGAACATATCCTTGTGTACTGTCCACTATTTCAGGGCAGTGAAGAATAGGCTCAAAGTATAAAACTTGGTGAATATCAAAACCCAATATGTGTCTCAGGTCTGAGGATACCAAATGATATTCGCCTTTACTCAAATTTACTTATGATCAATCAATAAGATTCCATGTAGTAAAATTTGAGATGCGGGTTAGTCCAATATTTGTATCCCACAAATATCTATGAACCTTGGTAGCAACCCATTGCTCTATATTCATCCTTATGAATATCAACCAATCCAAGTTCATAATAATCTTACTTTCACACTTGTTCCCACAAGTATGAGCGACTACGGACATTTTAGAGTAAACAATTTACTCATGGATTAAACATGCTAAATTGGAACATTAATTGAAACATTATAACCAAATAATTTTATTCAAATAATAAAGAGTTCCACATATCCAAATACAAAATGTACAGATCAAATCCAATCACTAGAATATCGAAGTCCCATGGCACAAGTATGACATTCATGCTTTGCCTTTTCAAGGAGCTTCGTGAGAGGATCCGCAATGTTTTGATCCGTGTGAACTTTGCGAATACATATCTTTCCCTTTTCAACTTCATCTCGTATGTAGTTGAATCTCCGCTCAATGTGCCTAGTCTTTTGATGAGCACGGGGTTCCTTGATTTGTGCAATCGCACCCTCGTTATCACAAAAGATCTCTAGGGGGTCCTGAATGGAAGGGACTACCCCTAGATCGGCCATGAATTTCTTCAACCATGCAGCTTCTTGAGCTGCCAATGAGGCGGCAACGTATTCTGATTCTGTAGTCGATAGAGCCACCACATCCTGCTTGGAGCTCTTCCAAGAGACAGCTCCTCCATTTAGAATGAAAATGTATCCCGATTGTGACCGAGAATCATCACGATCGGTTTGGAAACTCGCATCCGTGTAACCTTTTACAACGAGTTCCTCGTCACCAGATCCATAGATTAGGAACATATCCCTTGTCCTCCTTAGGTACTTAAGTATGTTCTTAACAGCCATCCAATGACTGTTTCCAGGATTTTGCTGGTAACGGCTTGTCATGCTCAAAGCGCATGACACGTCCGGTCGAGTGCATATCATTGCATACATGATGGATCCAATAGCAGATGCATATGGGATTGCCTTCATTTTATCTTGCTCATCCTTTGAGCTTGGACATTGAGTCGTACTCAATATCGTTCCTCTTTGAATAGGTACGGTACCTTTCTTAGAGTTCTCCATCTTGAACCTTTTCAAGATCTTATCAATGTATGCACTTTGATTCAAACCAATCAACCGCCTTGATCTATCCCTATAGATCTTTATTCCTAGAATATAGGTGGCTTCACCAAGATCCTTGATGGAAAAACAACTTCCAAGCCTTTTTACACCTTCCAAGGTTGGAATGTCATTTCCAAATAGTAGTATGTCATCAACATACAATACTAGGAAAGTTACTGTGCTCCCACTAGCCTTCTTATACACACAAGCCTCATCAGCGTTTTTGATGAAGCCAAATTTCTTTACTTCCTCATCAAAACGGTGATTCCAGCTTCTCGATGCTTGTTTCAATCCATAGATTGATTTCTTTAACTTGCATACTTTATTAGGATGTTTTGGATCGACAAAACCTTCAGGCTGAACCATATAGACATCTTCCTCAAGATATCCATTTAGGAAAGCAGTTTTGACATCCATTTGCCAAATCTCATAATCATAATGAGCAGCTATGGCAAACAATATCCTTATAGACTTTAGCATCGCTACAGGTGAGAAGGTTTCATCATAATCAACCCCTTGAGTTTGAGTGAAACCCTTTGCTACAAGTCTAGCTTTATAAGTATCCAAGTTTCCATGCATATCGGTTTTCTTCTTGAAAACCCACTTACTTCCAACTACTTTGGAATTAAGAGGTGGTACAACAAGTTCCCAAACTTGATTGTCATACATGGATTGCATCTCAACGTTCATGGCCTCAAGCCATTTGTCACAATTCAAATTGGACACTGCATCATGGTATGTGGTTGGTTCATCTGAATCTACCATATAGCATCCATCCATGAAAAATCCGTATCTTTCAGGTGGATTACTAGTTCTACCACTTCTGCGAACGTTTTGTGTGTATTGATCAACCATTTGATCATCTTTAACATCCTCATGTTGAGTGCTAGTTTCAACCAAACGTGCATCGGGTTGTGGTTCTTGATCTTCCTCAAGATCCACTATTCTACTGCTAGTTCCTTCCATAAGGAACTTTGCTTCTAAGAACTCACCCTTTCTGGCAACAAACACCTTTTGTTCCAGTGGATCATAGAAATAATATCCCATAGAATCTCTAGGATATCCAATAAAGATACACTTGGTGGATCGGACTTCCAATTTGTTTGGGGTGGGAGTCTTAACATAAGCCTCACATCCCCAAACCCTTAAGTATGATAGGGATGGAACTCTTCCATGCCATATCTCAAAAGGTGTCCTTTCCACCCTTTTGGTTGGGGCCATATTTAAAATACGGGCCGCGGAGAGCAAAGCGAAACCCCAAAATGATAGAGGTAATGTGCTTCTAGCCATCATAGATCGGACCATATCCAATAAGGTTCGATTCCTCCTCTCAGACACACCATTATGTTGTGGTGTTCCAGGTGGAGTGAGTTGTGAGACAATCCCACAACTCCTAAGATGATCTTGAAAATCATCACTTAGGTATTCACCTCCTCTATCGGTACGGAGAACTTTAATTGACTTGTTGAGTTGATTTTCAACTTCATTCTTGAAGATTTTGAACATTTCAAAAGCTTCATCTTTGTGCCTTAATAAGTACACATACCCATAGCGACTATAATCGTCGGTAAAGGTAATGAAGTATCTTTCACCATTCCTAGTCATTGGCTTAAAAGGACCACATACATCCGAATGTATGATTCCTAATAAATCTTTTGCCCTTTCGGTAGTTCCACTAAAGGGTGCCTTAGTCATCTTACCTTGTAAACAAGATTCACAAACATCAAATGAATCACATTCATTTGTTTTTAAAAGACCATTCTTTTGAAGTGTTTGTAAACGTTTCTTGTTTATATGACCAAGACGACAATGCCAAAGATAGGTATCACTCAAGTCCAACTTGAGTTTCTTGGTGTTTGTTTGGTACAATGAACTATTTAAAGTATTTTCATGAACCAATTCATAAATACCATTAATTGGTATAGCTTTAAAATAGAACATACCATTTAAAGAAACATGAATATCATTTTCAATAAAGGATAATACATAATCATAATGTCTTAATTGAGATACAGAAATAATGTTCCTAGTCAAACTAGGAGCATACAAAACATTCTTCAAAATAACTTCCAAGCCACTTGGAAGTCTTAGGATGTAGTCCCCACGAGCTTCAACTAAGACTTTAGTTCCATTGCCCATGAAGAGGCTAACATCCCCTTTCTTGAAGTCCCTACTTCTTGTGAACCCCTGCAACAAATTGCAAATATGAGTTCCACATCCGGTATCCAATACCCATGTGTTTGAAGATGTAACATTAAGATCAATATGTATCATGTATATTGTACCTGAGGTCTGCCCGGCATCCCTCTTTGCTTTCAACTCTTAGAGATGGACAGGACAATTCCTTGCCCAATGTCCTATCTCCCCACACTTGAAGCATGGGTCATTTGTAGCAACCTTTTGCTTCTTCTCTTGTGGTTTGGGTGGTACCCTTACCACCCCTTTCCCCTTTCCCCACACATGTCCCTTACCCTTGGCAACCTTTGCCTTGGGTGCGGGATGAGGCCTTTTGTTGTTCCCACCTTCATTGATGGTGAGAACGGGTAAAACCCTTTTACCCATGGCCGCCTCGGCCGTTTTGAGCATTGAGTGAAGTTCACCAATGCTTTTGTCCCATGCATTCATGTTGTAGTTCAACACGAATGTCTCGAACTTCTTGGTTAGGCCATTTAGGATCAAATCCGTGGCCAACTCCTTCGAGACGGGGCAGTTTAGCCTCTCGAGGCGGTCAATATGACTTTTCATCTTAAGTACATAAGATGAAACAGATTGGTTGTCGTCCATACGACATGCATGGAGCGCTCGAACCGTTTCGAACCGCTCAACCCTTGCTTGCTATTGGAACGTTTCCTTCAGCTGGGTTATCATGTCGTAAGCTCCGTGATGTTCATACTCCTTTTGGAGATCCGGAGTCATGCTCGCTAGCATGAGACAAGACACTTGGACGGAGTCCTCAGTGTATTTCAGCCAATCGTTAAAGGCCTCCTCATCATCCTCGTTAGGTTGATCGGGGATAGGGTCGTCTAAAACATATGATCTTCTCTCTTGCTTGAGAACAATTCTCAAGTTTCGATACCAATCAATAAAGTTGTTATGATTTAGACGTTCCTTTTGGAGGATCGCTCGTAGTGATTGGTTTGACGCGGACGAGTTATCGTGATTTTCATTATTGGTGGCCATCTACAAAATTTAATAAAGATCAATTTTAGTATTTTCGATATTGCTAATTTTAATATTTAATGCCTTTTAAGTTTTTTTTTTCATATTAAAATCTAGAACCCAACATTACATTTAAATCGTGGTTAGGTGACCTTTATCCCACGTTTTAAATTAATAAGGTGGTCAACGTTTGACGATTGCAACCATTTGCAACTTCTAGAAATATGGGATCGACTTAAAACATCATATGTAAAGTCGGCATGTTAATCCCATCAACACCATTTGGAAACCACATCGTAGGTGATCCATTTGACATGATTTGCAAATCAAGACACCCTACTTACACCCACGTGTGAGTTTGCCAAAACAAGTGGTTAGGTGACCTTTATCCCACAAATAAGGCATTCTCACCTCAAGTCACAAGTTCCCTCAAAATGGTTAGGTGACCTTTATCCCATTAAGAGTTCCCAAGTGACTCAAGTGTTGTGTAAAAGGACGGTGTTGATCTTGTTTGGAAAAAAAGTTTTAGAGGTTTCAAAATACAAGTTTAGAAAACTCTATGTACTTGTATTTGCATGCTTTCAAATACAAGGTACCTTATGGTTCTTTGATTAAAACCTATTTTAATCCTTAAAATCATTAAATAATTTTAATAACCTTTTATTAACCTTTAAGAACCATCAATTTTCAGCTTGTTAAGTTTGTTAATTAGTTTGCTTTGAATATCCAAATATCAACCAAACAATCAAGAGAACAAACAATCAACCAAGCATAAACATTAACAATCATATGTGCATAACTATAGCCCTTATGTTGACAACACTTGTTTGCCATCACAAGTGTTGTCTATGGTCTTTCTAAGGGTCAAACATATCATGAAAGTTCCAAGAACCTCCCACTAGAAACCGCATCCAAATGCTCCATGTTTCTTGTGTCTTTGTGTCCATCTTTGGGTCTTGATCTTGTACATCTTCCTTTTACAAAATTGTATCCTAATACATTTTTCTAGTAAAGGAAATGAACCTAATCTATTATTACATAACCAAATGAATGAATAATTACAACCCAAATGAATAAACACAAATATTACAACCAAATTGAATGAATAAAACAACCACTTGAATCATCCAAACAACACAAGGCCACAAGCTAGGTTATGTACTTTAACAACCAATGATTAAATCATCAAAATATATCATTAATACCCACTTAAAACCTTCAAATTTCAGCCAACATAAACTGAAATTTTGGTTTTAAATATTGTCCAAACAATCAACATATCAACATACATATCTTTCAAGGTTTAATCACAAGCATGTGTGATGTAACCTTGAAAGTTGGGGATTTCAATAAAACATAATATTTCAGCCCAAAACCAGCCTATAACATGTCTAATATCATCTTTTAAAACCAATTTCAAAAGATGAATCAAGCAAGCCATCCATATAACCGGCTCTTGATGCCATTGAAGGGTTTGTTAGAACACAAAAACATAGTTTAACCTTTTAAACTTTTCAGAAAACGCAGCGGAGATATAGGATTATAAAAAGTTTATAATCTGAAATTTCGTGTTCTAAGTGTGGTTTTAAGATGGAAAACAAAACCCAAATCAATAGGATCTTAAATATATGAATGGAACAAGCTATGAACATACAAAATCGTACATAAAATCACAGCTAGAACAAGCTGTGACAACTACCTTGTTCCAGCAGCAAATGTCGACCAAAATGGGGTTTTGATGCTTGTTCTTTTGGCCAAGACTCCAATGGAGGACTCCTCAAGCTAGTATACCCCAAGCTTGATGGCAACACCCTTTCTTGTTAGGTAGAATCACCCAAAATAAGCTTCAAAAACTCTTCTTTTCTTGCTTGAACCGTGAGGTTGAGAGAGAGAGAGATTGGAGCCTTTTGCATGTAATTTTTGTGGTTGTTTTTTTTGTGGAGTGTTCAAGACAAGAGTTAAATGTGTGTTGGTACCCAAAACAAGTTTGGTCCAATGGGATTAAAGGGGAGGGCGGCCGAAAATGGGTTTCAAAACCCTTTCCCCTCCAATTTATTTATCACACATTAATATGTCTTGTGAACTAGACATATAATAAATTGTATGTACAATATTTATATATATGTATTTACATACTTATACAATTAACCATTTAATTTATAAGTTGTAATTCCCACTATTATTTGATGTCATCTAACTAATTTAAACAACACTTCAAATAATATTGTTTGAACAAATTATCCTAATAAGTTGTTCCCACTCACATGCAACTTATTTAGAAAACCCATTTTCTAAATCGGTGTAAATATTTAATTGCATGATCATATCATCAATTAAATATTTAATTGGTGTTTGCCAAACTTGTTATTGGGTATAACCCGACTTGGATCATAACGTACTAACCACATCAATATTCTAAGTGTCTTGGGCACACAGAATCCAACAAAGAATGTTCTTGAAGAAGAGACCTTCAAGAACATGATATCCTCATCCCTGCACAACAAAGTGTGCTATCAAAATAGATAGGGACTGGGATCAAATGAGATAGCTCCTCCACACACAATCTTGTCTGTAAGATCTCCTAGGTGTGGAACTTGTGAAGATGAGCTTCCTCTCATAGATCCTGTAAGTGAAGAGGATGAAGAAGAGATAGTGAAGAATTCCTCTGAGAAGAGTGAAGAAGAGGATTCTTCCAAGGGCCACTATCCTTCTGAGGAGAAGAAATCTACTGTGATGACCAAGTCCAAGAGAAAGAACTTGATCAGGAAGAGCAAGAGGAAAGCAAAGAAAGCTCAAGAGATCAAGGCTGCTTTTGATGTTAAGCAGAAACAAGTTTTTATCTCTGCAGGTTTCAAAGTAGTGAGGACTGAAGACATCAACCAAGACTCCTCAGCTAAGAGTCCTGGTTCTTGTTCAAATCATCTCAGTGCAAAGAAGAAGACTGAGCTGCTGTGTACCACTGCTGCACAGCCTGGACCATCAAACTCCAAGAACAGTTCACAGCCCAAAAGAACTGTCTTAGCATCTACCAAGATGAAGGTGGAGAAGGGATGTGACCAAAGCCAGTCTTGCTCTCATAAGGAGACTCTTTTGAAGAAGAAAATGTTATGTGTCATGTGTGAAAGTATTTCTCACATTGCTAAGGATTGCCCATACAATCCTAAAAGTACTATCCATGTGACCAATACAAAGACTTCAAAGAGTTTCAAGAAGTCTCAAGCTTCAGAAGGAAAGTCTGTTTCCTTCGAAAGCTCCAAATCAAAGAAGAAGGTAAATGGAAAATTACCTTCGGAAGTAAAATTGGTCTCGAAAGAAAGAAGTTCTTCCGAAGCACTGAAGTCTGCTGCAGTGACTGTAGAATCTTCCAAAGGTTTAGTCATCAAAACTTGTGAAGTCCCAAAAGCTTCTAAGGTTTTGAAGGTCAAGTCCAAGACTCCAAAGGTGGTGTGTAAGTCTAAGAAAGACCAAATGACTGAAGTTTCTCCATCAACAACAGCTGAAGATCCCCCTAGTACAACCACAGGATCTATTACTGTTGCATTACCTTCTATTACACTTAGTAAGCCCAAGACAAGTAAGGCTTGGGTTTCCAAATGTAACTAATCATTTTCTTTGTGCAGGAACAGCTCAAGACAAACAGGAATGTCTGGATAATTGACAGTGGCTGTTCCAGGCACATGACAGGCAATAGGTCTCTACTCCATAATTTTGAGAGAATTGATGGAGGACCAGTTGCTTTTGGAGGAGATGAAGGTGGTTACATTTCTGGAAGGGGCAAGGTCACAAATGGTAAGCTCAGCATTGAGAAGGTAAACTTTGTTAAGGAGCTTGGGTACAATCTTCTGAGTGTATCCCAATTTTGTGATCAGAGTCATAACATGCTTTTTACTGAGCATGAGTGCATTGTTCTCAAGCCTAGAGTGGTGATTCCTCATGAGCATATCCTGCTCAGAGCCCCCAGGAAAGGGAATATGTACAAGATGGATTTGCAAGAAACATCTCCCTCTGGAGAAGTTTCATGCTTTCAATCTAAAGCAAATAGTGATGAGTCTTTCCTATGGCATAAAAGAATGTGCCATGTAAACTTTAAGAACATGAATAAATTAATTAAACATGATTTGGTAACTGGAATGCCAAAGAAAGAGTTTACAAGTGATGATCATTGTGTTGCATGCCTGAAAGGGAAGCAACACAAGGTATCTCACAAGCCTAAGGAAAAGAACTCCATCATTACTCCCCTACACTTGTTACATATGGATCTCTTTGGCCCCACCAGTGTAATGAGTTTAGGAAGGACCTCTTATTGTTTAGTGATCATAGATGATTTTACAAGATTCACTTGGGTTTTCTTTCTTAGAACTAAGGATGAAACCCCTGAGATTCTGAAGAATTTCATCTTAAAAGTTGAGAATCAATGTGATCACAAGGTCAAAACCATAAGATGTGATCAAGGAACTGAATTCAAGAACCAAATCCTTGATACATTTTGTGATGAAAAAGTTATTACAAGACAATATAGTGCTCCCAGGACTCCTCAGCAAAACGGAGTTGCTGAGAGGAGAAACAGGACACTAATTGAAGCTGCAAGAACTATGTTCTCTGACTCTAAACTGCCCATCACCTTCTGGGCAGAGGCAGTTAATACTGCTTGCTATGTGCAAAACAGAGTTTTAGTAGTTAAGACACATGGTAAGACTCCTTATGAACTTTGGCACAAGAGGAAACCTTTCATTGGTTTTCTCAGGTCATTTGGATGTCCCTGCACCATCTTGAATACCAAGGATCAAATTGCCAAGTTTGCTGAGAAATCAGATGATGGACACTTCATTGGATACTCTTCCCAAGCTAAGGCTTATAGAGTATACAATCTCAGAACTAGAATTGTTGAGAAGTCAGCCAATGTGACTTTCAATGAACACACACCCTGTGTGGCTGGTTCTGGTCCTGATTGGCTGTTTGATCTTGATTTAGTTACCAACTGTTTTAACAAATCTTGTGAGAATGTTTCAGGATCTGGAGAAAATTTAAATACAGGTGATCTTGATCCAAGATTTGAGCTAGGAAGACCCTCAACTCATACATCTTCAGCTCCAGTTGGAACTACTTCAGCAAATGAGCTCTCTATCAGCACTACAAGGACAAATTCAGCTGATGCATCTGGTATGCCTTCAAATTCCAACTCAGAGGCTCCTCAACCAGATAAAGATACCTCAATTGTAGAAGACAACAATGGTGATGGTGATAGTGATCAGGAATTTCTTGATGCTAATAACCACACCATAGATGACAACATCAATGATGTCACATTCTCATTGGATCAAGTTAATCTTGATAAGTGTAATAATGTGGAGGGTGAATCATCTATGCCAGATCTAAATTTCTCAAATTTGGATCTTTCTCAGCAACTTGCTGTGATCCCTCAGCTAAGGATCCACAAGTCTCACCCCACCACAAACATCATTCGAGACGTTGTCACAAGGGTAAGAAAAAGAGGACAAGCCCATGAAGCAAATGTTTGTCTTCACTCTTGTTTCTTATCTCAGATAGAGCCAAAGAAAGTTGATGAAGCTCTAAAGGATGGAAGTTGGGTTGAAGCTATGCAACAAGAGCTGCTTCAATTCAAAAGGCAGAAAGTTTGGAACCTTTGTCCTCTTCCTCACGGGAAGAATACCATTGGAACCAAATGGGTTTTTAGGAATAAGAAGGATGATAGAGGAATCATCATCAAGAACAAGGCAAGACTAGTTGTTCAAGGATACACACAAGAAGAAGGGATTGACTACACTGATGTCTTTGCTCCTGTAGCAAGATTAGAAGCTGTTAGGATATTCCTGGCATTTGCTGCATCCAAGAACTTCAAGGTCTTTCAACTTGATGTAAAGTGTGCTTTCCTATATGGAGTGATTGATGAAGAGGTTTATGTCAAACAGCCACCTGGTTTTATAGACCCTGATCATCCTGATTATGTCTGCAAGCTTGATAAAGCTCTCTACGGGCTGCATCAGGCACCCAGGAAGTGGTATGAGACACTGTCTGAGTATCTTTGTAAACATGGATACAGGAGAGGTATTATAGATGGAACTCTCTTCATCAAAGGATAGGGAAATGACTTGTTGCTAGTTCAAGTATATGTAGATGACATCATCTTTGGTTCAACTAATCCAAAGCTCTGCAAAGACTTTGAGAAGCTGATGAAAGACAGATTTGAAATGAGTTCAATGGGAGAACTCAATTTCTTTCTGGGAATTCAAGTGAAGCAAGTTGAAGATGGCATCTTCATAAGTCAGTCAAAGTATGTTCAGGACATACTCAAGAGGTTCAACATGACTGATTGTAAGATTGCTAAGACACCCATAGCTAAAAACCACTCACTTGGACCTGATCTTGAGGGGGAGTGTGTAGATGAACATTTATACAGGGCTATGATTGGGTCTCTTATGTATCTTACAGCTAGCACGCCTGATATCATGTTTGCTACATGTATTTGTGCAAGATATCAAGCCAACCCTAAGATGTCTCACTTAATCACTGTCAAAAGGATTCTAAGATACCTCAAAGGTGCTTCAACACTTGGTTTATGGTATCCAAAGAATTCTGACTTTAATCTATATGCTTATACAGATAGTGATTATGGTGGTTGCAACATGACTGCAAAGTCTACATCTAGGGGGTGTCAATTCCTTGGTGGAAGGGTTGTCTCATGGTAATGCAAGAAACAATCCTGTGTGTCTGCATCAACTGCTGAGGCTGAATACATTGCTGCTGCAAGCTGCTGTGCTCAAGTGCTTTGGATTCAAAATCAGATGCTGGACTATGGATTTAACTTCAAGGAGACTCCTATCCACGTAGACAACAACAGTGCTATCTCTATCACTGAGAACCCTGTGCAGCACTCAAGGACCAAACACATCAACATCAGGTATCATTTAATAAGAGATAACTATGAAAAGGGATTACTTAAACTAGTCAAAGTTCATACAGATGAACAATATGCTGATCTGTTTACAAAAGCTTTTGATGAATAGAGATTTAAATATCTGATATCAGCTATTGGGATGATTAACTTTGAGTAGACTTTTTCTTAAAACTAATTCTAATTATTTCTTCTTAAAATATGTGTGTCCTAAGTTGTCTAGTTCATCACTTTCATAAGCTCATGTTTTCTTTGGATGTAAAATTCTTTTTGAAGACTTTCCTTAGATTCTTGAAAATTTTTTGATACTTCGGAAGATAAAAATTTTATCTTCGGAAGAAAATCATGTCTTCAAAATAAATAACTGTCTAAGAGATTTTACCTTCGGAAGAAGTCTAAACCCATCTTTTGAAGCTTAAATTCCTATTTCAGACACTTATTTGTTTTTAAGGACTCTTTCCTTCCGAAGCAAAATTAACTCTCGGAAGCTTTGTTGCTCTTTATACAAAGCATTCAAGGGTTTATTTCTCTTCCGAAACATAAATTTTCAAGACTCTCAGGAAAATCTTCCGAAGCCATTTTAGCTTCGGAAGCTTTTTCATTAAAACTTCCGAAGACAATTTACCTTCGGAAGCTTTTTGAATTCCAATAAAACTACTTTTGAGCAAAAGTAAACTACTTTTTCAGAGGTGGGACCGACTTCCGGATTTCAAAGTTTATCCTCTTTCATTAACTTTGGTTCAAATCCCTTTTCACATAAATACCCAGCGGTTCCCCCTCTTTCTCAATATCTTCCTCAATTCCACTATTCCTCAAACCTAATTCTCTAAACCGCCTTTGCTTTCTACCTTTCTTCACCCTTAAGCTTCTGAAATGGCCAACCTTAACCGCAGAAACAACCCAGATTTCTCCATGCAACTTCACAGGCAACATAATCAAGTTGCTCTGTTAAGCTCTGAGAAAGATGCAAGTTTCTCAGAGATTTGCCAATTCTTAACTCTATCCAACTATTTCACCTCCCTGACCATTGATCCTACTCTGTATGAGGATCACTTGCTTGAATTCTGGAAGACCTGCCAAGAGGTCATTATGGATGGGGAGAAGGCACTGTCTGCCACAGTGCAAGGGAAGACAATCTTCATCACTCCGGCCATCATTAACCATCATTTGCAGCTGGATGATGAAGAAGGTGAGTTGTCCTTCCCAAAGGAAGCTGTTAATCATTCCTTTGAGCAGATGGGCTATGAGGGAGATTTCTCTGTAAAGACCTTCAAGAATGGGAAGGTCTCATCCCAGTGGAAATACCTGCTCCATGTGGTTATCCACAGCTTATCAAATAAGCATGGTGGGTGGGACCAGATTCCTGAGGATCTCTCCTTTATAGTTCATGGAATGGTTTAGGGGGTCAAGTTCAGGTATTCTCAATTTGTTTATACTAATTTACTTGCAAACTTGGGCTCCTTAGAGTATTACATGTTTCCTAGATATGTTCAACACATTCTCAACTGTGAACTGGGCTTACAGTTGAGGGAAACAAGTAATATTCTTAAATTGGGACAGATGAAGCCCGGCATCTTTAAAATAATGAAGAAACCAACTGTAGGCTTCTCAGGGGTAGAAACAGCCCTAGTCCCCAAAATGTTAGAGCTCATTGCTCAAGGTGACAACCTAGCAACACAAGCTAGTGTTGAACCCACACCTCTTTTATCCTTACCTCTAAAAAGACCACAAATAACCCTCACCTACCAAAGAAAATCCAAACGAACCCCTGCTCAGGCTATTGAGTCTGTGCAGGTCCCTATATACTCAACCCTACAGGAGGAAGTGGACACTAGAGCTCCCACTTCCTCTGAAAAGCAAACCACTCCCATTTCTTCACCTATCAGGGCTGAGGTTCCTCATGCTCACCCTGATGAGCTCACAAGCCCAACAGCCTTAAGCCTTCACTCTAAGTCTCAACACTCAAGTGAACAACCTTCAGGGGACAGTTACCATCCCCAGCCTTTAGATCTAAACCAACCAATCCCCAACCTATCTTTCTATACTGATGAAGACTTAGGATTCAGTGAGTACCATGAGTCTCTCTTCTCCTCCCCTACTCAAAGAGAGATGAGTACCTCTGACTCTCCTCAGTCTATCCCACATCAGTCACCTGTTACTGAGGTGGACACTTCTCAACATGTTCAGGATGTCCATATGGAAGAGGCTCTCACTTTTGGAAGTGATTACATCATTAAGACCTCAACCATGGCAACTCAACCCACTAGCATCTCAACTGAGATTGCTAGTGAGAAGAGGAAAACCAACAGCCAAGAACCTCAAGCTGGTGGTGAGAGAGAGGACTTTGGTCCAATCATCTCATCCCCCAATGATTCTTCTGATGAAGAAGAGGGGAATTTGAGACTAAAGGTGCAGAAATTGTCAAAAACATGCTCCTATTTAGTCTCTAAGGTTAGTCACCTTGAATCTCAGGTGACCTTACAAATAGGGTCAATGATCAGCAACTTTAGATTTCATATCTAAAGGAAAAACTAGCTGGGAGACCTTTAAGGAGAGCTCAACCAGGAACACAAGAACCTGTGGAAGTGATTGACTTATCCTCCAGCTCACCTATGCAAGTGGGTGATGCTACCAAAAAGGGGGAGAAAGTTATTGCAGCCACAGAACCTGGGGGTTCTTCACAGAGAATGGACATAGAGGACTCACCATCCTCACTTGCTGTTGTGCATTCTCAGCAACTTCCTCAAGTTCACATTAATGTGGACTCTATAGACTCTATCATCAGGAGTCTCTTTGAGGAAGGTATACCAAGGGCTGTCTCATCTCCACCACAAGGAACTTCAAACTACATCATAAGGTGGAGGTATGATGCTGATAGAAGAGCCCTTATTCTTCACAGAGTTCAAGGGAAACAAGAAGTGTTTGATTTTCAAAGCCTGAACTTCTATGAAAGATTGTATCTAGTCAACATGCCACTTGTCAATCCAAGCAATTCAAGACAAGCTGACAGATTGGCTCAAAGAATCCAAGATAGGATCCTTGCAGAGTTCACTCTAAGAAGGAGACTTAGGCAATCAGGCAATGTCATCGGTCAACTGGATGTTGATGTGGAACCTAAGATTAGTTTCATAGGGGAAACCTTGACTGAAGGCCCAGTGGCAGAACCTGAGACCCCTGTCTCATCATCAACAACTGCTGCAGAGGTTCAAACTCCTTCTGAGACACCTGCTGGTGAAGGTGTTTCTCAGCCTCTCTCTGGCCAGAGCATGGAAGCTACACCAAGCAATGAAGGCCAAGCCTCTATCCACCCTGAGTCACAAAGGTCTGTGGGTGACAAAGGGAAAAGGATAATGACTCCTGAGGAAATTGAGGAGGAAGAGAGAGAGAGGAAAAGGAAGCTAAGGGGAGAAAGTTCCTCTGGGTCATCAAGCTTTATGCAAGCTGCAATCAGGGCTGCCCCCAGACCAAATACTCAAGATGATGAGTTGAGGGCAGTCAGGATCACCTATTTACAGACCAGGAACTATGATATTGATGAAATCATCTCCCTCCCCTTAGAAGAACTGAATGAACTGGCTGACATGGAAGTGTCAAGAGAGATGAAAGAAAAAGAGGATGCAAGGCTACTTCTCCAATTCAAAGAGGAGAGGAGACAGAAAAGACTCTACAAGCATGCTCCCACTCTCTCTCCAGTTCAAGAAAGTCCTGCATAGAAAGATGTGGCTCCACAAGAACCTCAGGTAGATAAAGAAGAAGATAGGATCAAGATGATCAACTACCTGAGTGCCACAGGCTTCTATTAGGCAGATGCACTTCTTCCCCTGTCCTATGACTTCATTGAGTTTGAGTACCTAAAGCAACTTGAGCTTGAGCTAGTCAAAGAAAGAAAGACAACCAAAAGGAAGCTAAGGGAAGAAGCTGCAAAGTCAAGAGCCATCATTCAAAAGAGTGTAAAGAAGTCTGCTGACAGACAAAGGATGATGAGCTTCTTGAAGCTATATGGATTCTCCGGAAGGAGACTTGGCCCTATGTCTCTATCCACAATGGATGAGCATATAAGGGTGATCAAGCAGAAGATTAAGAGTGGTGAACTGATTGACTTGCACTCTCTTCCAAGTCAAGTCCCACCTGAAGTGGAGGTTAAGTTTGAACAACCTGAGACACCTCAACCAGGACCTCCAGCTGAGACTCAGCAAGCTTCATCTTCTGATCCAAGGCAGGGTCAAACTCCCTCTCCTTCTGAACCTGTGAGGGAGGAACACCCAACTGAGAAAGACAAGGATGATCAACATGGTGCTGCAGACTAGTCTTCTCAGTTAAAGTCATCTAAGAGGAAGAAGAGAATGGCTTCTAAACCAAAGTCAAAGAAGAAGAAGCCTAAGTCATCTACCTCTACACCTCAGACTGAGTCAGATCAACCTGAGGAAGTGCATGATGAGGCAGCCCAATCAACTCCTATGCAAGTGGCTCCTCTGACAACTGAGACACCCATCTTGTCCTGGACTTACTCTACCAATCCAGAAAGATGGCATGTAATCAGAGATCAAGGTGTTGAGAATGTCTACTCTTGGCAAGACATAATCAACTTACCTCTGCATGATCTCTTTGAGATGAGAAGATACTATGAAGGTCTTGATGATCCTGACCATCTAATGAAGAAAGGAATGGTCATGATTGTACTGAAGACCACCAACATCTGAAGATCTTCTAAGTGTTTTGGTAGCATCAGCCTAGGGGGAGCTTGTAAGGATTCCTTAAGTCTGATGCAACCCAAAACATCCAATGTGTGTCTGCAACATGCACTAAGTACTGAAGTAAAGAATGCCTCGGAAGTTTTACACAATGCACTAGAAAATACTCTAAGTGTAAAATCTTCCGAAGCCAAGACCAATATCTTTCGAAGCCAAACATGAAGTCTTCCGAAGCCTCAGAGACAAAGTCTTCCGAAGCTTCAACCTATGAAGACAGATTTCTTCCGAAGACTTTTAGTACACATGCTTTATCTGATGTACTGTTCCATAAAGCACCTTTCCGCTGCATCTCTGTAAAGTCACCAACTTACATGAGTTGGTGAAAAGGTCCATGCTTTTGGTAACTGTACATTGAGGTCTTGAGTCTGTAACTTTCTACTTTGTGTACTTTATCCTTTTTGTAATGTATAAAGATGTGAGCTATGGCATGTCCTAGTCACAAGGTCAAAAAGGCAGATATGCCTTTTGATCCTACAATTGATTTTGTTAGTGTCTAGTCAATTGTATCCAGCTGGCTTTCAAAGTATAGCCGGCTGTAGGTTGTAGTATAAGTATTTCAAGTTCTTGTATCTTTCTTTATGCTTTGTAACACTTGTAAAAGAATTTGAGAAAGCAATATACTGCCTCCTTGAAGCCCAACTCTCTTGTTCTGTCTCTCTACTTTGCTTGTGTTCTTTGTATCAACTTGGTTAATCCAGTTCACTGTTTGATCAAAGTTTAGTTGCTCTCCTCATTGTGTTGTTGTGTTGTAATTTGTTCAAGCCCTTAAACGGTCCTGCATTAGGCATAATCCACTACCACACAACACCATTATGGTGGTGCCTTGTGTTATCAATCGTTTAATGATGAAATTCCAAGGATGAATAACCAAGCCCTTATGCAACAAGTTGATAGCCACTTCTTACCAGTTATTCCTATTAACTCCTCACCCATTGTCCAACCACAAGTTAGGGGAAGAGCATTTGAAGTGATACCTCACAGTTTGGGCATACTTACTAGTTTTTATGGTTTACTTAAAGAAGAACAATATCTCCACCTGTCTAAACTTGAAGTTATTTTTGATAGGATAGGTACCAGATAAGGCTAAGTTGGTGTTCTATCAATTCATATTAAGAGACAAGGTAAAGTAATGATTTATTGCTTTACCCTCATGGAGCATTTACAAATGGCCAGACATGCAACAACTACTTTTTGGAAGAGTATTATACTTCACAAAGAGCTAGTGTGGCTCATAATGCTATTCATTCTTTTCAGCAACAAATGCAGAGCCTTTTCACGAGGCATTCAAGAGGTTCAATGATTTACTACGGACATGACCTTAACATGTGAGTAATGGGAGTTGATTACTTATTTTTATGGCGGGGTATCATTTGAAATTTTTTTGAACATCAATTGCACAAGTGCGCCCTTGTAGATAGTTGCTTAGAAGTAAGCGGTTCGAAAGAAGGTTTCTCTAAACTAATTATCACTGATTATGCTAGTTAGATCGAGAGATTAGCTATCAATCTGGTACATAAGTTTAGTCAAAGTGACTAAGCGGTAATTTGACTAATCGGTATTTTCACTCATCTTCTAGGTTCTTCTTTTGGTCACAGAATGATATGGGATTCATAAAGCATCTTAGGAGTTTGTTTTATTAGATCCTGATTCCTAAATAGTTTAATAGCCGTTTGAAGTTTGAGGGTCACAACTAGGATTCACGTAGGTAGTTCTTTCTCATTCTTGATTGTCTAAGTGTTCTTGTTTTCTTGTGTTCTAGTTGGTAAGTCGATTGTCTAACTAATTAAAAGTAATATTTAGTTCCTTAGGTTCTTATAAAAGAAAACATTCCCCCTATTATAAAAATCTAATTTTGTTTTGTCCTTTTTGAGTCTAGTTTATTCTATAATAGTGTCTCTAAGGTTTGATTCCGGTCTTTGTCTTGCCTACACTCGATTAGGTTCACTTGCCTATTTAGTGGTATAGGTCTAGGTTTTCTTAGGTTAAATTTGAGTTTCTAGAATGTGCCTAGTTTAGGTTGTTTTGATTAGATCATTTTGTGAGCATGAAGTTTTTGGCACCGTTCCGGGGACGCTTAAGTTTAGAGTTTTCTAGATTTGGTTAGGTTAAGTTTTAGTTTAGAGTTTTCCTTTGTTTTTAAAGTTTATTTCTTTTTAGCCTAAATTTAGTTTTTGTTTTGTTTTTCTCCTATTTCTTTTTAGATCTTTTTCTTCAATTTTTCTTTTCACTTCCATGCCACACAGCCATTCGAAAGGATCACCTAAGTTTTCTACTTTTTCAAACCCTGAGCGAGGGTATCGCGAGAGGCACGCTCCACCTTGTATGCGTTTACGTGCAATCTTAGATTCTAAGGTACGTTCTGTTCCTTTTCTTGAGTTAATTGAAATGGGTGATGCTAACCCGCCTAGGCATACTGTTCACGAGAGAGCATCGGATGCTTTCACCGGAGGCAGATCGTCGATCAATTGTCCCACGATTAATAATTCGAACAACTGGCAGATAACTTCGTATGTCATGTCTACAATCACAAATGCTACCTAGTTTCACCGACTGGATGATGAGGATGCCCCTGGTCACATCTCAAGTTTCATTCGTATCTGTGACACCTTTAACATTTCTAGTGTGACAGAAGTTGCCATCTATCTTCGTCTCTTCCCGTACACTCTGCAGTGTCGAGCTGCTTCGTGGCTCGGCCCATTACCCCAAGATTCCATCACTATTTGGGCTGACTCACAGACAAAATTACTTAAGAAGTATTATCCACAATCTTGGGCCATCCGACTTAGAGAGCAGATTCACTCTTTTCGCATGGATCCAAATGAACCTTACTATATGGCATGGGAAATTTTTAACACGCTTCGTACTAGATGCCTCAACATGGTTTGACGGAGTGGGCACTTGTCGAAAAGTTCTACAACGGTCTCACCTATGCAACTCAACTCATGTTCAATACTGCTGAAGGAGGACACATTATGGAGAAGAAGACTGCAAAGAGTGTGAGGAGATGTTTGATAGTTTTGCATTGGCCAAGAAGTAGTATCCGCAAACTAGGAATTCCATCCCTAGCACTAGGGAGCAGATTCACTTTTTTCACATGGATCCTGATGAACCTTACTACATGGCATGGGAACGTTTTAACACGCTTCATAGTAGATGTCCTCAGCATGGTTTGACCGAGTGGGCACTTGTCAAGAAATTCTACAACGGTCTAACCTATGCAACTCAACTCATGTTCAACACTGTTGAAGGAGAACACATTATGGAGAAGAAGACTACAGAAGTGTGTGAGGAGATGTTTGACAGTTTTGCATTGGTAGAGAAGAAGCATCCACAAACTAGCAATTCCATCCCTAGTACTAGGGAGCAGATTTACTTTTTTCGCATGGATCCTAACGAACCTTACTACATGGCATGGGAACGTTTTAACAGGCTTCATAGTAGGTGCACTGATCATGGTTTGACCGAGTGGGCACTTGTCGAGAAGTTCTACAACGATCTCACCTATGTAACTCACCTCATATTCAATACTACTGAAGGAGGACACATTATGGAGAAGAAGAATACATAAGAGTATGAGGAGATGTTTAAGAGTTTTGCATGGGCTGAGAAGCAGCATCCACAAACTTACTGCTGAAGGAGGATACGTTATCCAGAAGAAGACTGCAAAAGAGTATGAGGAGATGTTTGAGAGCTTTGCATTGGCTGAGCAGGAATTCCATCCCTAGTACTAGATTCTCGGCTTCCTATTCGAGGGGTGTTCATCACGTCATAACTGATACTAGTGTGGTTGCTGCCTTAGAAGCTATGAAACGTGAAATCCGAGACCTGGAAATGAGTGTTAATAAGTGTGAGGTTTGTAGAGGTGGCCATGATACGAGAGAGTGTCCGATTATATACAGGAGCAAGTTGATTTCATTAGTTGTTAGAGTAGGGGTTCGAGTGGTGCGTTTTCTGTTTCGTATGATAGCGGTGATGGTAGAGATGCAGGGCCCACTCAACAGAGGGCCCCCACTGGTGATAGAGCATCTTTTGCATCCACCCATGATGGAGCAGAGGCTGCAGGGTTCCATCAGGACTTTTGTTCAGATGAGGAGGAGGATACTGATGAGGAGCCCCTAACCCGCACTGTGGGGAGCCGGGTGGTTGCCACCGACCGAGGTATACGGGAGGTTGGTGGACATCCTGGCGAATCTGGGGAGGCTGATCCTAATCCTGATCCTATTTATTCTCCCGATCAGACCAGCAGGGTTCCAGGGGGAGTATCCACCTCGAGGGGATCGAGGAAGAAAAGGATGGCTCAGCCCCACGGTTTGAAGAAGAAGAAGAGAAGGTTGACTTTTATCACCTCCACCACTACCACCTCCACCTCCACCACTCCACCTACTACCTCCACCTCCACCACGCCACTTGCTACCACCATCCCAGCTACCATCATATCTACCACACCTCATCCACCACCACTACTAGCCACCAAGCCGGCCCATCATCACATCCCTCCCATACATCTGGATCACCTCAACCTCCCAGTGGGGTAGAGGAACAGCTTTCAGCACTAAACCGTATGGTGCTGAGGCTGTTGGCAGCCGATGACGAGAAGACAGCTCAGATTCGTCAGTTGGTAGATCTTACAGCTGCACAATCTCAGCAGATTTCTCAGCAGGCTCAGCTGATTGAGCAGCAGGCACAGCAGATGTCTGCTCAGAGCCAAGAGATTGCACAACTCCAGGAGTATAAAGTTCTATCAGCAAAGAAGATAGAGGAGTTGGAGGATGCCAAAAAGACTATCATGCTCAAGCTCAAAGGAACTAAGGATGAGCCTCTGAAGATAAAAGAAAGAGATGGTGATGACGATGGTGATGACGATGATGATGAGGATGAGGATGAAGATGAAGATAGTGATGATGATGAGGCAAATGATGAAGAAAAGACAGAGAAAAGGCAGAATGATGATGATGATGAAGAAGGAGATGCAGCTGCATCTGCCTCAGCTCAGTGTCAAGAGAGACGTTCAAAGAGAAATCAGGACCAACGAGCCTCGTCTTCTGCCTCACCTACTGATGAGCCTGCGATTCAGGATAAAAGTAATAATTAGACTTTTATGTATTTGAAAGCTTTTGTACTTGAATCATGTATTAAACTTATGTACTTAATGTTTATATAACGTTAATGTGTTTCTGTTTTGATTATTAACTAATGTTTGATGTGTTACATGTCTAAATCAAGCAGATCCAAATTTTCAAAGGGACAAATATGATGTTGCTCCCCTTCAGCAGGTCAAGACTCAACTAACTATGATTCTTGATCTGCAAGGGATTGTCAGGAGATCAGTGAGTTACACCCCTGAAGAGGGGGAAATAATTTATGATCTTACAAATGAGCAACTGGCCGAAATGTTCAAGCTGAATCCTGATGAGATTATCAAGGATGCTCCAACTTTTGAATAAACCAGTGACGAAGAGCTGAACGACATTGATGAGATAGAGATCTAGGATGTCACTGCAGAGCATTATCCAGAGTATGCTGACCAGGAGGGAAATGTGGTTCCCAACCTGGGTGATTCACTGGTCAGTGAAACGTTTGAGATACTGGATAAGATGGAGCAAGAGTCCAAGAAGAGTGAGGAACAAGCCCAAGCCTCAGACGCCGATGTTAACATCCGAAAGGCAGAATGGGCTGCATGTTTTGAGAAGATCCGAGCCCAACGCGCTGCTCCTAAACCGAATGTCTACACCAAGCTCTACAAAGTGAAGAAACATCACAAGGTGTCAGGAAAGATTATCGCTTGGGCACATTTTGAGGATCTTAACGTGTACGCGATAAAGAGAGAGAAGGATATTGACTACTTTAGATTCCCACATGATCTAAAGACTCTACCTGGTTTTGAGCTCAACCAGCTGGCCAGACTGAAGCTGCTATATGCTGACCCGAGAAAGATGTCAGGCTGGTTTGAGGCTGCATTAAAGAAAGAGTACCACACCAGATGGGTCAACTTCAAACCTCAACAACATATGAGGTATATCCGAATGTCTGAGGTTGATGCCATAAGCTGAAGTGGAGTCCTCCGTGCACCATGTCCAAGATCCCACTACGGAAAATGCCACAGGACTTCACTCCACAATTCAAATGGTGGTACTATGATTGGAGGACAGGAGAGGCAGTCATAGTCTTAAACAAAGAAGGAAAAATGGATACTATCAGGGTATTTGTCCCAATGTGGCTTACTAACTTGTCTGCAAATGATGTCTACACATTATACAAGTGGCCACAATTCTATGACTCTCAAGATATTGTACAAGCTCTACAGTTCCAGAACGTTATAAGACTCTGCTTTGCATTTGAGATACACGCAAGAGTCACAAAATAAGAGAAGTACAAAAAGTATGAGGAGGTAATGAAGAAGAAAGACATTAGATAGATCTAGGTCCAAGGGGGAGTTTGTTGATACATATGTACCTAGATGTGGATCTTATTGTAATATGTCATGAATGTCTTACACTTATGTAATGCTTGGGTGATTAATGAAATGAGAATGTTTGGATTTATAATGTTTAATATTTCATTAATGAGTTGTGTATATTGACTTGATTATATAGGTTTGTGATTGTTTGAATTGATACACATAATGTTATAATAATGAATTCATTCAAACTTGGTTAAGTGAAGTTCACATGCGTCCGACTGGACCATGTGCCCCAACAGTGGTCATGCGTCCGAATGGCCATGCGACTGAGTGTCTATGCGCCTAAACAGTCCATACGCCTGAACAAGTTCATGCGACTGACTCAGTCGCACGACTGAACACTCAGTCGTGCGAATGGATCAACCGCATGGCTCAATCGCACGAATGAACCATGCTAATGGTTCAGTCGCACGAATGAGCAACCCTAACCTATAAATACCACCTAATTCGTGGAAAAACGTAACACTTCAATTTACTTCGACTCTAGACGTACCCTAGCCGTCCAAAAACCTCCAAGAACCTGTTCCAAGTTCACAGATCGCTCTAGATCGTTTCTACATCGTTCTTAACGTCTAGATTCAATTGATAATTGATTTGACGTGCGTTCTCACTGATTGGATCACCAATCAAATAGGATTCCGCACTATTTGAGTTGGTATACACGTTAATCAGTTAGTATTTTGTGCAATACACGATCCTAACAAGCATTGATTGATGTCCATAAAGGTAAGATCACACTTCATGTGGGGGTGGAAACTGTCACTTTTGATGTATCTAAAGTGATGAACCATTCTTGTAGACAAGACGATTTAGTCTATTTTCATGATGCATTCTTTTGTCACATGGATCGTTGCTTGGACTACAATAGTGGAGCAGATCTGATGCCTACATCTGACCTCATTGAGAAGAACAAGGAAGTTGAGATAGAGGGTGATCCCAATTACCTAGTCATTGAGCTTCCTTAGTATGTAGAGGTGTTTTCTGTTGGAGATGTTACTGAAGAGGGGAGGAAGCCTTCAATAGAAACACCCCCATCTCTAAAGTTGAAGGAGTTGTCATCACATCTGGGATTACGTATTTCTAGATGGTGAGGCAGGTTTACCCGTCATCATATCGTCACATCTGATGGAGGGGGAGAAAAGAAGGTTGATTGAAGTGCTCAAGGAGCACAAACAGGAGATTGCGTGGAAACTCACTGATATTAAGGACATTAGCTCTTCCTTTTGCACGCATAAAATACTCATGGAGGATGAGTATAAGTCTGTTGTTCAGAGACAGAGGAGGCTCAACCCTAACATGACAAAAGTGGTGAAGAGGAGTTTCTCAGGCTCCTTAATGCAAGATTAATATATCCCATTTCTGAATCCACTTGGGTGAGCCCGGTTTAGGTCATCCCGAAGAAAGGTGGGATGACAGTAATCATGACTGATAAGAATGAGTTGATCCCCTCAAGAACAATCACTGGGTGGAGAGTTTGTATCGATTATAGAAAGTTGCATGAAGTGACCAAGAAAGACCATTTCCCCCTTCTATTCATGGATCAAATATTGGAGCGTCTATCTGGGCAGTAGTTTTACTGTATCCTGGATGGTTTCCCTGGTTATTTTAAGATTCCTCTTGCACTGGATGATCAAGAGAAAACCACTTTTACATGCCCACATGGGACTTTTGCATACCGTTGTATGCCCTTTGGGTTGTGTAACGCTCCAGCCACTTTTCAGAGGTGTATGGTGGCTATCTTTTAAGACATGATAGAGAAATCCATAGAGGTTTGTATGGATGATTTCTCTATGTTCGGGAGCTTATTTGATTATTGCTTAGAGATTTTAAAGAGGATGTTAAGGAGATGTGTAGAGACAAACTTAATTTTCAATTGGGAGAAGTGTCACTTTATGGTGACTGAGGGGATTGTTCTTGGGCACAAGATTTCACGTGAGGGTATCGAGGTGGATAGAGACCACCAAGAGACTCCCTCCACCAACCAATGTGAAATTCATTCATAGTTTTCTAGGTCATGTGGGATTTTATCGTAGGTTCATTCGCGATTTCTCCAAAATCACCCAACCCATGACCCGCCTTCTTGAGAAGGATGTTCCTTTTGTCTTTGACGACAAATGTCTTAATGTGTTTGAGTTTCTGAAGGAGCAGCTTACGAGCGCCCCTATTCTTGTGGCCCCCGACTGGAGCTTGCCCTTGGAGGTGATGTGTGATACTAGTGATTATGCAGTCGGAGCCGTCCTATCCCAGAGGAAGGATAAACACTTAATTTGTATATATTACGTGAGTAAGACACTAAATGAAGCTCAGGAGAATTATACGACTACTGAGTAGGAGCTTCTAGCGGTTGTCTTCGCATTTACAAGTTTCGATCCTATATCGTGCTTTCTAAGACCATTATGCACACTAACCATGCAGCTTTGCACTATCTTTTCGCAAAGAAAGATGCCAAAATATGACTCATGGGATGGATGTTACTTCTTTCTGAGTTTGACATGGAGATTAAGGACAAGAAGGGAGCTGAGAATGTAGCAGCGGATCACTTCTCCCGACTAGAGGATAATAGAGAGGATATACGAGAGGAGGCCATTGGGGACAGATTCCCCCATGAGGACTTGAAGTATGTGAGAGTAAAGGAGGAAGATATGGATAGAGGTACAAGTTCATCACGATCAGGGAAACATAGAGCCAGGGGAGCCGCTGAGGACCAAACACATGCTCATGATATTACCAGGACTATCAGATATGATGCACATTATATGGTCTCAGACCCGAATGATCAACCTATTCTAGAAGACGAGAGGGATTTAATGACTCACACTTTTCTTAGATTTGAACTAGGAACTGAGAAATATGAGATATGTCTTAAGTTTGCAGAAATTGAACTATTGAGACATAGGACGTTTGATTGGAACTTGATGAACCAGTTGAATGCAACTCCAAGAATCAATAAGTTTTTGGGACCCAAATGGCTGAATGCTAATCAGTGTGTTGAGCCATAGTATTCAGAGCTGAAAGTGGAGCTTTTTCTAGTTTGAAATATAAGGCGAGCAGGTACATTTGGGCTGATGCAATGTCATTTTCCTTTGGGAGACAAGTATATGAAATGAGTGTTGAACAATTTGTGTGGCAGATGGGTTGTATACTGAGGATGAGATTAGGATACCAAGTTTTGAGCTCGCTCTAAGGGTGAAGATAAGAAGGATGTGGAACAAGTTTCTCAATCCATACCGGGTGAGTTTTGGAGATCGATTAGTGATGGTCCTTTTTCATCTAATATGGTTGCATCAGCTATCACCAACCCGTTTCTGAAGTACATTCATCGTCTACTCACGGGTACTATTATGGGTAGAAAAGGGAAGGATAAGGTCACGAATGTAGACTTATTTGGCATATATTGTATCATGAATAGACAGGACATCAATCTCACGTGCTATCTTCTGACTTCATTCACAAGGGTAGGAAGAGTGGCCCCAACACTAGATTGGACCTTGGACCTTATGTCACAAGCATTGCAAATCATTTGCATGTTTTTTATTGTTCTTTGGAGCATCATTTGACTAGAGGGCCAAATACATGTGTCTTTGGATTGCAGAAACTTAGGCAGTCCAATATTACTGAGTGGGATGAGCCGATAATATGGGTTGGGGTATGTCTAGGCCCGCAGGTTCCACCACCAGTGGGCTCTACAACTGTAGACACTATCCAGATGGGTGCACCAACACAGAGAAAGAGAAATATTCGTCGGCCACGCCATGAAATTCCTCAACAACAGTAACCCTTGAGAGAGTTTTCGCCGATGATCAGGAAAATTAAACGGCCTGAATGGAACAAGATTCACGTGGATTCTCATCGCATACACCAGGGGAGTCTGTTCCATTTTATCACGCTTTATCTTTGTTTTCTTATGCTTGTTTTTTTTCATAATGATATTTTGTTTAATTGTTTTCTTGCTTAGCTTTCAAGCCACATTAAGGACAATGTGTGTTTTATGTGTGGGTATGGGGGATAAATGTGTTTGTTTGGGTTTTTGTGGGTTAAAAAAATTAACGAAATGTTTTCGAAAGAGTCATGCAAATTGTATGGAAAATGATAGAAAAATTGGGAATTGGTTTTCAAAAGAAAAAAGAAATAATGATAATAATATTTCAAACAAACGGTGATATGCCAATTGGTAATCGTTTAGTGACCCAGCTAGCTTTGAGGGTTTCTTTAAGTGTTTTAAAATGACCTATTTAAATTAAGGAATCTCGTGGGTTATCATCTTAGGGGAAAAAGGAATACCTTAACTATAATTAGGCACATGTGTAAACTTTAGAACTTATACTAGTTAAGAAGTGGCGCTCCACCAAATATATCCCATCGAGCATTAGACCGAAAAAACATATAGAAAAAAAATATTACTAAATAAAGTAAGCCAACAACTTACGTTTTACCCTCCGAGATGGAGACTTGGAGGATACATCCATGGGTGAAGTGAACTTGAGAAAAAATTAAAAAAAAAAGAATGCACTGGTCTATGCTTGCTAATTCATCTAATATTCATTCACCCTGATATGGCAATGACTCTTAAGTGGAATAAGTTCCATAGTTTGCGTTGGTAGGAGAACTCTAATAGGGTTAACAAGTGTCTTGCCAAGTAATCAATTAAACAGGTTGAAATGTAGCTTCCTAAGTGTGAGACCCTGTAGATGAATTGATAACACTTGAACGTAAACTAACGCGAGAAAAAAAAAACTTGATTAGTTAGTGTTTGGCTACATTGGAAACAATACCGATGATTACTATGACTTGTTGCTTGTTTGTGGGAATAATTGGAACGTTTTTAGTGTGAGTGAAAACTTGATTCCTAGTTATGATTCCATTCCATACTTTTTCGAGGACGAAAAAAAGATTAAGTGTGGGTATTTTTGATGTGTTGTAAAATACTTCCATTTTATTTCATGTTTTTAGGTCAATTTTGTTTAAATTATAGTTAGAATCATTAGTTTTTACTTATCATTCATTATTTTGTGTTTCAATAAGTGCTTGGGTGCTTAAAGTGACGAAAACGCATGGGAAACGAAGAAAAGAGCCAAACAATGGGGAAAAACCAACACTACATATAGGATGCGCCTTACTTATTTTGTATGAGTGCTGATAAGTTATTGAGGAGGTGCATGAGTAAAGAGGAAGGATTGGAGATCCTTAAGCATTGCCATAAGGGTTTGACAGGAGGTCATCATGGGCTATCACACACAACAAAGAAGGTGTTAGATTGTGGGTTTTATTGGCCGACAATGTTTAAGGATGCGAGTAAGTTAGTAAAGAGTTTGATGCGTGTCAGCAGTTCGGTAACATTTCTAAATGTAATGAGATGCCCCAAGACCCATTCTGATAGTAGAGGTTTTTGATGTTTGGGGTATAGATTTTCTGGGTCCGTTTCCTGTGTCTAGAGGAAACAACTACATTCTTGTGGCTATAGACTATGTATCCAAGTGGGTTGAGGCTCAAGCCTTGCCCACTAACAATATGAGAGTGGTCGTATTGTTTTTGAGGAAGTTCTTTAGTCAATTTGGTACTCCTAGGGCATTGATTAGCGACAGAGGAACATATTTTTGTAACGCCTAAATAGAGAAGTGTTAGCACGTTATGGAGTTACACATAAATTATCCACCACCTATCATCCCCAAACTAGTGGTCAAGTAGAAAATGCAAATAGGGGGATTAAGAGGATTTTATAAAAAATGATTGGAACAAATCGTATGGAATGGGCGGATTTGCTAGATGATGCACTATGGGCCTTTAGAACAGCGTTCAAAACTCCTATAGGGACTAAACCTTTTAGGATAGTTATGGTAAGACGTGTCAATTACCGCTAGAGTTAGAGCATAAAGCATTTTGGGCGCTTAAGGCAGTTAACCTTGATTTGTCTAAGGCAGGTAAGAACCAGTATCTCCAGTTAAGTGAGTTAGATGAACTTAGAGATTAAACATATGATAGATCTTGGAGTAATAAGGAGAGAACGAATTCGTTGCATGATTGGAAGTTGAAAGAGGTGAAAGAGTTTAACTGTGGGGATACAGTGTTGTTATATAATTCAAGATTAAAACTATTCTTGGGAAAGCTTAAATCTAAGTGGAGAGGACCATTTACAAAGAAAGAGGTGTTTCCATATGGTGTGATTGAAATTCAAGACGATTCCGTTAGTTCATGGAAAGTGAATGGACACCGATTGAAACATTACATAGGAGATTCCATAGAGAACGAGACCGAGGAGGATGTAGCCTTCCTTGATGTTCCAAAGGTTTGAGAAGTGAGAGGTTACTTCCTGAATGTAGAGTTTGTAAAAGTTTCGTGTTTATTTGTTTTTAGTTTAATTGTGTGTTTTTTGTTCGTCTCTTTTATGTTTTCGGGTGCTATGCTTTGGTTTTGGTTGTGTTTTGTAGGAATTCTTACAGGATGAAAGAGGGAATCAATAAGGAATGAAGTTTTAGGTTTGTCTATAATCAAAATAACAATTGGAACAAATTTTTTTAAGAGGAACTAGTGGTGAAAAGTTAAGACTTAAAACTTTTTCTAAATGAAAAACCAAAAATCTCTGGAAAATCCCCTCTACGCGATACGCACAGCAGGAGGGCTTCTCCAACGTGTATTGCATAGATCGTAATTTTGGGTTTGATAAATTTTTAATCTATGCGATACGCACAGTAGGAGGGCGTCTCCTGCGCATATCGCATAGATGGTTATCGGGAAAATTTTGGTTTTTTGACTTAGAAAAAATTCTAAGTGTTGGTCTTTCCCTATTGTTGGCTCTTTTCTTCGTTTCCCATGCGTTTTCGGCACTTTAAGCACCCAAGCACCTATTGAAACACAAAATAACGAACGATAAGTAAAAACTAATGAATCTAACTATAATTTAAATAAAAGTAACCCGAAAACATGAAATAAAATGGATGTGTTTTAAAACACATCAATGCATGTACTTTTCTTACAGATATTGAGGATGAAAATTAGGCAACTATAGAGAAGATGCCCACTTACTCCAAGAGAGAAACACAATCTTGTCGAAAGCTATGAGGAATGTCTACTAAATCAGTGAAATATTATGACACTAAATCTAGGGTTGATGATTTTGAACACCAATTAGCAAAATCTAGGATGTTGTGGGGAAAATAATCTATCAAAGCATCAAGTACTTTTGCGGTGTGTGAGGTTTGTGAAAAATAAGGGCATGTGGCCCGTGATTGCCTAATGCAAGGTATGGTGATTGAAGATGTGAACTATATGCAAAGAGAGCAAAAACTAATTGATATGAATTCAAATACATATCATATGGGTTTGCAAAACTATCCTAACTTTAGGTATGGCAACTCATCAAATCAAATAAATCCTAATTTTCAAGAATATAAGCACGCGGAAAGCTCTCAACCATACCAAATGATATAAAAAGGATTCTAATTCATCAAGCTTCAGCTCACAAGGGCCAAAGAATACATCTATTAGTCACATAAGTAATCTTCATTTTGGTAAAGTGTATGACAATGAGGTTGTTCCTCCACTACCATCATTGAAGAAGTGATCGATGATATGAATAAAGATAAAGAAAATAAGAGTAGGTTAGAAATGAAATAAGTGAACCATCTGAAAAGGTTATTCTTAATGATTAAACTTGTGTGATTTCAAAAAACATGGTTTCTAAGGCTAAGGAGGTGGTAAAATAAGGCGGGCTCACAAGAGGAAATTTGGGAGATTTTTAAATGAGTAAAGGTAAACATCCCCTTAATGGGTGTAACTGATCAAATACCTTCATATGCTAAGTATTTGAAATATTTGTGTACTAACAAACAAACTCATAAAATGCAAAACAATTGATTTATCGAAAAATGTGAGCTATGTTTTGACAGGCACTCTTCCACCTAAAGTTTAAGATTAACGGATGACTTGATACCCATTCAAGTAGGTGACTTTAAGATATCACAAACAATGTTGGATTTTGGAGCAAGTGTAAGCATTCTCCCAGGGGGGCTTGTATAACAAATATAATTTTGGTTCTCCATAGTGAGCTAAAACAATTGTTGTATTAGCCATTTGACTCCCAAGCTTCCTAGGAAAATTATTTCTAATGTGATAATTATGGTGGAAGATCTTTTCTATCTAGTTGACTTTTGGGTTCTAGTTATGCATGAGATTATTTTCCAAAGCAACCAATAATCATTATTGGAAGACCATTCTTGGTCACATTACGCCAGTCAAACTATACAATCAGGACGGTTAATATGAGTTTTTGTAATTGAAGACTGAGTTTATATGTTTTATCCATACATCTAACCCGATGGTCAACAATGAATTTTTTTGTCGAAATATGTAAATTCCTCAACTTGATCGATTCCACATATTGTTGCACTTGATAATCAAATTAAGACGGATGTGTGCGTATGTGATATCAATGAACACTAAACAAACTCAATCGAATATTATTAATCAAACAATTACAATACCAAAGGAGTTTACACCGTTTAAGCACGATCCACTTGAGGTGAGCACCCCTCGGGTGGCCTATCACACATCTCTCCACTCTCTCACTCTCAGAGCACCTTTACAAATAAACACACATAATGAAATACATAGAAAAAAATGTTTATATACTATTCAGATGTTCTCGTGCGAGAACATTAAGTTCTCGCGTGACAACTTTAAGTTTTCGTGCGATTAGATTTTTATCCATCTTCTTGGAGTTCTCACGTCCTTGTATTTATCGTATGTTTGAGTTTTTCCTTTTCACTTAATAATGTAATTCATAAAGGCTAGGTCCTTACAATTTCCCCCTATGAATTATGATATCAAGCTATGTTTGACTTTAGCCACTCATCTTCAAGAATTATCTGATCATTAGGTATTTTTCACTTCAGTATTCCCCCTCAGTTTTAACCTCCTCCTAATGTATAACTTCATAAAGGATATCACATATTAATCAAGATTAAACTGTTCTATCTTGATTACTTACAACTTAAGATGTATTAGGCATATGATAGAGAGGTCCAACTTCCATTTTGGATTCCCGAAGAACCCGATTCTTCAATCCAATGACAAGATTCTGTGACGACAAAATAGATCATCTAAGTATTTTTCCCCTAAGTAATATGTAATAAGCCCATATTTTTAGAGCAAGAATACCAAACAATCATGATTCTTCACCTAATTAACCAATTTGATCATTGTTCCCTTTAGTAAGATAAGATAAGCCCACATTGTTAAGTTTCAATTCACGAACGACCTGAATCAAATATTGTATGTATAGAATATTGAACTTAATCAAACAACACAAAAACCCTTATTTAAGTACCAAATTTCAAATCATCCAGCATCTTCTCGTCATAGTTTATGGATGATGAAGTTTTTGCAATGAGAAAATTTTCGCAAATGACGGTTACTTCTGCGAATATTTTGCATGAAAATTTTCTCGTGAAGAGTTTTCTCATGAAAAAGTTTTCTCATGAAAAGTATTCTCATGAAAAGTTTTCTCATGGAAAGTTTTTCACATGGAAAGTTTTCTCACAAAAAAGTTCTCACATGGAAAGTTCTCACATGAAAGTTCCCGCATGAAAGTTCTCGCATGAAAGTTCTCGCATGAAAGTTCTCGAATGAAAGTTCTCGCATAAAAGTTTTCGCATGAAAGTTTTTGCATGGAAAACTTTTTCATGAAAATTTCTCTCATGAAAAAGTTTTCGCAAAATACGGTTATATTTGCAAAGTTCTCGCACGATGCAGTTACTCCCGCGAAAACTTCAACCAAAATTGACTTTTATGATTTTCAATCACTACTACAGTCTGAAACCTTTGTTTTCCATCAAAAGTCGAAGATAACGGGTGTAATGATGTAACAAAGCTGATTACACGTGTGTTCACCCTCGGTTTCACCTTCTTCTCCTTCGAAACCGGTCCAAACTTGATCTAAAACTTTAGATCTCAACCTCCATGTTTAAATCTTACACGAATGATCGCGGAATGAAAATCCGTGTATCAAGACCAACACCTTGCTCTGATACAAAATGTAAATTCCTCCACTTGATCGATTCCATATATTGTTGCACTTGATAATCAAATTAAGACGGATGTTTGCGCGTGTGATATCAACAAACATTAAAAAACTCAATCGAATATTATTAATCAAATGACTACAATACCAAAGGAGTTTACATCGTTTAATCTAGATCCACCCGAGGTGAGGTCCCCTAGGGTGGCCTATCACATATCTCTTGGCTCTCTCACTCTCAGAGCACATTTACAAATGAACACACATAATGAAATACAAAGGAAAAACATATATATACTATCCAGATGTTCACACATGAGAACATTAAGTTCTCGCGCGATAACTCTAAGTTTTGCGTGATTAGATTTTTATCCATCTTCTTGGAGTTCTTGCTTCCTATTATTTCTCATATGATTTACTTTTTTGCTTTTTGTAATCCATAAAGATTAGGTCCTTACAATATAGTTGATAGGGGTCAACCTCATGAAAATAAGGAAGACACCACAGAGTAGTGTGTTGCTTGTGAATGGGCAAATTTCAAACTTAAGACCAAGTTAGACGCATAAGAGAAAGAATTAGATGTGATGGCAATGAGAGATAGGAAACCCACTTGGACTCATCAGGTAGGGAGTTTACCCAAGCATATAAATACATGAGTGACAGCCATATTTGATTTCACCTACAAAGGTGGAATTGAAGGAGTTGCCTAAGCACTTGAAATATGCCTTTATGAGTGACAATGATACTCTCCCTGTAATCATTGCTTCAAAACTAATAGAAGATGATGAAAAGGCATTGATGGAGGTGTTGGTTGATCATAAAGTAGCCATTGGATGGACCATATTAGATTTGAAAGGGATAAGTCCATCCATAATAATACATAAAAATATCACTAAAGAAGGAGAAAAGCCAGGAAGGGATGCCTAATAAAGATTGACTCTGAATATAAGAGAGGTTGTTCAGAAAGAAGTATTGAAATGGTTGGATACAAGAATTATCTACCCCATCTCTAATAGCAAATAGGTGAGCCCAACCCTAGCCATACCTAAGAAATCATGCATTCAGATAGTTAAAGGAGAAGATGGCGAAGAGATTACCGACCCGACCGGTAATTGGGTGGTGAATATGCATTGATTATAGGAAGTTGAATAATGTAACTTCCAAATATCACTTTCCCTTACCTTTTGTTGATTAGATTATATAAAAAATCAAAGGTCATAAGTTTTATTATTTTTAGAATGGTATTCAGGTTACAATCAAATTACCATCCATCCAGATGATAAACATAAGACCATGTTTACTTGTCATTATGTTACATTTGCATTTTGGCGAATGCCATCCGAATTACGTAATGCCCTAGCCAGCTTTTAAAGTTGTAAAATGAGTATTTTTTTCAATGGTCGGGGAGTCTATGGAAATCTTCATTAATTATTTCTCTATTTTTGGTACATCTTTTAAATGATGTTTAGAATAGTTGTCAAAAGTTTTAAAAAGATGTGTTAAAACTAATTTTGTGTGAGGTAAGAATATGAGTGATGAAATAGGTTGATTTGGATGGTAAGATCACACAATCAAGAGCCAAAGAAGCTCTGACACCAATTGCAGGATTGAATTTGGTCACTCAACACAAGTGTTATCTCTCTCATAAGGTCACACTTGGATTGATGATATAGAGTCCCTTAAAAGTTGATAATAATATAATAAGTAAACAAAACATCAAAGAAATTTTTTAAAGATACTTGTTATTTCTTCTCAACTCAAAGTTTTACAAGACTCTTAAAAGCATGCTAACTGAGTTTACAATAAGAACTATATATACAACTATCTACAGTCGATTACACAAAAGATTACCAGCTGGAAATTACTACTAAACAAATACTACATTGCTAGTAGTAAGGTATCTAAGATAAAATACTATCCTAGATTAGGTGGTCATGACATGTCCATGACATACCTTTTATCACCAACTAAAGTTGGTAAGTGTACTAACTAATAAGGAATGAACAGTGGAATAAAGTATGGTCAATTACATGGGCGTGGGAAAACACCATGTAGTATCTCAGAGGTTGCAGCGGCTTATGAGAAGGGCCATACTTATATCTACCGGTTCATAGTAGGTTATTCCATAGGTTAATTGGCTTTGGAAGAACAAGTTCTTCCGAAGCCACTTAAACTTCAGAGTCTACTTCTTTCGAGGCTTGTGCTGATCTTCAAGACTTTATATTTTAGAAGTCATTGTATTAAATTCTTCTAAGTGTTGTTCTTCGGAAGAGGGATGACTTCGCTTCGGAAGACATGATTCCTCTTCGAAAGTTCTTTTAACTTTTATCTTCGGAAGTGCAGCTTTTGCCTTTTGAATTCTTTCAAAGTTGCGCCAAAAAAATCTCTAAGTGTTTGTTTTGGTTGCACCAGCCTTACATGATCCAACAGAACCTTATTCAGTCCAAGAATTGAAAAACTAAGTGTGCTTATACTTTTGCCAAAAGCACTCATTGTCTGTCCTTAGATCTAGTGTCTCATCTCCTGCGGGAACGCTGACCTAGAACACACCTAATCAGGATTTAATCATTGTCTATGACAATCCATAATTTTTGTTTTAATGTGTTGATTTTAACTGATATGATCTCACTGCAGGCATGTGATTCAAACTTCTATGTTTGTTTTAATTTTTGTATGATTATCTAGTGTGCAGGCATGTTGATAATGATTGGTTTACTCTAAATGTAATATAAAATAAACTTTTAAGTTTGTGAACTTAAAAGTTTAGGGGGAGTAATGATTGAAAAATAAATAATCAAAATAAAATGTTTGGATAAAAAGGATGAAGCTAAAATTTTACAAGCATGTGTATTTAATACGATGAAAAAATGAGCCTGAAAAGATTTCAGATCAAGTGGACAAGCTTCTTGCAATCAAAAATAAAAAAACAAAATTGAGGTCATTCGTATTTTTGAAAAATTTCAAAATTTGAGACTAAAATGACGGGAAAGTATCTAAAATTAAATAAATAAATAAAAATAAAAATTTTAAAAAAAATTGCGTCAAAATTTGATTTCAATGTTAAAGAGTCAAAATGTGCTTATTGGTGATTAAAAGTCTAAATTTGACTAAGTGTTGAAATTTTTGTGATGAACAATGCTAGTACGCATAAATAGGGTTTGGATAAATTTTGTGAGAAAATTCCAAGGGTTAGACGCATGGAAATTTTCTCATACGCCTGAACAGTGTTTAAAAGTCCATTTCAGGAGTATGATAGATTTTCAGAAATTTATTCAAGTGTTAGGCGTTTGGTTCAATCTCATGCCTTTAAACAGTCGTCATGTTGCTGAAAAATTGGTTAAGTGTTGGGCATTTCAAGTCAAGCTCATGCGCCTGAACAGTACCATACTTTCCAATGTTGAATGTATTCGAAGTGTAGACGCTTTGAAAGGATCATGCGCCTAAACAGTTCTCATGTGGACTGAGGGTTCATGAAAATGTCCAAGTGTTAGGCGGTTTAGGCTAAGTCATGCACCTGAACAATGCCTATGCGCTTGAACAGTACCCATGCGCCTGAACAATTCTCATGCGACTAAGACTTTTTAATGAAATGTGACCAAGTGAGCTCATGCACCTAAGTCTCATGCGTCTCAACAGTGGTCATATGCCTTTACAGTGGTCATGAGCCTAAGAGTTTTTACACTTATATATATCAACACTTGACATAATTTTACATTCTCATACTTTCATTCACTTTCAAACTCTCTGTATACTCTCATTCGCATCTAATACACTTCATTTACCTAGTTTTGATTGATTCTCTAAAATCATTATGATAAATATGTAAAATCATTGATTCTAAACATCATGTTGATCTTATAACATCAAATTTCAGAACAAGATTCAAACATTTGATTGGGCGTTTCAGGCGTTCGAACCCTAAGGGTTTATAAAATCAAAATCTGAGAATTAAATGTGTAATAATATCATAATTTGAACATTAATGTGTTGTTAATACATGTTTTCGATTAGATAAGGATTACCAAAACCTGATTTCATCACAACTTATTCTTGATGATTTTGGTGTTTATTAGTTAACTATAATAAATAAGAATTGAACTGTCACTTTAAAGTTTTAATCAAAATTAAATTGTAAATAATCATATTCTCACAATAACCTGATTTTGGAAAGAATGTTAATGATTTAGTGTTTTCTAATTTTTTTACACTTGATTTTAAATATATTATGTTTATAGCAGATTGTGTTCAACACTTAGAAAATTTAAGTGAAATTAGTTAAGTTTTCAAAATTTAAAATTTACCAAGTAATTTGAAAAATTAACAAATGTGCATATTTTGTTGTGTTTTACTTGGTATTAATCTCAAAAGTGTGAATTGATTTTATAGCTAATACATTATAAGTTCTTAGTGTATAAAACACTTAGAAAAATTTCTAAGTGTTATTGGTTCAAAATTGATAATACATAATGAGATTTACACATTGTAATTCATTCATACTTATACTTTATTTTGTGTCAACAAATGACAGAATTAAAGTTTGAGGCAAAGCATAATGTTGTAGCTTCTCTCAATGAAGATGCACGAGATGCTGTTGGATATGAAGAAATTATCATATTCTTGTTGAGAACCAAATATGTATATGCTATGTGTGCACGACCTGTTATATATGCACGACTGATCAAGAAGTTTTAGAGATTAGCTAAAGTTGAGAGAGATGATGATGGGAGAAAGGTTGTAAGGGGATTCATTACAGATGAAACGATTATAGAAGTTTCAAATCAGTCAATTAGAGATGCTCTTAGGTTAGGAGAAAATGAGGCACAAGATCTATATGAGCTCACATTTAATGAATGTAAAGAGACATTCATGGCAATGGCTCATCCTGACCACTTTGCTAAGAAACAATTTTTTAGAGCCAGCGTGTTCAATCATTGGAAATTGTTATGCTATATATTTCAACATTGTATATCGATGAGGAATGCTAGTTGGAACTCTTTCCCAATTGATATAGCATCACCAATAGTTGCTTTGGCTACTAACAGAAGATTTAACATGTCCAAATGGATCTTAAATGGATTTATATATAAGTTAGAGAAAGGGAAAATGAACAAATATGTGATGTATCCAAGGTTCCTTCAAATGATCATCAAGGAAGAGTACCCTGATTTTCATGTTCATGGAGTTAGTGGAGAAAGATTTGAACTTGAGCATATGCTTGAAACAGTGTACAAGAGACTTGTTGTTCTCTTTGGAGGCCAAAATGTACCAATGTTTGATTATATGAGGGTTGTATCAAGGGATGAAGTAAACATTGATCAAGATTGTAACATCCTCCATTTTCAAGTTATAAACCCGAACCCGAACTAAAATCGAACTTTCTTACAATATGAATTTCTTTATTTAACTTATTTTATTTAAATTAATGAATTATATAGATTAGACGTGTAGTTTAAATTGATTTATTCAATTTATCATTTAAACAACTTATAATAACTTGTTGATTTATAAATAATTCTTTTTCATAAAATTATAAAGTTTATTAATCATGTTACAACAAATAACTAAATGGAAAAGACTTATTAAAACTTATAAAGTTATAAAATGAATTTTATTAAACTTATAAAGTTTTATAAGTAATTATGAATTTTAAATATTGAAAATAAATAATCAAATTATAAAGTTTACAAGTTTTATAAAAGTTATAAAGATTAACAAATAAATAATTTGATTGATTATTCAAATTGGTTTTATAAAGTCTATATATATTTTATAAAAAAAAGTTGTTAAAATTAGAGTCTTCAAGAATTTAAATTTTAAATTATAATTATTCTTTTATTTATTTAAATTATTTAATTTTATATTTATTTCAAATTCCAATCATAACCCCCTTTTAAAAGAGTTATAAATCACCATTAACACCATTCATAACCTCCTCCTAACCTCAAGTATAAAAGCAAGGCTTAGGCCTCACTTTTCATTTGCTCATTCTCTAAAAACCTCACTCTCATATCTTTCTTTCATCCATTGGTTATGGTGAATTTGAAGAATTTTATTTTACAAGAAATTTCAAGAATTCTTAATACTAAGGTAATCTTTTATTGTTTTTATATTATACATTTTAATCATCCTAACATCCAATTGTTCTCATGACTTTATGTTCTTACTATTATTCTTTCTTCTACCAAATCTCTTTTTATTTTAATAATTATCATTTGATCATTAACATTTTAATAATCACTAATCTTATAATAATCACTAATATTCCTAAATTAAGCTAACAACACACTAACATAAAAAGAATCCCGTTTGCATATGGACGGCTATGCCACCGCATTCGGTTATTCTACAAGATTATTGTTCTAAATGATGGCTATGCCAAAGTCTTAGAATATTTTTATAACTCAGACTAATATACCATATATTGACATAATAAATTGTTCTAACCCGTTTCATGTATTAACAATTTTAAAAGTGCACATAAGTGCCTTACTACAATTCTGGCAGAATATAATCTTACTTCAATTGACCATAACTTGATCATAACAAACTAAATTTGGGTAAAAACAGACTCCAATATTAAGTTCATTGAATTACCTTTTCAAAGATAGTTTATACGTCTTCAAACTCAATCGGACGACTCAACAATAGCCTTCACAAGATAAGTGCGTATTTCAGCACCTTCTGTCTTGAGCTGCTTGTTTGATCTATTTAAAGATCTTTTCATAAAAATGTTTCTGAATGAAAGTTGTCCGGGAGACTTTGAACTAGTCAATTATAAATTTTTATAATTTTATGAAACCGTTTGCTATTTTTAAAACCTGTTCAAACACATACCAAACATTCTGTCCAGAATCTAAAATTGATGCAATAATCCTTTTTCAATCTACCTTTCGTTTTTTAGCATTCTCTAAACGTCCTAACTTCTTGTAATGAATTCCAACCTCAAATTATTGTTTTTTTATCATTTAGGACATCACCTTTGACTCTTGACATCCAAGCTTTCTTATGTACTCTACAACCATCACTATACTTGTGAGTTTTCCATGTGAGTTCTCCATGCCCCTTTTTTACTTTATTTTCACACCTTTTGGGGTGAAACATGTTAACCTTATAACTTACACTTGTAAACATCTTGATACTTGTAAATGCTCATGCAATTCATCTTTACATTTTTGTCATGGTTATTTGTGTTATTGTAAGTCTTATATGAGATACATATTTTGTTTATAATCATTAACTATTGCTAGCCTGGCGACGTCTTAGATCTTTGGGCCTGACAAGCCTATTTGGTGCTAAAGTCGATGTATTACCGACTCCTGATGACGTTTGCTTGTTCATCATGGGAACCAAGTACACTTAGCCAATCTTATATACTTGTAATCAAGTCGAGGTTTGGTGGTAATTGTATGTGTTCTATAAGCTTGCTAACTTGTAACCATGGACATGAATTGCTACTTGTAACCTTTTTATATATATACATATATGCGTGTGTTTAAACCATAGGAACTCACCAACTTTATAGTTGACCCTTTATTTTTAACATGTTTCAGGTTTCCTACTTGAAGATCTTCTTGTGCTCATATAGGACTTGGACCTAGTTTAAATTGAAAGTCTTACGTTATTGGTTGTATCTTGATTGTTTTGTAATTACTTATTTCTCTTGTAATGTTTAATGAATAATGACATTTAATATTATTACAACTTATTTAGTTCCATGTGCTATGAGCAATCATCTCCCATTCGTCCGCCCCGATGATTCCGCCGTCGGTCGGGGTGTGACAAAGATCATTTTCATCTGACTGAGGACGTACCTATTGATCCAAACGATTTGTTAGAGGATGTTATTCAAGAGTTGTCAGAGTCAGAAGGTGAAAAAAATGAGGATGATAATGAAGATGAATATGGTAATGATGAAAGTTCATCTAGTAGTGATGATGATGATAATAATGATGCTGGTGGAAATGTGATTAAAATAGAACAAGAGATAGATAGTGAAGAAACTTTATCAGATAATATGAATGAAAATGATGATGATGCTGAGACTGGTGATAATGTGAATGATGATGTGAATAAAGAAGACAATGTTGCTACTAATGATGTAGATGAGAATGTAAAAATAAGGGATTGGAGCAACAACAAAACCTTGATTTTGATTACATTGATGTAACTATATCAGATCCTGTTATTCAAAGTGTTTCTCCTGTTGTGGATTTTCCAATTCAAAGAGAGCAAGAAATAATAATTGTTGATGAGTCTTTATTCAAGAAAACTCAAGATGTGTTAGTACAAACTGAAGAGTCTAATGTTGAAGAGACTATTGATGAGTTGAAAGAAAAGAACAATGAACAAGCTGAGTTGATTAAAAAGTTACAAGAAGAAAATGAAGTGTTAAAAGCTGATTCAATGAAGAAAGATTTGTTGATGATTGAACTTGAAGAGAAAGACAAAAGATTGAATGATGAAGTTGAGATGCTGAAAGAAAGTCTAAAAGATAAAGATAAAGATCTTGATGTTGTAATATCAGAAAAAGAGACTGAACCAGAAGTCCAAGCTAGTGTGATTGAAAGAATTTTGGAAGTGGATAAAGGAAAGAGGAAATTGGATGAAATTGAGATCGAATCATCTTCTGAACCATCAAAGGTACAAACCATCGGTTCCAGGGCTGGGCCTTCAACCATTTGCAGAAAGCTTTTCCTTTGGTGGTTGACCGTCCTTTTCTTCTCTTCCTCTCAGCTTCAACTCCCCTTCAATCTTAGCTTTTGCAGTGAGCTCTGAAAGATGAAGGATGCTCAGATGGTTTGGAATGTGAGCTGCTACTTGAGAGTTGGAGGGATTGGAGAATGGTTTCTCTGCTAACTCAGCAATATCAAACCTGTTTAAGTGTAGTAGAGATGATGCATTGAGTTAGTTGACTGCACCATTCTCCCTTTCCACAACAAAGTTTTGAGAAGAATCTTCAAATCTCCACTGGATAATTTTTTTTCTATGAACAAGAGATTGAGATGGCAGTTTATCCCCCTTCCTGGTATCCAGTAGAGTCACCAGCCTTCTTCTCAGCTTCTTCTCTTTTTCATTGAGTGAATCAGAGTTGGTTGTAAGAAGCTGAAATGCTTGGTCCAAAGTTCCCCTAGGCAAATCAAGGAATGCCTCTCTTGTGAGGGAAAAGGAAGAGCCATCAATGAATGTTAGTTTGATAGACTCCTCCTCACAAGAGATTTTGCTCAGAGTTGTATTGTTGATTAGCTTCTTCTTGATTTCCTTGAACTCCTCCAATATTATAGGTTTAGTTGGTTTAGAGGATGGCTTGGGTGATGGATGGGTGGTTGATTATTGGGTTTTGGGTAGTGTTTTAAGTTTGAGGATGGGTAGTGGTGGAGGTTGTTGTGAGACAGTGGGTGAGGGTGAGGGTGAGGGTAAGCTTGATGGTGTAGGTTTAGGGGTGAATGGCTCAATGGTTGGTTCAATTTTGATGGGGAAAGGAAATGGTGAGGGTTCAGGTTGAGGTTGTAATTTGATAGCAGGTGTGGGTGGTTTCCTCTAAACACTTGGTGTTTGAAACACATCTTTCCTTCTTCTTGAGCGAATGTCAGCCTTGATGTCACTAACATGTCTCTGCAGGGTCTTCTCAGTCATTGGACCAACCTGCCTGCCAGAGAAGCCGTGGGCCCTGAGATATGCCTACATCCAGAGTTTATCTCCCACCTTCTTGGCAACCGCAAGCTTGGACTCCACCTTCTTCTTCTTTTTCTTCTCTTTCACTTTCTCCCTTTAAGCCTTCTTCCTCTCTTTGGAGATCTGATCTTGTACTTTATGGAAAAGCCACAATATCGTGTCATTATCATGAGGACTCAACTCCTCCAAAGAGTAGCCTCTTATGCACAAGAAAGCTATCCTTTCATTCCTCAGAAGTTGCTCATCCTCGTCTTTCTTTCTTCTCTTCTCCTCCTCTAAGGCCATCCTTGCTGCTTCCTCTTGTTCTTTCTGCAACAGGGTTGCCTTTTCCAATTTCACTAATTCTTCAAGTGGTAGGAGGAGTAATTCTTCACTTGCCACACCTAGGTTGACAAGTCTGTCGATAAACTCCATTCTCCTTTTGTTGGTGATAGCCTCTGCAGGATCGGGTTTGTCACTTAAACACTTGGATTTCTCTCAAACTCACTTATAGAACACTCAAATCAGATGAAGTAGAGTCTTTTATAAGAGTTGATAATAATATAATAAGTAGCAAAGAACACACAGAAATAATTTTCAAGACACTTGTATATATTACTTCTCAACTCAAAGTACTACAAGACTCTTACAAGCATGAAACATGAGTTACAATGAGAAACTATATATACTAGATCCTACAGCCGGATATACTTTGATACCAGCTGGAAACCTAAGACTAAAGCATATACTACAATGGTAAAGTTAAGGTATCCTAGATAAAGTATTATCTAAGATATGATAGTCATGACATGTCCATGACTTACCTTTTGTCACCAACTAAAAATGGCAACTGTACTAACTTATAAAGGTAAACAGTAGAATAAAGTATGGTCAACTACATGGCTTTTGAGAAAACGTCATGCAGTATCTTAGAGGTCTGCAGCGGAGTGTCAGGGAGACCATACTTGTGTCCACTGGATAATAGTAGTGTCTTCCGAAGCCACTTATACTTCGGAAGAGGCTTCTATACTTCCGAGGCTTGAGGACTTCTATACTTCGGAAGTTGACTTTGGATCTATCATTCTAAGTCTTGATCTTCGGAAGTAAGTTCTTTGTCTTCGGAAGTTGGAGTTTTCCTTCGGAAGTTAGTTTTACACTTTGCCTTTGGAAGAGCTCCTTTTTTCCTTTGGAAGTTCCACACTTAGCTTCGGAAGTCCTTTATTTGTTGTACCAAAATATTCTAAGTGATTTGGTTTTGGTTGCACCAGCCTTTCTAGATCCAACAAACTCCCCCTAGGCTGATGCTATCAAAACCTCACTTGTTTCTGCTTCTCAAAGCTTTCAACACCAGGGACAAAAGATATTTGTTTGTTTCTTTCTTCTTCCCTGAAGTGGTGCTGAGAAGCTTGTACAAGTCATTGGTGGATAGGAGATCCAGTCTATCACTCTGAATGACATGTACCCTCTGTTGCGTCCCCCTGAAAAGAGTTAGTTGATGGCAGTTATAGTCATACTCCCATCTAACTATGGATTCAAGTTCAAGACCTTCAACCATTTGTAGAAAGGCTTTGCCTTTGGTTGTTGATCCATTTCTTTTCTCATCCTCTCTCAGTTTCAACTCTTCTTCAACCTTGGTCCTAGCTGTTAGCTCGGCCATATGAAGACTGCCAAGATGATTTTTGATATGAGCAGTTACATCAGAGTTTGAAGGGTTGGAGAATGGCTTCTCTACTAACTCAGCAATATCAAATATGCTTAAGTGTAGCATAGATGAGGCACTTAGCCTGTTGAGCTCTCCATTCTCTCTTTCAACAACAAAGTTGTGAGAAGAGTCTTCGAACCTCCACCGGATGATCTTCTTCCTAGGTGCAAGAGGTTGTCTTGGCACCCGGTCACCTTTCTTGGTATCCAGCAGAGTCACCAGCCTTCTCCTTAACTTCTTTTCTTCCTCATTCAAAGTGTCTGAATTGAGGCCAATGAGATTTGCAGCTTGGTCCAATGTTCCTCTGGGCAGATCAAGAAATTGATCTCTAGTGAGGGAACATGAGGATCCATCAACATAAGTCAAATTGACTGAATCCTCCTCACAGGAGATGTCGCTCAGGGTTGTGCAATTTATGAGCTTTGTCTTGATTGCCATGAACTCCTTTAAGGAGAGATGTTTAGAAGGCTGAGGGGATGGTTTGAGGGGTTGTTGGGTAGGTTGAGGTGTTTGGGTTCTGGCTAGTGTTTTGCGTTGGAGGATTGGTAGTTTAGGTGGTTGAGGTGAAGAGGTTGGTAGGGGTGATGGTGTAGGTTCAGGGGTGTATGGTTCAGTGGTTGGTTCGGTTTTGATGGGGAATGGAAAGGGTATTGGTTCAGGTTGTGGTTGGGTTTGAAGTTGGGGTTGAGTAGTTGATTTGAAGACCATCCCCTGTCCCCTTCTGTACATCTCCTTCCTCTACCCCGAGCGAATGTCAGCCTTTATGTCACTCACATGTCGCTGGAGGGTCTTTCAAGACATAGGACCTACTTGCCTGCCAGAGATGCCATGAGCCCTGAGATAGCTCTTCATCCAGGCCTTCTCACCTATCTTCTTGGCAGCAGTTAGTCCTGCTTCCTCTTCCTTCTTCTTCTTCTGTATCAGCTTTTCCCTGGCAGCTTTCTTTCTCTCTTTCTCCATTTGATCTTGCTCTTTGTTGAAGAGCCATAAGATCGTATCATTGTTGTGTGGAGATAATTCTTCTTGAGAGAAACCTCTAGAGGTTAGGAAAGTTATCCTTTCCCTCCTGAGCTGCTGATCAGCTTCTCTTTCTTTCCTCTCCCTTTCTTCTTCTAAGGCCAACCTTGCTGCCTCTTCTCTTTGCTGTTTTTGCAGCAAAGTTGCCTTTTCCAGCTCAACTAACTCATCTAGTGGTAGCAGGAGTACATCTTCATTCGCAGCTCCTAGACTAACGAGTCTATCAATGATCTCTACTCTTCTTCTATTGTTGACTGCCTCCTGGTTGGCTGCAGCAGCTTTGCTACTGGCAGCTAGCAGTTTTCCAGTTAGAAGCCTGCCTTTTCTTTTGAGTTTCTCTAACCTTTCTTCCTCCTGAAGCTCTTCCTTAGTCATCTTCCTCTTTCCTTTGATGTCTTCGGAAGTGCTAGACTTTAGGGGTTCTTGGATGGAAGGTTCAGGTTGAGTAGTAAAGATGGAAGCTGGAGTTAATGTTGATGTTTGAACTAAGGGTTGGGTGAGAAAATCCTCCCTATTAACCTCAGATGCAAGTTCTAGGATTGCATCTATGACTATTAGATCATCGAATAAGGAGAATAGTCCTTCCGCAGCAGCAATATCAGCTTCGGAAGATTGAAATTTCTCTTCCGAGGCTTTGACTTGTGCTTTGGAAGTCTGTGAGAATGCATTATATGTCCCAACTGTCTCAGTTGCTAGGCCATCAGACCTTGTTTCCCCTTCGAAGTTAATCTCAGGTTCCACTTGGACCTTAGGTTGACCAACTTCCTCAATAGTGGTAGAAGGTGCATTTAACCTCTAAAGCTCTTGAGCTCCGAAGTAGATCACAGACAGATCAGGACTTGGCTGTTCAATAAGAGATTCCAATAGGAACTTGTTGAAGAACCTATTGAGATCTTGGAGCATCCTTTGATCCATTTGAATTACAACTGGAGGAGGCTCAAGAAAAACTAAAGCTTGTTGCATAGGATATTTTGAGCTTAGGGAAGTGAGAGCTTGACTTTTGGGTTCCTCTTGTCTTTGGCTTTGTCTCTGAAAACTCTCCCCCTTTTTGGTAGCATCATCCTGAGAGCTTGATGAGCTAGAGGAAGAGGTCAAAGAGACCTGAATTGGTACGTGCCTAACAGACCTCTCAATCTGTTTCTCAGCTAGTTTGGCCTTGAGATTCTCAATCTCAAGTTGCTGAGTGGCAGACCTATCCTCTAAAGTCCTAACCTTAGATTCAAGATTTGAGACTTTAGAAAGTAGGTCTTCGATGGTGAGTTGCAGTCTTCCCTTATCTTCTTTTAAAGAATCATGGGGAGATGAGGTAACATACCTTGTATGTTCATCCTCACCACCAGATGTGGTTTCTTGGCGCCCTGGTTTCCCTTGCTCAATGATGTCTCTTTTAGAGTCATCAAAGGGCATGGTTGCCGTAGATTCAGTCTCAGTGATGTTACCACTGTCCTGAGGATCCCTTGAGGCTCCTTCAGTAGTGGCAGCTGAATCTACATGAGTCCCTTCCATATCAGTGGGACTCACCTCAGTAAAGGTTTGCTGATGGGGGCTAGAGATAAGAGATCTCTTTGGGCTTTGTTGATCCTTGATAGGGTGTTGTGGATCAACTTCATTGCCCTGAAGAGACATAATCTCTTCATCAGCTTCGATTAATAGGTCAGTAAAGGATATGGAAGTGAAACCTAGTGACCCGGGACTTTGATCAATGTCTAAAGGCATTGAGCCTTTGATGGGGCTGTCCTTTTTTGGCTGCTCAGGGGAGTACAGAGACTCTCCCTGAGGGTTTTTAGCTTGGGTTTCGGGCTCATGGGTTTGAGACTGAGGAGACTCAAGACCCATATTGAGGTCAATTGTGAAGGATGGTTGGACCTCAGGCTGAGTGGGAGCCCACTGTTCCACTCTAGCCTTTTTGGGTAGAACATGATGAGCTTGTTCAATCAAAGAAGATTGAACAAGGGTTCGTTTGGGGCGTCTTTGATAAGTAAAGGTAATGGATGGAGAAGGTAGATTTGGCAAAGTGAGGGTAGTTACTGGAGTGGGTTCATCACCTGTGGGGTTAACAGGGATGTCACCAGGAGCCATTGGCTCAATCATACCTGGAAGAAGTGCAGTATCTCTTCCGGTGAAGTTGGTGGACACTATCATCAAGGTTTCGAAGATGGTCGGCCTCATTTGAGGAGCAGTCAGAGCAGTTGCGCAGACAAGCTTGCTCTAGTCTTGCTCACAATTGATTATGTGCTGGAGAAACCTGGGATAAATGAAGAATGTGTCCCGTTGAAGGTTTCCCATGAGATTGGTCAGCACAAATCTTGAGTAGTTGAAGCGGAGGCTTTTCACCAAACCATGAACTAGGCACCCAAGTTCATATGGGATTTGATCCCATCCCTCAGATTTGTTGGACAAGCAGTGAAGAACCACATGCAGCAGGAACTTCCAGTTGTAAGAGAAGTTGAATTTGTAGACGGTTGACCTGCTAACATCTCCATCATATCCCATTTGGATATAAGTGTTGTACAAATCTGCTTTGGGAAATTCTGTTGGAGCGCCCTCATCATGAAGCTCGAGATGCTCCCTGATGATTTGTTCAGAAATGACCAACTCCTGGCCACAGATGCTCGTTTTTATGACACGAACCCCATTTAGTGTTTCAATCTGACCGTTTGCCTAAAATTCAGACATATGATTTGAGTAAACTGTGGGGTTAACACTCAGGGCAGTATAGTAAGAAGATTGGGTTAGAAAGGAGATGATATCTGAGAAGTCGGCATCTGTAACATCCTGTATTTTTTTACGTTAAATAAAAGTTAACGTCGTTTAATCTTGTAAGGACTATTGTTGCCTAATATGGAACTCATGGGTTACTTATGACTATTTTCTTATTTTGTCTTTAATTCTTAAATTTGAAACTTAATAATGTTAATTATTACTTAATAAATAAATTATAATTATAATAATTATAATAATAACAATAATAATAATAATAATAATCATGATAATAATAATAATAATAACTAATTATAAGTGTAATAATAATAATAATAATAATAATAATAATAATAATAATAATAATAATAATAATAATAATAATAATAATAATAATAATAATACTTGAATAAAAACAAGTTAGATTGAAGTTTTGTGGGGGTCTTAATGTCATTTTATAAACTTTAATAGAAGTTTTATGCATAAAATGATAAGTAATCAAAGTTGGAGGGCTAATTGTGTAAATTTAAATAAAACCCAAACCACCCGCCCCATTACCCCGTAATTCAGGCCTGGACTCCGGCCACACTCCGGCCGAAGTCCGGCGAGCCCCAAAACGCCGGGAAACAACCGATTTTATCACCCAAACCGTCCCAAATCGCTTCATCTACCTAACTCGAGCATGAATGCACGTTCAATGGCGCTTACAAGTCGGTTATGAACCTTAAACAATCAAGTAACCGACGACATTAAGCTTCATAGCCGTTTGAGCATTGAATCATAATAATAATCAAATTAACTAGACATAAACAATCATCTAACAATCTATAATCGATTACAACTTTCAATTTCAACCGGCAAACACAATTTCAACACAATCGACACCCACCTTCATCGTGAACCTACAACTAGTCGAGCACTAACCTCTGGAGTTCAAGAATCAAAATTGATAGAGGGCTTTTGATCTCGTTCACCCTTGGAAGCTTTCTGCAAACTGAATTGGATTTTCGTTCTCGTTTGCAACCTGAACCATTCGCGGCATAGTCGCGGCCTGTTCTTCGTGGCGATCGTCTCCAATCCAATTTTAATCGGGTAATCAAATACATAAAATTACTCGGCATTTCATGGGGAACAAAAGCCCTATGAATCCAAGCATTTATCTAATCGAATGGAACTTCAATTTGGCTCTAAACGATTCTAGGGTTCTTGTGATTTGGGGGAATTTCTTAATCTTGGCTTATAACAATTTGAAACCAAAATAAACCGCGGTTGAGGCCTTGGGTCACTGGTTCCCCACTCGTTTGTCAAACTAGAGGTCCCGGGTTCGAACCCGGGCACCCTCAACCTATTTTTTTTGGCTTTTTCAGCCTTTAAAAAAATATAGCAAATTTCTGAAAATTATTAAAAATCAATCTTGTAAACTTAAATTATTTTTGAAGTCACTTAATCAATTTCTTGAAAATTTATGTTCTTATAATACTCTTATATTTTTATAAAACAAATGATATAATTAGTTCAATTTCTTATAAAATAGATTTTTAATGTTGTTTAACTTATTAAATCATTATTTGTTCAAATAATATATTTAGATTATTTCTTATAAGTTAAACTTAAAATATTGTTTTAATTTACTAAATAGTTATTTGCTCAAATAATATATTTAAATTATTTTTCTTATAAAATAGACATTAAATATCGTTATAACTCACTAAATCATTATTTGTTCAAATAACAAGTATACATTATTGTTTAAAATGAGAGTTATTTTAAAAGTTTGTTTAAACTATATTTAGACTTTGTTACAAATGTTTTCTTTTATTTCTTAGTATTAAAGCGATTAAATAGTATATTGACTCAAAGCATAATCAAAATTTACCATGTTAGTTGGATCTAATTATTAACATCCCAAATTCCACTTAAAACCCTAGTCCTCGTTAAAACGTTAAACTTATGATAATTAAACTTTAACCTTGTAAATATATATATATATAATTTTAGGTGCCTTGTTTTCTTATTTAATCGTCATTCTATATTTATTTGATCATGTAAGTATTTCTATACCCCTTTTTCATATTTTCACACTTTGGGGTGAAACATGTTACTTTATAAACATTGCACTTGTAAACGTTTGATTCTTTTAAACCTATGGCAATTTACCTGTTTGTTGTGGTTAGTTGAACTTTGTGGCTACCATGTAATGTCGAATATATGTACAATCATTAACTATTGCTAGCCTAGCGAAGTCATAGATCTATGGGCCAGACAAGCCTGCTTGGTTGAGTCAAGTACACTTAGCTAATCGTATATACTTTTAAACGTTTGAGACTTGTAAAACTTTGTCAAGGTTTGATTGTGCATTCTGTCTTACATCCCTAGTTACTTGTTCTCTAACTTACAACATGAATTGCCATCTTTTATATACTTATGTATCGAAAACTATGGAAAACTCACCAACATTATGTTGACCTTTTATTTTTAACATGTTTCAGGAAATACTCATGCTTGATCGCCACTTTTGAAGTACTTTCACATCTAGGAATGGACCTAGTTAAATAAACGAAATAAATTGGCTTGTTGCATCTTATGTTATGTCATTTACTTTCTTTGAGACTTATGATTGTAATGGTACAATTGGAACTTATGAATAATATATATTTGGGATATTAATAGCGTTATGTGGTTGTGAACGATCTTAACTCTCACTCCTCGACGTTTCCGCCGTCAAGGTTGGGGTGTGACAGATTGGTATCAGAGCCCATAAGTATAGGGATTTAGGTTATTAGAAATGGTGACCTAGACTATAGTATGCATGAACCTAATAGAATTATAATTCTATCTTGTAAATTATATATTTTGCATGCTACATAATGTTATGCCCTCTTATGTGCAACTTGATGCCTTTGCATAGGTTTGCCTTGTAATTGTTTAAACTTTGTTACTCGTCTCCCTAAACTTACCTTTGACACTTTGACTCTCCCCGACAAATGAAACTTCTTAAACCTATTCTCGACAACATGTGGAATCTACACTTATCATCGTGGGTTTAATTCCTTAGACTCTATGTCTAATCTATGAAAATCTCATCAAGGTTTTGATTTCATGAACCTACGAAATTTGTGTGACATATAGACACCTATATCTTGGATTTCCTGGCAAAAGGCCTTCGAGCTAAGGTAAGCATATCGTATAAATCTCATTACGAGACCAGTTATGCTTACTTGGGGATTCCTGGGATGAGTGATAAACTATGGTCAACATACACAAGTTTCTAAGGCAAATGGGTCTATTTACCTTGACGTGTCAACGTTTCCAAATGGTAATGCGTTACCAAATGGAACCATCCGCTTTATATTTAAAATATCAAAAATCCTTGATTCCTTGGACTGGTTTATCATCGAAACTCCAATATCTTCTCATTCCTATCCTACAAAATGTTTCCGTTAATATTGAACTCGTTATACTCCTCAATTCCTACGTTTAAACAACATTATACGTTGTGCGCCTTATGTAACTATCTTTATACCTTGACCAACGTGTACATGGATCTTAATATATCCAAAGGTATTGGTCGTCAAAATCGAATATTTATTTTTAAACTTAAAATTGTTACTTAGGGTTTTCAAATGTCCTTAAAGTGTATCCCATAACTGAAATTATGCAATGCCGAAAGGTGGAATACCTGCATCCCGGGATACCTTGTCTAGGCAAGGTATACACATAAATTTGATTCGATCGTTGGATCCGTTTATCTGACCTGGAACTCATGGGATGGGTGTTCGCTGATAGGTACGCGTGTCTACCGTAAAGTTGTGGTTGACGTAACATTTTGAGAAGTCAATGCATTCCCTTTTATTTTGAACCGAACGTTTAAATCTCATTATTGTGTTGAATCATTTCCGCCATTGATCTTGTTTTCCTGATTTGAACCAATAAAGATTTGAGAACCTAACACAATTAACTCCGTTATCCCGAACTTTAACCTTAATCCTAGCGATCATTATTTTCTTTTCCTGTTAATGTCACATTGATATAATTTGAAGTTTCTGAATTTCTAGCCGATATTCTCTTCGTTTGCTAAGTCGAGCTTTATAAAAACTTCAAACCGTTTCGCATCGTAGGCAATGCAAGAGTCCGCAAGTCAACTTATGACTAAGGACACTCGTATCCTCTAAATGATTCTATCTCGTCAAAACATGGGTAACTCCCTTACTTTGGTGATGACTTTCCATTCGCGATCATTGTTCTTATGAAATCTCATCGTCAAGACAGAAGTGAACCTCATACCTTGATGACGATTTCCTCCTTTTTGGTTTTTATGAATTCGTATTATACAAATGGAATTACCTCTTTAAAATAGGAGTAAAATTTCGTATCTTGATGATGGTTTTCAATTTTTGTATTATGTGTTTTATGAAATTCCATCCTTTGAATCGAGGTGATTTCCTTGTTTTGAGAATAGATTTCAATTTTTTTTCATTTGGCACTCGTATTTCACGAATGAAATAACCCCACCAAAATTGGATTGAACCCCGTACTTTGGTGACAAAGGTCAGTTCTCGATTGTTTTCTTGTTATTATGAAATTCAAACATCAAGATAGGCGTGAAATCCATACCTTGATGATAACATCACCTGTTTAAGATTTTATGGATGCTTATTTTCCTCAAATGAAATGACCTCATCAACATAGGAGTGAATTCCGTTCTTTGATGAAACTTTTCATTTTGCTATATTGTGTTTCTATAAAACTTCACTGTTAAGATAGGAGTGATTATCCTTACCTTAATGGTAAGTTACCTCATTTTATTCTTGTGGATCCTCAACAATGAGTTAGGATCAAGCTTTCGTCTGGTAGTTAAGAGTCATACATTGGAAAATACACCACCAAGCTAGGAGTGATAACCACAACTTGGTGAGTATTCCCATTCCTTGATCTCAAACTTACCAAGGTTTTAAGACTTCAATTGACAAGAAACATGTAATAACTTGAAGGGTGAACACCGTTATCTGATTTATCGACGATAGTGTTCCAGCCGGTCAAGCTAAAGCATGAATCTTGAACTCAAAAGGGGTCGTTGTTACTTAAGGGTAACCCTAGTTCCAAGCCTGGAACATTTAAATTTTAAATCAATTTCTTCTCTCACGCTTTTATGTTTCAATTGGATGTTTGATCTAGCTTTACGGAACCTTTTTATCGACCTTCATTCTGGGTTATCATTAAAATCTAATTGCACGATGATAACACTCCTAAAACAATCTTTCGTACAAGATAACGTTATTATAAATTCATGTCATGCCTTTCTGTTTATAGCAATGTACGGTTGTGTTCATGGGTTTGATGAACCGCGTGTGCAAACCGTACTTGGAAAGCCATTTGTGATTGCCTTTATTGTCGACATTCTGAATTGTTTAAATTCCAATCCGATCATGAACGAAGCTTTTGTTTAACTCTTTACCCATAATTAAAAAAATACAATTCCCATTATTTTGGTTAACCTTGAACTCCTAATCGTGAAAATCTCTAAATCTCTATCTTGATTGCGACTCACAGGACTTGTTATTACATTCATTCCGATGTGGACAAAAAGGATCATGTATTTCCGCGATTGGTATTCATGGTTTGGTATAAAGGAAATGCTGACGTAGCATGGTATATGTCCAAATTGTCTTGTATTTCTTGATGTCATTTGGTGCATTATTGACCGATTGGCTAGTTTCGCGCATTTCATATTGACTTATGTGAGATAACGAGTCGAGAAATTGACTCGTGCTTACCTCTAATAGTCGGTTATCGTGGTGTGTCGTTAAACATCGATCGTTAAATTCTGATGATCAATTCAGTTTCTGTTATTAGCAATGCCTCTAATCACTTTCAGGAACCCAGCTCAAAATCTCGGCATATCGTATCATTCTTAACCCGACGATTTAACCGGAGAAGCGATACGTATTCACAAGATATGCGTTAAGCTTGTGTCATTATATAGTGGCACTTGGGATTCTTAAATTCCGACGGTCAAACTTTCATACATTTACGGGATATTATTATTTCTTTCTTATTGGCTTCAAGACGTCACTTTATTACACAACTGTTGGAGCATCCTTGACAATTTCATCAGGGTTGAGTCTGAACATCTCTGCCAGTTGCTCGTTAGATAGGTCATGAATTATTTCCCCTTCTTCAGGGGTATAACTCACAAACCTTCTTACAATCCCTTGCAGATCAAGAATCATGGTTAGTTGAGTCTTGACCTGTTGAAGGGGAGCAATGTCAAACTCATCCCTTTGAAAGTTTGGATCTGTTTGATTTAAACATTCAACACATAAACCATTAGTAAGTAATCAAACAGAATTATATAAACTTAATATATAAACATTCAACACACTTGTTTTTCATTACATGATTCAAACACAAAATCAATAAATACATAAGACATCTAATCTGTACTTTTGTCTTGAATCCTGGGCTCGTCTCTCGGAGGAGCAGAATGGTAGATGACTGGTCCTGTCGATGCTTCGATCTTCGCTCTTGACCAGAAGCAGAGGCCGATGCAGCCGCATCCCCTCCTTCTGCTTCGTCATCATCATCTCTACCTTCTGTCCTTTCTTCCTCAGTCTCTTCATCATCCTCATCATCCTCCTAATCTTCATCATCATCGTCATCATCACCATCTCCATCATCCCCATCACCCTCCTTTATCTTCAAGGGCGCATCCTTTGACCCCTTTAACCTCAGCATAATCGTCTTGTTGGTAGTCTCCAACTCCTCTATACGTTTGGCTGACTGGGCCTGCTGGTCCTGGAGTTGGGACATCTCGACTCTCTGAGCATCGATTAGCTGGTTCTGCTGATCTATCACCCGAGCCTGCTCTGCCATCTGCTGAGACTGGGCAGCAGTCAGGTCGGTCAACTGGCGAATCTGCGCCACTTTCTCCTCATCTGCAGCTAGCAGGCGCATCACCATACGGTTAAGCGCCGACTGCTGCTCCTCTACCCCGATGTGAGGTAGAGTAGATCCATATACATGTGATGGCTGGGCTGAAGGTCCGGCATGATGTGAGGTGGTGGTGGTAGTAGCAGTGGTGAATATGGGTCGGTAAACAGGTGCTGGTGATGTAGGTGTGAATGGTATGGTGGTAGATGGGAAGGATACAGTGGTGGTAGGTAAGGTGGTGGTTGTGGTAGCAGTAGTGGATGTGGTGGCTGTGGTGATGGGTGGTATGTCAGTGGAGGTGGTAGTGGTGGCTGTGGTGGTGGAAGTAGTGGCAGCAGTGGTAACGAAGGTCAGGCGACGCTTCTTCTTCTTCAATCCATGGGGTTGAGCCATCCCCTTCCTCCTAGTCCCGGTGGAAGTGGATGCTCCCCCTGCAGCTCTGCCCACTGAACCCGGAGCATAGCTCGGGTCAGTCTCTCTCTCTGAGGAATCCCGAGGGTGTTCACCAACCACCCTAAGCCCGTGTTCTGTGGGAACAACCTTGCTTCCCACAGTCCTAGTGAGGGGCTCCTCATCCGACTCCTCCTCCTCTTGATCACCAACTACGAACTCCTGATGGAAACCGGCCGTCTCAGCAACCTCTCCGGCTGTGGCAGACCCCGGGGGAATAACATCTGAATCAGTGCCTCTGTGTGGAGCAGGCATATCATCCCCGGCGTCGCCGCTATCGTCATCATCAGAATCCATATCTGGTAGAAGCAAACTCTCATCATCGGAGTCGCTGTCATCATGACGCCATTTGCGTCTGCCAGGCGCCACATACCTCTCGTTGGCCAGGTGGCCAATCAGTCTCTTCACTTGGGGCTTTACCTGCTTTCCCCTGTAAACTCTCATCCTGCCCAGAGTAGTATCATCCATAATCTCCAAGGCCACTGCGTCATGACTCTCTTTGGGCAACTGTGGCAGCTTCTCGTTGAAGACGAGCTGTAAGAATCTGGGGTACATACAAAACCCCTCTTTACCCTTGGCCTCCAAGTTCTCCACCAAGTAGGAGAATATCATGCTGGAAAAACTGAAGGGGTGGTTCAGAACCAGTGCCACGTAGGCATTTTGGATCTGGTCTGAGAGGTCGTCAAACCTACCCCTCCTCGACGCAACACACTTGAGGATCACGTGTGCTAAGTACTTGTACTGGGGGCTCAGGTTGCTCTTGTTGAGCACACCTGAGTTGATGTCCCCAGCGTACTTTATCCTCAGGAAACATCCTCTCACTGTCAACGGATGTAGTCTAGTAGGATGATCAGTGTCGTCCCCAAACTCTAGTACTCTCTGGATGTCGGCAGCAGAGATCTCAATATCATGGCCCAATATAGAGCTCCTAATGCAGTACGGCTCACGGGAGCGGTCCACCGAGGCATTCTCCCAGAAAGCCTGATGGAGTGATCTATATGGCGTGCAAGGCGTGGAGATAGCCTTATGAATCCGGGACCGTCTCAGAAAGGCTATAATGTCAGTAAACTCGGCCCCGTTCCTGGTGGTGTGATCCAAATGAGCACAGATGTTGTGCTTTGGATTTATGGACCACCTTTCTGCCATTTTCCTGAAACACACAAGACATAGAACCATTAGTACATAAGACATGAAAGATTCTGTTCTAAGTGTAAAGTTGAAAATCATTCTGATTCATTCGTGCGAATGAATCATGCGACTGAAGTCAGTCGTCTGTTCTTTCATGCGACTGGACTCATTCTGGTCAATGTGACATGCGATTGGGTTCAGTCTGCTGACTGAGTCTGCGAATGGTTCAGTCGGCCGACTGAGCTCAATCGTATGGTTCATTCGGCCGAATGACCCAATCGCAAGATTCAATCGTGCGATTGAAGTTCATGCGGACGACCAGTCGCCTGTCTCAATTGTTCAGTCGCCTGTGGTTCGAGTCTTGATCAATACAAGTGATTTAACATGGATTACCGGTTCAATAGACTCGCATTCTTGTTACTAATAACCTATTAACCTTAATTTTAACATTTTGCATAGTTTAAGTAGGTTATTAGGTCACGTTCTGTCTGTTTCTTGTTTTCGTTCGAATATTCACCAAATTAGGGTTCAATCCTTCTGATTTCAATGAAACAAGACTTCAATCTACCTGTATAATGAATGGCGAACGTCAGTGAATCAAAAGCAACGATAAAACTAGGGCTAATAAAATTTTGGCAGCGTAACGGTAGGGAGTGCGATTTAAGGGCGATTTGGGAGTGATGAGTGAAATGCGATCGACAGAGCCCTTTAAATACTGAAACTGGGCTCAGTCGGCCGACTGGCTTCAGTCGCCCAGTTCATTCGGGCGACTCAGGCTCAATCGTACGATTGGCCCAACCAGTCGCATGCAATTTACCGACTGAGATTCAGTCGGTCGACTGGCTCAGTCGTGCCTTTCATTCGCATGTTCAGTTGACCGAATGAGTTTCAATCGGTCGACTGACTCATTCGCCCTCTTCCAATCGGTCGAATGGGCTATTCTGATGAGCCATTCGTACGAGTGGAAGCCATTCGCATGGTTGGTCCATTCTCATGGTCCAATCGTGCGAATGGGTCACACTTAGTTAATTTTCTGCCATTTATACCAATTTACATTTAAACCCTTTTAAATTAATTGAAATTAACGTTATGATCCTTTGATCATCTCAGACATGATCATTTTATCTTGAAAATTTTGATCACCTCAGACGTGATCCTTTTAAACACTTTAGTCACCTCAGACGTGACCCTTTTAAAAACACTTTGTCACCTCAAACGTGACTATTTTAAACTTTAAAGCACATATGGTCATCTCAGACATGACCCTTTTAGTGAGTTGATTCCTTCTGATTTTCCTGATGTAGCCCGACACACGACTAAAATTAAAATTAAAAGTACTAACTAATTTAAAAATCTTAAACTAATTACATAAACAAACTTATTTTTTTGGCTTTTTGTGAGAGATAAATCCAGCGATTTATATCTACGGGATTTGGTTCGGGAGTAGACAGCTTCAACTTGGATTGATCATATCTGGACCAATTCAATTTTGGAATCATACAGGTAAGTCAAATCATTTGGGACTTGTTATTAAAACTTTTTGATGCTTAATTTCTCGGTGTTCATCCAGAGTCGTTAGCAACTTAAGGAAATCATACTGAAACTCTTAGATTTTCACATTGATTTGAACTTGAGCATGTAGCCATAATGATTGTCAGTATGTTTGTCCACTTAAATCCATACACAGACTTTTGACACAGACTGGTGACTTATTTAGGTTTAATTATTTCAACTAACATTTGTGGATCCCACACTTATATGGTAATCAACATTCCTCGGGAGCTTTTGAGCGGTCTACGGGTATTATTACAAGAAGAGACTATTCTTAGAGCTTTCAAAGAGAAGCCTGTCCTCAGGTCAGTGCCATCGCACAGCAGAGAGGCGGCAAACAACAATGAATTCTAGAATATCTAGGTTATGCTTATCCTCAGGTCAGTGCCATCGCACAGCAGAGAGGCACACAACCTATCTCCTTGTTAGAGCAGCTTATTTTATTTTACACAAAATGCACCAACAACATAAGTCATTAGCTTTATTGCATTTGTCTTTCATTTTTTTCTTGCTTTGCTCTAATTATGGTCATCCGCACACATTTGTGGCGTTTAAATGCTCATTACCCCTTATTGGAATATATTTGATTGTGTTAACCAGTGATAAGATGGAAGCCCACAGTCAGTTGAACAACTTAGTTTGATCTTGAGATCACCAATCAGGTCTAATTATCTATTGTGTTGAATCTACCAACATATCATTTGTGGTCTAGCAGCCTCTAAGTCTACTTTCTTTGTGTCACCTTAGGAGTTGCCAGTTTTCTATCATCTTTCCTTTTTATATTGCTTAGACTACACAGACTTATACTTTGAACTTTTGCATCTTTTCAAAACTTAAATTTTTTAAAGTCCCTCTTGATTTGTTCTTGTGTACTATCATTTTCCAAAGGTATTGAATCGGTATCACAGACACAATCTACCTTATTTCAGCTAGTTACTCCTTCTCCCTCAAATTTTTTTTTTTTAATGTTAACTTGCTGACATATTCTCCCCCTAAAATACTAAAATCATTTCTGGTTTAATTATTTTAGGATTTTAATAAACAGCAAAATAACATGAGTTTAAATATAACAGACGAAAATAAAACAAATAAAATAAAATAAAATAAAATTAACTTTAACTAAACTACATCGGACTACACATTATCATCATCAGAATTACCTCACTTTTTTTTTAACTCCGTTGACCTCTAGCAAATATTGAAAACGTGGTTTATCAAAGGCTTTAGTATAGAGGTCAGCGCGTTGAAAATCAGTATTAATTTTAACCACATCAATTAAGTTTTTTTCAAAGCAATCTCTTATGAAATGGTATTTAATACCGATGTGTTTGGTCTTAGGATGTTGAACCGGATTTTTAGTTACTGCAATTGCAGCAGAGTTATCAACAAAAATAGGAGTATATGAGAATTTTAAACCGTAATCCCGCATTTGCTGTTGAATCCAGATGATTTGTGAACAGCAACTTGCAGCAGCAACATATTCGGCTTCACAGGTTGACAATGCAACCGATGTCTGCTTCTTACACTGCCAGGTAACTAATCTTCTCCCAAAGAATTGACACCCCGCTGATGTAGACTTGTAGTTCATCTTGCAGCCCCCGTAATCCGAGTCACTATACGCGGTAAGCTCAAAGTCATCATCATGAGGATACCACAATCCAAGTGTGGGTGTACCCTTCAGATAACAAAAAATCCTCTTGACCCCGATCAGATGGTTGACCTTTGGTTTAGCCTGATATCTAGAACATAGACATGTAGCATACATAATATCAGGTCTTGAGGCAGTGAGATACATGAGGGATCCAATCATTCCTCGGTACATAGTGGCATCTACAAGATCTCCATTCTCATCAGGTGCTATATCATGATTCGTAGCAAGTGGAGTCCCAGCAGCAGAAGCATTCTCCATGTCAAAGCGACTGAGAATGTCTCCTACATACTTGGTCTGATGTAGAAAGATCCCATTAGGTGTTTGATCCACCTGTAACCGAGAAAGAACTTCATCTCCCCCATAGCACTCATCTCAAACTCTTTCTTCATCACTGCTTCAAACTCTTTGCATAACTCTTCGTTCTTTGACCCGAAGATTATGTCATCAACATATATCTGTACAAGCAGTAGGTCGCCATCCTTTTCTTTAATAAACAGTGTACAGTCAATGACTCCCCTGCGAAAGCCGTGTTTCACAAGATGAGTCGAGAGTTTCTCATACCAAGCTCGAGGAGCTTGATGAAGCCCATATAAAGCTTTGTCGAGCTTGTAAACTCTATCCCGATGATAAAGATCTTCAAATCCCTCGGGTTGACTTACATAGACTGTTTCCCTGATTTCCCCATGAAGGAATGCACTCTTCACATCTAATTGGTAGACTTTAATCTTCATGTACGATGCATAGGCAAGGAAGATACGAATAGCTTCCATCCTTGCCACGGGTGCAAACACCTCATTATAGTCAATCCCCTCGACTTGGCGAAAACCTTGAACCACCAGTCGAGCTTTGTTCCTGATAATGACTCCTTGGTCATCCTTCTTGCATTTTAGTACCCATTTGGTGCCAATGACTTTAGCACCTTTAGGTCTATCAACCAGAGTCCATACACCTAACTTCTTAAACTGCAGAAGTTCTTCTTGCATGGCACTCACCCACGCCTCATCATTTAGTGCTTCACTGACATATTTTGGCTCAACCTGCGAAACAAAACATCGATAAGCACCATCATGAATGTAACCTTTCTCCATAACTGAGGCGTAATCAGCTGAGTATAGCTGATTTCGGGTTTGTACTCCTGATCTGACATCCCCAATAACATTGTCAAGGGGATGATAGACGTTTAGTCGTGATCCTGGAGTAGTAGGAACAGCCACCTCAGAACCGAGATTGTGAACATTTGGTTCTGCATCTGAGGTAGATGGAGTTTGAGGTTCCGAAGTCGAAGGTGCATCACTCGTAGATGCTTGTGGACTTTCAGGAACTGGAACCTGTTCCACCTGATTGTTCTGGTCATCTGCTTCAGTTTCATCTTCAGAAGAGGAGTCACTGTCGTCGACTACTCCCCCTGACTGAGTAGATGATTCTCCCTGTGTGCTAGATGGTGTATTTAGAATATCATACATCATCCTAGTAGCTAACTCATCGTCCGAGGGAGAAGAGAGGAATGTTGAAGGACTTGAAGAATCCATCATAATCGAAGAAGTATGCAGGTCCTTTGCCTGTAGGTGGTGTGGTATATCTCTGAACGTCGACATTACACCACACTTCTACAAGACCCGTTGAGTTATTGTAAACTCGCTTGTTCGGTATGTTGTATCCTAGAAAAATTCCTTCATCTGCCTTCTCGCTAAATTTGCCTTCTTGTGTCTTCTTCAGAAGTGTACACGGCGCGCCAAAAGGTTCAAGATACTCCAAATTCGGTTTGCGTCTTTGTAGTAGCTCATAACATGTCTTTCCGTGGCGCTTGACTATTAGGACTCGATTCAGTGTATAACATGCATTTGCCACTGCCTCATTCCAGAATTGGATAGGCAGTTTCGAGTCAGCCAGCATAGTCCGTGCAGTCTCTATCAAGCTTCTGTTCTTCCTCTCAGCAACACCATTCATCTGAGGCGTGTAGGCAGAAGTGAATTGATGCACAATTCCCTTTTCTTTGCAGTATGCCTCCATCCATTGATTCTTGAATTCTGTCCCGTTGTCTGAGCGTACTTGTCTAACTTTTAGCTTGTAGAGAGATTCCAGTGTGGTTACTAATTCCTTGAATGACTCAAATGTTTCTGATTTGGATTTCAGAAACATTACCCAAGTGAACCTTGAGTAGTCATCAGTGACCACAAAACAGTACAAGTCGCCTGCAATGCTCCTAGTACTGACTGGACCAAACAGATCCATGTGAAGAAGTTCAAGAGAAAGTTCTATTGAATGAACTTTCTTTTCCTTATGAGACTTCTTTGTCTGTTTGCCTTTCTTGCAAGCTACACAAAAGTCAGGAAGTTGGAAGTTCTTGACATTTACTCCTCTCACTAAATCTTCTGAATCAAATGATTCATCTTCCTTTGACTAATGTGTCCTATTCTCCTATGCCAGGAGATTAAATCCTTCTCAGTAGCTTTAGATAGAAAGCACTGAACCTCATGATCCGTTGTAGCAGCTGTTGACAGATCCAAGACATAAAGGTCTTTATATCTTGAAGCAGTCATCAGAACTTGGTCCTCTGGGATCATGTAGTCTTTCTTCAGCACGTAACACTTCTTGTTGTCGAAGATGACTTTAAATCCTTTATCGCAGATTTGGGAAACCGAAAGTAAGTTATTCTGAAGTTGTTGAACGTAGTTCACCTTATCAAACTTAACTTTCTGATTTCCCACTTCTCCCTGAGCTGTGATGTAGCCTCCCTTGTTTCCTGCAAAGGAAACATGCCCTCCTTTTATTTGTTTGACGTTTGATAAAAGGGCTCTATTTCCTGTCATGTGCCTGGATGCTCCGCTGTCTATAATCCACGTGTTAGTCTCAGCACTGTATCGAACACCCTGCACATACAAAGTAAATGAATTAGTTTAGGTTAGGAACCCAAGCTTTTACTGTCTTGGGTTTCCCAGAGGCATCACACATCATAAACTCCACCCATTGACCCTTAGAGGGTGAGGGTAGCTCAGGTTCCTTCTTGTCATCAGTATCAGACACGCAGGATGACTTCTCTTTCCATAAGCCAGATTTGTGCAATGCCTGTTTATGATAAACAGTCGTCTGGCTTACAGGTTGGACTTTAGGTTCACTAGATCTTCTAGGTGGAGTCAAAGAACTCCTCTTAGAAGACCTAGGTCTAGAGTCCTGAAGATCAATCTTCTTCCTAGGTGTCTGATAGAAAGGACAATGGAAGCAATGTGTCCACATTCTCCACAGTTGTAGCATGACCTGCTATCAACTTTATGAGTAGACTTTCTTTGTGGAGAAGTGCATGACACTCTAGTAACATCAATCACTTTAGGTTTTGACTCTTGTATGTTTGATGTTTTCTCTGGTTTAACAAAATTTAGTGTTTTAACCTGTTTAACATGTTCCACTTTTTGGTTAACTGGTTTTTGACTTGAAGCATGTGAAAAAGTAACATTTGAAGTCCTTTTAGGTTCTGATTTGACTCTGTTTGACCCTGACTTTAAGTTAACTTTTTCAAATTCATTTTCCAGATTAACACAAGGCAATTTACCCTTTGCCTTTGAAGTGGCCTCCTTTTGTTTCTGTCCAGATTCAGTAGATGAACATGAGATGTCTGGATCAGTTACAAGAGGAGTAGTCACCACATGATCCTTGATGGGGTTGTTATTTACTGGTCTAGACTTAGTGTTCATCAAGGTCTCAGGTGGTGGTGGAACCACTTTGTAGCCTAAACCCTCCCCGTTATTCCTTTCTCTCACTAAGTGTTGAACTATGTGTGAAGAACTAGTCCAACTATGCAGTTTCTGTTTTAATGAATTAACTTCTACTTCTAGAACTGCCTTTTGCTTCTTAGTGTCTTCTAGGGAGTTTAGATAGTACCTAATGTCATTTGCTTGGTTAAAGGAAACTACTTCGGTTTCCCTAAGCTGTTTAGTCAATAGGTCTATCTTTTCTTTATAACTATGCTCATTTTGTTTTAGTACTCTATTAGCCTCAGTGCACAGTTGTAAATCTTTTACTAAGTTATCATTATGATCTAATAACCTAGCAAATTTGTCATCTATGCTATTCCTAAAAGTATCACAATCAGAACAAGCATGATTATTAAACATATGGTCAGTAGTACTTACCTGAGTTGGTTCAGAAGAGTTAGCCATCAACGCAGCATCAGATGTCTCTGGTTCTGGTGATTCTGACTTTTCTGTCTCTGACGTGGAAGTCTCCTCCTTTGGTTTGTAACTGACCTCGGGTGCAGTTGTCTCTTCACTATGTGACATTGCTATCTCAACTGCTAGATCACCTTCACTCGCTGAATCATCATCAATATCCTCAACACTGGCAATGTTTGATTCTCCTGGTGAGACAAACCTAAAACTCCAATCTTGTCCTTCATCATCATGAGCAGTCAAGGCTTTTGGATCCTTGTTTGATGAAGTAGAACTGGAGGCTTGCTTGTCTTGGCGAGTAAAGGATGAGAACGGGTTCACATTACCCGTCTTCTTTGGCTTGACACATTCTCTCTTGAAGTGCCCCTTCTCTCCACAGTTGAAGCAGGTCACTTTGCTTTTGTCAAAACCAAATGTGGTATCCTTAGTAGCTACCAAGTTCTGTCCAGTCTTCTTAACAAACTTCTTCGCCCTTCGGACAGCACTAGCTAAAGCCCACATTATATCCATCCTCTCAAGCTCCATTTCGTCCACCTGCTCGTAGTCCTCATCTGCCAGATGGCAGTTTCCAATCTTTCCGGCAACAAGTCCATCATATGAATGAACCACTGCAGCTAAAAGATCCATATGCTCTCGAGCTACTTCTACGGTCACATTACCGAGGTTCTCGGTCTTTAATTTGGTAGCACTTGCTTCTGATCCAATATAGTGGGTACATGACGACACTGACGTGTCTGATCAAGAAGGAGAAGCATGTAAAGGACCTGACGAGCTAGACACAAATGCAGTCTGGAGAGGTGCTCTAGATGTCTTAGCTTGAGGCGTGGCGTTGTATAAAGCTGGATTTTGTGTGTACGAAGACTTCTGAGCTCTATACTTCATCCTTAGCGCTTCTTCTCGCAACTTTAGAATAAAGTCATTTATATCCAGCTTTATAAGCATTTCATTCTGTCTAAGATTAGACACGAATGAAGCCCACTTATCAGGCAATACGTCTGCGAAGTTGCTTACTTTCTCTTCCATAGTCGTTTCAACTCCATGTGTATGCAATTCGCTCATCAAGTGATAAAATCTGTCTATGACTTCGTCTAAACTCTCGTTACCAATAGATGAGAAGTTATCGAATTCCTTCTTTAACTCTTTTGCCTTGATTGCCTTCAATGATGCATTCCCATCATATCTCTTCTCTAGCTCATCCCACAGTTTCTTGGACTGCTTGTTCTCTGAATACTGGTGGAATATGTCTTTGGGGATAGACTGAGTGATCAATGCATAAACCCTTTTCTCTGCATTGTACTTTACTTTCTGTGCGTCTGTCATCCCGCTTAACGTTAGCTTAACTCCATCAGCTCCCACCGGTGTACTATAACCGATCTCAATGGCTTCCCACAGATTAGGATCTACTCCATTAAGGTAGATTTAAAAACGTTGTTTCCAGTGGGGAAACTCATCTAAAGTCAAGAGCTTTGGTGGTTTATTGTGATTACCCACCTCACTCTCAAGCAACAGCATGTTCTGTATCCTTGAGTCCTTCCCAGCAGTAAAGGCTGACATCTGATCTTCGATGGCTAATAAACTTAGAATCTAATCAAACAAACTTTCACTGATGCGATTAAAGGATGCGAATGATCTAATCGTGCGTATGAACTCTGCGACTGGTTCAATCGTGCGGCTGAACTGGGCGATTGGTTCAGTCGTGCGAATGAAACTGGTGCGTATGAGCTATGCGAACGAACGGTTCAGTCGGCCGAATGAGGGTGCGACTAGGTCCAATCGTGCGAATGAGCAATGCCAATGGGGTCCAGTCGTACGAATGGGTCACTCGTGCGACTGAAGCTGCTGTTTTGCGAAAATTTCTAGATTTGACGGGTTTCAGCCGTAAAAATTCGAAATTTCACAAGTCCTAATCGCCTAAGTCCGTAGAAACCAAACTTCGATGAGGAGGGAACGTCCAAGATCACTTTTGATGCCAAAGATTGCGTTTTTAGTGCAAAAACACAAACTTTTAAGCAATCTTGATTGAATCAACACGTAATCAAGAGCCAAAGCTCTGATACCACTTGTTATGACCTGGTATTTGAACGAAATACCTAGTGATTAGCGTGTTAAACCAACTCAAATAGTGCGGAATCCTATTTGATTGGCGATCCAATCAGTGAGAACACACGAAGAATCAATCAAGAATTGAATCCGACGTTAGAAATCGATTAGGAATCGATCTAATGTGTTCTGTGAACTTGGAGAACGATTTGGGAGGTCTCTGGACGGCTAGGGTACGTCTGGAATCGTAATGGGATGAATCCTTACGTTTTTCCACGAATTGGGTCTATTTATAGGTTAGTATTGTTCAATCGTGCGACTGGGCCATAAGTATGGTTCAGTCGGGCGATTGAACCATGTGGTTGATTCATCCGCACGACTGAGTGTTCAGTCGTGCGATTGGGTCAATCTTATGAGTCAATCATACGACTGATCCAGTCTCCTGGTTCAGTCGTGCGATTGAGTCAGTCGTATGAAGTTATTCATGCGTGTGGTCCATTCGCATGGGCCATTCGCATGAGAACTTCATTAAGTTAAGTTTGAATGTTTTAATTAATGTAACATAATGTGCAACCATTCAAACAATCATAAACCCAATCAATTCAATCACGACTCATTAATGAAATATTAAACATCACAAGTAACAAACAATTCATGTCATTTCATTAATCATTACAATTACATCGAAATCAGACAGACAAGATTCATTACATTACAAATCATGATCTAGGGACATACATGCATCAACACAAATCTCTAAATCTCTATCTTGATTGCGACTCACAGGACTTGTTATTACATTCATTCCGATGTGGACAAAAAGGATCATGTATTTCCGCGGTTGGTATTCATGGTTTGGTATAAAGGAAATGCTGACGTAGCTTGGTATATGTCCAAATTGTCTTGTATTTCTTGATGTCATTTGGTGCATTATTGACCGATTGGCTAGTTTCGCGCATTTCATATTGACTTATGTGAGATAACGAGTCGAGAAAATGACTCGTACTTACCTCTAATAGTCGGTTATCGTGGTGTGTCGTTAAACATCGATCGTTAAATTCTGATGATCAATTCACTTTCTGTTATTAGCAATGCCTCTAATCACTTTCAGGAACCCAGCTCAAAATCTCGGCATATTGTATCATTCTTAACCCGACGATTTAACCGGAGAAGCGATACGTATTCATAAGATATGCGTTAAGCTTGTGTCATTATATAGTGGCACTTGGGATTCTTAAATTCCGACGGTCAAACTTTCATACATTTACGGGATATTATTATTTCTTTCTTATTGGCTTCAAGATGTCACTTTATTACACAATTTCATTCCAGATGATGTGAGAAGTGTGACTTATAAGTTTAATATACCTCAAGAACTCATCATCGTTTTCCAACATTTCATGTGCCAAATCTCAAAGAGTTAGTGGACGCATCGTGTAAAATTCCATAATTCCTAAAGTGAAGCATCTCACCCGTAATCAAACGCCAACCACAGTCCGTTAGTACACTTATCTTCCATCATAAATTTCATGTTCGTTTCAGTTTCATTCTTAATTTCGGGACGAAATTCTTAAAAGTTGGGGAGACTGTAACATCCTGTATTTTTTTTACGTTAAATAAAAGTTAACGTCGTTTAATCTTGTAAGGACTATTGCTGCCAAATATGGAACTCATGGGTTACTTATGACTATTTTCTAATTTTGTCTTTAATTCTTAAATTTGAAACTTAATAATGTTAATTATTACTTAATAAATAAATTATAATTATAATAATTATAATAATAACAATAATAATAATCATGATAATAATAATAATAATAACTAATTATAAGTGTAATAATAATAATAATCATAATAATAATAATAATAATAATAATAATAATAATAATAATAATAATAATACTTGAATAAAAACAAGTTAGATTAAAGTTTTGGGGGGGTCTTAATGTCATTTTATAAACTTTAATAGAAGTTTTATGCATAAAATGATAAGTAATCAAAGTTGGAGGGCTAATTGTGTAAATTTAAATAAAACCCAAACCACCCGCCCCATTACCCCGTAATTCCGGCCTGGACTCCGGCCACACTCCGGCCGAAGTCCGGCGAGCCCCAAAACGCCCGGAAACAACCGATTTTATCACCCAAACCGTCCCAAATCGCTTCATCTACCTAACTCGAGCATGAATGCACGTTCAATGGCGCTTACAAGTCGGTTATGAACCTTAAACAATCAAGTAACCGACGGCATTAAACTTCATAGCCGTTTGAGCATTGAATCATAATAATAATCAAATTAACTACACATAAACAATCATCTAACAATCTATAATCGATTACAACCTTCAATTTCAACCGACAAACACAATTTCAACACAATCAACACCCACCTTCATCGTGCCTACAACTAGTCGAGCACTAACCTCTGGAGTTCAAGAATCAAAATTGGATTTTCGTTCTCGTTTGCAACCTGAACCATTCGCGGCATAGTCGCGGCCTGTTCTTCGTGGCGATCGTCTCCAATCCAATTTTAATCGGGTAATCAAATACATAAAATTACTCGGCATTTCATGGGGAACAAAAGCCCTATGAATCCAAGCATTTATCTAATCGAATGGAACTTCAATTTGGCTCTAAACGATTCTAGGGTTCTTGTGATTTGGGGAATTTCTTAATCTTGGCTTATAACAATTTGAAACCAAAATAAACCGCGGCCGAGGCCTTCATTCACTGGTTCCCCACTCGTTTGTCAAACTTGAGGTCCCGGGTTCGAACCCGGGCACCCTCAACCTATTTTTTTTGGCTTTTTTAGCCTTTAAAAAAATATAGAAAATTTCTGAAAATTATTAAAAATCAATCTTGTAAACTTCAATTATTTTTGTAGTCAATCAATTTCTGAAAATTTATGTTCGTATAATACTCTTATATTTTTATAAAACAAATGATAAAATTAGTTATAGATTTTTAATGTTGTTTAACTTATTAAATCATTATTTGTTCAAATAATATATTTAGATATTTCTTATAAGTTAAACTTAAAATATTGTTTTAATTTACTAAATAGTTATTTGCTCAAATAATATATTTAAATTATTTTTCTTATAAAATAGACATTAAATATCGTTATAACTCACTAAATCATTATTTGTTCAAATAACAAGTATATATTATTATTTAAAATGAGAGTTATTTTAAAAGTTTGTTTAAACTATATTTAGACTTTGTTACAAATGTTTTCTTTTATTTCTTAGTATTAAAGCGATTAAATAGTATATTGACTCAAAGCATAATCAAAATTTACCATGTTAGTTGGATCTAATTATTAACATCCCAAATTCCACTTAAAACCCTAGTCCTCGTTAAAAAGTTAAACTTATTATAATTAAACTTTAACCTTGTAAATATATATATAATTTTAGGTGCCTTGTGAAGAACTACATTGGATCACTGCTTATTACATTTCTTATTTAATCGTCATTCTATACTTATTTGATCATGTGAGTATTTCTATACCTCTTTTTTATATTTTCACACTTTGGGGTGAAACATGTTACTTTATAAACATTGCACTTGTAAACGTTTGATTCTTGTAAACCTATGGCAATTTACCTGTTTGTTGTGGTTAGTTGAACTTTGTGGCTACCATGTAATGTCGAATATATGTACAATCATTAAATATTCCTAGCCTAGCGAAGTCATAGATCTACGGGCCAGACAAGCCTGCTTGGTTGATCCAAGTATACTTAGCTAATCGTATATACTTTTAAACGTTTGAGACTTGTAAAACTTTGTCGAGGTTTGATTGTGCATTCTGTCTTACATCCCTAGTTACTTGTTCTCTAACTTACAACATGAATTGCCATCTTTTATATACTTATGTATCGAAAACTATGGAAATCTTATGTTTACCTTTTACTTTTAACATGTTTCAGGAAATACTCAAGCTTGATCGCCACTTTTGAAGTACTTTCACATCTAGGAATGAACCTAGTTAAATAAACGAAATAAATTGGCTTGTTGCATCTTATGTTATGTCATTTACTTTCTTTAAGACTTATGATTGTAATGGTACAATTGGAACTTATGAATAATATATATTTGGGATATTAATAGCGTTATGTGGCTGTGAACGATCTTAACTCTCACTCCTCGACGTTTCCGCCATCAAGGTTGGGGTGTGACAGCATCCCTTGAAGAGTCAAGGAGTGCGACTTGGTTGTGCTGAGGGTTAAGTGCCATTGAAGAAAGTTACAAGTAGATAGTTCAGAATTGGGTAAATTGAAGAGAAAGAAAGCTTTTAGGGCAGTAATTTTGGTAAAAGGATGAAAGTGATTAGCCGGAGGTATTTAAATGGGTGGGATGGCGGTTTAAAGGAGGTTTGGATAAGATGATGGGAGGTTTCAGTGGATGATGTGACATGGGCGGTAAGGTTAGTCCATTTAAATAATCCGACATCATTAACAAAATCTTTATTTTTTACAAAGTGGGGCCCAAAAGATTTCCGTTACACAGTAAAATCTTTCTTCCGAGTATAAAGCATTTCCGAAGGTAATGTTCTTCTGAAGACAAAATTACTTCCGAAGGTAAAGTGATTACTTCCGAGAGTATATGTTGCTTTCCGAATGGAGAGTGTTACAAGCTTCGGAAGTAGATCTGATATGAAATCATTCGCTTCTTCCGAGACTTAACAACTCTTCCGAGAAGAAAATTATCCTGGGAGAAATTTGCTTCGGAAGATATGTAAAATATCTTCCAAGGGTTAATTTCTCTTTGGAAGAATTCATACTTAGATAAAATTTTAGAGAAAGATCTTTTGTAACAGGGATTAGATTGTTTGACATAAGACCTTACACATTAAAAGGTTCTCAAATGAGATAGACTAGTCAAGGTTTATCATCCCAATAGCTGTAATGAGATATTTAAATCTTTGTTCATCAAAGGCTTTGGTGAACAAGTAAGCATATTGTTCATTTGAATCAACTTTGATTAGCTTGATAAGATTTTTCTCATGAATATCTCTAATGAAATGATACCTGATATCGATATGCTTAGTCTTGGAGTGCTTCACTGGATTTTCAGTAATGGAGATAGCACTGTTGTTGTCAATGTGAATAGGAGTGCTCATAAAGTTGAATCCGTAGTCTATCATCTGGTTTTGAATCCACAGCAGCTGAGCACAGCAACTAGCAGCAGCAATGCATTCAGCTTCAGCAGTTGATGTAGAGACACAGGATTGCTTCCTGCATTGCCATGAGATAATCCTTCCACCAAGAAATTGACATCCACTAGATGTTGATTTCTTGTTGATATTGCAGCCACCATAATCATTGTCAGAGTAACCATAGAGATTGAAATCACTTTTTCTTAAATACCAGAGACCTAGTTTAGGTGCTCCATTAAGGTATCTAAGGATTCTCTTGGTAGCAACTAGGTGAGACACCTTTGGAGCAGCCTAATATCTTGCACAAATGCAAGTTGCAAACATGATATCAGGTCTACTTGCTGTGAGATACATTAGAGAACCAATAATTGCTCTATACTGATGTTTATCAGTATCCTCCCCCTCAGAGTCAGGGCAGAGATTATGGTTTCTGGGTATAGGTGTTTTTGCTGCCTTACAATCTTTCATGTCAAATCTTTCTAAGATGTCATTCACATACTTAGATTGACTGATGAAAAACCCTTCCTTCATTTGCTTCACCTGAATTCCAAGGAAAAGGTCCATTATTCCCATGGAACTCATTTCAAACTTCTTCTTCATAATGCTCTCAAAGTCTTTACATATTTGGTCATTTGAAGAACCAAATATGATGTCATCAACATAGACTTGAACAAGCAAGATGTCTTTCCCAGACTTCCTTATGAAAAGTGTTTTGTCAATGGTACCTCTAGTGTAACCATTCTTCAGGAGAAACTGAGACAATGTCTCATACCACAGCCTAGGTGCTTGGTGCAGCCCATATAGAGCTTTATCCAATTTGCACACATAGTTGGGATGCTGTGGATCTTCAAATCCCGTAGGTTGGCATACATAGACTTCCCTATCTATATCCCCATATAGAAAGGCACACTTGACCATCAAGCTGATAGACAGTGAAATTCTTGGATGCAGCATAAGCAAGGAAGATCCTAACTGCCTCAAGTCTTACAACATGTGCAAAGACATCAGTATAATCGATTCCCTCCTCTTGAGTGTATCCTTGAACCACCAGTCTTGCCTTGTTCTTGATAATCAATCCTCTATCATCTCTTTTGTTTCTGAAAACCCATTTAGTGCCTATAGGTACTTGACCAGATGGTAGCGGACATAGGTTCCAAACCTTTTGTCTTTTGAATTGAAGCAGCTCCTCTTGCATTGATTCAACCCAGCTACTATCTTTCAAGGCATATTCCATCTTCTTGGGTTCCATTTGGGATAAAAAGCATGAGTACAAGCAGACATTCCCATTGTGAATTTGTCCTCTTGTTCTTACGTCCTCAGATATTTCCCCTATGATGTTCTCAGCTGGATGAGTGTTGTGAAACCTAAGTCTAGGAATCACCTCCAGTTGCAAAGATAAATCCAAATTGGACATATTTTGCTCAGGAGCTTGAATACTTGGTCCAGCTGCTGTTTCAAATTCATTCAATGAGGACTGATTAAATGAAAGAGAAACATCATCATTTGTTTGCTGTGAAGTAGCATCAACAGTTGCCTGTTCCTTCAAGATGTTGCTTTCATCAGCTTGGTGTCGTGCAGGATCACCTGAAGAGGTTTGAGAGTCAACAGGTGAACTGCTTGTTGAAACTCCACTATCTCTTGAGATGGTTATACTATCAGATCTTCCAATAGTGGGAACTTGATTTGCTGCAGCTCTTGGAGAACTTGGAATAGGTCTGGGAAGCTCAAACAGTTGATCATCATCTTAGTCACTTTGAGCACCTGTTCCAGCTGAAACATTCTCACAAGATGGTTTAGAATAGTTTGGAAACAATTCTAAATCGAAGATATGATCAGGGCCATTCCCCCTAACACAAGGAGTGTGCTCATTGACTACAATGTTGGAAGATTCCTCAAATTGTTGATTTTTAATGTTATAAACTCTATAAGCTTTAGAGTTAGAGGAATATCCAACAAAGATGGCATCATCTGATTTTTCAACAAACTTTGCCAAATTGTCTTTTGTGTTAAGTATGGTACACCTACTGCCAAAGGACCTTAGAAAGCCAATGAACGGTGGCCTCTTGTTCCATAGCTCATAAGGGGTTTTTCCATGTGGCTTTACTACAAGGACCCTGTTCTGCACATAGCATGCAGTGTTGACTGCCTCTGCCCAGAATGTTAGTGGTAGCTTTGAATCAGCTAACATAGTCCGAGCAGCCTCAATAAGTGTCCAATTCCTCCTCTCAGCAACACCATTTTGTTGAGGAGTTCTAGGAGCACTATATTTTCTGGCAATCCCTTTTGAGTTACAGAATGAGTCAAGAACGTGGTTCTTAAACTCAGTCCCTTGATCACTTCTAATTATTTTAAGCTTGTGATCAATTTGATTTTCTATTTTAAGAATAAAAGATTTCAAAGTTTCAGCAGTTTCATCTTTGGTTCTTAAAAAGAATACCCATGTAAATATAGTAAAATCATCAACAATCACAAGGCAATATGATTTCCTTCCAATGCTCATTATACTTGTGGGACCAAATAGATCCATGTGCAATAAGTATAATGGAGTGGTGATGGAGTTAACAACTTTGGATTTATGAGATGCCCTGTGTTGCTTCCCTTTCAGGCATGCAACACAGTTATCTTTGCAGAAAAATTCCTTTTTAGGCAAACCATGTACCAAGTTATTTTTAGCCAATTTATTAATTGTCTTAAAATTTACATGACACATTCGTTTATGCCATAGTGTTGACTCATCACCATCAGCTTTGGAAAGAAAGCATGATACTTCTCCTATTGGGGAAGTATTGTTCATATCCAGCTTGTACATATCCCCTTTCCTAGGAGATCTAAGAAGCACCAATTCCTGAGGAATTGTCATCCCGGGTTTGAGGATTATGCACTCATGTTTTGTGAATAGCATTTGATTCTTTTGATCACAGAATTGAGAAACACTTAACAGGTTGTGTTCAAGCTGGTTGACAAAGTTAACTTTGTCAACTTTAATTTTCCATTGGATATACTTCCTCTGCCAGAAATATATCCTCCGGCCTCACCTCCAAACTGGACAGGACCTCCATCATAATGTTGAAATTGTTGAAGGAGAGATATGTTCCCTGTCATGTGCCTGGTCCACTATCCACAATCCAAACATTGTTATTCTTGTCATATGGATGTCCATGCACATAAGATGACATGATTAGTTTTGATTGGAAACCCAAGCCTTGTTGGTCTTGGGTTCCTCCAATGATAGCAACATAATTGAACCAAAATTTATGCATGGGGGTTCAATGGATGTCTTTGAAGAAGAGGATTGGGCTACAGCATCTTCCTTGATCTTCCATTCCATCCCTTGGTTGATCATGGAGGATGAGCTTGTTGAAGCTTTTGTAGCTTGGCATTCTTCCGAAGCTTCTTTCTTTTCGGAAGAAGCCTTCACCACCTTTTCTTCCGAAGCAGTCTTCTTCTGGGATGGTCTCAAGGGGACTCTTTTATTCTTTTGAGTCTTGATAGCTTTAGCTTCCGAAGCCTTTTTCCTTTCGGAAGAAGGATCTTCTTCCGAAGCAACCTTGCTTCGGAAACAAGCTTTCCCTTTTTCATCAGTTGAACCATTTGATATGGTCCAAATAAGAAACCTTCCCTAACTCCTTCCTTTTTAACATTATTTGCATAATGTGTGCTAGCAGGATTGTAGTAACAATCTTTGGCCATGTGGTTTTGCATACCACACATTATGCATGCAATGTTAGTCTTTTGGGAATTTGAGGATTGCTATTTCTTGTTCTTTTTCTCTTTATCAGCAACCTTTCCCTTTAACTTCTGATCCTTTGGTAGGACAGGAGTGCTGGTACTACACCCCTTTCCTGAATCAGAGTTTCCAACCACCTGGAATCCAGCTGAGATGAATACACCCTTTTGCTTTGGGTCTATCTTCAGCTTAGACTCAGCCACTTTCTTGGCAGTTTTTCTGGCTGTCTTAGCTTTGCTTCTTCTGGCTTTGGTGGTCAGGGTTTGATCATCATTGGTAGGGGAGGGTATAGTTACCTAGTTCTTCCCTGTGATGGTCTTCATGGTTGCATCATTCTTTGACTCATAAGAAGGAGGGTCAGCAAATGGAACCTCTTGCTCTTCAGTACCACACTTTGGTTGTCTTATAGACTCATAGGAGTGTGGTGGAGCAATTTCATTGGTTCCCAACCCACCTTTGTTTTGGTAAAAAAGCTTTGAGTGAGAGGATGATGCAAGAATGGCTTGGAAGTTTTGCTCGAAAATAGCATACTTCCTGGCTTGAGCCTCAGGTGTGACAAGCTGGGCTTGAGCCTCAGTCAATTTGAATATTAAATCCTTTATTTGAGTCTTATAATTTGTGTGTTCGTGTTTTAATAGGGACACAGTTTTCTCTAACTCTTCAATTTTTCTTTGATAGTCAGAATCAACCCTTTTAAAATTAGATTTTAAAACATTTAAAGACTCAATATCGGATTTAATCTCCATATTGTAGTCCTGATACAATTTAACCTTAGCAATACATGCAGGAGTACAGAGATGTTCATATACCTTATTTTCATCTGTTCCGGCCATGAGTGCTTGAGCAGGAGTCACATCCTGTACCATGAAGCTCCAGTCAACTTCTTGAGCCATTGCAGCTGTTTCTGTTGACTTTCCGGTGGGCTTTGGTGTAGAGGGATGTGTGGAGGCCTGTGGGGTTCCCGGATTAGATTTGGGAGCCTTGCATTCCCTTGCAAAATGACCAAGTTGGTTACAGTTGGAACATTTGGCCTTAGTTTTGTCAAACCCAAATTTGCTGTTGATTGGGTTCTGTGGAAATTGCCTTCCAGTTCTCATAAAGAACTTCTTTGCTTTGTAGGTTAATAGAGCCTTTTGTTGTACTATGTCCACGTATTCCACTTCATCCGGGCTAAAGCACTCTAGATCATCAAAGCAATATTGATAATCATTTGAGTGTCCACTTCCTGAGACAAAAGCACAGTTGTCCTGAAAGGAGCTTTGCTGAGCTTGTTGAGACCTTGGAGTCTCTAAAATGTGATGTATGGCCCAGAAGAACAAGATGGCTGCTGGGTGTAAGTCAGGTATTGTTGAGGCTAGAGTTTCCTGAGCCTTCAGCAACCATTAAAGTGTTGTTAGCAGGAAGACTCATGGGTATGCTTGTCTGATGGCCTCTCTTACTCTCCATTTCCAAACGGTATCCATCAAGGATGCCATAGAGTTCAGTCATGGTGAGTGTATTCAAGTTCTCTGTTCTCTTGATAGAGACACAGTAGAATGTTTACTCATTAGGTAATGTACTCATGAACTTTCTTGTAAGGTCTCTAAGTTCATGAGCAATTCCCACATACTGAAGGGAAGAAATGAGATCCATGTACCTGAAGTATTGCTGGCTAAGTGTCTCTCCAGCAATGTAGGTGAAGTTCTCGAACTGCTGCTTCAGTGAGTCCTTCTTGGAGTCATTTGAGCTTGAATACATTTGAGCAAGCGCATCAAACAGTTCTTTGGTAGACTTGCAATGCTCAAACCCCACCATGATGGAGTTTGGAATTGAAGTAATGAGAACAGTCATAGCATTGCTGTCAATGTCCAGCTTCTTCCGGTCCTCATCAAAATAATCTTCAACAGCTTTCTCAATCATGGCACCGTTTCCACCAGCTACTTTTGGTTTATACGAGCCGTTGACAATGGATTGCCACATCTTGCTGTCTTGATACCTGATGAAGCCTTCCATTCTTCTGCTCCATGACCTGAACTTTTCAGGGGTGATGATGGGTGCTTTGGTCATCGTCCCCATCTCTACTTCAGATTTGTTGAGGGCCATTTTGAGTGTGGTATAAGGAGGAGTGAAAAGCAGGTTGATTAGGATGGTAAGATCTCACAATAAAGAGCCTAAGAAGCTCTGATACCAATTGCAGGATCGGGTTTGTCACTTAAACACTTGGATTTCTCTCAAACTCACTTATAGAACACTCAAATCAGATGAAGTAGAGTCTTTTATAAGAGTTGATAATAATATAATAAGTAGCAACGAACACACATAAATAATTTTCAAGGAGCTTGTATATATTACTTCTTAACTCAAAGTACTACAAGACTCTTACAAGCATGAAACATGAGTTACAATGAGAAACTATATATACTAGATCCTACAGCAGGATATACTTTGATACCAGCTGGAAACCTAACACTAAAGCATATACTACAATGCTAAAGTTAAGGTATCTTAGATAAAGTATTATCTAAGATATGGTAGTCATGACATGTCCATGACTTACCTTTTGTCACCAACTAAAGATGGCAACTGTACTAACTTATAAAGGTAAACAGTAGAATAAAGTATGATCAACTACATGGCTTTTGAGAAAACGCCATGCAGTATCTTAGAGGTCTGTAGCGGAGTGTCAGGGAGACCATACTTGTGTCCACTGGATAATAGTAGTGTCTTCCGAAGGTAAGTTGGATTCTTCCGAAGCCACTTATACTTCGGAAGAGGCTTCTATACTTCTGAGGCTTGAGGACTTCTATACTTCGGATGTTGATCTATCATTCTAAGTCTTGATCTTCGGAAGTAAGTTCTTTGTCTTCGAAAGTTGGAGTTTTCCTTCGGAAGTTAGTTTTACACTTTGTCTTCGGAAGAGCTCCTTTTTCCTTCGGAAGTTCCACACTTAGCTTCGGAAGTCCTTTATTTGTTGTACCAAAATATTCTAAGTGATTTGGTTTTGGTTGGACCAGCCTTTCTAGATCCAACAGCCTCTTTGGCTGCTACAGCTGCTTTGCTACTTGCAGCAAGTAGCTTCCCAGTAGTGTGTCCACCTTTTCTTTTGAGTTTTTCCATACTTTCTTCCTCTAATAGCTCTCTGCTGTTATCTTGCTTTTGCCTTTGATGTCTTCAGAAGCTTGATCTTTCGTGTACTTACAGCCTCTACGATAAGCAAGTGAATGGGGCCGGTGCGTGGCGAACGGAACGGTTCATCAAGCCATTTTTAGCCGATCTTAGGAGAGCAAAGTGCTCTTGCGCATGTCGGGCGAAGACTGGTGGCTCCAGACGGTATACAAAGCCCAAGGAGTAGTCAGGGACACGGGACAAAAGCGTTCTTTTTCGGACACGGGAAAAAAGCGCTCTTTTTCCCTTGATATTCTGGCTTAGGGGATTCAGGTTGGGGAGTGGGGAGTTGAGCTTGTGGTGATGAAGGTGTTTGTTGGATCATGTAAGGCTGCTAAAACCAAAAGAAACACTTAGAGCAATTTTGGTGCAATTGTAAAAGACTTCCGAAGGCAAAAGCTGCATTTCCGAATATTAAAGTTAAAAGAACTTCCAAAGAGGAATCCTGGATTCCGAAGACAAAGCCATCCCTCTTCCGCAGATCAACACTTACAAGAATTCAAGACAATGTCTTCCGAAGTATAAAGTTTGAAGATCAGCACAAGTCCAAAGTATAAGTGGCTTTGGAAGAACTTGTTCTTCCAAAGCCAACTAACCATCAGAAGAACCGACTATGAACCAGGAGATATAAGTATGGCCCTTCTGACAAGCCACTACATCCTCTGAGATACTACATGGTGATTTCTCACGCCCATGTAGTTGACCATTGTAAGGCCCCGTTTCCGGAAAGCCTCACAGTTGGTCAATCATAGCATAAAATCAGTTTAATAACAAAACATTGCAGCGGAAATAATTAGACATTCTTTTAAAACTTAGAAACCATATCGTACTCATACATTTGTCCTTTAATTGCAAACAAAAACATATTACTTGTTCTTAAATTACAATAAAGATTTCATAAATAGAAATGCCATCCATAGCTCCCCAAGTAGCTCCGTGTGCCATCCTCAGCATCAGCACTTACCTGCCAACTATTATGCATAAAAGTCAGCTTCGCTGAGTGAGTTCTGGTTGTAAATAATATAAGAAAATATAAACTTTATCCTTCATATAATGACCATGCATACATCATAGTACATAACATAACTTGCATCATAATAAGCATGTTCATTATCTTTCATTCTTTCATTATCTTTCACTTTCATCATAAACGAGATTGCACAAAGCAAGAGCTCCATGTTGATTGACAACAAATGCCAATCCCTGTCGGTACACATGAATACGGTGGCTAACCCCCGACAGTTGATCCACACTGTGAGGCACATAGCCCGCTCATGAATACGGATCCATCATCATAAATCAGACTCACATAAGTGAAGTCTATCATAGTGCTTGCAAGACTTTACATCATCAAACGGGCCCGGGGGTAACATTCATTAAGTTTCACTTTTCATTAATATCATCTTCCACTTTATTATATATAATAATTAACTTATTAAGTACACATCATGTCAAGTACTAGTCATCATAAAACATAACTAACCCTCCGCGGGACAGCGGGGGTTCGGGGGCGGCAGCCCCTGACAGCGGGGTCCTAGGGGCGGCAGCCCCTAGTGGGGTCCAAGGGGTAACGCCCCTGGCTGGGGCCAGGCTGCCAGGTCAGCGCGAAAAATTTTTGTATTTAAACACTTATATAGCACATTTACTTATAGAAAAATCGTTCTTCCTGTTAAAACCCCTTAAAATCTTGGTCATTTAAAAACATATATTTAGTATGCATAATAGCCCCAAAACATGGAAAACTTATAAATAGGGGGTCTAGAACTCACCTGGATACCATGAATAACTTCTAGGCTAAGCTTACAAGGCTAGGATCACTCTACACAGCCTGTAGATAAGCTAACACTTAAAGGGGTTAATTTCTGCCTAAATTCGCTGCTAATTTCGCTGCAAGATCAGCAATTTCGCAGCTAGATTCGCCAACAGCTTCGCTGCTAGTTTCACCAGCAGTTTCGCTGCCAGTTTCGCTGGCAACTTCGCTGGCAGTTTCGCTGGCAGTTTCGCTGGCATCTTTGCTGGCAGTTTCGCCCAACTTTCATTGGAAAACCATGTCTGCGAAACTACCTGCGAAACTATAGTTTCGCAGGAAGTCCTCATAGTTTCGCTGATTGAATATGCAATTTCGTTGGATGCATATGCAGTTTCGCAGATCGCATAAAAATTACGAACCAGACCATTTTTAACCCAAAATCTTAACTTTTTACGTCCAATCTCTTAGTTTATCATCCATGAGGCTAAATCTAAGCTTTATACATGTTTTCATACGTAAAAATATGACCTTTATGCGATTCTTTGCAACTTTTCAAAATCCAAAACCCTAGAATCCGGGTTTGATCTACAGAAGGGTTTAGAGGTCGATTCTTACCTGGATTTGTTGCTTCTTTCTTAGGTCTTGATGCTCCAACACCCAGATCTTCAATCTCTTAACCTTGGAAGCTTCAAATCTTGAGTTTTCTTCACTTTCTCTCTCTATGAATTTTGGGAGCTAGGGTTCAAATGATGGAGATGGAGGCTGATTTGGGTAGGTTAAGGGCTGATTATGGGCCTTAATCACTTAGGCTCTTGCCCATAAACCCAATTTGGCCCATAACCCATTTCCCTCTTTTATTAAATACACATTAATTAAGCCCATTATCCTTAATGACTCGTTTCGACTTTTCGGGGTGTTACAACCATACTTACTGTTCATTCCTTATAAGTTAGTACAGTTACCAAGTTTAATTGGTGACAAAAGGTAAGTCATGGACATGTCATGACTACCTAATCTAGGATGTATTTTATCTTAGATACCTTACTACTAGCAATGTAGTATTTGTTTAGTAGTAATTTCTAGCTGGTAATCTTTTGTACAACCGGCTGTAGATAGTGGTATATATAGTTATCATTGAAAACTTAGTTAATATGCTTGTAAGATGGATGTCACCAGGAGCCATTGGCTCAATCATACCTGGAAGAAGTGCAATATGTCTTCCAGTGAAGTTGGTGGACATCCTCTTCAGAACCTTGAAGATGGTCGGCCTCATGTGAGGGAAAAGAAGAGTAGCTTCACATAGAAGCTTGTATTGGTCTAGCTCACAGTTAATAATATGCTGAATAAACCTGGGATACATATAGAATGTTTCCCTTTGAAGGTTTCCTTTGAGGTTGTTCAGCATAATTTTGGAGTAGTTGAAACGGAGGCCCTTTACCAACCCATGAACTAGGCATCCAAAATCATAGGTAATTTGATCCCAATCCTCTGATTTGTTTGGTAGACAGTGAAGAACTATGTGAAGCAGGAACTTCCAGTTATAAGAGAAGTTGAATTTGTAGACCGTTAACCTGCTTACATGTCCACCATATCCCATTTGGGCATATGTGTCTTCCAAATCATATTTGGGGAATTCAATGAGAGAGCCCTCATCATGAAGCTCTAAATGCTCCCTGATGGTCTATTCAGATATGACTAACTCCTGGCCACAGATCCTCGACCTGATAACCCTAACTCCATTTAGAGTGTCATTTTGATCATTTGCCCAAAATTCGGCCATATGGTTGGAGTAAACATTAGGATTTACAGTGAAGTCGGTGTAGTAGGTGGATTGGGTCAGAGAGTGGATGATTTCAGCGAAGTCAGCATCCTTTGAAGAGTCAAGGAGTGCGACTTGGTTGTAATGGGGATTCAGGGCCATTGATGGAAAAATCAAGAGAAAGTGAAGTAATTTAGGAGAGTAAAAGTCTAGATGAAGGAAATTTAGGGCTTTCAAATGGGTAAAAAGATTATAGAGAGAGCTCGGAAGTATTTAAATGGGGTGAAATGGTGGATGGATAAGGTGAAATGACAGTTTGGGGTATGATGTGACAGGGGCAGTAAGGTTAAACCATTTAAAATATCCCGACATCATTAAGAAAATCTTTCCATTTTTACAGAGTGGAGCCCAAAGATTTCCATTACACAGTAAGGTGTTCTTCTGAAGGTAAGAGTTTCCCGAAGGTAATATATTTAAAGGCCAAACTTACTTAGGAAGGTAAATTATGTTGTAAGAAAAATTTACTTCCAAGAGTAAGAAGGTCTTCCGAGGAAAGAAGTTTTAAAGTTTCAGAAATAGATTTTATATAACATTAGATGTTCTTCCGAGGCTTAAAACTCTTCGGAAGATAATACTAACTTGGAGGAATTTTTCTTCGGAAGATAGATAAGATATCTTCCGAGGCAAAATTTCTCTTTAGAAGAACTAATACTTAGTAAATTTTGAAGAAATACCTTTGTAACTGGGCTTAGATTGTATGACATAGATAAGACACATATTTAAAAGGTTTTCCAAAGGAGATAAACTAGTCAATGTTTATCATCCCAATAGATGTGATAAGATTTTTAAATCTTTGTTCATTAAATGCTTTGGTGAACAAATCAGCATATTGTTTATTTGAGTCAACTTTGACTAGTTTGATCAAGTTTTTCTCATGAATATCTCTAATAAAATAATACTTGATGTCAATGTGCTTTGTCTTGGATGGCTTGACAGGATTTTTGTAATGGAAATGACACTCTTGTTGTCAATGTGAAATTTGATTTTGAATCCACAGCAGCTGAGCACAACAACTAGCAGCATCAATGTTTCAGCTTTAGCAGTTGATGTGATACACATGATTGCTTCTTGCATTGCCAGGAAATGATCCTTTCATAAAGAAATTGACATTCATCTGATGTTGATTTCTTGTTGATATTTCAGCCACCATTGTCACTATCAGTGTAGCCATAAAGATTGAAGTCTTGATTCCTAGGATACCAGAGATCAAGTTTAGGTGTTCCTTTGAGATATCTAAGAATTCTCTTGGCAGCAACCAGGTAAGACACGTTTGGAGTAGCCTGATATCTTGCACAAATGTAGGTTACAAACATGATGTCAGGTCTACTTACTATGAGATACAGCAAAGATCCAATAATTTCCCTATACATGATGTTGATCAGTATCCTCCCCCTCAGAGTCAGGACAAAGATTGTGATTTGTGGAAATAGGTATCTTGCTGGCTTACAATCCTTCATTTCAAATCTTTCTAAAATGTCATTGACGTATTTTGATTGATTGATAAAGAACCCATCTTTCATCTGCTTCACCTGAATTCTAAGGAAAAAGTCCATTTCTCCCATGGAACTCATCTCAAACCTCTTCTTCATAATGCTTTTAAAGTCTTTACACATTTGGTCATTTGAGGAGCCAAATATGATGTCATCAACATAGACTTGTACTAGCAAAATGTCTTTCCCGGACTTCCTTATGAATAACGTCTTATCAATGGTACCTCTGGTGTAACCATTCTTTAGGAGAAACTTAGATAAAGTCTCATACCACAGCCTAGGTGCTTGGTGCAGCCCATAGATAGCTTTATCCAATTTGCACACACAGTTGGGATGTTGTGGGTCTTCAAATCCTAGAGGCTGACACACATAGACTTCTCTGCCTATATCCTCGTATACAAATGCACACTTGACATCAAGCTGGTAAACTGTGAAATTCTTGAATGCTACATAAGCAAGAAAGATCCTCACTGCCTCAGGTCTTGCAACAGGTGCAAAGACATCAGTATAATCAATACCTTCCTCCTGTGTGTATCCTTGAACTACCAGTCTTGCCTTGTTCTTGATGATCAAGCCTCTATCATCCTTTTTGTTTCTGAATACCCATTTTGTGCCAATGGGTACTTGACAGATGGTAGTGGACATAGGTTCCAAACTTTTTGTCTCTTGAATTGAAGCAATTTCTGTTGCATTGATTTAACCCAACTACTATCTTTCAAAGCTTCCTCTGCCTTCTTTGGTTTCATCTGAGAAAGGAAGCATGAGTACAAGCAGACATTCTCATTATGAGTTTGTCCTCTTGTTCTTACACCTTTAGAAACATCTCCAATGATGTTCTCAACTGGGTGAGTGTTTTGAATCCTGAGCCAAGGGATCACTGTGTTTCCGATTCGAACGAGAACCGATGAGCTTGGATCTTAGAATTCAAATTGTATGATCTAGATTTGATGGAATGATGCTAAATTTCAATAATGATGAACACAAAAGTGTTTGCAGGACCGTTTAAGGGCTTAAACACAATTACAACACAACAACACAATGAGGAGATTAACTAAGCTCTAATCAAACAGTGAACTGGGTAACCAAAGGTGATACAAAGAACACAAGTAAAGCAAGAGACAGAACAAGAGAATATGGGTTTCAAGGAGGCAGTATATTGCTTTCTCAAGTTCTTTTACATGTGTTACAAAGCATAAAGAAAAGATACAAGAACTTGAAATACTTATACTACAACCTACAACCGGCTATACTTTGAAAGCCAGCTGGATACAATTGACTAGACACTAACAAAATCAATTGTAGGATCAAAAGGCATATCTGCCTTTTGACCTTGTGACTATGACATGCCATAGCTCACATCCTTATACAATACAAAAAGGATAAAGTACATAAAGTGGAAAGTTGAAGACTCAAGACCTCAATGTACAGTTACCAAAAGCAAGACCCTTTTCACCAACTCATGTAAGTTGGTGACTTTACAGAGATGCAGCGGAAAAGGTGCTTTATGGAACAGTACATCAGATAAAGCATGTGTACTAAAAGTGTTCGGAAGAAATCTGTCTTCATAGGTTAAAGCTTCGGAAGACTTTGTCTCTGAAGCTTCGGAAGACTTCATGTTTGGCTTCGGAAGATATTGGTCTTGGCTTCGGAAGATTTTACACTTAGAGTATTTTCTAATGCTTTGTGTAAAACTTCCGAAGCATTCTTCACTTCAGTACTTAGTGCATGTTGCTGAGACACTTAGGCTGTTTTGGGTTGCATCAGACTTCAGGAATCCTTACAAACTCCCCCTAGGCTGATGCTACCAAAACACTTGGAAGATCTTCAAATGTTGGTAGTCTTCAGTACAATCAGGACCATTCCTTTCTTCATGAGATGGTCAGGATCATCAAGACTTTCATAGTATCTTCTCATCTCAAAGAGATCATGCAGAGGTAAGTTGATTATGTCTTGCCATGAGTAGACATTCTCAACACCTTGATCTCTGATAACAGTCCATCTCTCTGGATTGGTAGAGTAAGTGTAGGACAAGATGGGTGTCTCACTAGTTAGAGGAGCCACTTGAATAGGAGTTGATTGGGCTGCCTCATCATGCACTTCCTCAGGTTGATCTGATTCAGCCTGAGGTGCAGAGGTAGATGAATTTGGCTTCTTCTTCTTAGTCTTTGGTTTAGAAGCCATCCTCTTCTTCCTCTTGGATGTCTTTAACTGAGAAGACTGGTCTGCAGCACCATGTTGATCATCAGTGTCTTTCTCAGTTGGGTGTTCCTCCCTCACAGGTTCAGAAGGAGAGGGAGTTTGACCCTGCCTAGGATCAGAAGATGAAGCTTGCTGGGGCTCAGCTGGAGGTGCTGGTTGAGGTGTCTCTGGTTGTTCAAACTTGACCTCCACTTCAGGTGGGACTTGACTTGGAAGAGAGTGCAAGTCAATGAGTTCTCCACTTTTATTCTTCTGCTTGATCACCCTAATATGCTCATCCATGGTGGATAGAGACATGGGGCCAAGTCTCCTTCCGGAGAATCCATACAGCTTCAAGAAGCTCACCATTCTTTGTCTGTCAGCAGACTTCTTTGCATTCTTTTGAATGATGGCCCTTGACTTTGCAGCTTCTTCCCTTAGTTTCCTTTTAGTTGTCTTTCTTTCGTTGACTAACTCAAGCTCAAGTTGCTTTAGATACTCGAACTCAATGAAGTCATAGGACAAAGGGAGAAGTGCATCTGCCTGATAGAAGCCTGTGGCACTCAGGTAGTTGATCATTTTGATCCTATCTTCCTCTTTATCTACCTGAGGTTCTTGTGGAGCCACATCTTCCTGTGCAGGACTTTCTTGAACTGGTGAGAGAGTAGGAGCATGCTTGTAAAGTCTTTTTTGTCTCTTCTCCTCTTTGAGTTGGAGAAGTATCATTGCATCCTCTTTCTCCTTCAACTCTCTTGACACTTCTCTGTCAGCCAGTTCATTTAGTTCTTCTAAGGGGAGGGAGATGATCTCATCAATGTCATAGTTCCTGGTCTGTAAGTAGGTAATCCTGACTGCCCTTAACTCATCATCTTGAGTATTTGGTCTGGGAGCAGCCCTGATTGCAGCTTGCATGAAGCTAGATGACCCAGTGGAACCTTCTCCCCTTAGTCTCCTTTTCCTCTCTCTCTCTTCCTCCTCAATTTCCTCAGGAGTCATTATCCTTTTCCCTTTGTCACCAACAGACCTTTGTGACTCAGGGTGGATTGAAGCTTGGCCTTCATTGCTTGGAGTAGCTTCCATGCTCTGGCCAGAGAGAGGCTGAGAAACACCTTCACCAGCAGGTGTCTCAGTTGGAGTTTGGACCTCAGCAGCAGTTGTTGATGATGAGACAGGGGTCTCAGGTTCTGTCACTGGGCCTTCAGTCAAGGTTTCCCCTATGAAACTAATCTTAGGGTCCACCTCAACATCCAGTTGACCGATGACATTACCTGATTGCCTAAGTCTCCTTCTTAGAGAGAACTCTGCAAGGATCCTATCTTGGATTCTTTGAGCCAGCCTATCAGCTTGTCTTGAATTGCTTGGATTGACAAGTGGCAAGTTGACTAAATCCAGTCTTTCATAAAAGCTCAGGCTTTGGAATTGAAAAACTTCTTGTTGGCCTTGAACTCTTTGAAGTATGAGGGCTCTCCTGTCATCATCATACCTCCACCTTATGATGTGATTGCCAGTTCCTAGTGGTGGAGATGAGACAGCCCTTGGTATACCTTCCTCAAAGAGACTCCTGATGAGAGAGTCTATAGAGTCCACATTAATGTGAACTTGAGGAAGTTGCTGAGAATGCACAACAGCAAGTGAGGATGGTGAGTCCTCTATGTCCATTCTCTCTGAAGAACTCCCAGGTTCTGTGGTTGTAACAACTTTCTCCCCCTTTTTGGTAGCATCACCCACTTGCATAGGTGAGCTGGAGGATAAGTCAATCACTTCCACAGGTTCTTGTGTTCCTGGTTGAGCTCTCCTTAAAGGTCTCCCAGCTAGTTTTTCCTGCAGATATGAAATCTGGAGTTGCTGATCATTGACCCTGTTTTGCAGGGTAGTCACCTGAGATTCCAAGTGACTAACCTTAGAGACTAGGTAGGTGCATGTTTTTGACAGTTTTGCACCTTTAGCCTCAAATTCCCCTCATCTTCATCAGAAGATTCATTGGGGGATGAGATGATTGGACCAAAGTCCTCTCTCTCACCACCAGCTTGAGTTTCTTGGCTGCTGGTTTTCCTCTGCTCACTGGCAGCCTCAGTTGAGATGCCAATGGGCTGAGTTGCCATGGTTGAGGTCTTAATGATGTAATCACTTTCAAAAGTGAGAGCCTCTTCCATATGGACATCCTGAACAGGTTCAGAAGTGTCCACCTCAGTAATAGGTGACTGATGGGGGATAGACTGAGGAGAGTCAGAGGTACTCATCTCTCTTTGAGTAGGGGAGGAGAAGAGAGACTCATGGTACTCACTGAATCCTAAGTCTTCATCAGTGTAAAAGGATAGGTTGGGAATTGGTTGGTTGAGATCCAAAGGCTGGGGATGGTAGCTGTCCCCTGAAGGTTGTCCACTTGAGTGTTGAGACTCAGAGTGAAGGCTTAAGGTTGTTGGGCTATTGAGCTCATCAGGGTGAGCTTGAGGAACCTCAGCCCTGATAGGTGAAGTAATGGGAGTGGTTTGCTCCTCAGGAGAAGTGGGAGCTCTAGTGTCCACTTCTTCCTGTAAGGTTGAGTATTTGGGGGCCTGCACAGACTCAATAGCCTGAGCAGGGGTTCGTTTGGATTTTCTTTGGTAGGTGAGGGTGATTTCTGGTCTTTTTAATGGTAGGGACAAAAGAGGTGTGGGTTCAACACTAGCTTGTGTTGCTAGGTTGTCACCTTGAGCAATGAGCTCTAACATTTTTGGGACTAGGGCTGTTTCTACCCCAGAGAAGCCTACAGTTGGCTTCTTCATTATTTTAAAGATGCCGGGCTTCATCTGTCCCAATTTAAGAATATTACCTGTTTCCCTCAACTGTGAGCCCAGTTCACAGTTGAGAATGTGTTGAACATATCTAGGAAACATGTAATACTCTAAGGAGTCTAAGTTTGCAAGTAAATTAGTATAGACAAATTGTGAATACCTGAACTTGACCCCCTGAACCATTCCATGAACTATAAAGGAGAGATCCTCAGGAATCTGGTCCCATCCACCATGCTTGTTTGACAAGCTGTGGATAACCACATGGAGCAGGAATTTCCATTGGGATGAGACCTTCCCTTTCCTAAAGGTCTTTACAGAGAAATCTCCCTCATAGCCCATCTGCTCAAAAGAATGATTAACAGCTTCTTTTGGGAAGGACACCTCACCTTCTTCATCATCCAGCTGTAGATGTTGGTTAATGATGGCCGGAGTGATGAAGATTGTCCTCCCTTGCACTGTGGCAGACAGTGCCTTCTCCCCATCCATAATGACCTCTTGGCAGGTCTTCCAGAATTCAAGCAAATGATCCTCATATAGAGTAGGATCAATGGTTAGGGAGGTGAAATAATTTGACAGAGTCAAGAATTGGCAAATCTCTGAGAAACTTGCATCTTTCTCAGAGCTTAACAGAGCAACTTGATTATGTTGCCTGTGTAGTTGCATGGAGAAATCAGGGTTGTTTCTGCGGTTAAGGTTGGCCATTTCAGAAGCTTAAGGGTGAAGAAAGGTAGAAAGCAAAGGCGGTTTAGAGAATTAGGTTAGAGAAACAGTAGAATTGAGGAAGATAGTGGGAAAGAGGGGGAACCGTTGGGTATTTATATGAAAAGGGATTTGAACCAAAGTTAATGAAAGAGGATAAACTTTGAAATCCGAAAGTCGGTCCCACCTCTGAAAAGGTAGTTTACTTTTGCTCAAAAAGTAGTTTTCTTGGAATTCGAAAAGCTTCCGAAGTTTATTTGTCTTCGGAAGTTTTGATTTAAAAAGCTTCCGAAGCTAAAATGGCTTCGGAAGATTTTCCTGAGAGTCTTGATAATTTATGCTTCGGAAGAGAAATAAACCCTTGAATGCTTTGTATGAAAATAAACAAAGCTTCCGAAGGTTAATTTTGCTTCGGAAGGAAAAGGTTCTTGAAAATAGATAAGTGTCTGAGATAGAATTTTAAGCTTCGGAAGATGAATTTGACTTCTTCCGAAGGTAAAATCTCTTAGACAGTTATTTATTTTGAAGACATGTTTTTCTTCCGAAGAAAAAATTTTATCTTCCGAAGTATCAAAATTTTCAAGAATCTAAGGAAAGTCTTCAAAAAGAATTTTTTTCATCCAAAGAAAACATGAGCTTATGAAAGTGATGAACTAGACAACTTAGGACACACATATTTTAAGAAGAAATAATTAGAATTAGTTTTAATAAAAAGTCTACTCAAAGTTAATCATCCCAATAGCTGATATCAGATACTTAAATCTCTGTTCATCAAAAGCTTTTGTGAACAGATCAGCATATTGTTCATCTGTATGAACTTTGACTAGTTTAATTAATCCTTTTTCATAGTTATCTCTTATTAAATGATACCTGATGTTGATGTGTTTGGTCCTTGAGTGCTGCACAGGGTTCTCAGTGATAGAGATAGCACTATTGTTGTCTATGTGGATAGGAGTCTCTTTGAAGTTAAATCCATAGTCCAGCATCTGATTTTGAATCCAAAGCACTTGAGCACAGCAGCTTGCAGCAGCAATGTATTCAGCCTCAGCAGTTGATGCAGACACACAGGATTGTTTCTTGCATTGCCATGAGACCACCCTTCCACCAAGGAATTGACATCCCCCAGATGTAGACTTTGCAGTCATATTGCAACCACCATAATCACTATCTGTATAGGCATACAGATTGAAATTGGGATTCTTTGGATACCATAGACCAAGTGTTGAAGCACCTTTGAGGTATCTTAAAATCCTTTTCACAGTGATTAAGTGAGACATCTTAGGGTTGGCTTGATATCTTGCACAAATACATGTAGCAAACATGATATCAGGCCTGCTAGCTGTAAGATACATAAGAGACCCAATCATAGCCCTGTATAAGTGCTCATCTACACACTCCCCCTCAAGATCTGGACCAAGGGAGTGGTTTCTGGCTATGGGTGTCTTAGCAATCTTACAATCAGTCATATTGAACCTCTTGAGTATGTCTTGAACATACTTTGACTGACTTATGAAGATGCCATCTTCAACCTGCTTCACTTGAATTCCCAGAAAGAATTGAGTTCTCCCATTGAACTCATCTCAAATCTGTCTTTCATCAGCTTCTCAAAGTCTTTGCAGAGCTTTGGATTAGTTGAACCAAAGATGATGTCATCAACATATACTTGAACCAGCAATAAGTCATTTCCCTGTCCTTTGATGAAGAGAGTTCCATCTATAGTACCTCTTCTGTATCCATGCTTACAGAGATACTCAGATAGTGTCTCATACCACTTCCTGGGTGCCTGATGCAGCCCATAAAGAGCTTTGTCAAGCTTGCAGACATAATCAGGATGATCAGGGTCTACAAAACCAGGTGGCTGTTTGACATAAACCTCCTCATCAATCACTCCATATAAGAAAGCACACTTTACATCAAGTTGGTAGACCTTGAAGTTCTTGGATGCAGCAAATGCCAGGAATATCCTAACAGCTTCTAGTCTTGCTACAGGAGCAAAGACATCAGTGTAGTCAATCCCTTCTTCTTGTGTGTATCCTTGAACAACTAGTCTTGCCTTGTTCTTGATGATGATTCCCCTATCATCCTTCTTGTTTCTAAAAACCCATTTGGTTCCAATGGTAGTCTTCCCATGAGGAAGAGGACAAAGGTTCCAAACTTTCTGCCTTTTGAATTGAAGCAGCTCTTGTTGCATAGCTTCAACCCAACTTCCATCCTTTAGAGCTTCATCAACTTTCTTGGGCTCTATCTGAGATAAGAAACAAGAGTGAAGACAAACATTTGCTTCATGGGTTTGTCCTCTTGTTCTTACCCCTGTGACAACATCTCCAATGATGTTTGTGGTGGGGTGAGACTTGTGGATCCTTAGCTGAGGGATCACAGCAAGTTGTTGAGAAAGATCTAAATTTGAGAAATTTAAATCTGGTCTTGAAGATTCACCCTCCACATTATCACACTTATCAAGATTAACTTGATCCAATGAGTGTGAGACATCATTGATGTTGTCATCTATGGTATGGTTATTAGCATCAAGAAATTCCTGATCACTATCACCATCACCATTGTTGTCTTCTACAAGTGAGGTGTCTTTATCTGGTTGAGAGGCCTCTGAGCTGGAATTTGAAGGCATGCCAGATGTATCAGCTGAATTTGTCATTGTTGTGCTGATAGAAACCTCATTTGCTGAAGTAGTTCCAACTGGAGCTGAAGATGTATGAGTTGAAGGTCTTCCTAGCTCAAATCTTGGATCAGGATCACCTGTATTTAGATTTTCTGCAGATCCTGAAACATGCTCACAAGATTTGTTAAAACAGTTGGTAACTAAATCAAGATCAAACAGCCAATCCGGACCAGAACCAGCCACACAAGGAGTGTGCTCATTGAAAGTCACATTGGCTGACTCCTCAACAATTCTAGTTCTGAGATTGTATACTCTATAAGCTTTAGCTTGAGAAGAGTATCCAATGAAATGTCCATCATCTGATTTCTCAGCAAACTTGGCAATTTGATCTTTGGTATTCAAGATGGTGCAGGGACATCCAAATGACCTGAGAAAACCAATGAAAGGTTTCCTCTTGTGCCAAAGTTCATAAGGAGTCTTACCATGTGTCTTAACTACTAAAACTCTGTTTTGCACATAGCAAGCAGTATTGACTGCCTCTGCCCAGAAGGTGATAGGCAGTTTAGAGTCAGACAACATAGTTCTTGCAGCTTCAATAAGTGTCCTGTTTCTCCTCTCAGCAACTCCATTTTGCTGAGGAGTCCTGGGAGCACTATATTGTCTTGTAATACCTTTTCATCACAAAATGCATCAAGGATTTGGTTCTTGAATTCAGTTCCCTGATCACATCTTATGGTTTTGACCTTGTGATCACATTGATTCTCAACTTTTAAGATGAAATTCTTCAGAATCTCAGGGGTTTCATCCTTAGTTCTAAGGAAAAGACCCAAGTGAATCTTGTAAAATCATCTGTGATCACCAGACAGTAAGAGGTCCTTCCTAAACTCATTACACTGGTGGGGCCAAAGAGATCCATATGTAACAAGTGTAGGGGAGTAGTGATGGAGTTCTTTTCCTTAGGCTTGTGAGATACCTTGTGTTGCTTCCCTTTCAGGCATGCAACACAATGATCATCACTAGTAAACTCTTTCTTTGGCATTCCAGTTACCAGATCATGTTTAATTAATTTATTCATGTTCTTAAAGTTTACATGGCACATTCTTTTATGCCATAGGAAAGACTCATCACTATTTGCTTTAGATAGAAAGCATGAAACTTCTCCTGAGGGAGATGTTTCTTGCAAATCCATCTTGTACATGTTCCCTTTCCTGGGGGCTCTGAGCAGGATATGCTCATGAGGAATGACCACACCAGGTTTGAGAACAATGCACTCATGCTCAGTAAAGAGCATGTTATGACTCTGATCACAAAATTGGGATACACTCAGAAGATTGTACCCAAGCTCCTTAACAAAGTTTACCTTCTCAATGCTGAGCTTACCATTTGTGACCTTGCCCCTTCCAGAAATGTAACCACCTTCATCTCCTCCAAAAGCAACTGGTCCTCCATCAATTCTCTCAAAATTATGGAGTAGAGACCTATTGCCTGTCATGTGCCTGGAACAGCCACTGTCAATTATCCAGACATTCCTGTTGGTCTTGAGCTGTTCCTGCACAGAGAAAATGATTAGTTACATTTGGAAACCCAAGCCTTACTTGTCTTGGGCTCATTAATAGTAATAGAAGGTAATGCAACAGTAATAGATCCTATGGTTGTACTATGGGGATCTTCAGCTGTTGTTGATGGAGAAACCTCAGTCATTTGGTCTTTCTTAGACTTCCACACCACCTTTGGAGTCTTGGACTTGACCTTCAAAACCTTAGAAGCTTTTGGAACTTCACAAGTTTTGATGACTGATCCTTCGGAAGAATCTACAGTCACTGCAGCAGACTTTAGTGCTTCGGAAGAACTCCTTTCTTCCGAGACCAACTTTGCTTCCGAAGGTAATTTTCCACTTACCTTCTTCTTTGATTTGGAGCTTCCGAAGGAAACAGACTTTCCTTCCGAAGCTTGAGACTTCTTGAGACTCTTTGAAGTCTTTGTTTTAGTCATGTGGACAGTACTTTTAGGATTGTATGGGCAATCCTTAGCAATGTGAGAAGTACTTTCACACATAACACACAACATTTTCTTCTTCAAAGAAGTCTCCCTTTGAGAGCAAGACTGGCTTTGGTCACATCCCTTCTCCACCTTCATCTTGGTAGATGCTGAGACAGTTCCTTTGGGCTGTGAACTGTTCTTGGAGTTTGATGGTCCAGGCTGTGCAGCAGTGGTACACAGCAGCTCAGTCTTCTTCTTGGCACTGAGATGATTTGAACAAGAACCATGACTCTTAGGAGTCTTGGTTGATGTCTTCAGTCCTTACTACTTTGAAACCTGCAGAGATAAAAACTTGTTTCTGCTTAGCATCAAAAGTAGCCTTGATTTCTTGAGCCTTCTTTGCCTTTCCTTTTGCTCTTTCTGATCAAGTTCTTTCTTTTGGACTTGGTCATCACAGTTGATTTCTTCTCCTCAGAAGGATAGTGGCCCTTGGAAGAATCCTCTTCTTCACTCTTCTCAGAGGAATTCTTCACTATCACTTCTTCATCATCCTCACTTACAGGATCTATGAGAGGAAGCTCATCTTCACAAGTTCCACACCTAGGAGATCTTACAGACAAGATTGTGTGTGGAGGAGCTATCTCATTTGATCCCAGTCCCTGTCTATTTTGATAACAAACCTTGTTGTGCAGGGATGAGGATATCATGTTCTTGAAGGTCTCTTCTTCAAGAACACTCTTCTCTGCCTTGGCTTTGCTGATCACAAGCTCAGCCTGGCACTCAGTTAACTTAGTGATGAGATCTTGGATCTGAGTTCTGAAATCTGTATGTTCATGTTTTAGTACTGAAATGGTTTTCTCCAAGTCCTCTATCTTTAACTTGTAATCATTTTCAGACTTTCTAAAATCAGATTTTAATATGTTTAATGACTCAAGATCAGATCTCATCTCTAGGTTATAGGACCTGTATCTATTTACTTTAGCAATGCATTCAGGGGAGCAAAGATGTTCCAATACCTTGGCTTCATCATGGTCAGCCATCAGTGCTTGGTTTGGAGAAGCATCCTCCACCTGAAAACTCCAGTCAAAGCCTCCTTCTTCAACAGCAACAGCAGCATGTTGCTTTGTCTTCTCAGCCTGAGGAGCTTTGTCAGTAAAGTTTGGTCTGGGTTGTGTTTGGCCCCCATTTGCTTTAGGTGCCTTACACTCCCTGGCAAAGTGACCCATAAGGTTACAGTTGTAACACTTAACTTTGCTTTTATCCAGCCCAAACTTACTACTGGTAGCATTGCTTGGAAATCTTCTTCCTGTCCTCTTGTAGAACTTCTTGGCTCTGTGAGTGAGGAGAGCCATCTGCTGAACTATCTCCATGTATTCCAGGTCATCTGGATGGATACAGTCCAGGTCTTCAAGAGTGAAGAGATAATTCCCACAGCTTTCATCTGCAGACACAAAGGCTTGAGAAGAACTTGTCTCTTGGAATGGGCTTCCTTGAGTAAAGTTCTCCCTTGGTGTCTCCGGGAAGGTGATGAAAGGACCCTTTTGTGAGTTGTCAGGGTAGCATAAGAGATGATGCTGAGGTTCTATGCTGTCCCTTTCAACCACATGAAGGGCTGAACCCATTTGATTGTTGGAGTTGCCAGATGAACCTTGCATGTTCATCTCCATCTGGTATCCACTGAGAATCCCATACAACTCTGTAAGAGTAAGAGTCTTAAGGTTCTCAGTCCTCTTGATCACCACACAATAGTGTGTCCATTGCCTAGGAAGTGAGGACATGAACTTCCTTACAATGTCCCTGTTCTCAAGAGGAACTCCTCCATCCACTAGGGTATCCACAATCTCAACATACCTGAAGTATTGTTGGGTCATGGTCTCACCTGCTTTGAAGGTGAAATTTTCAAACTGCTGCTTCAGAAGATCTTTCTTGTTCTCCTTGGCTTCAGAGGAGCCTTCATACATCAGCTTCAGTGCATCCCACAGCTGTTTGGCTGTCTTGCACTTCTTAAAACCTCTGTATACAGAGTTTGGGAGAGCAGTCTGAAGAGCAGTCATGGCCTTCCTGTCAATCTCTACTCTTTTTCTATCTTCATCTGAGTAGTTGGCCACATCTTTAGGAATCATACCAGCACCAGTAGCAGAGGGGGTGCTGGGTATGAAAGGTCCATTCTCAACAGATTCCCACATTCTTGAATCAAGAGACCTGATGAAGCCTTCCATCCTCATGCACCAGGTGTCAAAATCATCAAGAGTGATCAGTGGGGATTTGTTCATGGTTCCAGTCTCCATATCAGTCTTAGAGATGGCAGCCATTTGAAGAGTTTAGCTTTTGTGTGTGTGAGGGATCTTAAGATGGTTAGATCTTATATCAAGAGCCTGGAAAGCTCTGATACCAATTGCAGGACCGTTTAAGGGCTTAAACACAATTACAACACAAAACAACACAATGAGGAGATTAACTAAGCTCTAATCAAACAGTGAACTGGGTAACCAAAGTGTGATACAAAGAACACAAGTAAAGCAAGAGACAGAACAAGAGAGTATGGGTTTCAAGGAGGCAGTATATTGCTTTCTCAAGTTCTTTTACAAGTGTTACAAAGCATAAAGAAAAGATACAAGAACTTGAAATACTTATACTACAACCTACAGCCGGCTATACTTTGAAAGCCAGCTGGATACAATTGACTAGACACTAACAAAATCAATTGTAGGATCAAAAGGCATATCTGCCTTTTGACCTTGTGACTATGACATGCCATAGCTCACATCCTTATACAATACAAAAAGGATAAAGTACATAAAGTGGAAAGTTGAAGACTCAAGACCTCAATGTACAGTTACCAAAAGCAAGACCCTTTTCACCAACTCATGTAAGTTGGTGACTTTACAGAGATGCAGCGGAAAAGGTGCTTTATGGAACAGTACATCAGATAAAGCATGTGTACTAAAAGTCTTCGGAAGAAATCTGTCTTCATAGGTTGAAGCTTCGGAAGACTTTGTCTCTGAAGCTTCGGAAGACTTCATGTTTGGCTTCGGAAGATATTGGTCTTGGCTTCGGAAGATTTTACACTTAGAGTATTTTCTAATGCTTTGTGTAAAACTTCCGAAGCATTCTTCACTTCAGTACTTAGTGCATGTTGCTGAGACACTTAGGCTGTTTGGGTTGCATCAGACTTCAGGAATCCTTACAGTCATAGTTTCATTGTTGTGGGGAATCACAATCAACCCTGCACTCATCCCCGTTAGCGTCTTCAAAATTATGTTATAACAGTTAATCCCAAAGGAAGAACTTAGCCTCAAACAGGACCATACCTGTCAAATGGTTCACCTTAGTATCTTATAAAAACCTATCACATGACACAAACCCCCACAGGATCTCAGTGTGTTACCCTTCCCGTTCATCACGGAAGGCACTGTGTGTGGGGATTCCCTAGTAGATCTACCCATATAATACAAGCGGTTCATACAAGAATTAATGATCGTGATATAAATAAATGCAGGTTCTAACATTTTCCACAACGTACAAGTATCATACAATAGAGAATAAGAAACTTTAGTTTAACATAACATGTTTGATCCCAAAACCGTAGTAAAAAGGGAACACTAGAACTCACCTTAAGTTTCAAGCAACAGGTTCTTCAAGTACCAGAAAAGTTTCAAGTCTAGCACCATACCATAAATATTAAGTGATAAGCCACTAGTTTTGTAATCATAAGAGGTGTACTAGGTGCGTCAAAGGTTAAATATTCAACTAGCTTTGATTTGCAAAGGCTTGCATTGAAAAGTGTCATTTTATAGAAAGCTAGGGTTTCTTAGGAAAATTCATGTTTTACTACATTGGATCATTAATACAAGTTAAATTAAGTTTAACAAGTGATTTTTATATTCAATGAAATAGTGACAAGGCATGGGGTGCCATATCAATCATCTCCAACCGTGATAGTCGTTTTACTTCTCGTTTTTGGAAATCACTCTAACAGGCTCTAGGAACCCGTCTGGATTTAAGCAACGCATACCACCCACAAACTAACGGTTAGAGTGAAAGGACCATCCAAACCTTGGAAGATATGCTAAGGGCTTGCGTGATTGACTTTGATGGGAATTGGGACAACCATCTTCCTCTAGTAGAGTTCTCCTACAATACTAGTTACCATGCAAGTATAAAAGCAGCTCCATATGAGGCCCTATATGGTAGGAAATGCTGATCACCGTTGAGTTGGAATGAGATCGGTGATAGCCAAATAATGGGACCCGACATCGTGATGGAGACCACAGGCAAAATATTAAATCAAGGAGCGTTTAAGAGCAGACAAAGACCATCAGAAGAAATATGCTGACAGAAGGCAAAAACCTTTGGAATTTCAAGTGGGTAACAGAGTAATGCTAAAAGTAGCACCATGGAAGGGAACTGTGAGGTTTGGAAATAAAGGAAAGCTAAGCCCGAGATATGTTGGACCATTTGAAATACTAGCAAGAATTGGCCTCGTGGCGTACCAATTAAAGCTACCTCAAGAGTTAAGTACATACATGACCATGGAGTGCATGGTAGACAAGACCATGGAGTGCATGGTAGACAAGACCATGGAGTTACATTTGGAGGAAGCAGGATTAATGACAAGTTGAATTTCGTGGAAGAGCCTGCAGAGATCACTGATCGGCCGGTCAAGAAACTCAAACGAAGTCGCATACCGGGGGTCAAGGTAAGATGGAATTCTGGGCGAGGACTGAATTCACTTAGGAGCGAGAAGATGAGATGAGAAAGATTATCCGCACCTATTCAAACCCACTCGTTCTAGAGTTTATCGAAGCTAAAAATTTCGGGATGAAATTTTCTAAACGGTGGGAATTGTAACAATCGACCTCTAGATCATAATTCTAACCTTTAACCTCCTGTATCATTATCCATATTATTAATATTAATGTTAATAATATTATTATTATTAGTATTAGCATTATTATTGTTACTGCTATAATTGTCATTTTTGTTATTTCATGTGTCGTTTGATATGATTTATCCAAGTTTAGCCTTAGCATGGAATAACTTCATGTTCCGGAAAGGTCAATTAGTCACCCTTGCAATTAATCTTAATTGAAACAATTAAAATGGGTATACACACATAAATTCACGGGTTGAAAACACACATATGCATGCTCAATGCTTAATAACTAACTAGAGTTTACCATCTAAAATACTACACTACACTACATAATAACACTACATAATAATAATTTCTATTTAAATTTAAATTAAAAACACCCCACTAAACTCCAATGGCTGCCCCCCCCTCCACCAATCCCCTTCCCTCTACTCCACTTGACTACCACCAACACCCTCCTCCACTCTCCATTCATGCAATTTCATTCACACACACACACTACTTCTCTCTTCTCTCTCGGTTTCTCCAGCTGAAACACACTCAAAACACCACAAATTCTCCCCATTTCAGCCACATACTTGAAGAACAACAACAATCCATCATCAGCAAGCTCAAAGCAAGCAAGAGAGTGGCACCTTGTGAGCTTTGGTACACGGTTTCTTCAAGTTCTACTTCTCCAGAATTTGTTCAAAGATTTCAAGATCATTTCTTCTCTCTACACTCTCCAAATCGTAAACCATACAAAGTGTAAGCTTCACCTCACCCGAGACAAGCTATGTCATGTGTTATTCATTCTTTAATCAACCAAAAACCTTACTCTTTGTTCTAACATAAGCTTACTGCTATCACCTTGTTCTTGAGGAGCTTCTAACATCCTTGAAGGCATCTCATTTTTTATGTTAGTGATTCTATGGGTGGAACTCGAGTTACACCAGGAAAACCCTCTTTTTGGGTGATTTTGCACCATCTAACTTTTATGTCGTGTAACCCTCCGAAGTAAAGCTTGTAACCTGCTCAAAATGGTTTTCAACCCTATTAATAACCTTTTTTGAAAGTACAAAAGGATTTGGTAATGTCTAGCACGATCTATAACGTTTTACACATGTGTAATGGGTTAAAATGGTGAAATCATTTATCTACAACTTGTTCTTGGGTTATATGTTAAAACCGTGAGTTAGAATTATTATTCAAGTAAGTTTTGGGTGTTATTAGTGTATGAGATGATGTTAATGGCTGAAAAACAATAAAAGTATGGATTGTAGACATTCTGAGCTTATTCGGGGACCTGAAAGGTGGTAAAACGACCTTAAAATAGGAGAAATTTGGGAATAACCATGTTAAAAAGTATTCCAGGCTCAAAAAGGGTTAACAAAGTGATATGAATCGGATTTTTTGATTAAATGGTCAAAGGACAATTTAAATGGAAATTTTAGTTAAAAACGGGTTTTAATCGGGTAACGTTTGGAAGAAGATCTTGGAAATAAAGGGATGAACCTAAAATCTATAAAAATCATTTATTTCAGTATGTTGGTAACCTTAAATCTTAAAGATGGTGAAAAATTGGTCAAACACGTTTTTGAACGGTCGGTTTCGGGTAAAAACGCGTTTTAATGGTTAAACCTAAAAATGAGACTTTCAACTAAAAGTGGTTTAAAATAAATTCTAAACAGATTATAAAACTTATTAAAATTCCTTAAAATAATAATTAAATATTAAATACAAAACCTGTATGATTTAATACTTAACCGTTAAAACCTTCGGTTTACCGTAAACGGTAACGCAAAACATAAGTTTACTAAACTCAAATCTAGATTCTGAAAATTTGGGAATTTAACTTATTAAAAATGTATTAATTAACACCAAAAGTCAGATATTGGACCATAAAAGTCAATAAATGTAAAAAAACAAATTTTAGGGTAGAAATTGTAAATTCTGAAACTTGAAGGACTAAACTGTAAATTTTGCCAAATCCCTATAAACCGACCCCCTTGAACTAAAAATCACTTGTTAAACTTAATTTAACTTGTATTAATGATCCAATGTAGTAAAACATGAATTTCCTTAAGAAACCCTAGCTTTCTATAAAATGACACTTTTCAATGCAAGCCTTTGCAAATCAAAGCTAGTTGAATATTTAACCTTTGACGCACCTAGTACACCTCTTATGATTACAAACTAGTGGCTTATCACTTAATATTATGGTATGGTGCTAGACTTGAAACTTTTCTGGTACTTGAAGAACCTGTTGCTTGAAACTTAAGGTGAGTTCTAGGGTTCCCTTTTTACTACGGTTTTGGGATCAAACATGTTATGTTAACTAAAGTTTCTTATTCTATTTTGTATGATACTTGTACGTTGTGGAAAATGTTAGAACCTGCATTTATTTATATCACGATCATTAATTCTTGTATGACCGCTTGTATTATATGGGTAGATCTACTAGGGGAATCCCACACACAGTGCCTTCCGTGATGAACGGGAAGGGTAACACACTGAGATCCTGTGGGGTCGTTGTGTCATGTGATAGGTTTTATAAGATACTAAGGTGAACCATTTGACAGGTATGGTCCTGTTTGAGGCTAAGTTCTTCCTTTGGGATTAACTGGATAACATAATTTTGAAGACGCTAACCGGACTGAGTGCAGGGTGATTGTGATTCCCCACAACAATGAAACTATGACTGTAAGGATTCCTGAAGTCTGATGCAACCCAAAACAGCCTAAGTGTCTCAGCAACATGCACTAAGTACTGAAGTGAAGAATGCTTCGGAAGTTTTACACAAAGCATTAGAAAATACTCTAAGTGTAAAATCTTCCGAAGCCAAGACCAATATCTTCCGAAGCCAAACATGAAGTCTTCCGAAGCTTCAGAGACAAAGTCTTCCGAAGCTTCAACCTATGAAGACAGATTTCTTCCGAAGACTTTTAGTACACATGCTTTATCTGATGTACTGTTCCATAAAGCACCTTTTCCGCTGCATCTCTGTAAAGTCACCAACTTACATGAGTTGGTGAAAAGGGTCTTGCTTTTGGTAACTGTACATTGAGGTCTTGAGTCTTCAACTTTCCACTTTATGTACTTTATCCTTTTTGTATTGTATAAGGATGTGAGCTATGGCATGTCATAGTCACAAGGTCAAAAGGCAGATATGCCTTTTGATCCTACAATTGATTTTGTTAGTGTCTAGTCAATTGTATCCAGCTGGCTTTCAAAGTATAGCCGGCTGTAGGTTGTAGTATAAGTATTTCAAGTTCTTGTCTTTTCTTTATGCTTTGTAACACTTGTAAAAGAACTTGAGAAAGCAATATACTGCCTCCTTGAAACCCATATCTCTTGTTCTGTCTTTGCTTTACTTGTGTTCTTTGTATCACCTTGGTTACCCAGTTCACTGTTTGATTAAGCTTAGTTAATCTCCTCATTGTGTTGTTGTGTTGTAATTGTGCTTAAGCCCTTAAACGGTCCTGCAATTGGTATCAGAGCTTTCCAGGCTCTTGATATAAGATCTAACCATCTTAAGATCCCTCACACACACAAAAGCTAAACTTCAAATGGCTTCCATCTCAAAGACTGATATGGAGACTGGAACCATGAACAAATCCCCACTGATCACTCTTGATGATTTTGACACCTGGTGCATGAGGATGGAAGGCTTCATCAGGTCTCTTGATTCAAGAATGTGGGAATCTGTTGAGAATGGACCTTTCATACCCAGCACCCCCTCTGCTACTGGTGCTGGTATGATTCCTAAAGATGTGGCCAACTACTCAGATGAAGATAGAAAAAGAGTAGAGATTGACAGGAAGGCCATGACTGCTCTTCAGACTGCTCTCCCAAACTCTGTATACAGAGGTTTTAAGAAGTGCAAGACAGCCAAACAGCTGTGGGATGCACTGAAGCTGATGTATGAAGGCTCCTCTGAAGCCAAGGAGAACAAGAAAGATCTTCTGAAGCAGCAGTTTGAAAATTTCACCTTCAAAGCAGGTGAGACCATGACCCAACAATACTTCAGGTATGTTGAGATTGTGGATACCCTAGTGGATGGAGGAGTTCCTCTTGAGAACAGGGACATTGTAAGGAAGTTCATGTCCTCACTTCCTAGGCAATGGACACACTATTGTGTGGTGATCAAGAGGACTGAGAACCTTAAGACTCTTACTCTTACAGAGTTGTATGGGATTCTCAGTGGATACCAGATGGAGATGAACATGCAAGGTTCATCTGGCAACTCCAACAATCAAATGGGTTCAGCCCTTCATGTGGTTGAAAGGGACAGCATAGAACCTCAGCATCATCTCTTATGCTACCCTGACAACTCACAAAAGGGTCCTTTCATCACCTTCCCGGAGACACCAAGGGAGAACTTTACTCAAGGAAGCCCATTCCAAGAGACAAGTTCTTCTCAAGCCTTTGTGTCTGCAGATGAAAGCTGTGGGAATTATCTCTTCACTCTTGAAGACCTGGACTGTATCCATCCAGATGACCTGGAATACATGGAGATAGTTCAGCAGATGGCTCTCCTCACTCACAGAGCCAAGAAGTTCTACAAGAGGACAGGAAGAAGATTTCCAAGCAATGCTACCAGTAGTAAGTTTGGGCTGGATAAAAGCAAAGTTAAGTGTTACAACTGTAACCTTATGGGTCACTTTGCAGGGAGTGTAAGGCACCTAAAGCAAATGGGGGCCAAACACAACCAGACCAAACTTTACTGACAAAGCTCCTCAGGCTGAGAAGACAAAGCAACATGCTGCTGTTGCTGTTGAAGAAGGAGGCTTTGACTGGAGTTTTCAGGTGGAGGATGCTTCTCCAAACCAAGCACTGATGGCTGACCATGATGAAGCCAAGGTATTGGAACATCTTTGCTCCCCTGAATGCATTGCTAAAGTAAATAGATACAGGTCCTATAACCTAGAGATGAGATCTGATCTTGAGTCATTAAACATATTAAAATCTGATTTTAGAAAGTCTGAAAATGATTACAAGTTAAAGATAGAGGACTTGGAGAAAACCATTTCAGTACTAAAACATGAACATACAGATTTCAGAACTCAGATCCAAGATCTCATCACTAAGTTAACTGAGTGCCAGGCTGAGCTTGTGATCAGCAAAGCCAAGGCAGAGAAGAGTGTTCTTGAAGAAGAGACCTTCAAGAACATGATATCCTCATCCCTGCACAACAAGGTTTGTTATCAAAATAGACAGGGACTGGGATCAAATGAGATAGCTCCTCCACACACAATCTTGTCTGTAAGATCTCCTAGGTGTGGAACTTGTGAAGATGAGCTTCCTCTCATAGATCCTGTAAGTGAGGATGATGAAGAAGTGATAGTGAAGAATTCCTCTGAGAAGAGTGAAGAAGAGGATTCTTCCAAGGGCCACTATCCTTCTGAGGAGAAGAAATCAACTGTGATGACCAAGTCCAAAAGAAAGAACTTGATCAGAAAGAGCAAAAGGAAAGCAAAGAAGGCTCAAGAAATCAAGGCTACTTTTGATGCTAAGCAGAAACAAGTTTTTATCTCTGCAGGTTTCAAAGTAGTAAGGACTGAAGACATCAACCAAGACTCCTCAGCTAAGAGTCATGGTTCTTGTTCAAATCATCTCAGTGCAAGAAGAAGACTGAGCTGCTGTGTACCACTGCTGCACAGCCTGGACCATCAAACTCCAAGAACAGTTCACAGCCCAAAGGAACTGTCTCAGCATCTACCAAGATGAAGGTGGAGAAGGGATGTGACCAAAGCCAGTCTTGCTCTCAAAGGGAGACTTCTTTGAAGAAGAAAATGTTGTGTGTTATGTGTGAAAGTACTTCTCACATTGCTAAGGATTGCCCATACAATCCTAAAAGTACTGTCCACATGACTAAAACAAAGACTTCAAAGAGTCTCAAGAAGTCTCAAGCTTCGGAAGGAAAGTCTGTTTCCTTCGGAAGCTCCAAATCAAAGAAGAAGGTAATGGAAAATTACCTTCGGAAGCAAAGTTGGTCTCGGAAGAAAGGAGTTCTTCCGAAGCACTAAAGTCTGCTGCAGTGACTGTAGATTCTTCCGAAGGATCAGTCATCAAAACTTGTGAAGTTCCAAAAGCTTCTAAGGTTTTGAAGGTCAAGTCCAAGACTCCAAAGGTGGTGTGGAAGTCTAAGAAAGACCAAATGACTGAGGTTTCTCCATCAACAACAGCTGAAGATCCCCATAGTACAACCATAGGATCTATTACTGTTGCATTACCTTCTATTACTGTTAATGAGCCCAAGACAAGTAAGGCTTGGGTTTCCAAATGTAACTAATCATTTCTCTGTGCAGGAACAGCTCAAGACCAACAGGAATGTCTGGATAATTGACAGTGGCTGTTCCAGGCACATGACAGGCAATAGGTCTCTACTCCATAATTTTGAGAGAATTGATGGAGGACCAGTTGCTTTTGGAGGAGATGAAGGTGGTTACATTTCTGGAAGGGGCAAGGTCACAAATGGTAAGCTCAGCATTGAGAAGGTAAACTTTGTTAAGGAGCTTGGGTACAATCTTCTGAGTGTATCCCAATTTTGTGATCAGAGTCATAACATGCTCTTTACTGAGCATGAGTGCATTGTTCTCAACCTGGTGTGGTCATTCCTCATGAGCATATCCTGCTCAGAGCCCCCAGGAAAGGGAACATGTACAAGATGGATTTGCAAGAAACATCTCCCTCAGGAGAAGTTTCATGCTTTCTATCTAAAGCAAATAGTGATGAGTCTTTCCTATGGCATAAAAGAATGTGCCATGTAAACTTTAAGAACATGAATAAATTAATTAAACATGATCTGGTAACTGGAATGCCAAAGAAAGAGTTTACTAGTGATGATCATTGTGTTGCATGCCTGAAAGGGAAGCAACACAAGGTATCTCACAAGCCTAAGGAAAAGAACTCCATCACTACTCCCCTACACTTGTTACATATGGATCTCTTTGGCCCACCAGTGTAATGAGTTTAGGAAGGACCTCTTACTGTCTGGTGATCACAGATGATTTTACAAGATTCACTTGGGTCTTCTTCCTTAGAACTAAGGATGAAACCCCTGAGATTCTGAAGAATTTCATCTTAAAAGTTGAGAATCAATGTGATCACAAGGTCAAAACCATAAGATGTGATCAAGGAACTGAATTCAAGAACCAAATCCTTGATGCATTTTGTGATGAAAAAGGTATTACAAGACAATATAGTGCTCCCAGGACTCCTCAGCAAAATGGAGTTGCTGAGAGGAGAAACAGGACACTTATTGAAGCTGCAAGAACTATGTTGTCTGACTCTAAACTGCCTATCACCTTCTGGGCAGAGGCAGTCAATACTGCTTGCTATGTGCAAAACAGAGTTTTAGTAGTTAAGACACATGGTAAGACTCCTTATGAACTTTGGCACAAGAGGAAACCTTTCATTGGTTTTCTCAGGTCATTTGGATGTCCCTGCACCATCTTGAATACCAAAGATCAAATTGCCAAGTTTGCTGAGAAATCAGATGATGGACATTTCATTGGATACTCTTCTCAAGCTAAAGCTTATAGAGTATACAATCTCAGAACTAGAATTGTTGAGGAGTCAGCCAATGTGACTTTCAATGAGCACACTCCTTGTGTGGCTGGTTCTGGTCCGGATTGGCTGTTTGATCTTGATTTAGTTACCAACTGTTTTAACAAATCTTGTGAGCATGTTTCAGGATCTGCAGAAAATCTAAATACAGGTGATCCTGATCCAAGATTTGAGCTAGGAAGACCTTCAACTCATACATCTTCAGCTCCAGTTGGAACTACTTCAGCAAATGAGGTTTCTATCAGCACAACAATGACAAATTCAGCTGATACATCTGGCATGCCTTCAAATTCCAGCTCAGAGGCCTCTCAACCAGATAAAGACACCTCACTTGTAGAAGACAACAATGGTGATGGTGATAGTGATCAGGAATTCTTGATGCTAATAACCATACCATAGATGACAACATCAATGATGTCTCACACTCATTGGATCAAGTTAATCTTGATAAGTGTGATAATGTGGAGGGTGAATCTTCAAGACCAGATTTAAATTTCTCAAATTAGATCTTTCTCAACAAACTTGCTGTGATCCCTCAGCTAAGGATCCACAAGTCTCACCCCACCACAAACATCATTGGAGATGTTGTCACAGGGGTAAGAACAAGAGGACAAACCCATGAAGCAAATGTTTGTCTTCACTCTTGTTTCTTATCTCAGATAGAGCCCAAGAAAGTTGATGAAGCTCTAAAGGATGGAAGTTGGGTTGAAGCTATGCAACAAGAGCTGCTTCAATTCAAAAGGCAGAAAGTTTGGAACCTTTGTCCTCTTCCTCATGGGAAGACTACCATTGGAACCAAATGGGTTTTTAGAAACAAGAAGGATGATAGAGGAATCATCATCAAGAACAAGGCAAGACTAGTTGTTCAAGGATACACACAAGAAGAAGGGATTGACTACACTGATGTCTTTGCTCCTGTAGCAAGACTAGAAGCTGTTAGGATATTCCTGGCATTTGCTGCATCCAAGAACTTCAAGGTCTACCAACTTGATGTAAAGTGTGCTTTCTTATATGGAGTGATTGATGAGGAGGTTTATGTCAAACAGCCACCTGGTTTTGTAGACCCTGATCATCCTGATTATGTCTGCAAGCTTGACAAAGCTCTTTATGGGCTGCATCAGGCACCCAGGAAGTGGTATGAGACACTATCTGAGTATCTCTGTAAGCATGGATACAGAAGAGGTACTATAGATGGAACTCTCTTCATCAAAGGACAGGGAAATGACTTATTGCTGGTTCAAGTATATGTTGATGACATCATCTTTGGTTCAACTAATCCAAAGCTCTGCAAAGACTTTGAGAAGCTGATGAAAGACAGATTTGAGATGAGTTCAATGGGAGAACTCAACTTCTTTCTGGGAATTCAAGTGAAGCAGGTTGAAGATGGCATCTTCATAAGTCAGTCAAAGTATGTTCAAGACATACTCAAGAGGTTCAATATGACTGATTGTAAGATTGCTAAGACACCCATAGCCAGAAACCACTCCCTTGGTCCAGATCTTGAGGGGGAGTGTGTAGATGAGCACTTATACAGGGCTATGATTGGGTCTCTTATGTATCTTACAGCTAGCAGGCCTGATATCATGTTTGCTACATGTATTTGTGCAAGATATCAAGCCAACCCTAAGATGTCTCACTTAATCACTGTGAAAAGGATTTTAAGATACCTCAAAGGTGCTTCAACACTTGGTCTATGGTATCCAAAGAATCCAAATTTCAATCTGTATGCCTATACAGATAGTGATTATGGTGGTTGCAATATGACTGCAAAGTCTACATCTGGGGGATGTCAATTCCTTGGTGGAAGGGTGGTCTCATGGCAATGCAAGAAACAATCCTGTGTGTCTGCATCAACTGCTGAGGCTGAATACATTGCTGCTGCAAGCTGCTGTGCTCAAGTGCTTTGGATTCAAAATCAGATGCTGGACTATGGATTTAACTTCAAAGAGACTCCTATCCACATAGACAACAATAGTGCTATCTCTATCACTGAGAACCCTGTGCAGCACTCAAGGACCAAACACATCAACATCAGGTATCATTTAATAAGAGATAACTATGAAAAAGGATTAATTAAACTAGTCAAAGTTCATACAGATGAACAATATGCTGATCTGTTCACCAAAGCTTTTGATGAACAGAGATTTAAGTATCTGATATCAGCTATTGGGATGATTAACTTTGAGTAGACTTTTTATTAAAACTAATTCTAATTATTTCTTCTTAAAATATGTGTGTCCTAAGTTGTCTAGTTCATCACTTTCATAAGCTCATGTTTTCTTTGGATGTAAAATTCTTTTTGAAGACTTTCCTTAGATTCTTGAAAATTTTGATACTTCGGAAGATAAAATTTTATCTTCGGAAGAAAAACATGTCTTCAAAATAAATAACTGTCTAAGAGATTTTACCTTCGGAAGAAGTCAAATTCATCTTCCGAAGCTTAAAATTCTTATCTCAGACACTTATTTATTTTTAAGAACCTTTTCCTTCCGAAGCAAAATTAACCTTCGGAAGCTTTGTTTATTTTCATACAAAGCATTCAAGGGTTTATTTCTCTTCCGAAGCATAAATTATCAAGACTCTCAGGAAAATCTTCCGAAGCCATTTTAGCTTCGGAAGCTTTTTAAATCAAAACTTCCGAAGACAAATAAACTTCGGAAGCTTTTCGAATTCCAAGAAAACTACTTTTTGAGCAAAAGTAAACTACCTTTTCAGAGGTGGGACCGACTTTCGGATTTCAAAGTTTATCCTCTTTCATTAACTTTGGTTCAAATCCCTTTTCATATAAATACCCAACGGTTCCCCCTCTTTCCCACTATCTTCCTCAATTCTACTGTTTCTCTAACCTAATTCTCTAAACCGCCTTTGCTTTCTACCTTTCTTCACCCTTAAGCTTCTGAAATGGCCAACCTTAACCGCAGAAACAACCCTGATTTCTCCATGCAACTACACAGGCAACATAATCAAGTTGCTCTGTTAAGCTCTGAGAAAGATGCAAGTTTCTCAGAGATTTGCCAATTCTTGACTCTGTCAACTATTTCACCTCCCTGACCATTGATCCTACTCTATATGAGGATCATTTGCTTGAATTCTGGAAGACCTGCCAAGAGGTCATTATGGATGGGGAGAAGGCACTGTCTGCCACAGTGCAAGGGAGGACAATCTTCATCACTCCGGCCATCATTAACCAACATCTACAGCTGGATGATGAAGAAGGTGAGGTGTCCTTCCCAAAAGAAGCTGTTAATCATTCTTTTGAGCAGATGGGCTATGAGGGAGATTTCTCTGTAAAGACCTTTAGGAAAGGGAAGGTCTCATCCCAATGGAAATTCCTGCTCCATGTGGTTATCCACAGCTTGTCAAACAAGCATGGTGGATGGGACCAGATTCCTGAGGATCTCTCCTTTATAGTTCATGGAATGGTTCAGGGGGTCAAGTTCAGGTATTCACAATTTGTTATACTAATTTACTTGCAAACTTAGACTCCTTAGAGTATTACATGTTTCCTAGATATGTTCAACACATTCTCAACTGTGAACTGGGCTCACAGTTGAGGGAAACAGGTAATATTCTTAAATTGGGACAGATGAAGCCCGGCATCTTTAAAATAATGAAGAAGCCAACTGTAGGCTTCTCTGGGGTAGAAACAGCCCTAGTCCCAAAAATGTTAGAGCTCATTGCTCAAGGTGACAACCTAGCAACACAAGCTAGTGTTGAACCCACACCTCTTTTGTCCTTACCATTAAAAAGACCAGAAATCACCCTCACCTACCAAAGAAAATCCAAACGAACCCCTGCTCAGGCTATTGAGTCTGTGCAGGCCCCCAAATACTCAACCTTACAGGAAGAAGTGGACACTAGAGCTCCCACTTCTCCTGAGGAGCAAACCACTCCCATTACTTCACCTATCAGGGCTGAGGTTCCTCAAGCTCACCCTGATGAGCTCAATAGCCCAACAACCTTAAGCCTTCACTCTGAGTCTCAACACTCAAGTGAACAACCTTCAGGGGACAGCTACCATCCCCAGCCTTTGGATCTCAACCAACCAATTCCCAACCTATCCTTTTACACTGATGAAGACTTAGGATTCAGTGAGTACCATGAGTCTCTCTTCTCCTCCCCTACTCAAAGAGAGATGAGTACCTCTGACTCTCCTCAGTCTATCCCCCATCAGTCACCTATTACTGAGGTGGACACTTCTGAACCTGTTCAGGATGTCCATATGGAAGAGGCTCTCACTTTTGAAAGTGATTACATCATTAAGACCTCAACCATGGCAACTCAGCCCATTGGCATCTCAACTGAGGCTGCCAGTGAGCAGAGGAAAACCAGCAGCCAAGAAACTCAAGCTGGTGGTGAGAGAGAGGACTTTGGTCCAATCATCTCATCCCCCAATGAATCTTCTGATGAAGATGAGGGGAATTTGAGACTAAAGGTGCAAAAACTGTCAAAAACATGCACCTACTTAGTCTCTAAGGTTAGTCACTTGGAATCTCAGGTGACTACCCTGCAAAACAGGGTCAATGATCAGCAACTCCAGATTTCATATCTGCAGGAAAAACTAGCTGGGAGACCTTTAAGGAGAGCTCAACCAGGAACACAAGAACCTGTGGAAGTGATTGACTTATCCTCCAGCTCACCTATGCAAGTGGGTGATGCTACCAAAAAGGGGGAGAAAGTTGTTACAACCACAGAACCTGGGAGTTCTTCAGAGAGAATGGACATAGAGGACTCACCATCCTCACTTGCTGTTGTGCATTCTCAGCAACTTCCTCAAGTTCACATTAATGTGGACTCTATAGACTCTCTCATCAGGAGTCTCTTTGAGGAAGGTATACCAAGGGCTGTCTCATCTCCACCACTAGGAACTGGCAATCACATCATAAGGTGGAGGTATGATGATGACAGGAGAGCCCTCATACTTCAAAGAGTTCAAGGCCAACAAGAAGTTTTTCAATTCCAAAGCCTGAGCTTTTATGAAAGACTGGATTTAGTCAACTTGCCACTTGTCAATCCAAGCAATTCAAGACAAGCTGACAGGCTGGCTCAAAGAATCCAAGACAGGATCCTTGCAGAGTTCTCTCTAAGAAGGAGACTTAGGCAATCAGGCAATGTCATCGGTCAACTGGATGTTGAGGTGGACCCTAAGATTAGTTTCATAGGGGAAACCTTGACTGAAGGCCCAGTGACAGAACCTGAGACCCCTGTCTCATCATCAACAACTGCTGCTGAGGTCCAAACTCCATCTGAGACACCTGCTGGTGAAGGTGTTTCTCAGCCTCTCTCTGGCCAGAGCATGGAAGCTACTCCAAGCAATGAAGGCCAAGCTCAATCCACCCTGAGTCACAAAGGTCTGTTGGTGACAAAGGGAAAAGGATAATGACTCCTGAGGAAATTGAGGAGGAAGAGAGAGAGAGGAAAAGGAGACTAAGGGGAGAAAGTTCCACTGGGTCATCTAGCTTCATGCAAGCTGCAATCAGGGCTGCTCCCAGACCAAATACTCAAGATGATGAGTTAAGGGCAGTCAGGATTACCTACTTACAGACCAGGAACTATGACATTGATGAGATCATCTCCCTCCCCTTAGAAGAACTAAATGAACTGGCTGACAGAGAAGTGTCAAGAGAGTTGAAGGAGAAAGAGGATGCAATGATACTTCTCCAACTCAAAGAGGAGAAGAGACAGAAAAGACTTTACAAGCATGCTCCTACTCTCTCACCAGTTCAAGAAAGTCCTGCACAGGAAGATGTGGCTCCACAAGAACCTCAGGTAGATAAAGAAGAAGATAGGATCAAGATGATCAACTACCTGAGTGCCACAGGCTTCTATCAGGCAGATGCACTTCTCCCTTGTCCTATGACTTCATTGAGTTCGAGTATCTAAAGCAACTTGAGCTTGAGTTAGTCAAGGAAAGAAAGACAACCAAAAGGAAACTAAGGGAAGAAGCTGCAAAGTCAAGGGCCATCATTCAAAAGAATGCAAAGAAGTCTGCTGACAGACAAAGAATGGTGAGCTTCTTGAAGCTGTATGGATTCTCCGGAAGGAGACTTGGCCCCATGTCTCTATCCACCATGGATGAGCATATTAGGGTGATCAAGCAGAAGATTAAAAGTGGAGAACTCATTGACTTGCACTCTCTTCCAAGTCAAGTCCCACCTGAAGTGGAGGTCAAGTTTGAACAACCAGAGACACCTCAACCAGCACCTCCAGCTGAGCCTCAGCAAGCTTCATCTTCTGATCCTAGGCAGGGTCAAACTCCCTCTCCTTCTGAACCTGTGAGGGAGGAACACCCAACTGAGAAAGACACTGATGATCAACATGGTGCTGCAGACCAGTCTTCTCAGTTAAAGACATCAAGAGGAAGAAGAGGATGGCTTCTAAACCAAAGACTAAGAAGAAGAAGCCAAAGTCATCTACCTCTGCACCTCAGGCTGAATCAGATCAACCTGAGGAAGTGCATGATGAGGCAGCCCAATCAACTCCTATTCAAGTGGCTCCTCTAACTAGTGAGACACCCATCTTGTCCTGGACTTACTCTACTAATCCAGAGAGATGGACTGTTATCAGAGATCAAGGTGTTGAGAATGTCTACTCATGGCAAGACATAATCAACTTACCTCTGCATGATCTCTTTGAGATGAGAAGATACTATGAAAGTCTTGATGATCCTGACCATCTCATGAAGAAAGGAATGGTCCTGATTGTACTGAAGACTACCAACATTTGAAGATCTTCCAAGTGTTTTGGTAGCATCAGCCTAGGGGGAGTTTGTAAGGATTCCTGAAGTCTGATGCAACCCAAAACAGCCTAAGTGTCTCAGCAACATGCACTAAGTACGAAGTGAAGAATGCTTCGGAAGTTTTACACAAAGCATTAGAAAATACTCTAAGTGTAAAATCTTCCGAAGCCAAGACCAATATCTTCCGAAGCCAAACATGAAGTCTTCCGAAGCTTCAGAGACAAAGTCTTCCGAAGCTTTCAACCTATGAAGACAGATTTCTTCCGAAGACTTTTAGTACACATGCTTTATCTGATGTACTGTTCCATAAAGCACCTTTTCCGCTGCATCTCTGTAAAGTCACCAACTTACATGAGTTGGTGAAAAGGGTCTTGCTTTTAGTAACTGTACATTGAGGTCTTGAGTCTTCAACTTTCCACTTTATGTACTTTATCCTTTTTGTATTGTATAAGGATGTGAGCTATGGCATGTCATAGTCACAAGGTCAAAAGGCAGATATGCCTTTTGATCCTACAATTGATTTTGTTAGTGTCTAGTCAATTGTATCCAGCTGGCTTTCAAAGTATACCGGCTGTAGGTTGTAGTATAAGTATTTCAAGTTCTTGTATCTTTTCTTTATGCTTTGTAACACTTGTAAAAGAACTTGAGAAAGCAATATACTGCCTCCTTGAAACCCATATTCTCTTGTTCTGTCTCTTGCTTTACTTGTGTTCTTTGTATCATCTTTGGTTACCCAGTTCACTGTTTGATTAGAGCTTAGTTAATCTCCTCATTGTGTTGTTGTGTTGTAATTGTGCTTAAGCCCTTAAACGGTCCTGCAGACCTTTACGTAGCCACTTCTGCGCCTTCATGAATGAGATGATGCCTATCACAGCACCACTCTTCTAGCCCAAGTTAGGGCCATTTCAGTGAAGCCCCTTGGGTCCACATCAGGTTGGTTACCAGAGGACGATCCTTTGCTGGCGTTGTTCTCCCACTTGCATTTGTTGTCGGGCACGCTTGCCACATCGCCCCGCTTGGGTAACTTTCCTTGCTCCACAGCCTAATCAATGAGCTTGTGAGCCAGTCGAATAACCCGCTGTATAGTAGAAAGATTTGCAGCACTCACCATACTCTGAATCTCCGGGACTAAGCCACGTAAATAGAGCTCAATACGTTGGCTCGGCGGGTTAACCATGCCAGGGCAAAGTGTAGCTAGCTCATGAGACCTAGTAGTGTAAGCCTCAATGTTAGACCCTTCCATCTTCAATTTCCAGAACTCAGCTTCCAGCTTTTGAACTTCGTCGCGGGGGCAGTATTCCTCTGTCATCATTGTTTTGAATTCCTCCCATGGTAGTGCATTTACCATTGCCTGGCCAAGCATTTGGACTTGAGCATTCCACCACATGAGTGTTGTACCTTCCAAGGTTCCTGTGGCGTATTTCACCTGGTCCGCCACTGGACAGTTACATTTGGCGAAGACTGACTCAGTCTTCTCAAACCATCGTACAAGCCCTACAGCTCCCTCGGCTCCACTGTAGGTATGCGGCTTACAATCCATGAATGCCTTGTATGTGCATCCAGGCGGTCCTGTATTCAATGTGTCAAGGTATTCAAATTAAACCGAATGAATTAATCACTTAACGGGATATTTGTGTAAATGATGACTAGTGTCATCGTTTACCTCCAAACTGTGCGGGCTGAGTCTTCAATGCCGCTTGCACGTGTTGGTTTATCAATGCAGCCAATTCAGCTGGGGTCAAGTTCACGTTGCCGAGGCCTTGTCCAGCACCACGCCCTCGGCCACGTCCACGTCCTCTACCTCGGCCGTCCATATTTCTCTTTACATTCACAAATACAATAATGAGTAACATCCAACATATCATCTCATTGAAGTATGGTAAATAATAAGAAATAATGTACAGTCACAACCATAACAATTATAACCAAAAATAATAACGTTTCATAAATAATTTGTAAGTAGCTCACAAAATATCCAATCATTGTTAAAATTCAAGTTTTCCTTTGTGTAGGAAACAACCCTTCGCACATAGGTTTAAGAAAAACTCTATGCAGTCAAAGTGAAGAGAATAATAAAAAGAAAAGAAATCAATCCATCAAGTCAGATCCATCGCTGTCACCACCGTCCGGGGCTTCTTCCGGCTCTTCTTCAGAATCTTCGACCGGTGCAGGGTCGTCCTCAATCTGTAGCGCTGCAAGTTGTACTTCTAGCCCAGTGAGTCTACTCTCAACGCCCACATTGTGGAGATCCTGTGCTTCCACGCGCTCAGACAGATTCATCGCTCGAGGGGCACGTCCAGAGACGGGAGAGTAGGTGCTGTAGAAGTAGACGCTGACCTGGTCCTTGGTCAAGCAGTATCCGGCTCAGGGACCCGCTCTCTACGAACCATGCGGTTTATGCACGTCGGGTAGTAACTCCAATCTCGTGGAGGGTCACGCTCGGGTATCGCAAACGGTTGATCCAAGTCTAACTCCCCACGAGGGTAAGTAAATCGTCGCCAGTCGGGTACTCTATGGGGTATAGGTGGAGGGGATTCAGAACGAGCACGTTTCTTTCCCAAAGCCCGGGATGATGATGTCATGCTGCAGTGCACGTGATGTATATGCCAATGAGTATATAGTAAGGGAATAAGTCAAGAGAAACTAACTAACTGTGTGCGGTTAAAAACTAGTGTGTATGCAACCTAGTTCCCTATAACCAATGGCTCTGATACCAATCTGTCACACCCTCAAAATCCATGTGCGGAGTTTTACCGCGAGGCGTGTGAACAAACCAGGATCACAGTCAATAGTTACTCAGAACGACTCTATATGCCACATTTAACATAAAACCAACCAAAGGTCAAACTTTAAAACCATGCGGAAGCGTTTTGTAAGTAAAGAAAACCCAAAGTATATAAATGCATAATATGGCAAAACACGTGCCAACCCAAATGATTAAACATTCATAAATAAAAACCAACAAAGGTGCCTTTAAACTAGAGTCTTAGAATGCATGATGAACCCGTGCAGTGCTCCTAATGGCAAGCGAAGTTAACGACCTGAGAATAGCATACTAAAATGTCAACACAATGGTTGGTGAGTTCAAGAGTTTGCGTTTATCATAAATATTAACAATTGTATAACATAAGAAGTGTATTGAAATAGATAGCTAGTCTATATTCACATGTATTAACAATAGTGATTTCGCGATCGAAGCTGACTGTGTTTCGTTTGTTGCCTCCCGTCACGACTTACCAGGTCGTGACGAATATTTGTGTATAGGACAAAATTGCACCCGCTTGACCTCCAGTCTCACGGGTGGGGCTTGTCAGACCCAGTAGTACTACCCAAGATTTCCCGCTAGTTACCATTATTAACGATCCGAAAGTGTGAGGACTTTCCATGGTATTAAGCACTATGTTAAAAACATACAAAATTTATAATAATCATAAATAGTGTTTGAGTACGAGTATGCTATCTCCCCAGAAGAAGGTTTATAAAATAAGGGGCATGAAGTCACCTTGTGTGTAATGATAGTGAATAAAGAGACTCGTGATGGATGCAAAGACAACCCTTCAAAG